>CM019827.1:82289057-82889057 GCA_009763385.1 Coix lacryma-jobi var. lacryma-jobi
ACCACAACATGAGTTTTGGGTTCACACGGAGAGATGGGTGATGTCAGTGTGAAATATCTTCAACTGACGAGTTTTTTCGTGCATGGTGGGAAAAACGGCCCCCCCCGCACGAGTTTCCAGGCAACGTTCTCGAAAATGAAAGTGCAAAAAAACCCATCAAACATGAGTTTTGGGTCAAATGGAGATGATTGGGTATGTCCGGTGCAAAAATACAACTGCGAGTTTTTTCGTGCATCGGGGAAAACGCCCTCCCGCACGAGTTTTGTAGCACCGTTCCGCCGAAATGAAAGTGCCAAAAACCCACACAACATGAGTTTGGGTCAAACGGAGCGATATGGGTGCGTCCATTGTGAAATATTCAACTGCGAGTTTTTCGGTGCATCGTGGAAAAACGGCCTGCGCACGAGTTTTCCGCACCAGTTTCCTTCGAAATGAAAGTGCCAAAACCCATCAAACATGAGTTTTGGGTCAATTGAGATGATTGGGTACGTCCGTTGCGAAAAATTCAACTGCCAGTTTTTTCGTGCATCGGGGGAAAACGGCCCCGCCCGCACGAGTTTTGGTGCACCGTTCCGCCGGAAATGAAAGTGCCAAAAACCACCAAACATGAGTTTTGGGTCAAATGGAGATGATTGGGTGCGTCCGTGCGAAAATTCAACTGCGAGTTTTTGTGCATGGTGGGAAAAACGGCCCTCCCGCACGAGTTTTCCCGGCACCGTTCCTTCGAAAATGAATGTGCCAAAAAACCGATCGAACATGATTTTGGGTCAAATGGAGATGATTGGTTCGTCCGTTGCCAAAAATTCAACTGCGAGTTTTTTCGTGCATCGGTGGGAAAAAACGGCCCCTCCGCACGAGTTTTGCGGCACCGTTCGCCGGAAATGAAAGTGCCAAAAACCCACCAAACATGAGTTTTGGGTCAAACGGAGATGATTGGGTGCGTCTTGTGAAAAATTCAACTGCGAGTTTTTTCGTGCTCTGTGGGAAAAACGGCCCCCCGCCGAGTTTTGCCGCACCGTTCCTTCGAAAATGAAAGGTGCACAAAACCCATCAAACATGAGTTTGGGTCAAATGGAAGATGATTTGGGTACGTCCGTTTGCGAAAATTCAACTGCGGTTTTTTCGTGCATCGGTGGGAAAACGGCCCTCCGACGAGTTGGTGCAACGTTCCGCCGGAAATGAAAGTGCCAAAAACCCACCAGACATGAGTTTTGGGTCAAACGGAGATGATTGGGTGGCGTCCTTGTGAAAATATCAACTGCGAGTTTTCGGTTCATATGTGGGAAAAACGGCCCTCCCGCACGAGTTTTCCGGACCTTCCTCGAAATGAAAATGCCAAAAACCCATCAAACCTGAGTTTTGGGTCAAATGGAGATGATGGGGCTTGTCCGTGCGAAAAATTCAACGCGGTTTTTCGTGCATCGGTGGGTAAAACGGCCTCCGCACGAGTTTTGTGGCACCGTTCCGCCGGAAATGAAAGTGCCAAAAACCCACCAAACTCGAGTTTGTGGTCAAAGAAGATGATTGGTGTTGTCCTGTGAAAACTTAACTAGAGTTTTTTCGTGATCATTGGGAAAAACGGCCCCCCGCACGAGTTTTGCGGCACCTTCCCTCGAAATGAAAGTGCCAAAAACCCATCAACAAGTGTTTGGGTCAATGGAGATGATTGGGTGCGTCCGTTTGCGAAAATTCAACTGCGAGTTTTTTGTGCATCGGTGGGAAAAACGGCCCTCCCGCACGAGTTTTCCAGGCACGTTTCGAAATGAATGTGCCAAAAACGATCAAACATGAGTTTTGGGTCAAATGGAGATGATTGGGTCGTCCGTTGCAAAAATTCAACTGCGAGTTTTTTGTGGATTAGTGGAAAAATGCCCTCCCGCACGAGTTTTGGGCACCATTCCGCCAGGAAATGAAAGTGCCAAAACCCCAAACTGAGTTTGGGGTCAACGGAGATATTGGGTGTCGTTGTGAAAAATTAACTGCGAGTTTTTTGTGCATCGGTGGGAAAAGGCCCCTCCGCCGAGTTGTGCGACCGTTCCCGAATGATAGTGCCAAAACCCACAAACATGATTTTGGGTCAAACGGAGATGATTGGTGCGTCATGTGTGAAATATCAACTGCATTTTTCGGTGCATCGGTGGGAAAAACGGCCCCCCGCACGAGTTTTCCAGCACCGTTCCTTCGAAAATGAAGTGCCAAAAACCCATCAAACATGAGTTTTGGGTCAAATGGAGATGATTGGGTTACGTCCGTGTGCGAAAAAATTCAACTGCGAGTTTTTTCGTGCATCGGTGGGAAAAACGCCCCTCCCGCACGAGTTTTGTGGCACGTTCCGCCGGAAATGAAAGTGCCAAAAACCCACAAACAAATGAGTTTTGGGTCAAATGGAGATGATTGGGTGCGTCCGTTGCGAAAAATTCAACTGCGAGTTTTTTGTGCATACGGTGGGAAAACGGCCCCTCCCGCCGAGTTTCCCGGCACCGTTCCTTCGAAAATGAAGTTGCCAAAAACCGATCGAACATGAGTTTGGTCAAATGGAGATGATTGGTTACGTCCGTTGCCAAAAAATCAACTGCAGAGTTTTTTTCGTGCATCGGTGGGAAAAAACGGCCTCCCGCACGAGTTTTGCGGCACCGTTCCGCCGGAAATGAAAGTGCCAAAAACCCCACCCAAACATGAGTTTTGGGTCAAACGGAGATGATGATGGGGTGGCCATTGTGAAATATTCAACTGCGAGTTTTTTCGTGCATCGGTGGGAAAAACGGCCCACCCGCAACGAGTTTTCCAGCACCGTTCCTCGAATGAATGTGCCAAAAAAACCATCAAACATGAGTTTGGGTCAAATGGAGATGATTGGGTACGTCCGTTGCGAAAAATTCAACTGCGAGTTTTTCGTTGCATCGGTGGGAACACGGCCCTCCCGCACGAGTTTTGTGGCACCGTTCCGCCGAAATGAAAGTGCCAAACCACCAGAACATGAGTTTGGGTCAAAGGAGATGATTGGGTGCGTCCTTGGAAAAATATTCAATTGCGAGTTTTTTGGGCACGGTGGGAAAAAAACGGCCACTCCGACACGAGTTTCCCGGCACAGTTTCCTCGAAAATGAATGTGCACAAAAAACCCGAGCAACATGAGTGTTTGGTTGAGTTTTGGGTCAAATGGAGATGATTGGGTACGTCCGTTGCGAAAAATACAACTGCGAGTTTTTCGTGCATCGGTGGGAAAAACGGCCCTCCCGCACGAGTTTTGTGCACCGTTCCGCCGGAAATGAAAGTGCCAAAAACCCACCAAACATGAGTTTTGGGTCAAACGGAGATGATTGGGTGCGTCCATTGTGAAATATTCAACTGCGAGTTTTCGGTGCATCGGTGGGAAAAACGGCCCTCGCACGAGTTTTCAGCACAGTTCCTTCGAAAATGAAAGTGCCAAAAACCCATCAAACATGAGTTTTGGGTCAAATGGAGATGATTGGGTACGTCCGTTGCGAAAAATTCAACTGCGAGTTTTTTCGTGCATCGGTGGGAAAAACGGCCCTCCCGCACGAGTTTTGTGGCACCGTTCCGCCGGAAATGAAAGTGCCAAAAACCCACCAAACATGAGTTTTGGGTCAACTGGAGATGATTGGGTGCGTCCGTTGCGAAAATTCAACTGCGAGTTTTTCGTGCATCGGTGGGAAAAAACGGCCCTCCCGCACGAGTTTTCCCGGCACCGTTCCTTCGAAATGAATGTGCCAAAAACCCGATCGAACATGAGTTTTGGGTCAAATGGAGATGATTGGTTACGTCCGTTGCGAAAAATTCAACTGCGAGTTTTTTCGTGCATCGGTGGGAAAAACGGCCCTCCCGCACGAGTTTTGCTGGCACCGTTCCGCCGGAAATGAAAGTGCCAAAAACCCACCAAACATGAGTTTTGGGTCAAACGGAGATGATTGGGTGCGTCCATTGTGAAATATTCAACTGCGAGTTTTTCGGTGCATCGGTGGGAAAAACGGCCCACCCGCACGAGTTTTCCAGCACCGTTCCTTCGAAAATGAAAGTGCCAAAAACCCATCAAACATGAGTTTTGGGTCAAATGGAGATGATTGGGTACGTCCGTTGCGAAAAATTCAACTGCGAGTTTTTCGTGCATCGGTGGGAAAAACGGCCCTCCCGCACGAGTTTTGTAGGCACCGTTCCGCCGGAAATGAAAGTGCCAAAAACCCACCAGACATGAGTTTGGGTCAAACGGAGATGATTGGGTGCGTCCGTTGTGAAATATTCAACTGCGAGTTTTTTCGGTGCATCGGTGGGAAAAACGGCCCTCCCGCACGAGTTTCCCGGCACCGTTCCTTCGAAAATGAAAGTGCCAAAACCCATCAAACATGAGTTTTGGGTCAAATGGAGATGATTGGGTACGTCCGTTGCGAAAAATTCAACTGCGAGTTTTTTCGTGCATCGGTGGGAAAAACGGCCCTCCCGCACGAGTTTTGTGGCACCGTTCCGCCGGAAATGAAAGTGCCAAAAACCCACCAAACATGAGTTTTGGGTCAAACGGAGATGATTGGGTGCGTCCATTGTGAAATATTCAACTGCGAGTTTTTTCGGTGCATCGGTGGGAAAAACGGCCCTCCCGCACGAGTTTTCCAGGCACCGTTCCTTCGAAAATGAAATGTGCCAAAAACCCATCAAACATGAGTTTTGGGTCAAATGGAGATGATTGGGTACGTCCGTTGCGAAAAATTCAACTGCGAGTTTTTTCGTGCATCGGTGGGAAAAACGGCCCTCCCGCACGAGTTTTGCGGCACCGTCCGCCGGAAATGAAAGTGCCAAAAACCCACCAAACATGAGTTTTGGGTCAACGGAGATGATGGGTGCGTCCGTTGTGAAATAATTCAACTGCGAGTTTTTTCGTGCATCGGTGGGAAAAACGGCCCCTCCCGCACGAGTTTTCCGGCACCGTTCCTCGGAAATGAAAGTGCCAAAAACCATCAAACATGAGTTTTGGGTCAAATGGAGATGATTGGGTGCGTTCCGTTGCTGAAAAATTCAACTGCGAGTTTTTTCGTGCATCGGTGGGAAAACGGCCCTCCGCAGCGAGTTTTGCGGCACCGTTCCGCCGGAAATGAAAGTGCCAAAAACCACCAAACATGAGTTTTGGGTCAAACGGAGATGATTGGGTGCGTCCATTGTGAAATATTCAACTGCGAGTTTTTCGGTGCATCGGTGGGAAAAACGGCCCTCCCGCACGAGTTTTCCAGCACCGTTCCTTCGAAATGAAAGTGCCAAAAACCCATCAAACATGAGTTTTGGGTCAAATGGAGATGATTGGGTACGTCCGTTGCGAAAATTCAACTGCGAGTTTTTTCGTGCATCGGTGGGAAAAACGGCCCTCCCGCACGAGTTTTGTCGGCACCGTTCCGCCGGAAATGAAAGTGCCAAAAACCCACCAAACATGAGTTTTGGGTCAAATGGAGATGATTGGGTGCGTCCGTTGCGAAAAATTCAACTGCGAGTTTTTTGTGCATACGGTGGGAAAAACGGCCCTCCCGCACGAGTTTCCGGCACCGTTCCTTCGAAAATGAAGTGCCAAAACCCGATCGAACATGAGTATTGGGTCAAATGGAGATGATTGGGTTACGTCCGTTGCAAAAATTCAACTGCGAGTTTTTTCGTGCAATCGGTGGGAAAACGGCCCTCCCGCACGAGTTTTGCGGCACCGTTCCGCCGGAAATGAAAGTGCCAAAAACCCACCAAACATGAGTTTTGGGTCAAACGGAGATGATTGGGTGCGTCCATTGTGAAATATTCAACTGCGAGTTTTTTGGTGCATCGGTGGGAAAAACGGCCCACCCGCACGAGTTTTCCAGCACCGTTCCTTCGAAAATGAATGTGCCAAAAACCCATCAAACATGAGTTTTGGGTCAAATGGAGATGATTGGGTACGTCCGTTGCGAAAAATTCAACTGCGAGTTTTTTCGTGCATCGGTGGGAAAAACGGCCCTCCCGCACGAGTTTTGTGGCACCGTTCCGCCGGAAATGAAAGTGCCAAAAACCCACCAAACATGAGTTTTGGGTCAAATGGAGATGATTGGGTGCGTCCGTTGCGAAAAATTCAACTGCGAGTTTTTTTGTGCATCGGTGGGAAAAACGGCCCTCCCGCACGAGTTTCCCGGCACCGTTCCTTCGAAAATGAATGTGCCAAAAACCGATCGAACATGAGTTTTGGGTCAAATGGAGATGATTGGTTACGTCCGTTGCGAAAAATTCAACTGCGAGTTTTTTCGTGCAATCGGTGGGAAAAACGGCCCTCCCGCACGAGTTTTGCGGCACCGTTCCGCCGGAAATGAAAGTGCCAAAAACCCACCAAACATGAGTTTTGGGTCAAACGGAGATGATTGGGTGCGTCCATTGTGAAATATTCAACTGCGAGTTTTTTGTGCATCGGTGGGAAAAACGGCCCACCCGCACGAGTTTTCCAGCACCGTTCCTTCGAAAATGAAAGTGCCAAAAACCCATCAAACATGAGTTTTGGGTCAAATGGAGATGATTGGGTATGTCCGTTGCGAAAAATTCAACTGCGAGTTTTTTCGTGCATCGGTGGGAAAAACGGCCCTCCCGCACGAGTTTTGTAGCACCGTTCCGCCGGAAATGAAAGTGCCAAAAACCCACCAGAACATGAGTTTTGGGTCAAACGGAGATGATTGGGTGCGTCCATTGTGAAAATATTCAACTGCGAGTTTTTCGGTGCATCGGTGGGAAAAACGGCCCTCCCGCACGAGTTTTCCAGGCACCGTTCCTTCGAAAATGAAAGTGCCAAAAACCCATCAAACATGAGTTTTGGGTCAAATGGAGATGATTGGGTACGTCCGTTGCGAAAAATTCAACTGCGAGTTTTTTCGTGCATCGGTGGGAAAAACGGCCCTCCCGCACGAGTTTTGTGGCACCGTTCCGCCGGAAATGAAAGTGCCAAAAACCCACCAAACATGAGTTTTGGGTCAAACGGAGATGATTGGGTGCGTCCATTGTGAAATATTCAACTGCGAGTTTTTTGGTGCATCGGTGGGAAAAACGGCCCTCCCGCACGAGTTTTCCGGCACCGTTCCTTCGAAAATGAATGTGCCAAAAACCCATCGAACATGAGTTTTGGGTCAAATGGAGATGATTGGGTACGTCCGTTGCGAAAAATTCAACTGCGAGTTTTTTTCGTGCATCGGTGGGAAAAACGGCCCTCCCGCACGAGTTTTGCGGCACCAGTTCCGCCGGAAATGAAAGTGCCAAAAACCCACCAAACATGAGTTTTGGGTCAAAACGGAGATGATTGGGTGCGTTCGTTGCGAAAAATTCAACTGCGAGTTTTTTCGTGCATCGGTGGGAAAACGGCCCTCCTGCACGAGTTTTGCGGCACCGTTCCTTCGAAATGAAGTGCCAAAAACCGATCGAAACATGAGTTTTGGGTCAAATGGAGATGATTGGGTACGTCCGTTGCGAAAAATTCAACTGCGAGTTTTTTCGTGCATCGGTGGGAAAACGGCCCTCCCGCACGAGTTTTGCGGCACCGTTCCGCCGGAAATGAAAGTGCCAAAAAACCACCAAACATGAGTTTTAGGGTCAAATGGAGATGATTGGGTGCGTCCGTTGCGAAAAATTCAACTGCGAGTTTTTTTGTGCATCGGTGGGAAAAACGGCCCTCCCGCACGAGTTTCCCGGCACCGTTCCTTCGAAAATGAATGTGCCAAAAACCGATCGAACATGAGTTTTGGGTCAAATGGAGATGATTGGTTACGTCCGTTGCCAAAAATTCAACTGCGAGTTTTTTCGTCAATCGGTGGGAAAAACGGCCCTCCCGCACGAGTTTTGCGGCACCGTTCCGCCGGAAATGAAAGTGCCAAAAACCCACCAAACATGAGTTTTGGGTCAAACGGAGATGATTGGGTGCGTCCATTGTGAAATATTCAACTGCGAGTTTTTCGGTGCATCTGTGGAAAAACGGCCCCCCCCGCATGAGTTTTGCCGGCACCATTCCCTTCGAAATGAAAGTGCCAAAAACCCATCAAACATGAGTTTTGGGTCAAATGGAGATGATTGGGTAGCGTCCGTTGCGAAAAATTCAACTGCGAGTTTTTTCGTGCATCGGTGGGAAAAACGGCCCTCCCGCACGAGTTTTGTGGCACCGTTCCGCCGGAAATGAAAGTGCCAAAAACCCACCAAACATGAGTTTTGGGTCAAATGGAGATGATTGGGTGCGTCCGTTGCGAAAAATTCAACTGCGAGTTTTTTTCGTGCATCGGTGGGAAAAACGGCCCTCCCGCACGAGTTTCCCGGCACCGTTCCTTCGAAAATGAATGTGCCAAAAACCGATCGAACATGAGTTTTGGGTCAAATGGAGATGATTGGTTACGTCCGTTGCCAAAAATTCAACTGCGAGTTTTTTCGTGCATCGGTGGGATAAACGGCCCTCCCGCACGAGTTTTGCGGCAGCGTTCCGCCGGAAATGAAAGTGCCAAAAACCCACCAAACATGAGTTTTGGGTCAAACGGAGATGATTGGGTGCGTCCATTGTGAAATATTCAACTGCGAGTTTTTCGGTGCATCGGTGGGAAAAACGGCCCACCCGCACGAGTTTTCCAGCACCGTTCCTTCGAAAATGAAAGTGCCAAAACCCATCAAACATGAGTTTTGGGTCAAATGGAGATGATTGGGTATGTCCGTTGCGAAAAATTCAACTGCGAGTTTTTTCGTGCATCGGTGGGAAAAACGGCCCTCCCGCACGAGTTTTGTAGCACCGTTCCGCCGGAAATGAAAGTGCCAAAAACCCACCAGACATGAGTTTGGGTCAAATGGAGATGATTGGGTATGTCCGTTGCGAAAAATTCAACTGCGAGTTTTTTCGTGCATCGGTGGAAAAAACGGCCCTCCCGCACGAGTTTTGTAGCACCGTTCCGCCGGAAATGAAAGTGCCAAAAACCCACCAAACATGAGTTTTGGGTCAAACGGAGATGATTGGGTGCGTCCATTGTGAAATATTCAACTGCGAGTTTTTCGGTGCATCTGTGGGAAAAACGCCCCCTCCCCCCCCCCGCAATGAGTTTTGCGGCACCATTCCACTCGAAATGAAAGTGCCAAAAACCATCAACAAGAGTTTTGGGTCAAATGGAGATGATTGGTAGCGTCCGTTGCCAAAAATTCAACTGAGAGTTTTTTTCGTGCATCGGTGGGTAAAACGGCCCTCCCGCACGAGTTTTGCGGCACCGTTCCGCCGGAAATGAAAGTGCCAAAAACCCACCAAACATGAGTTTTGGGTCAAACGGAGATGATTGGGTGCGTCCATTGTGAAATATTCAACTGCGAGTTTTTTCGTGCATCGGTGGGAAAAACGGCCCCCCCCGCACGAGTTTTGCAGGCACCAGTTCCCTTCGAAATGAAAGTGCCATAAACCCATCAAACATGAGTTTTGGGTCAAATGGTGATGATTGGGTATGTCCGTTGCGAAAAATTCAACTGCGACTTTTTTCGTGCATCGGTGGGAAAAACGGCCCTCCTGCACGAGTTTTGCGGCACCGTTCCGCCGGAAATGAAAGTGCCAAAAACCCACCAGACATGAGTTTTGGGTCAAACGGAGATGATTGGGTGCGTCCATTGTGAAATATTCAACTGCGAGTTTTTCGGTGCTTCGGTGGGAAAAACGGCCCTCGCGCACGAGTTTTCCAGCACCGTTCCTTCGAAAATGAAAGTACCAAAAACCCATAAAACATGAGTTTTGGGTCAAATGGAGATGATTGGGTACGTCCGTTGCGAAAAATTCAACTGCGAGTTTTTTCGTGCATCGGTGGGAAAAACGGCCCTCCCGCACGAGTTTTGTGGCACCGTTCCGCCGGAAATGAAAGTGCCAAAAACCCACCAAACATGAGTTTTGGGTCAAATGGAGATGATTGGGTGCGTCCGTTGCGAAAAATTCAACTGCGAGTTTTTTGTGCATCGGTGGGAAAAACGGCCCTCCCGCACGAGTTTTCCGGCACCGTTCCTTCGAAAATGAATGTGCCAAAAACTGATCGAACATGAGTTTTGGGTCAAATGGAGATGATTGGGTATGTCCATTGCAAAATATTCAACTGCGAGTTTTTTCGTGCTTTAGAGGGAAAAATGGCCCTCCCGCACGAGTTTTGCGGCACCATTCCGCCGGAAATGAAAGTGCCAAAAACCCACCAAACATGAGTTTTGGGTCAAACGGGGATAATTGGGTGCGTTCGTTGTGAAAAATTCAACTGCGAGTTTTTTCGTGCATCGGTGGGAAAAACGGCCCTCCTGCACGAGTTTTGCAGCACCGTTCCTTCGAAATGGAAGTGCCAAAAACCCATCAAACATGAGTTTTGGGTCAAATGGAGATGATTGGGTACGTCCGTTGCAAAAAATTCAAGTGCGAGTTTTTTCGTGCATCGGTGGGAAAACGGCCCTCCCGCACGAGTTTTGCGGCACCGTTCTGCCAGAAATGAAAGTGCCAAAAACCCACCAGACATGAGTTTTGGGTCAAACGGAGATGATTGGGTGCGTCCATTGTGAAATATTCAACTACGAGTTTTTCGGTGCATCGGTGGGAAAAACGGCCCTCGCGCACGCGTTTTCCAGCACCGTTGCTTCGAAAATGAAAGTGCCAAAAACCCATCAAACGTGAGTTTTGGGTCAAATGGAGATGATTGGGTATGTCCGTTGTGAAAAATTCAACTGCGAGTTTTTTCGTGCATCGGTGGGAAAAACGGCCCTCCCGCACGAGTTTTGTGGCACCGTTCCGCCGGAAATGAAAGTGCCAAAAACCCCCCAAACATGAGTTTTGGGTCCAACGGAGATGATTGGGTGCGTCCATTGTGAAATATGCAACTGCGAGTTTTTCGGTGCATCTGTGGGAAAAACGCCTCCCCCCCCGCATGAGTTTTGCGGCACCATTCCACTCGAAATGAAAATGCCATAAACCCATCAAACATGAGTTTTGGGTCAAATGGAGATGATTGGGCGCGTCCGTTGCAAAAAATTCAACAAACAGGTTTTTTCGTGCATCGGTGGGTAAAACGGCCCTGCCGCACGAGTTTTGTGGCACCGTTCCGCCGGAAATGAAAGTGCCAAAAACCCACCAAACATGAGTTTTGGGTCAAACGAAGATGATTGGGTGTGTCCATTGTGAAAACTTCAACTATGAGTTTTTCGGTGCATCATTGGGAAAAACAGCCCCCCCGCACGAGTTTTGCGGCACCATTCCACTCGAAATGAAAGTGCCAAAAACCCATCAAACATGTGTTTTGGGTCAAATGAAGATGATTGGGTGCGTCCGTTGCGAAAAATTCAACTGCGAGTTTTTTTGTGCATCGGTGGGAAAAACGGCCCTCCCGCACGAGTTTTCCGGCACCGTTCCGTCGAAAATGAATGTGCCAAAAACCAATCAAACATGAGTTTTGGGTCAAATGGAGATGATTGGGTACGTCCGTTGCAAAAAATTCAACTGCGAGTTTTTTCGTGCATTAGTGGGAAAAATGGCCCTCCCGCACGAGTTTTGCGGCACCATTCCGCCGGAAATGAAAGTGCCAAAAACCCGCCAAACATGAGTTTGGGGTCAAACGGAGATAATTGGGTGCGTTCGTTGTGAAAAATTCAACTGCGAGTTTTTTCGTGCATCGGTGGGAAAACGGCCCTCCGGCGCGAGTTTTGCGACACCGTTCCGCCGGAAATGAAAGTGCCAAAAACCCACCAAACATGAGTTTTGGGTCAAACGGAGATGATTGGGCGCGTCCATTGTGAAATATTCAACTGCAATTTTTTCGGTGCATCGGTGGGAAAAACGGCCCACCCGCACGAGTTTTCCAGCACCGTTCCTTCGAAAATGAAAGTGCCAAAAACCCATCAAACATGAGTTTTGGGTCAAATGGAGATGATTGGGTATGTCCGTTGCGAAAAATTCAACTGCGAGTTTTTTCGTGCATCGGTGGGAAAAACGGCCGTCCCGCACGAGTTTTGTAGCACCGTTCCGCCGAAAATGAAAGTGCCAAAAACCCACCAAACATGAGTTTTGGGTCAAACGGAGATGATTGGGTGCGTCCATTGTGAAATATTCAACTGCGAGTTTTTCGGTGCATCTGTGGGAAAAACGCCCCCTCCCCCCCCCCGCATGAGTTTTGCGGCACCATTCCACTCGAAATGAAAGTGCCAAAACCATCAAACAAGAGTTTTGGGTCAAATGGAGATGATTGGGCGCGTCCGTTGCAAAAAATTAACAAAGAGTTTTTTTCGTGCATCGGTGGGTAAAACGGCCCTGCCGCACGAGTTTTGTGGCACCGTTCCGCCGGAAATGAAAGTGCCAAAAACCCACCAAACATGAGTTTTGGGTCAAACGGAGATGATTGGGTGCGTCCATTGTGAAATATTCAACTGCGAGTTTTTTGGTGCATCTGTGGGAAAAACGCCTCCCCCGCATGAGTTTTGCGGCACCATTCCACTCGAAATGAAAGTGCCATAAACCCATCAAACATGAGTTTTGGGTCAAATGGAGATGATTGGGCGCGTCCGTTGCGAAAAATTCAACTGCGAGTTTTTTGTGCATCGGTGGGAAAAACGGCCCTCCTGCACGAGTTTTGCGGCACCGTTCCGCCGGAAATGAAAGTGCCAAAAACCCACCAGACATGAGTTTTGGGTCAAACGGAGATGATTTGGTGCGTCCATTGTGAAATATTCAACTGCGATTTTTTCGGTGCATCGGTGGGAAAAACGGCCCTCGCGCACGAGTTTTCCAGCACCGTTCCTTCGACAATGAAAGTGCCAAAAACCCATCAAACAAGAGTTTTGGGTCAAATGGAGATGATTGGGTCGCGTCCGTTGCAAAAAATTTAACAAAGAGTTTTTTTCGTGCATCGGTGGGTAAAACGGCCCTGCCGCACGAGTTTTGTGGCACCGTTCCGCCGGAAATGAAAGTGCCAAAAACCCACCAAACATGAGTTTTGGGTCAAACGAAGATGATTGGGTGCGTCCATTGTGAAATATTCAACTACGAGTTTTTCGGTGCATCTGTGGGAAAAACGCCTCCCACCGCACTGAGTTTTGCCGGCACCATTCCACTCGAAATGAAAGTGCCATAAACCCATCAAACATGAGTTTTGGGTCAAATGGAGATGATTGGGCGCGTCCGTTGCCAAAAATTCAACAAACAATTTTTTTCGTGCATCGGTGGGTAAAACGGCCCTGCCGCACGAGTTTTGTGGCACCGTTCCGCCGGAAATGAAAGTGCCAAAAACCCACCAAACATGAGTTTTGGGTCAAACGGGGATGATTGGGTGCGTCCATTGTGAAATATTCAACTGCGATTTTTTCGGTGCATCGGTGGGAAAAACGGCCCACCCGCACGAGTTTTCCAGCACCGTTCCTTCGAAAATGAAAGTGCCAAAAACCCATCAAACATGAGTTTGGGTCAAATGGAGATGATTGGGTATGTCCGTTGCTAAAAATTCAACTGCGAGTTTTTTCGTGCATCGGTGGGAAAAACGGCCCTCCCGCACGAGTTTTGTAGCACCGTTCCGCCGGAAATGAAAGTGCCAAAAACCCACCAAACATGAGTTTTGGGTCAAACGGAGATGATTGGGTGCGTCCATTGTGAAATATTCAACTGCGAGTTTTTCGGTGCATCTGTGGGAAAAACGCCCCCTCCCCCCCCCCCCCCCCCCCGCATGAGTTTTGCGGCACCATTCCACTCGAAATGAAAGTGCCAAAAACCATCAAACAAGAGTTTTGGGTCAAATGGAGATGATTGGGCGCGTCCGTTGCAAAAAATTTAACAAAGAGTTTTTTTCGTGCATCGGTGGGTAAAACGGCCCTGCCGCACGAGTTTTGTGGCACCGTTCCGCCGGAAATGAAAGTGCCAAAAACCCACCAAACATGAGTTTTAGGTCAAACGGAGATGATTGGGTGCGTCCATTGTGAAATATTCAACTGCGAGTTTTTTCGTGCATCGCTGGGAAAAACGGCCCTCCCGCACGAGTTTTGTAGCACCGTTCCGCCGGAAATGAAAGTGCCAAAAACCCACCAAACATGAGTTTTGGGTCAAACGGAGATGATTGGGTGCGTCCATTGTGAAATATTCAACTGCGAGTTTTTCGGTGCATCTGTGGGAAAAACGCCCCCTCCCCCCCGCATGAGTTTTGCGGCACCATTCCACTCGAAATGAAAGTGCCAAAAACCATCAAACAAGAGTTTTGGGTCAAATGGAGATGATTGGGCGCGTCCGTTGCAAAAAAATTAACAAAGAGTTTTTTCGTGCATCGTTGGGTAAAACGGCCCTGCCGCACGAGTTTTGTGGCACCGTTCCGCCGGAAATGAAAGTGCCAAAAACCCACCAAACATGAGTTTTGGGTCAAACGGAGATGATTGGGTGCGTCCATTGTGAAATATTCAACTGCGATTTTTTCGGTGCATCGGTGGGAAAAACGGCCCACCCGCACGAGTTTTCCAGCACCGTTCCTTCGAAAATGAAAGTGCCAAAAACCCATCAAACATGAGTTTTGGGTCAAATGGAGATGATTGGGTATGTCCGTTGCGAAAAATTCAACTGCGAGTTTTTTCGTGCATCGGTGGGAAAAATGGCCCTCCCGCACGAGTTTTGTAGCACCGTTCCGCCGGAAATGAAAGTGCCAAAAACCCACCAAACATGAGTTTTGGGTCAAACGGAGATGATTGGCTGCGTCCATTGTGAAATATTCAACTGCAAGTTTTTCGGTGCATCTGTGGGAAAAACGCCCCCTCCCCCCCCCCCCCCCGCATGAGTTTTGCGGCACCATTCCACTCGAAATGAAAGTGCCAAAAACCATCAAACAAGAGTTTTGGGTCAAATGGAGATGATTGGGCGCGTCCGTTGCAAAAAATTTAACAAAGAGTTTTTTTCGTGCATCGGTGGGTAAAACGGCCCTGCCGCACGAGTTTTGTGGCACCGTTCCGCCGGAAATGAAAGTGCCAAAAACCCACCAAACATGAGTTTTGGGTCAAACGGAGATGATTGGGTGCGTCCATTGTGAAATATTCAACTGCGAGTTTTTTCGTGCATCGGTGGGAAAAACGGCCCTCCCGCACGAGTTTTGTAGCACCGTTCCGCCGGAAATGAAAGTGCCAAAAACCCACCAGACATGAGTTTTGGGTCAAACGGAGATGATTGGGTGCGTCCATTGTGAAATATTCAACTGCGAGTTTTTCGATGCATCTGTGGGAAAAACGCCCCCCCCCCCCTCCCGCATGAGTTTTGCGGCACCATTCCACTCGAAATGAAAGTGCCAAAAACCATCAAACAAGAGTTTTGGGTCAAATGGAGATGATTGGGCGCGTCCGTTGCAAAAAAAATTAACAAAGAGTTTTTTTTCGTGCATCGGTGGGTAAAACGGCCCTGCCGCACGAGTTTTGTGGCACCGTTCCGCCGGAAATGAAAGTGCAAAAAACCCACCAAACATGAGTTTTGGGTCAAACGGAGATGATTGGGTGCGTCCATTGTGAAATATTCAACTGCGAGTTTTTCGGTGCATCTGTGGGAAAAAACGCCTACCCCCCCCCCCCCCCCCCGCATGAGTTTTGCGGCACCATTCCACTCGAAATGAAAGTGCCATAAACCCATCAAACATGAGTTTTGGGTCAAATGGAGATGATTGGGCGCGTCCGTTGCGAAAAATTCAACTGCGAGTTTTTTTGTGCATCGGTGGGAAAAACGGCCCTCCTGCACGAGTTTTGCGGCACCGTTCCGCCGGAAATGAAAGTGCCAAAAACCCACCAGACATGAGTTTTGGGTCAAACGGAGATGATTTGGTGCGTCCATTGTGAAATATTCAACTGCGAGTTTTTCGGTGCATCGGTGGGAAAAACGGCCCTCGCGCACGCGTTTTCCAACACCGTTCCTTCGACAATGAAAGTGCCAAAAACCCATCAAACAAGAGTTTTGGGTCAAATGGAGATGATTGGGCGAGTCCGTTGCAAAAAATTTAACAAAGAGTTTTTTTCGTGCATCGGTGGGTAAAACGGCCCTGCCGCACGAGTTTTGTGGCACCGTTCCGCCGGAAATGAAAGTGCCAAAAACCCACCAAACATGAGTTTTGGGTCAAACGGAGATGATTGGGTGCGTCCATTGTGAAATATTCAACTACGAGTTTTTCGGTGCATCTGTGGGAAAAACGCCTCCCCCCCGCATGAGTTTTGCGGCACCATTCCACTCGAAATGAAAGTGCCATAAACCCATCAAACATGAGTTTTGGGTCAAATGGAGATGATTGGGCGCGTCCGTTGCGAAAAATTCAACTGCGAGTTTTTTTGTGCATCGGTGGGAAAAACGGCCCTCCTGCACGAGTTTTGCGGCACCGTTCCGCCGGAAATGAAAGTGTCAAAAACCCACCAGACATGAGTTTTGGGTCAAACGGAGATGATTTGGTGCGTCCATTGTGAAATATTCAACTGCGAGTTTTTCGGTGCATCGGTGGGAAAAACAGCCCTCGCGCACGCGTTTTCCAGCACCCTTCCTTCGACAATGAAAGTGCCAAAAACCCATCAAACAAGAGTTTTGGGTCAAATGGAGATGATTGGGCGCGTCCGTTGCAAAAAATTTAACAAAGAGTTTTTTTCGTGCATCGGTGGGTAAAACGGCCCTGCCGCACGAGTTTTGTGGCACCGTTCCGCCGGAAATGAAAGTGCCAAAAACCCACCAAACATGAGTTTTGGGTCAAACGAAGATGATTGGGTGCGTCCATTGTGAAATATTCAACTACGAGTTTTTCGGTGCATCTGTGGGAAAAACGCCTCCCCACCGCATGAGTTTTGCGGCACCATTCCACTCGAAATGAAAGTGCCATAAACCCATCAAACATGAGTTTTCGGTCAAATGGAGATGATTGGGCGCGTCCGTTGCCAAAAATTCAACAAACAGTTTTTTTCGTGCATCGGTGGGTAAAACGGCCCTGCCGCACGAGTTTTGTGGCACCGTTCCGCCGGAAATGAAAGTGCCAAAAACCCACCAAACATGAGTTTTGGGTCAAACGGGGATGATTGGGTGCGTCCATTGTGAAATATTCAACTGCGAGTTTTTCGGTGCATCGGTGGGAAAAACGGCCCACCCGCACGAGTTTTCCAGCACCGTTCCTTCGAAAATGAAAGTGCCAAAAACCCATCAAACATGAGTTTTGGGTCAAATGGAGATGATTGGGTATGTCCGTTGCTAAAAATTCAACTGCGAGTTTTTTCGTGCATCGGTGGGAAAAACGGCCCTCCCGCACGAGTTTTGTAGCACCGTTCCGCCGGAAATGAAAGTGCCAAAAACCCACCAAACATGAGTTTTGGGTCAAACGGAGATGATTGGGTGCGTCCATTGTGAAATATTCAACTGCGAGTTTTTCGGTGCATCTGTGGGAAAAACGCCCCCTCCCCCCCCACGCATGAGTTTTGCGGCACCATTCCACTCGAAATGAAAGTGCCAAAAACCATCAAACAAGAGTTTTGGGTCAAATGGAGATGATTGGGCGCGTCCGTTGCAAAAAATTTAACAAAGAGTTTTTTTCGTGCATCGGTGGGTAAAACGGCCCTGCCGCACGAGTTTTGTGGCACCGTTCCGCCGGAAATGAAAGTGCCAAAAACCCACCAAACATGAGTTTTAGGTCAAACGGAGATGATTGGGTGCGTCCATTGTGAAATATTCAACTGCGAGTTTTTTCGTGCATCGCTGGGAAAAACGGCCCTCCCGCACGAGTTTTGTAGCACCGTTCCGCCGGAAATGAAAGTGCCAAAAACCCACCAAACATGAGTTTTGGGTCAAACGGAGATGATTGGGTGCGTCCATTGTGAAATATTCAACTGCGAGTTTTTCGGTGCATCTGTGGGAAAAACGCCCCCTCCCCCCCCCGCATGAGTTTTGCGGCACCATTCCACTCGAAATGAAAGTGCCAAAAACCATCAAACAAGAGTTTTGGGTCAAATGGAGATGATTGGGCGCGTCCGTTGCAAAAAAATTAACAAAGAGTTTTTTTCGTGCATCGTTGGGTAAAACGGCCCTGCCGCACGAGTTTTGTGGCACCGTTCCGCCGGAAATGAAAGTGCCAAAAACCCACCAAACATGAGTTTTGGGTCAAACGGAGATGATTGGGTGCGTCCATTGTGAAATATTCAACTGCGATTTTTTCGGTGCATCGGTGGGAAAAACGGCCCACCCGCACGAGTTTTCCAGCACCGTTCCTTCGAAAATGAAAGTGCCAAAAACCCATCAAACATGAGTTTTGGGTCAAATGGAGATGATTGGGTATGTCCGTTGCGAAAAATTCAACTGCGAGTTTTTTCGTGCATCGGTGGGAAAAACGGCCCTCCCGCACGAGTTTTGTAGCACCGTTCCGCCGGAAATGAAAGTGCCAAAAACCCACCAAACATGAGTTTTGGGTCAAACGGAGATGATTGGGTGCGTCCATTGTGAAATATTCAACTGCAAGTTTTTCGGTGCATCTGTGGGAAAAACGCCCCCTCCCCCACCCCCCCCCGCATGAGTTTTGCGGCACCATTCCACTCGAAATGAAAGTGCCAAAAACCATCAAACAAGAGTTTTGGGTCAAATGGAGATGATTGGGCGCGTCCGTTGCAAAAAATTTAACAAAGAGTTTTTTTCGTGCATCGGTGGGTAAAACGGCCCTGCCGCACGAGTTTTGTGGCACCGTTCCGCCGGAAATGAAAGTGCCAAAAACCCACCAAACATGAGTTTTGGGTCAAACGGAGATGATTGGGTGCGTCCATTGTGAAATATTCAACTGCGAGTTTTTTCGTGCATCGGTGGGAAAAACGGCCCTCCCGCACGAGTTTTGTAGCACCGTTCCGCCGGAAATGAAAGTGCCAAAAACCTACCAAACATGAGTTTTGGGTCAAACGGAGATGATTGGGTGCGTCCATTGTGAAATATTCAACTGCGAGTTTTTCGATGCATCTGTGGGTAAAACGCCCCCACCCCCCCCCCTCCCGCATGAGTTTTGCGGCACCATTCCACTCGAAATGAAAGTGCCAAAAACCATCAAACAAGAGTTTTGGGTCAAATGGAGATGATTGGGCGCGTCCGTTGCAAAAAAATTAACAAAGAGTTTTTTTCGTGCATCGGTGGGTAAAACGGCCCTGCCGCACGAGTTTTGTGGCACCGTTCCGCCGGAAATGAAAGTGCAAAAAACCCACCAAACATGAGTTTTGGGTCAAACGGAGATGATTGGGTGCGTCCATTGTGAAATATTCAACTGCGAGTTTTTCGGTGCATCTGTGGGAAAAAACGCCTACCCCCCCCCCCCGCATGAGTTTTGCGGCACCATTCCACTCGAAATGAAAGTGCCATAAACCCATCAAACATGAGTTTTGGGTCAAATGGAGATGATTGGGCGCGTCCGTTGCGAAAAATTCAACTGCGAGTTTTTTTGTGCATCGGTGGGAAAAACGGCCCTCCTGCACGAGTTTTGCGGCACCGTTCCGCCGGAAATGAAAGTGCCAAAAACCCACCAGACATGAGTTTTGGGTCAAACGGAGATGATTTGGTGCGTCCATTGTGAAATATTCAACTGCGAGTTTTTCGGTGCATCGGTGGGAAAAACGGCCCTCGCGCACGCGTTTTCCAACACCGTTCCTTCGACAATGAAAGTGCCAAAAACCCATCAAACAAGAGTTTTGGGTCAAATGGAGATGATTGGGCGAGTCCGTTGCAAAAAATTTAACAAAGAGTTTTTTTCGTGCATCGGTGGGTAAAACGGCCCTGCCGCACGAGTTTTGTGGCACCGTTCCGCCGGAAATGAAAGTGCCAAAAACCCACCAAACATGAGTTTTGGGTCAAACGGAGATGATTGGGTGCGTCCATTGTGAAATATTCAACTACGAGTTTTTCGGTGCATCTGTGGGAAAAACGCCTCCCCCCCGCATGAGTTTTGCGGCACCATTCCACTCGAAATGAAAGTGCCATAAACCCATCAAACATGAGTTTTGGGTCAAATGGAGATGATTGGGCGCGTCCGTTGCCAAAAATTCAACAAACAGTTTTTTTCGTGCATCGGTGGGTAAAACGGCCCTGCCGCACGAGTTTTGTGGCACCGTTCCGCCGGAAATGAAAGTGGCAAAAACCCACCAAACATGAGTTTTGGGTCAAACGAAGATGATTGGGTGCGTCCATTGTGAAATATTCAACTGCGATTTTTTCGGAGCATCGGTGGGAAAAACGGCCCACCCGCACGAGTTTTCCAGCACCGTTCCTTCGAAAATGAAAGTGCCAAAAACCCATCAAACATGAGTTTTGGGTCAAATGGAGATGATTGGGTATGTCCGTTGCGAAAAATTCAACTGCGAGTTTTTTCGTGCATCGGTGGGAAAAACGGCCCTCCCGCACGAGTTTTGTAGCACCGTTCCGCCGGAAATGAAAGTGCCAAAAACCCACCAAACATGAGTTTTGGGTCAAACGGAGATGATTGGGTGCGTCCATTGTGAAATATTCAACTGCGAGTTTTTCGGTGCATCTGTGGGAAAAACGCCCCCTCCCCCCCCCCCCGCATGAGTTTTGCGGCACCATTCCACTCGAAATGAAAGTGCCAAAAACCATCAAACAAGAGTTTTGGGTCAAATGGAGATGATTGGGCGCGTCCGTTGCAAAAAATTTAACAAAGAGTTTTTTTCGTGCATCGGTGGGTAAAACGGCCCTGCCGCACGAGTTTTGTGGCACCGTTCCGCCGGAAATGAAAGTGCCAAAAACCCACCAAACATGAGTTTTGGGTCAAACGGAGATGATTGGGTGCGTCCATTGTGAAATATTCAACTGCGAGTTTTTTCGTGCATCGCTGGGAAAAACGGCCCTCCCGCACGAGTTTTGTAGCACCGTTCCGCCGGAAATGAAAGTGCCAAAAACCCACCAAACATGAGTTTTGGGTCAAACGGAGATGATTGGGTGCGTCCATTGTGAAATATTCAACTGCGAGTTTTTCGGTGCATCTGTGGGAAAAACGCCCCCTCCCCCCCCCCCCCCCCCCGCATGAGTTTTGCGGCACCATTCCACTCGAAATGAAAGTGCCAAAAACCATCAAACAAGAGTTTTGGGTCAAATGGAGATGATTGGGCGCGTCCGTTGCAAAAAAATTAACAAAGAGTTTTTTTGTGGATCGTTGGGTAAAACGGCCCTGCCGCACGAGTTTTGTGGCACCGTTCCGCCGGAAATGAAAGTGCCAAAAACCCACCAAACATGAGTTTTGGGTCAAACGGAGATGATTGGGTGCGTCCATTGTGAAATATTCAACTGCGATTTTTTCGGTGCATCGGTGGGAAAAACGGCCCACCCGCACGAGTTTTCCAGCACCGTTCCTTCGAAAATGAAAGTGCCAAAAACCCATCAAACATGAGTTTTGGGTCAAATGGAGATGATTGGGTATGTCCGTTGCGAAAAATTCAACTGCGAGTTTTTTCGTGCATCGGTGGGAAAAACGGCCCTCCCGCACGAGTTTTGTAGCACCGTTCCGCCGGAAATGAAAGTGCCAAAAACCCACCAAACATGAGTTTTGGGTCAAACGGAGATGATTGGGTGCGTCCATTGTGAAATATTCAACTGCGAGTTTTTCGGTGCATCTGTGGGAAAAACGCCCCCTCCCCCCCCCTCCCGCATGAGTTTTGCGGCACCATTCCACTCGAAATGAAAGTGCCAAAAACCATCAAACAAGAGTTTTGGGTCAAATGGAGATGATTGGGCGCGTCCGTTGCAAAAAAAATTAACAAAGAGTTTTTTTCGTGCATCGGTGGGTAAAACGACCCTGCCGCACGAGTTTTGTAGCACCGTTCCGCCGGAAATGAAAGTGCCAAAAACCCACCAAACATGAGTTTTGGGTCAAACGGAGATGATTGGGTGCGTCCATTGTGAAATATTCAACTGCGAGTTTTTCGGTGCATCTGTGGGAAAAACGCCCCCTCCCCCCCCCCACCGCATGAGTTTTGCGGCACCATTCCACTCGAAATGAAAGTGCCAAAAACCATCAAACATGAGTTTTGGGTCAAATGGAGATGATTGGGCGCGTCCGTTGCAAAAAATTTAACAAAGAGTTTTTTCCATGCATCGGTGGGTAAAACGGCCCTGCCGCACGAGTTTTGTGGCACCGTTCCGCCGGAAATGAAAGTGCCAAAAACCCACCAAACATGAGTTTTGGGTCAAACGGAGATGATTGGGTGCGTCCATTGTGAAATATTCAACTGCGAGTTTTTCGGTGCATCTGTGGGAAAAAACGCCTCCCCCCCCCCCGCACGAGTTTTGCGGCACCATTCCACTCGAAATGAAAGTGCCAAAAACCCATCAAACATGTGTTTTGGGTCAAATGGAGATGATTGGGTGCGTCCGTTGTGAAAAATTCAACTGCGAGTTTTTTTGTGCATCGGTGGGAAAAACGGCCCTCCCGCACGAGTTTTCCGGCACCGTTCCTTCGAAAATGAATGTGCCAAAATCCGATCAAACATGAGTTTTGGGTCAAATGGAGATGATTGGGTACGTCCGTTGCAAAAAATTCAACTGCGAGTTTTTTCGTGCATTAGTGGGAAAAATGGCCCTCCCGCACGAGTTTTGCGGCACCATTCCGCCGGAAATGAAAGTGCCAAAAACCCACCAAACATGAGTTTTGGGTCAAACGGAGATAATTGCGTGCGTTCGTTGTGAAAAATTCAACTGCGAGTTTTTTCGTGCATCGGTGGGAAAAACGGCCCTCCTGCACGAGTTTTGCGGCACCGTTCCTTCGAAATGGAAGTGCCAAAAACCCATCAAACATGAGTTTTGGGTCAAATGGAGATGATTGGGTACGTCCATTGCGAAAAATTCAACTCCGAGTTTTTTCGTGCATCGGTGGGAAAACGGCCCTCCGGCGCGAGTTTTGCGGCACCGTTCCGCCGGAAATGAAAGTGTCAAAAACCCACCAAACATGAGTTTTGGGTCAAACGGAGATGATTGGGTGCGTCCATTGTGAAATATTCAACTGCGATTTTTTCGGTACATCGGTGGGAAAAACGGCCCACCCGCACGAGTTTTCCAGCACCGTTCCTTCGAAAATGAAAGTGCCAAAAACCCATCAAACATGAGTTTTGGGTCAAATGGAGATGATTGGGCGCGTCCGTTGCAAAAAATTTAACAAAGAGTTTTTTTCGTGCATCGGTGGGTAAAACGGCCCTGCCGCACGAGTTTTGTGGCACCGTTCCGCCGGAAATGAAAGTGCCAAAAACCCAGCAAACATGAGTTTTGGGTCAAACGGAGATGATTGGGTGCGTCCATTGTGAAATATTCAACTGCGAGTTTTTTCGTGCATCGGTGGGAAAAACGGCCCTCCCGCACGAGTTTTGTAGCACCGTTCCGCCGGAAATGAAAGTGCCAAAAACCCACCAAACATGAGTTTTGGGTCAAACGGAGATGATTGGGTGCGTCCATTGTGAAATATTCAACTGCGAGTTTTTTGGTGCATCTGTGGGAAAAACGCCCCCTCCCCCCCCCCCCCCCCCCGCATGAGTTTTGCGGCACCATTCCACTCGAAATGAAAGTGCCAAAAACCATCAAACAAGAGTTTTGGGTCAAATGGAGATGATTGGGCGCGTCCGTTGCAAAAAAAATTAACAAAGAGTTTTTTTCGTGCATCGGTGGGTAAAACGGCCCTGCCGCACGAGTTTTGTAGCACCGTTCCGCCGGAAATGAAAGTGCCAAAAACCCACCAAACATGAGTTTTGGGTCAAACGGAGATGATTGGGTGCGTCCATTGTGAAATATTCAACTGCGAGTTTTTCGGTGCATCTGTGGGAAAAACGCCCCCTCCCCCCCCCCCACCGCATGAGTTTTGCGGCACCATTCCACTCGAAATGAAAGTGCCAAAAACCATCAAACATGAGTTTTGGGTCAAATGGAGATGATTGGGCGCGTCCGTTGCAAAAAATTTAACAAAGAGTTTTTTCCATGCATCGGTGGGTAAAACGGCCCTGCCGCACGAGTTTTGTGGCACCGTTCCGCCGGAAATGAAAGTGCCAAAAACCCACCAAACATGAGTTTTGGGTCAAACGGAGATGATTGGGTGCGTCCATTGTGAAATATTCAACTGCGAGTTTTTCGGTGCATCTGTCGGAAAAAAGGCCTCCCCCCCGCACGAGTTTTGCGGCACCATTCCACTCGAAATGAAAGTGCCAAAAACCCATCAAACATGTGTTTTGGGTCAAATGGAGATGATTGGGTGCGTCCGTTGTGAAAAATTCAACTGCGAGTTTTTTTGTGCATCGGTGGGAAAAACGGCCCTCCCGCACGAGTTTTCCGGCACCGTTCCTTTGAAAATGAATGTGCCAAAAACCGATCAAACATGAGTTTTGGGTCAAATGGAGATGATTGGGTACGTCCGTTGCAAAAAATTCAACTGCGAGTTTTTTCGTGCATTAGTGGGAAAAATGGCCCTCCCGCACGAGTTTTGCGGCACCGTTCCGCCGGAAATGAAAGTGCCAAAAACCCACCAAACATGAGTTTTGGGTCAAACGGAGATAATTGGGTGCGTTCGTTGTGAAAAATTCAACTGCGAGTTTTTTCGTGCATCGGTGGGAAAAACGGCCCTCCTGCACGAGTTTTGCGGCACCGTTCCTTCGAAATGGAAGTGCCAAAAACCCATCAAACATGAGTTTTGGGTCAAATGGAGATGATTGGGTACGTCCATTGCGAAAAATTCAACTCCGAGTTTTTTCGTGCATCGGTGGGAAAACGGCCCTCCGGCGCGAGTTTTGCGGCACCGTTCTGCCGGAAATGAAATGCCAAAACCCACCAAACATGAGTTTTGGGTCAAACGGAGATGATTGGGTGCGTCCATTATGAAATATTCAACTGCGAGTTTTTTCGTGCATCGGTGGGAAAAACGGCCCTCCCGCACGAATTTTGTAGCACCGTTCCACCGGAAATGAAAGTGCCAAAAACCCACCAAACATGAGTTTTGGGTCAAACGGAGATGATTGGGTGCGTCCATTGTGAAATATTCAACTGCGAGTTTTTTGGTGCATCTGTGGGAAAAACGCCCCCTCCCCCCCCCCCCGCATGAGTTTTGCGGCACCATTCCACTCGAAATGAAAGTGCCAAAAACCATCAAACAAGAGTTTTGGGTCAAATGGAGATGATTGGGCGCGTCCGTTGCAAAAAAAATTAACAAAGAGTTTTTTTCGTGCATCGGTGGGTAAAACGGCCCTGCCGCACGAGTTTAGTGGCACCGTTCCGCCGGAAATGAAAGTGCCAAAAACCCACCAAACATGAGTTTTGGGTCAAACGGAGATGATTGGGTGCGTCCATTGTGAAATATTCAACTGCGAGTTTTTTCGTGCATCGGTGGGAAAAACGGCCCTCCCGCACGAGTTTTGTAGCACCGTTCCGCCGGAAATGAAAGTGCCAAAAACCCACCAAACATGAGTTTTGGGTCAAACGGAGATGATTGGGTGCGTCCATTGTGAAATATTCAACTGCGAGTTTTTTGGTGCATCTGTGGGAAAAACGCCCCCTCCCCCCCCCCCCCGCATGAGTTTTGCGGCACCATTCCACTCGAAATGAAAGTGCCAAAAACCATCAAACAAGAGTTTTGGGTCAAATGGAGATGATTGGGCGCGTCCGTTGCAAAAAAAATTAACAAAGAGTTTTTTTCGTGCATCGGTGGGTAAAACGGCCCTGCCGCACGAGTTTTGTAGCACCGTTCCGCGCGGAAATGAAAGTGCCAAAAACCAACCAAACATGAGTTTATGGTCAAACGGAGATGATTGGGTGCGTCCATTGTGAAATATTCAACTGCGAGTTTTTCGGTGCATCTGTGGGAAAAACGCCCCCTCCCCCCCCCCCCCCACCGCATGAGTTTTGCGGCACCATTCCACTCGAAATGAAAGTGCCAAAAACCATCAAACATGAGTTTTGGGTCAAATGGAGATGATTGGGCGCGTCCGTTGCAAAAAATTTAACAAAGAGTTTTTTCCATGCATCGGTGGGTAAAACGGCCCTGCCGCACGAGTTTTGTGGCACCGTTCCGCCGGAAATGAAAGTGCCAAAAACCCACCAAACATGAGTTTTGGGTCAAACGGAGATGATTGGGTGCGTCCATTGTGAAATATTCAACTGCGAGTTTTTCGGTGCATCTGTGGGAAAAACGGCCCTCGCGCACGAGATTTCCAGCACCGTTCCTTCGAAAATGAAAGTGCCAAAAACCCATCAAACGTGAGTTTTGGGTCAAATGGAGATGATTGGGTACGTCCGTTGCGAAAAATTCAACTGCGAGTTTTTTCGTGCATCGGTGGGAAAAACGGCCCTCCCGCACGAGTTTTGTGGCACCGTTCCGCCGGAAATGAAAGTGCCAAAAACCCACCAAACATGAGTTTTGGGTCAAATGGAGATGATTGGGTGCGTCCGTTGCGAAAAATTCAACTGCGAGTTTTTTTGTTCATCGGTGGGAAAAACGGCCCTCCCGCACGAGTTTTCCGGCACCGTTCCTTCGAAAATGAATGTGCCAAAAACCGATCGAACATGAGTTTTGGGTCAAATGGAGATGATTGGGTACGTCCGTTCCCAAAAATTCAACTGCGAGTTTTTTCGTGCATTAGAGGGAAAAATGGCCCTCCCGCACGACTTTTGCGGCACCATTCCGCCAGAAATGAAAGTGCCAAAAACCCACCAAACATGAGTTTTGGGTCACACGGAGATAATTGGGTGCGTTCGTTGTGAAAAATTCAACTGCGAGTTTTTTCGTGCATCGGTGGGAAAAACGGCCCTCCTGCACGAGTTTTGCGGCACCGTTCCTTCGAAATGGAATTGCCAAAAACCCATCAAACATGAGTTTTGGGTCAAACGGAGATGATTGGGTGCGTCCATTGTGAAATATTCAACTGCGAGTTTTTCGGTGCATCGGTGGGAAAAACGGCCCACCCGCACGAGTTTTCCAGCACCGTTCCTTCGAAAATGAAAGTGCCAAAAACCCATCAAACATGAGTTTGGGTCAAATGGAGATGATTGGGTATGTCCGTTGCGAAAAATTCAACTGCGAGTTTTTTCGTGCATCGGTGGGAAAAACGGCCCTCCCGCACGAGTTTTGTAGCACCGTTCCGCCGGAAATGAAAGTGCCAAAAACCCAACAAACATGAGTTTTGGGTCAAACGGAGATGATTGTGTGCGTCCATTGTGAAATATTCAACTGCGAGTTTTTCGGTGCATCTGTGGGAAAAATGCCCCCTCCCCCCCCCCCCCGCATGAGTTTTGCGGCACCATTCCACTCGAAATGAAAGTGCCAAAAACCATCAAACATGAGTTTTGGGTCAAATGGAGATGATTGGGCGCGTCCGTTGCAAAAAATTTAACAAAAAGTTTTTTCCATGCATCGGTGGGTAAAACGGCCCTGCCGCACGAGTTTTGTGGCACCGTTCCGCCGGAAATGAAAGTGCCAAAAACCCACCAAACATGAGTTTTGGGTCAAACGGAGATGATTGGGTGCGTCCATTGTGAAATATTCAACTGCGAGTTTTTCGGTGCATCTGTGGGAAAAACGCCTCCCCCCCGCATGAGTTTTGCGGCACCATTCCACTCGAAATGAAAGTGCCATAAACCCATCAAACATGAGTTTTGGGTCAAATGGAGATGATTGGGCGCGTCCGTTGCGAAAAATTCAACTGCGAGTTTTTTTGTGCATCGGTGGGAAAAACGGCCCTCCTGCACGAGTTTTGCGGCACCGTTCCGCCGGAAATGAAAGTGCCAAAAACCCACCAGACATGAGTTTTGGGTCAAACGGAGATGATTTGGTGCGTCCATTGTGAAATATTCAACTGCGAGTTTTTCGGTGCATCGGTGGGAAAAACGGCCCTCGCGCACGCGTTTTCCAGCACCGTTCCTTCGACAATGAAAGTGCCAAAAACCCATCAAACAAGAGTTTTGGGTCAAATGGAGATGATTGGGCGCGTCCGTTGCGAAAAATTCAACTGCGAGTTTTTTCGTGCATCGGTGGGTAAAACGGCCCTGCCGCACGAGTTTTGTGGCGCCGTTCCGCCGGAAATGAAAGTGCCATAAACCCATCAAACATGAGTTTTGGGTCAAAAGGAGATGATTGGGCGCGTCCATTGCGAAAAATTCAACTGCGAGTTTTTTTCGTGCATCGGTGGGTAAAACGGCCCTACCGCACGAGTTTTGTGGCACCGTTCCGCCGGAAATGAAAGTGCCAAAAACCCACCAAACATGAGTTTTGGGTCAAACGGAGATGATTGGGTGTGTCCATTGTGAAAACTTCAACTACGAGTTTTTCGGTGCATCATTGGGAAAAACAGCCCCCCCGCACGAGTTTTGCGGCACCATTCCACTCGAAATGAAAGTGCCATAAACCCATCAAACATGAGTTTTGGGTCAAATGGAGATGATTGGGCGCGTCCGTTGCGAAAAAATCAACTGCGAGTTTTTTCGTGCATCGGTGGGAAAAACGGCCCTCCTGCACGAGTTTTGCGGCACCGTTCCGCCGGAAATGAAAGTGCCAAAAACCCACCAAACATGAGTTTTGGGTCAAACGGAGATGATTGGGTGCGTCCATTATGAAATATTCAATTGCGAGTTTTTCGGTGCATCTATGGGAAAAACGCCTCCGCCCCGCATGATTTTTGCGGCACCATTCCACTCGAAATGAAAGTGCCAAAAACCCATCAAACATGAGTTTTGGGTCAAATGGAGATGATTGGGTGCGTCCGTTGCGAAAAATTGAATTGTGAGTTGTTTCGTGCATCGGTTGGAAAAACGGCCCTCCCGCACGAGTTTTGCGGCACCGTTCCACCAGAAATGAAAGTGCCAAAAACCCCCCAAACACGAGTTTTGGGTCAAACGGAGATGATTGGGTGCGTCCATTGTGAAAAATTCAATTGCGAGTTTTTTCGTGCATCGGTGGGAAAAACGGCCCTCCCGCACGAGTTTTGCGGCACCGTTCCGCCGGAAATGAAAGTGCCAAAAACCCACCAAACACGAGTTTTGGGTCAAACGGAGATGATTGGGTGCGTCCGTAATGAAAAATTCAACTGCGAGTTTTTTCGTGCATCGGTGGGAAAAACGGCCCTCCCGCACGAGTTTTGCGGCACCGTTCCTTCGGAAATGAAAGTGCCAAAAACCCACCAAACACGAGTTTTGGGTCAAACGAAGATGATTGGGTGCGTCCGTTGTGAAAAATTCAACTGGGAGTTTTTTCGTGCATCTGTGGGAAACACGGCCCTCCCGCACGAGTTTTGCGGCACCGTTCCGCCGGAAATGAAAGTGCCAAAAACCCACCAAACAGGAGTTTTGGGTCAAACGGACATGATTGGGTGCGTCCGTTGTGAAAAATTCAACTGCGAGTTTTTTCGTGCATCGGTGGGAAAAACGGTCCTCCCGCACGAGTTTTGCGGCACCGTTCCGCCGGAAATGAAAGTGCCAAAAACCCACCAAACACGAGTTTTGGGTCAAACGGAGATCATTGGGTGTGTCCGTTGTGAAAAATTCAACTGCGAGTTTTTTCGTAAATCGGTGGGAAAAATGGCCCTCCCGCACGAGTTTTGCGGCACCGTTCCACCGGAAATGAAAGTGCCAAAAACCCACCAAACAGGAGTTTTGGGTCAAACGGACATGATTGGGTGCGTCCGTTGTGAAAAATTCCACTACGAGTTTTTTCGTGCATCGGTGGGAAAAACGGACCTCCCGCACGAGTTTTGCGGCACCGTTCCTTCGAAAATGAAAGTGCCAAAAACCCATCAAACATGAGTTTTTTCGTGCATTGGTGGGAAAAACGGCCCTCTCGCACGAGTTTTGCGGCACCGTTCCGCCGGAAATGAAAGTGCCAAAAACCCACAAATCACGAGTTTTGGGTCAAACGGAGATGATTGGGTGTGTCCGTTGTGAAAAATTCAACTGCGAGTTTTTTCGTGCATCGGTGGGAAAAACGGCCCTCCCGCACGAGTTTTGCGGCACCGTTCCTTCGGAAATGAAAGTGCCAAAAACCCACCAAACATGAGTTTTGGGTCAAACGAAGATGATTGGGTGCGTCCGTTGTGAAAAATTCAACTGGGAGTTTTTTCGTGCATCTGTGGGAAACACGGCCCTCCCGCACGAGTTTTGCGGCACCGTTCCGCCGGAAATGAAAGTGCCAAAAACCCACCAAACAGGAGTTTTGGGTCAAACGGACATGATTGGGTGCGTCCGTTGTGAAAAATTCAACTGCGAGTTTTTTCGTGCATCGGTGGGAAAAATGGCCCTCCCGCACGAGTTTTGCGGCACCGTTCCGCCGGAAATGAAAGTGCCAAAAACCCACCAAACACGAGTTTTGGGTCAAACGGAGATCATTGGGTGTGTCCGTTGTGAAAAATTCAACTGCGAGTTTTTTCGTAAATCGGTGGGAAAAATGGCCCTCCCGCACGAGTTTTGCGGCACCGTTCCACCGGAAATGAAAGTGCCAAAAACCCACCAAACAGGAGTGTTGGGTCAAACGGACATGATTGGGTGCGTCCGTTGTGAAAAATTCAACTGCGAGTTCTTTCGTGCATCGGTGGGAAAACGGCCCTCCCGCACGAGTTTTGCGGCACCGTTCCGCCGGAAATGAAAGTGCCAAAAACCCACCAAACACGAGTTTTGGGTCAAACAGAGATGATTGGGTGTGTCCGTTGTGAAAAATTCAACTGCGAGTTTTTTCGTGCATCGGTGGGAAAAACGGCCCTCCCGCACGAGTTTTGCGGCACTGTTCCTTCAAAAATGAAAGTGCCAAAAACCCATCAAACATGAGTTTTGGGTCAAATGGAGATGATTGGGTACGTCCGTTGCAAAAAAATCAACTGTGAGTTTTTTCGTGCATCGGTGGGAAAAATGGCCCTCCCGCACGACTTTTGCGGCACCGTTCCACCGGAAATGAAAGTGCCAAAAACCCACCAAACATGAGTTTTGGGTCAAACGGACATGATTGGGTGCGTCCGTTGTGAAAAATTCAACTACGAGTTTTTTCGTGCATCGGTGGGAAAAACGGCCCTCCAGCACGAGTTTTGCGGCACCGTTCCACTCGAAATGAAAGTGCCAAAAACCCATCAAACATGTGTTTTGGGTCAAATGGAGATGATTGGGTGTGTCCGTTGTGAAAATCTCAACTGCGAGTTTTTTCGTGCATCGGTGGGAAAAACGGCCCTCCCGCACGAGTTTTGCGGCACCGTTCCGCCAAAAATGAAAGTGCCAAAAACCCACCAAACACGAGTTTTGTGTCAAACGGAGATGATTGGGTGCGTCCGTTGTGAAAAATTCAACTGCGAGTTTTTTCGTGCATCGGTGGGAAAAACGGCCCTCCCGCACGAGTTATGCGGCACCGTTCCTTCGGAAATGAAAGTGCCAAAAACCCACCAAACACGAGTTTTGGGTCAAACAGAGATGATTGGGTGCGTCCGTTGTGAAAAATTCAACTGCGAGTTTTTTCGTGCATCGGTGGGAAAAACGGCCCTCCCGCACGAGTTATGCGGCACCGTTCCTTCGGAAATGAAAGTGCCAAAAACCCACCAAACACGAGTTTTGGGTCAAACAGAGATGATTGGGTGCGTCCGTTGTGAAAAATTCAACTGCGAGTTTTTTCGTGCATCGATGGGAAAAACGGCCCTCCCGCACGAGTTTTGCGGCACCGTTCCTTCGGAAATGAAAGTGCCAAAAACCCATCAAACATGAGTTTTTTCGTGCATCGGTGGGAAAAACGGCCCTCCCGCACGAGTTTTGCGGCACCGTTCCACCGGAAATGAATGTGCCAAAAACCCACCAAACACGAGTTTTGGGTCAAACAGAGATGATTGGGTGCGTCCGTTGTGAAAAATTCAACTGCGAGTTTTTTCGTGCATCGGTGGGAAAAACGGCCCTCCCGCACGAGTTATGCGGCACCGTTCCGCCGGAAATCAAAGTGCCGAAAACCCACCAAACACGAGTTTTGGGTCAAACGGAGATGATTGGGTGCGTCTGTTGTGAAAAATTCAACTGCGAGTTTTTTCGTACATCGGTGGGAAAAACGGCCCTCCCGCACGAGTTTTGCGGCACCGTTCCGCCGGAAATGAAAGTGCCAAAAACCCACCAAACACGAGTTTTGGGTCAAACGGAGATGAATGGTTGCGTCCGTTGTGAAAAATTCAACTGCGAGTTTTTTCGTGCATCGGTGGGAAAAACGGCCCTCCCGCACGAGTCTTGCGGCACCGTTCCTTCAAAAATGAAAGTGCCAAAAACCCATCAAACATGAGTTTTGGGTCAAATGGAGATGATTGGGTACGTCCGTTGCAAAAAAATCAACTGTGAGTTTTTTCGTGCATCGGTGGGAAAAATGGCCCTCCCGCACGACTTTTGCGGCACCGTTCCACCGGAAATGAAAGTGCCAAAAACCCACCAAACATGAGTTTTGGGTCAAACGGAGATGATTGGGTGCGTCCGTTGTGAAAAATTCAACTACGAGTTTTTTCGTGCATCGGTGAGAAAAACGGCCCTCCAGCACGAGTTTTGCGGCACCGTTCCTTCGGAAATGAAAGTGCCAAAAACCCATCAAACATGACTTTTGGGTCAAATAGAGATTATTGGGTACGTCCGCTGTGAAAAATTCAACTGCGAGTTTTTTCGTGCATCGGCGGGAAAAACGGCCCTCCCGCACGAGTTTTGCGGCACCGTTCCGCCGGAAATGAAAGTGCCAAAAACCCACCAAACACGAGTTTTGGGTCAAACGGAGATGATTGGGTGCGTCCGTTGTGAAAAATTCAACTGCGAGTTCTTTCGTGCATCGGTGGGAAAAACGGCCCTCCCGCACGAGTTTTGCGGCACCGTTCCGCCGGAAATGAAAGTGCCAAAAACCCACCAAACACGAGTTTTGGGTCAAACGGAGATGATTGGGTGCGTCCGTTGTGAAAAATTCAACTGCGAGTTCTTTCGTGCATCGGTGGGAAAAACGGCCCTCCCGCACGAGTTTTGCGGCACCGTTCCGCCGGAAATGAAAGTGCCAAAAACCCACCAAACACGAGTTTTGGGTCAAACGGAGATGATTGGGTGGGTCCGTTGTGAAAAATTCAACTGCGAGTTTTTTCGTGCATCGGTGGGAAAAACGGCCCTCCCGCACGAGTTTTGCGGCACCGTTCCACCGGAAATGAAAGTGCCAAAAACCCACCAAACATGAGTTTTGGGTCAAACGGAAATGATTGGGTGCGTCCGTTGTGAAAAATTCCTCTATGAGTTTTTTCGTGCATCGGTGGGAAAAACGGCCCTCCCGCACGAGTTTTGCGGCACCGTTCCTTAGGAAATGAAAGTGCCAAAACCCCATCAAACATGAGTTTTTTCGTGCATTGGTGGGAAAAACGGCCCTCCCGCACGAGTTTTGCAGCTCCGTTCCACCGGAAATGAAAGTGCCAAAAACCCACCAAACACGAGTTTTGGGTCAAACGGAGATGATTGGGTGCGTCCGTTGTGAAAAATTCCACTACGAGTTTTTTCGTGCACCGGTGGGAAAAACGGCCCTCCCGCACGAGTTTTGCGGCACCGTTCCTTCGGAAATGAAAGTGCCAAAAACCCATCAAACATGAGTTTTTTCGTGCATCGTTGGGAAAAACGGCCCTCCCGCACGAGTTTTGCGGCACCGTTCCGCCGGAAATGAAAGTGCCAAAAACCCACCAAACACGAGTTTTGGGTCAAACGGAGATGATTGGGTGTGTCCGTTGTGAAAAATTCAACTGCGAGTTTTTTCGTGCATCGGTGGGAAAACGGCCCTCCCGCACGAGTTTTGCGGCACCGTTCCGCCAGAAATGAAAGTGCCAAAAACCCACCAAACACGAGTTTTGGGTCAAACGGAGATGATTGGGTGCGTCCGTTGTGAAAAATTCAACTGCGAGTTTTTTCGTGCATCGGTGGGAAAAACGGCCCTCCCGCACGAGTTTTGCGGCACCGTTCCGCCGGAAATGAAAGTGCCAAAAACCCACCAAACACGAGTTTTGTGTCAAACGGAGATGATTGGGTGCGTCCATTGTGAAATATTCAACTGCGAGTTTTTCGGTGCATCTGTGGGAAAAACGCCCCCCCCCCCCCCCGCATGAGTTTTGCGGCACCATTCCACTCGGAATGAAAGTGCCAAAAACCATCAAACATGAGTTTTGGGTCAAATGGAGATGATTGGGCGCGTCCGTTGCAAAAAATCTAACAAAGAGTTTTTTCCATGCATCGGTGGGTAAAACGGCCCTGCCGCACGAGTTTTGTGCCACCGTTCTGCCAGAAATGAAAGTGCCAAAAACCCACCAAACACGAGTTTTGGGTCAAACGGAGATGATTGGGTGCGTCCGTTGTGAAAAATTCAACTGCGAGTTTTTTCGTGCATCGGTGGGAAAAACGGCCCTCCCGCACGAGTTTTGCGGCACCATTCCGCCAGAAATGAAAGTGCCAAAAACCCACCAAACACGAGTTTTGGGTCAAACGGAGATGATTGGGTGCGTCCGTTGTGAAAAATTCAACTGCGAGTTTTTTCGTGCATCGGTGGGAAAAACAGCCCTCCCGCACGAGTTTTGCGGCACCATTCCGCCAGAAATGAAAGTGCCAAAAACCCACCAAACACGAGTTTTGGGTCAAACGGAGATGATTGGGTGCGTCCGTTGTGAAAAATTCAACTGCGAGTTTTTTCGTGCATCGGTGGGAAAAACGGCCCTCCCGCACGAGTTTTGCGGCACCGTTGCTTCAAAAATGAAAGTGCCAAAACCTATCAAACATGAGTTTTGGGTCAAACGGAGATGATTGGGTACGTCCGTTGCGAAAAATTCAACTATGAGTTGTTTCGTGCATCGGTTGGAAAAACGGCCCTCCTGCACGAGTTTTGCGGCACCGTTCCACCGGAAATGAAAGTGCCAAAAACCCACCAAACATGAGTTTTGGGTCAAACGGAGATGATTGGGTGCGTCCGTTGTGAAAAATTCCACTACGAGTTTTTTCGTGCACCGGTGGGAAAAACGGCCCTCCCGCACGAGTTTTGCGGCACCGTTCCTTCGGAAATGAAAGTGCCAAAAACCCATCAAACATGAGTTTTTTCGTGCATCGTTGGGAAAAACGGCCCTCCCGCACGAGTTTTGCGGCACCGTTCCGCCGGAAATGAAAGTGCCAAAAACCCACCAAACACGAGTTTTGGGTCAAACGGAGATGATTGGGTGTGTCCGTTGTGAAAAATTCAACTGCGAGTTTTTTCGTGCATCAGTGGGATAAACGGCCCTCCCACACGAGTTTTGTGGCACCGTTCCACCAGAAATGAAAGTGCCAAAAACCCACCAAACATGAGTTTTGGGTCAAACGGAGATGATTGGGTGCGTCCGTTGTGAAAAATTCCACTACGAGTTTTTTCGTGCATCGGTGGGAAAAACGGCCCTCCCGCACGAGTTTTGCGGCACCGTTCCGCCGGAAATGAAAGTGCCAAAAACCCACCAAACACGAGTTTTGGGTCAAACGGAGATGATTGGGTGCGTCCGTTGTGAAAAATTCAACTGCGAGTTTTTTCGTGCATCGGTGGGAAAAACGGCCCTCCCGCACGAGTTATGCGGCACCGTTCCGCCGGAAATCAAAGTGCCGAAAACCCACCAAACACGAGTTTTGGGTCAAACGGAGATGATTGGGTGCGTCTGTTGTGAAAAATTCAACTGCGAGGTTTTTCGTGCATCTGTGGGAAAAACGGCCCTCCCGCACGAGTTTTGCGGCACCGTTCCGCCGGAAATGAAAGTGCCAAAAACCCACCAAACACGAGTTTTGGGTCAAACGGAGATGAATGGTTGCGTCCGTTGTGAAAAATTCAACTATGAGTTTTTTCGTGCATCGGTGGGAAAAACGGCCCTCCCGCACGAGTTTTGCGGCACCGTTCCTTCAAAAATGAAAGTGCCAAAAACCCATCAAACATGAGTTTTGGGTCAAATGGAGATGATTGGGTACGTCCGTTGCAAAAAAATCAACTGTGAGTTTTTTCGTGCATCGGTGGGAAAAATGGCCCTCCCGCACGACTTTTGCGGCACCGTTCCACCGGAAATGAAAGTGCCTAAAACCCACCAAACATGAGTTTTGGGTCAAACGGAGATGATTGGGTGCGTCCGTTGTGAAAAATTCAACTACGAGTTTTTTCGTGCATCGGTGGGAAAAACGGCCCTCCAGCACGAGTTTTGCGGCACCGTTCCTTCGGAAATGAAAGTGCCAAAAACCCATCAAACATGACTTTTGGGTCAAATAGAGATTATTGGGTACGTCCGTTGTGAAAAATTCAACTGCGAGTTTTTTCGAGCATCGGCGGGAAAAACGGCCCTCCCGCACGAGTTTTGCGGCACCGTTCCGCCGGAAATGAAAGTGCCAAAAACCCACCAAACACGAGTTTTGGGTCAAATGGAGATGATTGGGTGCGTCCGTTGATGCGAACCCGCTAGGGTTTTTGCCCGATCTTTCGATGAGAAGTGGGGGATAACTTCGATTTGGACTGAAATGACGTTCACGACCCAACTACAACCATCCAAGGATGCTGCGCCTTAGCAATCGATACACCAATTCCAGCGGTTGCTCGCGATCTTGTGGATGCACGACCAACCAAACCACTAGGGTTATTCCTGCAAGCAATCGAAGAACAAGCAAGAACAAGTAGAACAAGCACTCTATTGCAAAATAAGAGATGAAGGTTCAAATCTGATACACATGAAGGTGGGGTTCCGAAATCAAGTAGAACGGATGGTCTAGTCGACACAAACGTCTACCAGGAAGTAGCAATGGCTAAACTTACATCTAAACAAAACCCAATCTGTTTGTGGCGGCTCTAAAGACATATAAGAGGATAGGAAGACGACCATAAGGGTCTTGGGGTCGTGCTACAACCCTAGGATAGCCCCCTATTGGACTCAACTTGATACATGGGCCGTCGGACCAAAATAGGGTGATGCAGCACCGTAAACAGAAAAGGTCTCGACAATAAAACAACGACTGCGCCTGACTCAGACGTGATATGGACATGAGATTGGATCCGTTGGAAAGTAGAGTTTATAAGCTTTCCATGAAGTACTAGAACGTCCCAATTGGACTCCATATGACGCCGTGGTGACCAGATCAAGTTGCCCTTTTCTGCAGTCCGAATCCAACTCTCAGATCGTGTTGGACTTGGACTCTTTATTTTCTTGAGCTAGAACCAACGTGGTAGTCTGATGGAGAACGTTAAGAACACTTGGACATGGTCCCCAATCAACTTCATTGATCTTCCAAACTTTCCTTATGCAATCAAACCTTCCCTTCATCCATGCAAGTAATTCTGAAAAAGACAATATACACATTTTATGGTGCAGCACCAATTCATCAAATGTATCAATAATAAGTCTCATATAGAATGGTTGCACCTTTGGTTTAGAAGTGGATAAGATGGTCATATTTGAACCGGTGATGCCCTCATCATCCGTTGTGAAAAATTCAACTGCGAGTTCTTTCGTGCATCGGTGGGAAAAACGGCCCTCCCGCACGAGTTTTGCGGCACCGTTCCGCCGGAAATGAAAGTGCCAAAAACCCACCAAACACGAGTTTTGGGTCAAACGGAGATGATTGGGTGTGTCCGTTGTGAAAAATTCAACTGCGAGTTTTTTCGTGCATCGGTGGGAAAAACGGCCCTCCCACACGAGTTTTGTGGCACCGTTCCACCAGAAATGAAAGTGCCAAAAACCCACCAAACATGAGTTTTGGGTCAAACGGAGATGATTAGGTGCGTCCGTTGTGAAAAATTCCACTACGAGTTTTTTCGTGCATCGGTGGGAGAAACGGCCCTCCCGCACGAGTTTTGCGGCACCGTTCCTTCGTAAATGAAAGTGCCAAAAACCCATCAAACATGAGTTTTTTCGTGCATCGGTGGGAAAAACGGCCCTCCCGCACGAGTTTTGCGGCACCGTTCCGCCGGAAATGAAAGTGCCAAAAACCCACCAAACACGAGTTTTGGGTCAAACGGAGATGATTGGGTGCGTCCGTTGTGAAAAATTCAACTGCGAGTTTTTTCGTGCATCGGTGGGAAAACGGCCCTCCCGCACGAGTTTTGCGGCACCGTTCCGCCAGAAATGAAAGTGCCAAAAACCCACCAAACACGAGTTTTGGGTCAAACGGAGATGATTGGGTGCGTCCGTTGTGAAAAATTGAACTGCGAGTTTTTTCGTGCATCGGTGGGAAAAACGGCCCTCCCGCACGAGTTTTGCGGCACCGTTCCGCCGGAAATGAAAGTGCCAAAAACCCACCAAACACGAGTTTTGGGTCAAACAGAGATGATTGGGTGCGTCCGTTGTGAAAAATTCAACTGCGAGTTTTTTCGTGCATCGGTGGGAAAAACGGCCCTCCTGCACGAGTTTTGCGGCACCGTTCCGCCGAAAATGAAAGTGCCAAAAACCCACCAAACACGAGTTTTGGGTCAAATAGAGATGATTGGGTGCGTCCGTAATGAAAAATTCAACTGCGAGTTTTTTCGTGCATCGGTGGGAAAAACGGCCCTCCCGCACGAGTTTTGCGGCACCATTGCTTCAAAAATGAAAGTGCCAAAAACCTATCAAACATGAGTTTTGGGTCAAACGGAGATGATTGGGTACGTCCGTTGCGAAAAATTCAACTATGAGTTGTTTCGTGCATCGGTTGGAAAAACGGCCCTCCCGCACGAGTTTTGCGGCACCGTTCCACCGGAAATGAAAGTGCCAAAAACCCACCAAACATGAGTTTTGGGTCAAACGGAGATGATTGGGTGCGTCCGTTGTGAAAAATTCCACTACGAGTTTTTTCGTGCATCGATGCGAAAAACGGCCCTCCCGCACGAGTTTTGCGGCACCGTTCCTTCGGAAATGAAAGTGCCAAAAACCCATCAAACATGAGTTTTTTCGTGCATCGGTGGGAAAAACGGCCCTCCCGCACGAGTTTTGCGGCACCGTTCCGCCGGAAATGAAAGTGCCAAAAACCCACCAAACACGAGTTTTGGGTCAAACGGAGATGATTGGGTGCGTCCGTTGTGATAAATTCAACTGCGTGTTTTTTCGTGCATCGGTGGGAAAAACGGCCCTTGCGCACGAGTTTTGCGGCACCGATAAAGGAAGTACATATCCACCGCCAGTCCGCTATATTGCAAGATCGAACGGCTACGTCAACATTCAGCTTGGGGAAAAGCACCCCGTGTATCCAGGTAAGTATCCTTATCCTCTTAAGTTTTTATTTTTATAAATACATTTAAAATACAAAAAAAATATGTGAGCACATGAAGCCTCACCGTTAAAAAGAAAAAGAACAAAGATATTCGGGCACATGAAGGCTCGATGCAATCGAAGGGATTAGCTTGGGGGAGATGCACCCTCGTTATCTTCGTGATTCAGGTATGTCTACTGCTATCTTAGTGTTTTTAAGTAATAGGTTATAGTGTGTGTTAGATTAAATAAATAAAGCATATCTAATATGAAGACCTCTCTTCCTAATTTCTTAAAATGGAAATGATGAATAGTTGCTCTATCATAATTTCTTTCTAGTACCTAGCCTTTAAGCATGTGTTCTCCTAAGTTTAAAAAATTAATGATGCCTTAAAATGAAATTAAATATATGGGTAGCAAATGCTTGATCCAGAGTCTAGGTAATTGACAGATATGATATGTGATGATCTGAGCTACTGTTGTCTTGTTCTAAAACAACACTAGAGTTCCGGAGAGTTTTGAATATTAATATGACTAATAATTGCATTGAGTTAAATTAAGCTTTGTTGATATTGTGAAAAATTATCATGCTATTGAATCGAGATTACTTACACATTTCATCCATCTTCCATATAAATACTCATGATTATCTGTTGCTATCCTCTCAAAAGTTTGTTGGAAGCATGTGGCTATTGAAAAAAGAAAACAAATCCGAGGAAATAAAAAGGGACAAGTGTCTGAAACCTCAAAAAGATAGATCCCGAGAAAATAAAAAAGGACAAGTGTCCAGAACCTCGAAAAAAAAGAAAGAGAAAGAGAAAAAAAGTGAGAATAAAAAATATGAATATCAGAAAAAATGAGCACGTGCCCGCTAGTAGAATTAGCCTGATAGCCATGTGTCTCTAATAAACAAAAGAGAGTGATATATTCAAAAGAGCATCTGCCTCCATTTTCCATACACATGCACTTCTCAATTCAATGGTGTGGTTGACTTTCTCTTTGGATCCATTGTTTAATTTGACAACATATGTTTTTTAAGCTTTTTGAAAATTCATAAAAACTCCGGGCTAATGGTGAAGTGAAAGAGTTAGAGACATGGTGCTTGATTTGATCATTCTAACTTTCAATTACTCAAGATTCATGGTAAAGTACTAAGCCCCGTGATGAATAATGTGATATCTTTTTGAGAACTTTTGTTTGAATGCATGTGTACTTGTTACAAGTGCAGATATTGCAGCAACTCCTGATCCATTTTTGAGTTTCACTTTGCTAAGGGACTAGCAAAGGGTAAGCTTGGGGGAACATGTTGACGGTTCTTAATGTCTATTTTATACCATCAACTATTCCATGAATTAACATGAAAGGAACCATAAAGCATAGTTGTAGGGTTTGATTCTAACAAGTTCCACGAGTTGTGTTGCTCTCACTTGCTTTGCAGGATTATCAATATTTCACCATATAAAAGTATCTTAAGTGATGAAACAGAGCACACCATTGCGAAGAGCTCGTCGAGACGATCGAAACGGACATATGATTTTGCAGATACATGGGTGTATGTCGAGTCTCTGAGTGATGAGTGATTGTCAACTGGGATAATGCGCATGTTCTTTGGCTTGTGTTGTGCAGGTGTCGAGCACGGATACAGTGATCGAAGGCAAGGTGAAGGTCAAGTAGAGACGTGCCGTGTCGATGGACCGATAGTGGTGAAGGGCGGACATGAGGCTTGGACTGAGGGACCGGTGGCCTGAGGATCAGCTATGGTGGCTGACAGCCTAGGACAGCGATGAGTGAAGACTTGCGGGTGGACGGGGTGCACGGGCGGTGCATCCCCTCTACAGCTCCGGTTTGGTGTTTGAGCCACACAAAAACCATCATGTGGACGGTTTCTAGGTTTGGGCCTCAAAACCTGGGCGCTGGTGGTTTCCGAGTTTGGGCCACAAAACTTGGGCTGAGGACGGTTTCCAGGTTTGGGCCTCAAAACCTGGGCGCTGTGGGTTTCTGAGTTTGGGCCACAAAACTCAGGCGATGGACGGCTGGTTTCCCGGTTTGGGCATCAAAACCGAGGGTTGGTCGTGAAGGCTGGTTTCCCAGTTTGGGCCTCAAAACCGGGGGTGAAGTCCAGGAAAAGGACGTGCAGAGCGGTGGCGGCACGTGGCGGCAATCGGTGAGGTTGCGTCAAGGCAATGCTACCAGTTGTGCGGGCGTGGCCGTCGGATCACAACTATCTTCGAGTTGGTCCAGAATAACCCTAGGGTTTAGCTGGTTCACTCTGTAATTAGTTAGGGGTAGAGTGGGAACTAGAATTAGGATAAGTATAGGGAGACAACCACCTCCCATCCCATCTTAGTCATTTGCTCTTTTGCTTCTAGGGTTTCCTGCTCTCCCTATTCCCTGCTGTAGCAAACTGAGATCCACAGAGAAGAGAACCATACCTCTGTGTCCATGAGATTTTGAGGAAGTGAGACCGTAATCTCACTATTGTAGCGTGTGGTAGCCACACGGTTGCAAATTCGTGATTGTGATTCATGTTTTGTTCGTGTTCTTCGCGGATTGCTTTTTCTCCATGTTTTTCCGGTTGATCGATCTCTCTACTTGGTGCGTCTTTTGCAAATCTGTTTAAACCAAGATGTTCTAGATCGTGAGGTACTTCTTTCCACCAAAGGAATTCTCCTTTAACCTCACAAGCTAGTAGATCGGTCGATTTTCGTTTCGAGTCAAGTTTTTCTCCCTTCTTCCGAATTTCTTCGATTCATCGATTTGGAGATAGGTTCGAGCCATGATCTCTTAGAGATAGCTCACTATCCTCCTTGTGACTCATCTCGCCAAGTTTGAACCCTAGAGGTTTCGTTTTGGTTGAGATCGAGTCCAATCGTTGGAAAAATGGTACTGAGTCGGGGTGACCAGACGCTGGCACCATATTGACCGGACGCGTTCGGTGGTTGAATGTCACGCAAAGCTTTTCTGTGACCGACCGGATGCTCTTTCTGCTCAGTGACCGGACTCGTCCTTACTACTGTTCATCGAGCTTGGCATTTGTGACTGGACGCTTGGCTTCTGACCGGACGCTCAGTCTCAGTGAGTCCGGTCAGAAACAGTATGCTCCCAAACTAAGTTTTGTCGGACCGGACGCGTCCGATGGGTCTTGACCGTATGCAGGCAGAGTCCGGTCAGTGCTGATTTGCGCTGTTTTGCTCGCAGTTCGTCTGTCCGTTGTCGGTTTTGATCTCCGGCTTTTGCGTTGGGTTTGTAGAGTTGTATAGTGTCTCGTTGTGCTTCTTGGAAGCATCCACCCTATCGCTAGGGTCGTGGACACTTGCAAGCTCTAGGTTTGCTCTTGCGGTGATTCTCGGGACAGTGGCAACAAGTTTCTGAAAAGAAATTTTGAAGCTCCCATTCACCCCCCTCTGGTCGCTTTCTAGTTGCATTCTCGGTCCTTCAATTGGTATTGGAGCGGGTTAAGGATCTTCCACCTTAGCCGGTTCCAGATCCACAGAAGGCGACATGGATCGCAGCATGGGCAAACCGCCATTTTTTGATGGGACGAACTATGCGTATTGGAAGATTCACATGTCGTCCTATTTGCAGAGTATTGGTGCTTCCATTTGGGATATTTGCAACTCTGCTGATTACGTGGTCTTGGCTGCTCGTGTGACTCAGCATCAGATCGATGAGTACGATGCCAATAGCCGAGCCCGTAATGCTCTTTTCTCATGCTTGAGCATGACAGAGTTTGATCGCGTTTCTCACCTCGCTACGACTCGGGAGATTTGGGCTACCCTCATGCGTTTTCATGAGGGAACCACTCAAGTAAAAACCTGTATCTACGAGTCGCACAAGCGAGAGTATGAGAACTTTCGACACATGCCTGGCGAGAGCATAGAAAGTTTATTCGCTCACTTTCAGGTGATTGTCAACAGGATGAGGGCTAACAAGGAGCTTTTGCCTTTTGACGATCATGAGAGAGCTTTGAAGCTTTTACACACTCTCGATCGGTCGGTGTGGGACTCAAAGGTTCAGGCGATCATCGAATCACCTAACTATGAGACCCTCACATGCGACGAGCTTTTTAGTAAGCTCAAGTCCAGTGAGATTGACGCCATGGCGAGGGCTTATTATGAAAATCCTTCTGGCCCGTCGATGGCTTTGCTTTCTGGCTCTTCTGCTAACCCCCTGGAGGCTTTGCACTCTCTTCTCTTCTTTCTGTCACAGAAGAGCAGTTGGAGTTCATAGGGGATGACGAGTTGGCTTTGCTCGCCAACCGGTTCTCGCGGTTCCACAACAACCGCATGAACCGTCGCCACGGAGGAGGACGCTCAGGATGTTTCGAGTGCGGCGACCCCAACCACTTCATCGCCAATTGCCCAAAGAAGAACAAGCAGACCTTCGGCAAGGCGGATCATGGGCACAAGTACGACTCTGGCAAGCGCAAGGAGAAGTACGTCCCCGCGAAGCACAAGCGGAAGGGCGGCTTCAACAAGGAGTACATCAAGACGAAGTACATGGAGAAGGCCCAGGCTGAGCAGCGTGCGATCTTCGCCACGCTCAGCGACGTCGACGACTCGGATGACGACTCCGCTTCCTCAAGCGATGACGAGTCCGAGAAGAAGAAGAGGATCGAGGACAAGCTGAACAGCCTCTGCTTCTTCACCGACAACGAGGGCTTCTGCACTATGGCCCTCGACAAGGAGGTTGACGGCGAGCTGGAGGACATCCCTCGGAACGATGATGACGAGGACGACACCTCCCAGGTATCTCAGACCCCCGATGAGCTTTCTGCTGAGGTCGAGAAACTTACTGCCGCTCTCCTTAGTCAAGACAAGCTGCTTAGGCGCGCTGCTAGAGAGAGGAAGGAGTTTAAGCAGAAGTGGGAGGATACGGTGAAGGAACTTGAATCTGTCAAGTCCACCGTTGTTGTCACAGAGGAGGAGGAGTGTGAGATGTGCTCCACACACATGACTGATCTTCTCACTTTGAGAAGTAAGTATGCTGTGTTGGTAGGAGAGGTGGATGAGCTGAAGGCTAGATCCTCGCTGTTGGGTGCGTGCAAGTCTTGTGCAGGCTTGCAATCCGAGTTGGCAGAGAAGAATGCCAAGATTGTGTCTCTTGAGAAGGCCAACTTGGGTAGCACGTGTGTGTCTAGATGCGCTTTGTGTGAGGGTTTGGAGATGGAGATTGCGAACGTGAAGCATGACAAGATGCAAATCGAGGAAAACACATACCTTCGGACCATCTTGTCATGGGTGTCGAGTGGTGAGCCGCAGCTTGGGATGATGATCTCCCAATTCAAGCGTGCTGCTGGAGGTCCAGGTGTAGGCTTTGCTCAGGGTGTTGAGTGTGTTTCATCTTTTGGCAATATTGGAGAGTCGAGTGGTCTGAACCCGTATGAGAAGCCCAACTCCACCATTACTCCCAAGCTTACCAAGATTCCACCCAAAGAGCCTCTCAAGCCTAACACCAAGGATGAGGTATTTGTTGAACCTCCGAGAGCTCCACCCAAGAAACAATCATGGGTTCCAAAACCAAACCACCTCAAGAACAAGCTAGACACCATGCCACCTGTAACACCCCTGGTGTTAAGCAATACTAAATGCATAACTTGACATCTCATAAGCATAAAGCATCATCATCTCATGTTGCATTCTTTCTGTAAAGTGTCATTCCATGTGTTGGCTTGTAATGTTATGCTTGGTGTGATTCTTGTTTGACTTGTGTTTGGAGTGTTAGGGTCTCCTAAATAGTGGAACCTTGTTAAGGAGTCAAAATGAAGCTAGGTTTGTGTTGGTCATTATGGCTAAACAAGTCACTAACCCTAGTTGCCCTAATAGAGCCCTAGGAGTCCTTTTGTTTGACTAACTAAGACCTCCTTGATAGAATCTTTGCATGGTAGTGGCCCCTTAACCAAAAGTGTGTAGAATTTAGAGTAGAACAAAAAGTGTTTAAGGGCCAACTCATGAAAATGAGTTTAACAAGGTGTTTTAGGACCCACAATACAGAAATGGGGGAGATTAGACTTAGAAAAATTCTTCTAAGTCCTAACTGTCGAAACAGTTTCACTTAGTGATCTTTGGAGCTTTCTTGAGAGCAATCCAGGCCGAACCAAAGCATGACCTTTTAACCAAAGTTGTAGTCGGCACATAGCTCTACTCAATGGAACAAGTGGTTTAGCGTTTCATTGAGTGGATTAGGAGATAATCGCGTCCAAAATCTGGCCGTCAGTCGGCCATCAGCGCATGAACCCGGCGATTCAGTTTGAATCGGTCGTGGTCGTGGCCGACCGCGCGCAGGGCTCGCTCGCCGCATGGCTCGTGCTGGGCGGCCAAGCCAGCAGCTCGCGTGCGCGTGGCGTGCACAAGCTTGCCCTCGCCTCTGTCCGAAGCCGCACTCCCTCCATTCTGTCTCTCTCGCTCTCGCCGGCGCTCGGGCGGAAAGGGGAGGAAAAGCAAGCGCCGCCGCCGTTCACCGCCGTCCGGCCGCCTCGCCGCAAGCCCAACCACCCACAAAGCTTCGCCCTGAGCCCCCACACTTCTTGCTACACTTAGCGCCCCATAGGAAACCCTAGGGAGGCCCCGGGATGAGCCGCCGCCATGGCGGAAGAAGAAGAAGGGGAAGTCGGTTTGGCCGATTAGGGTTTGGTAGTGACGGTACGCCGCCGTCCGCCGCTCGCCATGGTCGCCGGAGTCGGCATGGCCGTGGTCGCAGATGCTCGGAGTGAGAACCCTGGCTTCTAAGCCTCGGGTTAGGGTTGTGAAGGTCGCCGGAGCAGGAATCAGGAGTTGGTTTAGCTCGGGATGACCGGAGCTGGCCGGCGTAGCATGGCCGCGCCGCCGTGTCCGCCATGGTCGACGGCGAGCTCGATCCGTGCGTGCGCTGGGCTAGAGAGTGGTACCGTCGGTCGCGGAAGAAGGAGAGGAGTAGAGCGGTGGTGTCTGTTTCGCCGGGGAGGTCGCCGTCGGCGAGCTCCGCCGCAGTCAAACCCTCCCCTGCTTCGGTGAGGATGACCGGTGGGGCCGGTTTGACTCGGAGGCCCGCAAGTCAGTGGCTCGGGTCCCGACTGTCAGTGTCTTGGGTGCAGTAGTTTCGGTACGTGTAGCAGTTTAGGGTAAAGAGTTTTTCAGGGTTTTGTTTAAATAGATTTCAGAAATGCTTATGTGGCTTATTTAATTCATATCTTGAGTTCTGTAAATGCTGATCAGGTGAAATAAGTTTTGTTAAGTTTGTTGTGATGAGTTCTATGCGTGAAAAATATAATATGTCCAGTTTGTGATAGATTTATGTGTAGTTATATTTAATTCATGTTTAGGCTGAAATCTTGTTAAATGCATAGTAAACTGTGTATTGCTTAGAAAAATGTGATTCTTATTTTGTTAGGTTTGTGTTGATGAGTAGTCTCTGGGAAAAATGCATTATGGTGTTGTTATGTGGAATATTTTGGCAGTAGTAATTAAAGTGATTAAATGTTGTCTTCTTGTTTAATTTGTAGTAATTAAAATATGAGGAATATGGGCTTGAGAATTTTTATACACTGCTGTTGTACTAAGAAGTTCAATGGAAAAATGAGAAATCTGTTGTTTGACACCTTTGGCTAGTGTGTGTAATTCAAAGCACCTTTTCATGGTAGAAATTGTCTTTTTCATAGAGGATGGAGTTTAAGTCCAAAAGGGTTGAAATTTGGACAGAGGACTAGATTATGTGTTGTTAACTTCCAGTAATTTCTTTGGATTTTTCTGAATCTGTCTAAGATAGGTTGCTGTTATAAGCTTGATTAAATGGATTTATTTCAGCAAGTAATTAAGGAGAATAAATTAATTAAGTAAGTGCTTGCTGTAGTAATTGTAAATCCTGACCAGTTAATTAGGAAGGTTAATTAGTTAGTTGGTTGGTTAAGGTCTTTTATAATCACTAGGCTGATGTTGACTACCTTGTTGAAGAGAACGCAGTAGATGACATGTGCTTATCTCCTGAGTTATCTTAGTAGATGACATGTGCTTATCTCCTGAGTTATCTTAGTAGATGATATGTGCTTATCTCCTGAGTTACTTGTTCCATATTGCATCACCAATGCATCCCATGTGCATTTATTTTACTTATACGTGTTATGCATCATACAGGATCGGTAGTGGAGATCCAGAACCCGCAGCCACCAGAGGAGCCGTGTCCGGAAGAGACCCAGGACGAGAGGACCGAAGAAGGAGACGTCGAGGACCTGCCTGAGTGTCGCGACCATCGACCCTCCGACTTTGAAAGAGGCAAGCCCCAGAGCATCCCACTCCTATGGTTTGCAAATGCAATTACGAAATTAACCTGATATGTTTGTTGCATTAGGTTATAGGAGTTGAGTGATACCATTGATGCATTGCTTACTTATCCTTGTCCACCTACAATTATTGCCTTAATATCCCTGTTAAGTCTAGGCTCGTTTATGCTTAGTCTGCTTAGACCTGTAAAAGTCGGGTGATTTCCTGTCTACCGCATATAGGTGGATACTGATCATGACTAGCCTCGTGCTATCGTGGAGATAACCATGGGATAATTAATTTGAGACCGGGCGGGATGTAGGAGCAGCAGGACATGGGTTCTGTGTGCTTGTAGTCTCCCGTCGGTGTCGATTAGGACCCGACGAAGGCACACCTCAGTCATTTTGAACGCGTCAATCACTTAACGGAGTAGGTCGGAGTACCTCCCGTGAAGCCGAGTAGGGCTATTCGAGCCGGTGATGGAGATGTTGACGCCTAACATCCAGGGCCTTATATGTACCGTGGGCAACTATTCTGAGCAACCTGGCATGGTCCGTGGACAGGCGGGGCCTGATTGACCTGGCATGACCGTGGGCAGTTATAGCTTGAGCGACCTGGCATTGAGATAACCCCGGTGTAGAAGGGCCCATGACCGTCCCGCGTGTTGTGTTCTCGAATCTCCTGAAGTGGTCGCCGACGGCTGCCTGGCAAGGTGTGATCGGGCGAGTGTGCGACATTTTATCCCCAGCTGGGTAGGAATCGATTATAATCGCCATCGCTCCTGGATAGTGAGTAACTTGACTGGGCATGTGTTACCGTAGTAACTTATGGAACTAAAAATGGTTATGATGTTTAATCTGAAAGGCTATTGATGAAATAGTCACTCTTGCTTGATTAATTAGCCAAGTGATTGCTCTAGATCAGGTGCAAATCTAGTTAATCAGGTTGATTACATAAAATGGACTGCTCATACTCTGATGATGATTATTTAAATAATAAAATGCTTTTATGCAAAAAGGTAAGGATGGCCAACTCTAGATATAGCCTTGCATACTCCTTGGTGTCACCTTATTTCTGGTTTATGACGGGTAAGTCAAGCTGAGTACCTTCTCGTACTCAGGGTTTTATCCCTTGTTGTTGCAGATGGGGCAATGCTTCTACGGCTATTGTGAGAACTGTCTGTACCCCGTCGTGGGTGATGATTAGACCATGTGCATGGTCATCTCTTATCCACTCCTGATGCTTTTGTGGACTGATCAGGCAATGACACCATATTGTGAACTGAGTGCGGATACATGGGTGTATGCCGACTCTCTGAGTGATGAGTGATTGTCAACTGGGATGATGCGCATGTTCTTTGGCTTGTGTTGTGCAGGTGTCGAGCACGGATACAGTGATCGAAGGCAAGGTGAAGGTCAAGTAGAGACGAAGGGCGGAGGGCGGACGTGAGGCTTGGACTGAGGGACCGGTGGCCTGAGGATCAACTGTGGTGGCTGACAGCCTGGGACAGCGACGAGCGAAGACTTGCGGGTGGATGGGGTGCACGGGCGGTGCATCCCCTCTACGGCTCGGTTTGGTGGTTGAGCCACAGAAAAACCACCGAGTGGACGATTTCCAGGTTTGGGCCTCAAAACCTGGGTGCTGATGGTTTCCGAGTTTGGGCCACAAAACTCGGGCTGAGGACGGTTTCCAGGTTTTGGCCTCGAAACCTGGGTGTTGCGGGTTTGCTGAGTTTGGGCCACAAAACTCAGGCGATGGTCGGCTGGTTTCCCGGTTTGGGCCTCAAAATCGTGGGTTGGTTGTGAAGGCTGGTTTCCCAGTTTGGGCCACAAAACCGGGGGTGCGACGTCCAGGAAAGGACAAGCAGAGCGGTGGCGGCACGTGGCGGCAATCGGTGAGGTTGCGTTGAGGCAACGCTATCAGTTGTGCGGGCGTGGTCGTCGGATCACCACCTACCATGAGTTGGTCCAGAATAACCCTAGGGTTTAGCTGGTTCGCTCTGTAATTAGTTGAGGGGTAGAGTAGGAATTAGAATTAGTATAAGTAGAGGGAGACACCCTCCTCCCAATCTATCTCAGTCATTTGCTCTTTGCTTCTAGGGTTTCCTGCACTCCCAATCCCCTGCTGTAGCTAGCTGAGATCCGCAGAGAACCATACCTCTGTGTACTGGAGATTTTGAGGAAGTGAGGCCGTAACCTCACTGTTGTAGTGTGTGGTAGCCACACGGTTGCAGATCGATGACTTGATTCGCGTTTTGTTCGTGTTCTTCGTGTTCTTCGTTTCTCCGCAATTTTCCCGTCACTCGATCTCCCTCTCTACTACGTCTTTGCGAAATCTGTTTGAATCAACTTGTTCTTTATAGTGAGGAGATCATTTCCACCGAAGGAATTCATCTAACTCCCCACGAACAAGTAGATCGGGTTGATTTTATTTTCGTGGTGCTTTTTCGTTCATACTCCTCCCCTTTCGATTTCCCGGTGATTGAATTGATTTGAGCGGATGATTTCTTAGGGATAGTCTCCTAACTACCTCGTGATCATCCTCTCCAAGTTTGGGAACGTGGGATTGAGTTTTGATTCGAATTTGGGAAGAGTTGTGTGAGGGGCAACAGAAATCGCCCTCACTGGGAGGTCGCGGACAGTCCGCGGTTTGACCGGCGGACAGTCCGCGCGTCAGGGATCGGCCGGATCAGTGGCTGTGTTCTTCGGATGGGTTACTGTTTTTACACTGCGGACAGTCCGCAGTGTAAAGTCGCAGACAGTCCGGGAAGGGTCCAGGAAACTTCAGCAGCACTGTTGTTTTGCTCTTTTGACCGGCGGATAGTCCGCCATCCCCTCGCGGACAGTCCGCAGTAGGGGCGGACAGTCCGGGACCCCAGGGCCGAACAGTCCGGGATTTGGCTGAAGCTTCCGTTTTAGTGCGTTTGCTCTCCCGGCTTCTTCGCTTGATTATCGGACTTTCCATTTGGCCCTAGAGTTGATCAAGGAACCTCTCTAGGTATCTTTGCTACTTGTTAGCATAGGTATTTGGGGATTTCTCGACGTAGCCGTTTATCTACGTTTGGGACTTGATTTTTGAGGGTCGAACTTGTACCGGTGCTTTTGACGTTTGGTTCGCTATCGCTTTGTGGGGCCTCGCTGTGATCCTAGGGATAATCCACCCTCCTCCAAGGGTCGTGGGCATCACGGTTTCAATCGAAGCTTTTGGGGTTGATTTTGGGAACAAAAGCCAAAGTTTCGAGAGAAATTTTTGAGCTCCCATTCACCCCCCTCTGGTCGTCTTGCTATTGCATACTCAGTCCTTCAATTGGTATCGAAGCTAGTTAAGGATCTTCCACCCAAGCCGGTTCTAGATCCACAGAAGGCGACATGGATCGCGGCGTGGGCAAACCGCCGTTTTTCGATGGGACGAACTATGCGTATTGGAAGATACGCATGTCGGCCTATCTGCAGAGTATTGGTGCTTGCATTTGGGATATTTGCAACTCTGCCGATTACGTGGTCTTGGCTGCTCGTGTCACTCAGCGTCAGATCGATGAGCACGATGCCAATAGCCGAGCCCGTAATGCTCTTTTCTCATGTTTGAGCATGTCTGAGTTTGATCGCGTTTCTCACCTCGCTATGGCTCGGGAGATTTGGGCTACCCTCATGCGTTTCCATGAGGGAACCTCTCAAGTCAAAACCCGTCTCTACAAGTCATTCAAGCGAGAGTATGAGAACTTTCGACAAAGGCCTGGCAAGAGCATAGAAAGTTTATTCGCTCGCTTTCAGGTGATTGTCAACAGGATGAGGGCTAACAAGGAGCTGTTGCCTTTCGACGATCATGAGAGAGCTTTGAAGCTTTTGCACACTCTTGATCGGTCGGTGTGGGACTCCAAAGTTCAGGCGATCATCGAATTACCTAACTATGAGACCCTCACATGCGACGAGCTCTTTAGTAAGCTCAAGTCCAGTGAGATTGATGCCATGGCGAGGGCTTCTTATGAAAATCCTTCTGGCCTGTCAATGGCTTTGGTTTCTGGCTCTTCTGCTAACCCCTCTGGAGGCTTTGCACTCTCTTCTCTTCTTTCTGTCATAGAGGAGCAGGTGGAGTTCATGGGGGATGACGAGCTGGCTTTGCTCACCAACCGGTTCTCGCGGTTCCACAACAACCGCATGAACCATCGCCGCGGAGGAGGACGCTCGGGATGTTTCGAGTGCGGCGACCTCAACCACTTCATCACCAATTGCCCGAAGAAGAACAAGCAGACCTTCAGCAAGGCGGATCATGGGCACAAGTACGACTTCGGCAAGCGCAAGGAGAAGTACGTCCCCGCGAAGCACAAGCGGAAGGGCGGCTTCGACAAGGAGTACATCAAGACGAAGTACTTGGAGAAGGCCCAGGCTGAGCAGCGTGCGATCTTCGCCACGCTCAGCGACGTCGATGACTCGGATGACGACTCCGCTTCCTCAAGCGACGACGAGTCCGAGAAGAAGAAGAGGATCGAGGACAAGCTGAACGGCCTCTGCTTCTTCACCGACGACGAGGGTTTCTGCACCACGGCTCTCGACAAGGAGGTCGACGGCGAGCTGGTGGACACTCCTCGGAATGACGACGACGACGACACCTCCCAGGTATCTCAGACCCCCGACGAGCTTTCTGCTGAGGTCAAGAAGCTTACTGCCGCGCTCCTTAGTCAGGATAAGTTGCTTAGGCGTGCCGCTAGAGAGCGCAAGGAGTTTAGGCAGAAGTGGGAGGATACGGTGAAGGAACTTGAATCTGTCAAGTCCACCGTAGTTGTTACTGAGGAGGAGGAGTGTGAGATGTGCTCCACACACATGACTGACCTTCTCACCTTGAGAAGCAAGTATGTTGTGTTGGTAGGAGAGGTGGATGAGCTGAAGGCGAGATCCTTGTTGTTGGGTCCGTGCAAGTCTAGTGCGGGCTTGCAATCTGAGTTGGCAGAGAAAAATGCCAAGATTGTGTCTCTTGAAGAGGCCAACTCAGGTAGCACATGTGTGGCTAGGTGCGTTCTTTGCGAGGGTTTGGAGATGGAGATCGCTAATGTGAAGCATGACAAGATGCAAACCGAGGAGGAAAACACATAACTTCGGACCATCTTGTCATGGGTGTCTAGCGGTGAGCCACAGCTCGGGATGATGATCTCCCAATTCAAGCGAGCTGCTGGAGGTCCAGGAGTAGGTTTTGCTCCGGGTGTTGATGTGTCATCTTTCGGCAAGATTGGAGAGTCGAGTGGTCTTAACCCATGTGAGAAGCCCAACTCCACCACTACTCCCAAGCTTACCAAGGTTCCACCCAAAGAGCCTCTCAAGCCTAACACCAAGGATGGGGTCTTTGTTGAGCCTCCGAGAGCCCCACCCAAGAAACAATCATGGGCACCCAAACCAAACCACCTCAAGAACAAACTAGACACCATGCCACCCATCCAGGAGGAGCTTATGCCACAGAAGGGCAAAGTGATCCACACCCACTACCGTGAGTACCAACAACCCCCTTTGAGAGCGGTGAGGTACCACTATGAGCATTGTGGGAGAGATGGTCACTTGAGTGAGTTTTGCTTTCGGCGCAAGAGATAGGCGCGCCGTGCCAAGGAGAACAACACGGACATGTACCATCCTTTCCATGATGTACATGTGCCGAATGTTCAGAGGCGTGCTGGTAGGCGTAGAGGTCCATAACCTCAAGTTCCTAGGCCTAGGCAGCGGAGAGGACGTGCCCGGCGGGAGCCTGCAGTTGTAGGCTATGGACCCCGTGGCGGTGGCTTTGTTGTAGAGCGTTTTCCCTCACCGCGTTTTGAGTATTGCGATGGACGCTCTTCCCTTAGCGGACCACGTTTTCCTCTACGTGGTGATCGCTCTTCTCGTAGGCGTGCTAGGAATGGTTTTTCTGCTAACCGTTCTTTTGAGCAGCCGGCCCAACACTGGTATTCCCCTTACTTCACTAACCCCAGTGTTAGACCGTATGCTCACCCTATGTCTTTTTATTGATGTAGGTAAAACGATTGGAGAACGTTTGGTTGGTGGATTCCTGTTGTTCGAGGCACATGACCGGAAACACCAAGTGGTTCTCCAGTCTTAGTCCGGTCGCCGGGAAGGAGTTTATCACCTTCGGCGACAATAGCAAAGGTAAGGTATTATCTCGTGGGTCAGTGCGAGTTAATGAGCACTTTGTGTTGCGCGATGTTGCTCTTGTTTCTAACTTGCACTTTAACCTTCTCTCTGTTTTGCAACTCTTTGATGACGACTATGAGATTCATTTTGAGTCAAATTTTAGTCGTATTTTGGATCCCCAGGGCAATCTTGTTTGTGGGATTTTGCCCTTTGGGAAAGTCTTTTGTGCGGATTTCTCGGAGTCGTTTGGAGTTTCTCGTTGTCTTTTGGCTGGACCTTCCTCCTCTGATCTTTGGAAGTGGCATAGGAGACTAGGACATTTGAGCTTCGACTTGCTTGCAAGACTTAGTTCACTTGGCCTAATCCGAGGATTGCCCAAGTTATCCATGGAGAATGATCTTGTTTGACATTCTTGTAGACATGGGAAGATGGTTGCCGCTCCCCACCATCCAGTGACTCAGGTCATGATCAAGCGCCCTGGAGAGCTTTTGCATAAGGACCTTGTTGGTCCGGCTCGGGTGAGCTCGGTTGGAGGGAAGTGGTACGTGCTTGTTGTTGTTGACGACTTCGCGAGATATTCGTGGGTTTTCTTTTTAGCTGAGAAAACTGAGACTTTCTCTTTTGCTCGCAATCTAATTTTGCGTCTTCAGAATGAGTTCCCTTTGACCTCAATGCGAGCTATTAGGAGTGATAATGGTTCCGAATTCAAGAATTCGGATTTTGTGAAGTTTTGTAACTCTTTGGGTTTAGAGCATCAGTTTTCTTCTCCCTACACACCGCCTCAGAATGGTGTTGTAGAAAGGAAGAATCGGACCCTTGTAGAGATGGCCAGGACGATGCTCGATGAGCATAGGACTCCTAGGCGATATTGGGCCGAAGCTATGAGCATTGCTTGCTACATTTCCAATCGCATTTTTCTCCGAGCTTTCTTGAAAAAGACTTCTTATGAGTTGCATTTTGGAAAACTGCCCAAAGTGAGTTATTTTAGAGTTTTCGGTTGCCATTGTTTTATACTCAAAAAGGGAAACTTGGACAAATTTGAGTCTCGTTCTTCTGACGGCGTGTTTTTGGGTTATGGCACTCATACCCGTGCTTATCGTGTACTTAACCTTTACACTAACCGAGTCATGGAGACATCCGATGTCACCTTCGACGAGACCATGGTTTGTCCTTCTTCTCGTTTTGAGCGTGCAGGTGATCATGAGGTTGGTGAGCCTCTTTTCGATGATGAAGAAGAAGGTGCTGAAGGGATGGATGACCCAGCACCTCCTCCACCTGCTGTGCCACAAAGAGCGGCTTCCACTACGACTCACGGCCTTGACCCCTCTTCTTTGACTTGGGGGTCGTGGGATCCACCACCTCTAGCGGTACCTTTTGTACCCGAGGAGGCACCAGCTGCTGTTGAGGGGGAGGCCACTTTGGCTCAGGAGGCGCCACGCCACATTCAGCGCCAACACCCACCTCAACAGATGATCGGCAGCATCGGCGAACGTGTCACTTAGCCAAGGTCACAACATATCTCTCACTTTGCTCATTCTGCATTTGTTGCTAATTTTGAACCCCGACATGTTGGACACGCTTGGACGGATCCAGATTGGGTCAATGCCATGCATGAGGAGTTAGAAAATTTTGAAATAAATCGGGTTTGGGTTCTAGTTTCTCCTCCCTCTGAGTGTCACCCAATTGGGACAAAATGAGTTTTCAAAAACAAACAAGGCGAGGATGGCCATGTTGTGAGAAACAAGGCCAGACTTGTTGTAACAGAACCGACCAATTTATAAGAGCACAAGTGTGAAAACCTCCGCTGAAGCAGCGGAAGTAGCACACTTGAGCCCATATAAACCCGGTATTTCGGAAATCTCAAAGGATTTCAAACATTTCCAACATCTCAACCAAGATCGCATGGTCAAGCAAATACAAATCATGTCCACGGAGCTTTGCAGCGGAAATAATATTACAATAGTGATTGCAAATAATAATACAAGTTGAGTTCCACTTAATTTTGAAGAACAACATAGCTTTGAAATGAATACCATAACATAAGTTGAAATACTTTGCTAGCTTGAGTGACATCCTCCAACAACAGCATAAAGAGAAGAAGTACAGAACTGCCGAGCCCATCGGCACTAGCCATCACCTTTTGGCAGGCCTAACCTTCACCTGCAACAAGGTGGGATAAACCCTGAGTACTCGAATGTACTCAGCTAGACTTACCCGTCATAAACCAGAAATAAAGTGACACCAAGGAGTATGCAAGGCTGTATCTAGGGTTGGCCATACTTACCTTTTTGCATAAAAGCATTTTCATTATTAAATAATCATCATTAGAGTATTAGCAGTCAATTTTATATAATCAACCTGATTAACTAGATTTGCACCTGATCTAGAGCAAGCACTTGACTACTTATTCAAGCAAGAGTGACTATTTCATCAATAGCCTTTCAGATTCAGTACCATAACCATCTTTAGTTCCATAAGTTACTACGGTAACACATGCCCAGTCAAGTTACTCACTGTCCAGGAGCGATGGCGATTATAATCGATTCCTACCCAGCTGGGGATAAAATGTCGCACACTCGCCCGATCACACCTTGCCAGGCAGCCGTCGGCGGCCACTTAAGGAAATTCGAGAACACAACGCGCGGGACGGTCATGGGCCCTTCTACACCGAGGGTTATCTCAATGCCAGGTCGCTCAAGCTATAACTGCCCACGGTCATGCCAGGTCAATCAGGCCCCGCCTGTCCATGGACCATGCCAGGTCACTCAGAATAGTTGCCCACGGTACATGTAAGGCCCTGGGTGTTAGGCGTCAACATCTCCATCACCGGCTCGAATAGCCCTACTCAGCTTCACGGGAGGTACTCAGACCTACTCCGTTAAGTGATTGACGCGTTCAAAATGACTGAGGTGTGCCTTCGTCGGGTCCTAATCGACACCGACGGGAGACTACTAGCACACAGAACCCATGTCCTGCTGCTCCTACATCCCGCCCGGTCTCAAATTAATTATCACATGGTTATTTCCATGATAGCACCAGGCTAGTCATGATCAGTATCCACGTATATGCGGGAGACAGGAAATCACCCGACTTTTACCGATCTAAGCAGGGCTAAGCATATAATCGAGCCTAGACCTAGCAGGGATATTAAGACAATAATTGCTGGTGGACAAGGATAAGTAAGTAATGCATCAACGGTATCATTCAACTCCTATAACTTAATGCAACAATCATTATATTGACTCTATTGCATTTATAAAAGAAAGAAAGGAGACTTGGAATGCTCCGGGGCTTGCCTGGAAAACAACACTTAAGCTAGTGTTAGTTGGCATCATCTTCGGGAACGTCACCACTCCAGCAACTTGTGGGTCACCAACACCATCACCTTCGGGTGATCACTAAACCATCATCCTGAGGTTTGGCTCCATCACCACGTCCTTTGCTTGACGTTCTTCCATCTAGCGAACCTAAATATGAGATGCGCAATGCATATGTATGAATGCTCATGAAGTAATATATTAAGCAAGCATAAGCACATAGCACAAGTAACCAGCATCCATCATAGTTTGACATAAGCAATCGGGATAACTTAACTTAATTACTTCACACCAAAGCACATTACAAATCTGGACAGCAGACAGCAGTCCACTCTTTTGAACCTGACTCAAGCTAAAAATCTCCAAATAAGGCAAACTAAGACTTTATGAAAATCTAACAAGATTTCCTACAACTTTGTTATTCAACACAAAAGCTAATTCAAAGGTTATATAGTTCAAAAGCAGATAACAATGCAGCTCTGTCCATGTGTTGGACAGCAGGACAGACAGAGCTTCAGAGAAGCATAACTCAAGATGGAAATATCACATGAGCATGCAATTAGACATTCTAGAAAGCTTACAAGATTATCTAAAACTTTCTTATTATTAGCTAAAGGTGAATTAATCATTAACAAGGTCAAACAACATGATTAGTGCAGCTCTGTCCACACTTGGACAGAACTAGCCACACATCAACAACAGTAAATTAGGACAACCATAACTAAAGATCTATAATACCTGGGAACTTGCCCATAGACTCTTTAGAAATATTATTAAGTTGTCTACAAATCATCTATAATCATCTCAAGATGATTCACAAGTTAACAAGGGCTAATTAGTATAATTAGGCACCTCTGTCCAGACTTGGACAGATTCAGCCATCTACATTAAAACAGCAAAAACTCAAGCTCTATATGTCAAATAAAGGAGTTCTTGGACTTAATAGAAAGCTTAGCAAAAGAACTACAACTTTGTTTTAAGTACCTACAGGTGATTCTATAGTTATCTAACCCAAACAACACAAACAACAAATCTGTCCAGACAGATTTGGACAGTTAACTTTAAACACCTGTAACTCAAGTTTTATACCACCAAAAAGTATGATCTAAGACAATTTAGAAAGCATATTAAAAGAACTACAACTCTTCTATTAACATCCAAGGATGATTCATGAGTTGAATTAGACCAACGGTTCACTGTATCAGATCTGCACTGAAAGCCTGCAAGTCCTGACAGTGAACTTCTAAAAACTATAAGTCCCAAACCACTTGGCCTAAAATTATCAAAATTCAGGACAAGCAATATATGAGAATTATCTACAGCTTTTATTTAGATCACAACTATAGAAAATAACATTTACATTACAAAGTAAGCACTCCAACTGAAACCACACAAGCAGTCCATTAGCATATTGACATATTAATCTAGATTGCAACAACAGCTGGTTACTTGGACCATAACTGAAGCTATACTCATCCAAAAGATATGAAACAAGACAATCTAGAAAGCTTATAAAATTTCCTACCAATCATCTTTAAACATATCAGAATGAATCTCAAGTTAACATGGCCAAATTAATGCATTTCTCAAATCGGGTTCAGAAATTTCAGAGAACACCTATTTCTGAAACATAATTTTGCACAGCCATAACTCTTAATCCATTTGACCAAAAATCATGAAAAGTTTACACAAGCTAGACATGTAAGTTATCTACAACTTTTATATTATACCCATCCACAGAAAACATGATTTTCATCACGAAATCATTACCACAACAGAGACTGCTTCAGCAGCCATTTCAGCATAGCTAGACATACACTCAACTGCTGAGTAATTAAATCATAACTAGAGCTACATATCTCCAACAGACATGAAACAAGACATTTTGGAAATCTTATGAAATTATCTACCTTTCATATTTAATCACCATAACATGATTCATAAATTACAAGGGTCAAACATACATCTTTACAGAATCTGCTCTAGGAATTTCAAAGAGCAACTATTTCTGAACCCCAACTTTAAACAGTTGTAACTCCTAAACTACTAAGCCAAAAATCACAAAATTTTAAAGCTAGATCATGCAATCCTCTACAACTTTTGTATTGACCAAACCTACAACAAACAAGATTTAATTTACGAAATTACCACTCCCACAGAAACTGTGCAAGCAGCCAAGATTCAGCACATCAATCAATTTAATTTCACCACTTGTTTGATTTATATTTGAACCACCTATGCCATAATATACATCAAACACTTCAAGAATAGAGCACATCATTTACAAATCAGCCACCTAATCATTTAAGGAAAACACAAATCAACCCTAACTACACCCTATTGTTGTGCTGCGGGTTGGAGCTGCTGCTGACCGGCTAGGGTTTGGGACTAGGGGCGCCAGGACTTGCTGCTGGGCTGCTGCTGGTTTGGCCATGGTTGCTGCAACCATGGAGAGGGCGGGAAAAGCAGGGAGGAGAGGGATGCACTGCTACCTTGCTTACCAAGGGAGAGGAGAAGGGGCAGGGACCGGCCATGGCTATTGCTGCTGGCGAGTTTCAGCACTGCTGCTGGTCGATAGCTGCTGGACCTGCTGCCTTCTTCTGCTGTCCTGCTCGCCATGGTAGGAGGAGGGGCGCCATGGAAGGGACGGTTGCTGCTGTTGTTCCCCTGCTGGCCGACTAGGGCTGGAAGAAGATTAGGGGAGGCAAAGGAAAGGTGGGGAGCAGGAGGAAGGGGAAGAGAGGGAGGATGGAGTTGCCTGTGCTAGAGCTCTTGGGGAAGAGGAGCAGGGAGGAGGAACGCCCTGCAGCAGGAGCTTGCTGCTGCCTCTGGTCATGGAGGAGATCGGCATCTGCTGGTTCCTGCAAAGAACGAACAGGGAGAAGGAGACCGACAGGAGAGAGACCGGGGAAAAATGAATGCAGAGGGAGAGGCTCGGTCCTTTTAGATGGAGAGGGAAGGGAGGGGCACGCCCATCTTGTTGGCCACGGGAAAAAGCCTGTGAAATTTTTCCCAAAATGGCAAGTTTCTGGAAACTTTCAGTTAAACTCCAAAATTTAGAACACTGCTCAAACGGACTCTGATTTCGACGAAACTAATTTTGTTGTCGCCGTCTCGACGAGTACTCCGACTTTCGTTAAAGGCACTTGGTCAGATTCCCAACGGTTTGCACGGTAACAATCGTCGACGGCAGCTTCACGGTGACTAAAATTCCAATTTCGCAGTAGAGACTTAACCGTTTTCTGGAACCTGAAAACTGCGTGGTATCTCATCTTGCGAGCTCGTTTTCACCAATTTCGGCATCGATTCAGGTCTCGGCCATAAAACGAAATTTGTTCCTTTCCATCTGCACTACAACTTTCGTTTAGGGCACACTGACATGCGTGTAACAGAACCGACCAATTTGCACCAGATTAAGCACTGAAAACCTTCGCTCTCGCAGAAATCATCGAGTACTTAAGCTCGTACAAACCCGGTAGTCTGGAATTCTCAAAGGATTTCAAATCATTCAACGACATCCAGCCAAGATCATACTTATTCCACGAACATGCTCACGGGTTACATCACAGTTGCATAAAGTTCAAATTACATCGGAGTACGAAATAATATTACAAACCATAGTTTGACAGTAGTAGCGGAAGCAACATAGTCTTTAAAACATAAGTTTGGATTGTTCATAAATACGGTGCCATCAGTTGACCGGGTCCACAAAAGCAACAGATGAGATAAGTGTTGACCATGCCCTTGGTCTAGTCATCACCCGTTACCGGGTACAAGCAGTTCTCGCAGTAGCCATAAAAGCACTGGCCATCTGCAACAACAAGGGAAATAAACCCTGAGTACGAGAAGGTACTCAGCTAGACTTACCCGACAAAACCAGAAATAATGAGACACCAAGGATCATGTAGGCTATATAAGTGGGGTTGGCTGTACATACTCCTTTGCATGAAAGCTTTAGTAATAAAACTCAGTTTCAGATGTTGGCAATTGCTTTTAGACATTAACTCTACCTTACTAGATTTGCACCTGTAATAAACAAGCACTTGCTAATTAATCAATCAAGAGTGACTATTTCATCAATAGCCTTTTAGATTTCATAACCAATTTAGTTCCATAAGTTCTACGGGAGATGATCTAAAGTCAACAGCTCACTGTCCAGGAGCGATGGCGATTATAATCGATTCCTACCCAGCTGGGGATAAAATGTCTCACACTCGCCCGGCACATTCCGGCTACGACAGTCGTAAGCTACCAGTCAGGAGATTCGAGAACACAATGCGCGGGACGGCCATGGGCCCTTCTACACCGGGGGTTATCTCAGTGCCAGGTCGCTCAATCTATAACTGCCCACGGTCATGCCAGATCGATCAGGCCCTGCCTGCCCTCAGACCATGCCAGGTTGATCAGAATAGTTGCCCACGGTACAGCTGAGGCCCTGGGTGTTAGGCGTCAACATCTCCATCACCGGCTCGAATAACCTTACTCGGCTTCGCGGGAGGTACTCAGACCTACTCCGTTAAGTGATCGACGCGTTCAATTTGACTGAAGTTACATTCCCGAACGGGTCCTAGGCGACACAGACGGGAGCCTACTAGCACACAGAACCCATGTCCTGCTGCTCTTACATCCCGCCTCCGTCTCAGATTAATTATCACATGGTTATCTCATGATAGCACAGGCTAAACATGATCAGTATCCACCTATTGCGGGAGACAGGAAATCACCCGACTTTTACCGGTCTAAGCAGGGCTAAGCCTATAACGAGCCTAGACCTAAACAGGGATATCAAGATATATTGCAGGTGGACAAGGATAAGTAATAATGCATCAACGGTAGCAATCAATTCCTATAACCTAATGCAACATCCATCATCAGGTTAATTGTAAAGCATTTGCAAACCGTAGGAGTTAGAATGCTCCGGGGCTTGCCTTTCTCAAAGTCCGAAGGGCGGTGATCGCGGCACTCCGGCAGCTCTTCAACGTCTCCTCCTGGGATTTTCTCTTCTGGCGTCTCCTCCTGGTACTGCTCCTTGGGTGACAGATCCTGAACTTCCACTACCGATCCTGCATGATGCATAACATGAATAAATAACGCGAATGCATGCGGGATGCATGGGGATGCAACATGGAACAAGGCATTCCAGGAGATAAGCACATGTCATCTACAGCTACTCAACTGCTTAACCTCCCATATTCAACTTGTTAAGCTATGTTATCACCACATCAAAGTATACTTAATGAGTTTATTACCCTCTAATTACTTGCTGAAATAAATCTAATTAAACTAGCCTATAACAGCAACCCATCCTAGATAGCTTCAGAAAAATCTACAGAAATTACTAGAAGTTAACAATATGTAATCTAGTCCCTGGTCCAAATTTCATCCCATTTGGACTTAAACTCCATTCTCTATGAAAAAGACAAATTCTATCATGGAAAGGTTCTTTGAACTACACACCCTAGCAAAAAGTGTCAAACAACAGATTTCTCATTTTTCTACTGAACTTCCGAGCACAAGAGCAGTGTGCATAATTTCTCAGATTCATATTCCTCATATTCTAATTACTACAAAATAAACAAGGAAACAACATTTAACCATTTTAAAAGCTACTGCTAAAATACTTCACAGAACAACCTTATATTATATTTTTCCCAGAAACTATATATCCATACAAACCTAACAAAACTGGAATCACATTTTTCTGACTTATACATAGTTAGTTATGCATTTTCCAAGTTATCAGCACTTTTCTAATTTAAATAAATCTACACATAAAAATATCACTAAAAATGCATTTAACATTTTTCACAGTTAGATCTAATCATGCTGAACACAATAAAATTTGTTTCACAGGATTTGGACTTAAAATGAGCCTTGTAGGACTTTTTGAAGCCTTTATATAATTCTGCAAAAACAAACTAAAAGAAAACTCAATCCTAAACGCTACGGACACCCAACTTGACTCAGCCGAGGCTCGAGGCAAATGCTCGGCACACTCGACTTGACTCAGCCGAGGCTCAACACAAGGCTTGGCACAACCGACTGACTCAGCCGAGGCTCAATACAAGGCTCGGCACACCCAACTGACTCAGCCGAGGCCTACTATACCCAGATTTTCCCTTTTTCTCTCTCACACTCTCTCTTTGACTCGGTCGGCGAGGCTCACTGGTCAGACGACCAAGCTACTAGGCGAGGCTAGGCTCGACGGTCAACGGCGGAGTTTGGAGCCGCTGTCGTTGACTGGCCCTAGCTCGTCGGCGGCGAAGCTTCCGATGACGCTGAGACCATCACTGGATGCGGGTTTGCGAGGCGAACACGACTAACTGACTCGCTGAGCCAAAGGGATACCGGAGCAAGCTCGACGGCAGCCCTGGCGGAGCGGCGGCTCTGTGACTCGGCGGCGAAGCTCTTCCCGGCGAGCTTGAGACTCGGCGAGACTAACACTAGCCCAAGCAAGTCCTACGCGATCTATTGGAGCAACTTTCGGGCCTCGGCATCCCTGGCATTGCCCGGAGCGATGCACGGCGGCGGTCCACGGCAGACATGGCGGCAACACGGCTCGGTTCCGGCTGAAACATGGCGAAAGAGAGGTCTCCATCTAAACCTTGGCAACTACAGTGGTAGAGAAGACTAGAACATGGCTCGGTTTGGGATAGCTTGGCCGGAGATGAGCGGTTCACGTGAAGGTCATGGTGGCAGCCATGGCGAGAACCCGAGGATAGCACTCGACGTTCTGCCTGCTAGAGAGGGAAAGAGGGGGAAACCAACCCTGACAGGTGGAAGAGGAAGTCAAGGCGGAGGGGATGGCGGGAGGAATCGGGCGGCGGTGCGGTGAGTAGCGAGTAACCGCTCGCCGGAGTTCGGCGGGCGGTGGCGGCGTGGAGCTCTGGTGAAGATGGGGTGGAGTGGAGCGAGGGAGAGAGTGAGCAATAAAATGCTCTTTTGGTTGCGAGCACGGGGCGGAGCGAAGGCAAAAGGAAACGAAGTGCTGGGTGCATTGCACCTGGCCAATTCCCGTCGGGGAGGAGCTCCCGACCGGACGCGGCGGCGTCAGGCATCGTGCGCTACGCGGCGAACAAGCACCGAGTGCCAGGGCGACGTGGCGAGTTCGGGCACAAACCACGGGCGGCGATGACGGTGGTTTGGCCGGCCGGCGAGGCGGTCTCGCGGCGGCGGGTGGTTCTGTCGGCGCGGAGGGAGCGGCGTGCGCACGGGAAGAAGAAGGAGAGGCTGACAGGCCGGGCCCACTAGGGTTTAAACTAATGAAGTTTGGTTACAAACTTTGATGCTCCACAACTCCTAAACTAAGCCGAATTAGGAAAAGGTCCTAAAAGCAAAGTTGCTTAGAATTTCGTAAGAAACAAATCATCTTTAAGGCTCAAGTCCAAATTCTGCTTAAAAAAAGAAATTTAATTCTAATCAAATTTTCTAATGCAAGAAATCACATTTTAACAACTTTTTCCGAGAAAGTGCTTTTAAACAAAGTTGTTTCTTTCATCAAGATCTACGACTTTGTTTTAAGGCACTAAGTCAGAAACAGAAAGCAAAACAAGGTTACACTAGAGACTATGCAAGGACTTAAGCACTTATTCAAACATATGCATATGAAATGATGAGATGCTATGCTTATGCTATGACAAATTATGCAGTTTAAGGAATGCTTAACACCTAGGGTGTTACAATGCGAACATCCAAAAAAATCGTTCAACGCCGGTCAAAGTAGTCACCCGGTAGGATCCGAATTAGGGTTTCTCGTCGGTCGGGACATTTTCTGCCCATCTGCTCAACTCGGAACTTTCATAACTTTTGGTCGTGAGTTCATATATGGTTGATTGGGCATGATTGCAATATTTAGTTGAACTCAAATGATTTTTCTTCATTGTCTCATAATATACCATGTCTGTGCTGAACTGACAGCTTAACTGACGGCGAACACCTGGGGTGTTACAGCCCTTCCCCCCTTAAAAGAATCTCATCCCGAGATTCCGGACGAAAGACTTTTCAAGAGAAGAGAATCATATCACCCATCCTTAATCACAGGCTATTAATATCTCAAGATACTGACTTCTCGACAGAACAGAAACTGCTAGGAACAGAACAACTTTCCGATCTTTGATGTCATTACCCGATTACTAACTCTTGTCAGAAGAATCTACTTGACTGACTTCCATCGAGCATTGAGGTACACTCACAATATCATTGTTGGGTTGTAAGAAAACCAAAATTGTATATTACTTTGGGAGGAATCCAAAATAATATTACTGCAAATTTTGAATCTTCATCCGATTTGAACCATAGCAAAAATACATCCTCGAGATGGTCAGGAACTGACTAACGGCAATCATTGTTGGCACTACTGTGAACATCGGTTCCATTAGATAGTAATTGATGGAAAGCTACATAAGGTTCCATGTGTGAAATTATCTTTCTCTGATGATAACACTATATTATCTGAATCTGCTAGGAGAGCGGTGAATGTGATAGCTGACTCTACCAATTCCACGTTTTCACTGATCCTTCTTTATAGAATTCTCAGCTCCAAATAGCGACAGTAACTCAGGTTAAATTTGATGCAACCTCTTGGATAGAAATACCAAGTTACTGAATCTCTGTACTACCAAGCAGATCAACATCATTCTTCTTCATGGTGTAGTTGCAATTCAGTGAGACTGACTTGCTGTACTACTTGGGTCACAGGGTGATCTTTTCAAATTCACTCAGCAATGCAGGAACATAATCAGAAATCTGACGTTTGACACTTTAATTTGTCATCAATCTGCACTTCCAAAAGTTGATTTTTGGTAGAACACCTTGACTGCTCAAGCATAGGAGACTAATTCTGAATGTCCTTCTTAGCTCCATCCAAAATAATCTGGAGTAACCTCTTTAGTAGCCAAACGTATCACCAAGCAGTCCTTATTCCAGGTATAATTCTGACTGAGTTACTAGGCTGGCATGCCATCTTGTATTACTATTAAAATTTTTCCAAGATAGAGCTGGCTGGAACATGTCAGAAACTTGGATGTACGAGTGCCACAAACAAAATCGGTTGGTTTACAGACTTCGAGCATAAACTTGTTCTATGAGACATAGCCTTCATAGCTACCAAAGAGTCATTTCTGAACTGGGGATTAGCTTTTCACTGGCAAAAACTAATCAGTTATCTCTCAACACTAAAAACTCCAAGGTTTCAACTTTTACTGCAAGCACTATCGGATATCAATGCAAATGGTCATCACCAAAGTCAGTAGAGAATCAGACACATCTGAGAAGATTGGGCTGACTACAAGATCATCATGCAAATATATGCATCAAGCTTAGACAGAAAACTTCTGGACCTCAGGTATCTGGTTCAATAACATATCATTTCTATTGCTCATCCTTCAGCTGATACTTGCCCACTTTGAAGAATTCAGTGCCACTTGTTTCACTGTGACCATATACGATGCTCACTCTTTGTTGTTGATCAAACAAGTCCTTTGTCTACCACCTCTTGCAGTCTGTTACTGCTTTCATCTTTGACCGATTCTTGAAAAGGTTATCCTTCTTGCCATTTTCAGAAAGAAACATTGCCACATCCGAGCCGACATAAGGATTTTTCTGAAGGAATATAGGAGATCATCAAGGAGGAAGCTTCATGAAAGATAACACATTGGTGCAGTTCTATAATAGATCTTGATCATAACCCACGGTACCAGCGCATGCCGAGCAGCACAACCAAGTGTGTGCACCCACCGGAGGCTCTCGGTTTCGTCGCGACACCATTAGTTCTTAACCAAGACACCATTATCGAATCCACAACCAATGAAAAATCCCACATGACGCAGATAAATGTTGCATGGATAAACATCACACGCAAGGCATAAGTTGGCAAAACAAGAATGATCACAAGGTTCAGAAATCAGCAAGGAGGTGATTTCAAGGATAAACATGGCACAAGACAACAAGGATTCGTCTGGTGCACATCAAGGTCATGACAAGATGAAAGGTTTCATGAACTTGATTTGGCCAAGCAGCAACAAAAGAGCAACCGAGGGGATACATGGGTTTGGGTAAGGTCTCCGCAACTGGGCAAGACAAACTATGGTCAAAGGCTAAGGTTAACCAAAACTAAACTTGGCTAGGTCAAAACAAACAAGGGCCTTCACAACAAAGGTACCAAACATCCAAGGCTTAGGCAACACTCTAAGGCCAAACTTGGATCTATAGGTTGGTGAGGCATGGCTACACAACAAGCATAGGCTCACCATGGTTTGGAATCTAGGATTTTTGGAAGGTTAGCCAGGGCCAACTGGTCCAACAAAAAGGCATGGACAGGCATAGGTTCAGGTTTTTGGCACAAGCATTCCAAACCATCACAGCTAGATACAAAAACACAGACCTTTAAGCAACAAGGGTTCTACTAAAGGCATCTCAGAAGGTCAAGAGGGCTTGGGCATGACTCTAATCGAAGGTTGGCAAACCACTCATGCACTCACCGAGGACAAGGGTCTGACTAGCCAAGGTACCACTTTGGTAACAACACATCTACACACAGCCTTAACAAGCATTTGGAGCACACAATCAATCAGCTAAAGCAACCAACACTAACCACCAAACTCAAACTAGACAAGCGTCTATTTATAGCACGCAAGCAAACATAGACATGCAAAACATGGTGAACAGGTGTTGTCATTATTTTATTTTCTGCTTACTAGGTTGGAGCACAACTCTATATCTAGGAACAAACATACCAAGCAAATTAGGGCATACTTGTTTTGTTAACTATAAGCTGTTTACACTTTTAAGTTGCAACTCACTTATTTAGCATATGAGGTAACAACAAGTAACAAACTCATGCATAGTCTATATTCCAATAAGGAATAACAAACACTAGGTAGCAACAACTAACAAGCAGCATGCAACAACTTGATTTTAGGGTACAATCGACAACATTTTTAAACATTCTAAACATGTTAGAAAAGCTAAATTGCAGCCACTTAAATTAGTTGCAAGCTTTTAGTTTTAACAAGCATATAAGCTAGTATAAACTAAAGCTAGATTAGAGAGCAATTACAAGACATGGTGCACATAAAAACATAATTCTAGGCATAACTATGTATAAAAATAGTTTAGATACATCCTGACTATGTTAGAGAGGTTCATGGTTTACCCAAATTAATTTCTTTACATGCACTTATTAATTTACCTACCTTAGCAAGGTGAGACATAGAGCTGTTTCAATCTACTCCTAGAGAATTTTAGGAAGATTATGGCAGCTCACTCATGCATTTAGTAGACTATTACAAGCATTTCAACCTATTTGAGCAAGTAACATAGCCTACACAAATCTAGCAGTAACATGCTTAAAACAACTTAAACAGGTCTATGCTATTTAATGTTGTCAACAACAAGTTTTACAGTCTTCTTGCAGCAACATGATACTAGTTGGGTATGAAAAATTAGTTTTACAAACCTTTAATCCATATAACACTAGTTCTCATGATTGCAAGAAAATGAGAATGAAACATGATTACATTATTATAGCATGAAAAGCAACTAAACAACAGGTTTTAGTACATCTCCTTGCTAAAGCATGCTAAAGCTAACATATCTAGAGTTACATGTTTAGGAAACACTTAGCTTACCCAAACAAAACTACATACAAAACAGTCTCAAACAGCAAGTTTTATTGTTTCTTTAGGTGGAGCATTTCAAAGCAACTAACCCAAAAAGGGAGTTTCCTAATTCAAAACATTGAATTACAACATAGCATAACTTTACCACACAAGCAGGATAACAACACAAGCCATTTAGTTACTACGAGATATTTAGACATAGGGAGAAACTTTTAGCAATTAGGAGCTTATTGTCTAACTACTTTTCTAGAAAGCATCAAGCAGAGTAAGATAACACACAGTCATGATGAGCTAGCAGGGTTATTCAAACAACATCACACAAGTACTTACTTCTAGTCTAAACAAGCAATCACATAACTAGACGACATGAAAATACTCATATAAAACCTTGCACCCTACCAACCATCAAGGCAAGACCACATTACACCTAGCTTCTGTCAACACACAACACCAGACAGAAGATTTATTTCCAACATTTAGAAGCAAGCTAGCACATCCTACGAAAAGCTCTAGTTCACAACAACTTTACCATTACAGGAACAAGAGTGGGGAAGCATTTTGTTTAAGCATAAACAACCATCATGTTTATCATTACTTTAGTCACACCTGACAACAAGTTGTTCATTATTAGAACAAAGGTGAGAGAAGCATGTTCATGAGCAATGCACAACAAGATATATGCTCGTCCTATACGTCCTCAAGTTGCCAGCTTGAGGCGACAATCACGTTCTAGGTCGGTGGCATAACAAACACACTCGATATAGCTTGTCGTCAACTATACATACGCATTCGAGGTAGCGTACCTGCAGAAAATCACATTTCACCCCATTCCCACAACAGATATAAATACATTGCAGGAATTTAAATCTAGATACTAGCTTAGGTGCATACCCAGTATACACGTAAGTAGTATATGCACCCATCAGAAAAGTATTACTCCCACAATTAAATACCTTCACCCGCATTCGTGTGCTTACGAGTACAGGTTCCAGTACCAAACTAGCTCTTCCCTAGACCAACGTTTGTTTGGTCATGCTCTCACAACTCACACTTACCTGAGCGTAGGTGCGACGTTGCATAAAATAAATTCAACTACCCCACATATATGAGTACATCATATGTGAGGGCTACCTCCAACATTAGACCACAGGGTAGCATAGTGCGGTCATCTACACGTACCTTTTGAGTCGATGTGTCGTTGCAAGAAAGTAAAAAACCCCAAAGTTAGTATTACTTAACTAAGCCACCTGAAAGTCCTAAGTTGGGCATAACTGGAGGTTGTCGCTAGCACATAGTTTACAAATTAGGTTTTCACAAACTTGCCTACTAGCTAAAGCTTTTTAGATAAAATAGGCTTTTCAAAACAAAACTTTGTTTTAAAACCATGCACATGACAGTATTATGCTTAACCTTGCTCCGATACCAGCTGTAACAGAACCGAGCAATTTATAAGAGCACAAGTGCGAAAACCTCCGCCGAAGCAGCGGAAGTAGCACACTTGAGCCCATATAAACCCGGTAGTCCGGAAATCTCGAAGGATTTCAAACATTTCCAACATCTTAACCAAGATCGCATGGTCAAGCAAATACAAATCATGTCCACGGAGCTTTGCAGCGGAAATAATATTACAATAGTGATCGCAAATAATAATACAAGTTGAGTTCCACTTAATTTTGAAGAACAACATAGCTTTGAAATGAATACCATAACATAAGTTGAAATACTTTGCTAGCTTGAGTGACATCCTCCAACAACAACATAAAGAGAAGAAGTACAGAACTGCCGAGCCCACCGGCACTAGCCATCACTTTTCGGCAGGCCTAACCTTCACCTGCAACAAGGTGGGATAAACCCTGAGTACTCGAATGTACTCAGCTATACTTACCCGTCATAAACCAGAAATAAAGTGACACCAAGGAGTATGCAAGGCTGTATCTGGGGTTGGCCATACTTACCTTTTTGCATAAAAGCATTTTCATTATTAAATAATCATCATTACAGTATTAGCAGTCAATTTTATATAATCAACCTGATTAACTAGATTTGCACCTGATCTAGAGCAAGCACTTGACTACTTATTCAAGCAAGAGTGACTATTTCATCAATAGCCTTTCAGATTCAGTACCATAACCATCTTTAGTTCCATAAGTTACTACGGTAACACATGCCCAGTCAAGTTACTCACTGTCCAGGAGCGATGGCGATTATAATCGATTCCTACCCAGCTGGGGATAAAATGTCGCACACTCGCCCAATCACACCTTGCCCGGCAGCCGTCGGCGGCCACTTCAAGAAATTCGAGAACACAACGCGCGGGACGGTCATGGGCCCTTCTACACCGGGGGTTATCTCAATGCCAGGTCGCTCAAGCTATAACTGCCCACGGTCATGCCAGGTCAATCAGGCCCCGCCTGTCCACGGACCATGCCAGGTCGCTCAGAATAGTTGCCCACAGTACATGTAAGGCCCTAGGTGTTAGGCGTCAACATCTCTATCACCGGCTCGAATAGCCCTACACGGCTTCACGGGAGGTACTCAGACCTACTCCGTTAAGTGATTGACGTGTTCAAAATGACTGAGGTGTGCCTTCGTCGGGTCCTAATCGACACAGACGGGAGACTACTAGCACACAGAACCCATGTCCTGCTGCTCCTACATCCCGCCCGGTCTCAGATTAATTATCACATGGTTATTTCCATGATAGCACCAGGCTAGTCATGATCAGTATCCACCTATATGAGGGAGACAGGAAATCACCCGACTTTTACCGATCTAAGCAGGGCTAAGCATATAATCGAGCCTAGACCTAGCAGGGATATTAAGAAAATAATTGCTGGTGGACAAGGATAAGTAAGTAATGCATCAACAGTATCATTCAACTCCTATAACTTAATGCAACAATCATTATATTGACTCGATTGCATTTATAAAAGAAAGAAAGGAGACTTAGAATGCTCCGGGGCTTGCCTGGGAAACAACACTTAAGCTAGTATTAGTTGGCATCATCTTCGGAAACATCACCACTCCAGCAACTTGTGGGTCACCAACACCATCACCTTCGGGTGATCACTAAACCATCATCCTGAGGTTTGGCTCCATCACCACGTCCTTTGCTTGACGTTCTTCCATCTAGCGAACCAAGATATGAGATGCACAATGCATATGTATGAATGCTCATGAAGTAATATATTAAGCAAGCATAAGCACATAGCTCAAGTAACAAGCATCCATCATAGTTTGACATAAGCAATCGGGATAACTTAACTTAATTACTTCACACCAAAGCACATTACAAATCTGGACAGCAGACAGCAGTCCACTCTTTTGAACCTGACTCAAGCTACAAATGTCCAAATAAGGCAAACTAAGACTTTATCAAAAGCTAACAAGATTGCCTACAACTTTGTTATTCAACACAAAAGCTAATTCAAAGGTTATATAGCTCAAAAGCAGATAACAATGCAGCTCTGTCCAGCTGCTGGACAGCAGGACAGACAGAGCTTCAGAGAAGCATAACTCAAGATACAAACATCACATGAGCATGAAATTAGACATTCTAGAAAGCTTACTAGATTATCTAAAACTTTCTTATCATTATCTAAAGGTGAATTAATCATTGACAAGGTCAAACAACATGATTAGTGCAGCTCTGTCCACACATGGACAGAACTAGCCACACATCAACAATAATAACTTAGGACAACCATAACTAAAGATCTATAATACCTGGGAACTTGCGCATAGACTCTTTAGAAATATTATTAAGTTTTCTACAAATCATCTATAATCATCTCAAGATGATTCACAAGTTAACAAGGGCTAATTAGTATAATTAGGCACCTCTGTCCAGACTTGGACAGATTTAGCCATCTACATTAAAACAGCAAAAACTCAAGCTCTATATGTCCAATAAAGGATTTCTTGGACTTTATAGAAAGTTTAGCAAAAAAACTACAACTTTGTTTTAAGCACCTACAGGTGATTCTACAGTTATCTTACCCAAACAACACAAACAAGCAAATCTGTCCAGACTTGGACAGATTTGGACAGTTAACTTTAAACACCTGTAACTCAAGTTTTATATCACCAAAAAGTATGATCTAAGACAATTTAGAAAGAATATTAAAAGAACTACAACTCTTCTATTAACATCAAAGGATGATTCATGAGTTAAATTAGACCAACGGTTCACTGTATCAGATCTGCACTGAAAGCCTGCAAATCCTGACAGCGAACTTCTAAAAACTATAACTCCCAAACCACTTGGCCTAAAATCATCAAAATTCAGGACAAGCAATATATGAGAATTATCTACAGCTTTTATTTAGATCACAACTATAGAAAATAACATTTACATTACAATGTAACCACTCCAACTGAAACCACACATGCAGTCCATTAGCATATTGACATATTAATCTAGACTGCAACAGCAGCTGGTTACTTGGACCATAACGGAAGCTATACTCATCCAAAAGATATGAAACAAGACAATCTAGAAAGCTTATAAAATTTTCTACCAATCATCTTTAAACATATCAACATGAATCTAATGTTAACATGGCCAAATTAATGCATTTCTCAAATCTGATTCAGAAATTTCAGAGAACACCTATTTCTGAAACATAAATTTGCACAGCCATAAATCTTAATCCAATTGACCAAAAATCATGAAAACTTTACACAAGCTAGACATGTAAGTTATCTACAACTTTTATATTATACCCATCCACAGAAAACATGATTTTCATCACGAAATCATTACCACAACAGAGACTGCTTCAGCAGCCATTTCAGCATAGCTAGACATACACTCAACTGCTGAGTAATTAAATCATAACTAAAGCTACATAACTCTAACAGACAAAAAACAAGACATTTTGGAAAGCTTATGAAATTATCTACCTTTCATATTTTATCACCATAACATGATTCATAAATTACAAGGGTCAAACATACATCTTTACAGAATCTGCTCTAGGAATTTCAGAGAGCAACTATTTCTGAATACCAACTTTAAACAGTTGTAACTCCTAAACTACTAAGCCAAAAATCACGAAATTTTAACAGCTGCTAGATCATGCAATCCTCTACAACTTTTGTATTAACCAAACCTACAGCAAACAAGATTTAATTTACGAAATTACCACTCCCACAGAAACTGTGCAAGCAGCCAAGATTCAGCACATCAATCAATTTAATTTCACCACTTGTTTGATTTATATTTGAACCACCTATGCCATAATATACATCAAACACTTCAAGAATAGAGCACATCATTTACAAACCAGCCACCTAATCATTTAAGGAAAACGCAAATCAACCCTAACTACACCCAATTGCTGTGCTGCGGGTTGGAGCTGCTGCTGACCGGCTAGGGTTTGGGACTAGGGGCGCCAGGACTTGCTGCTGAGCTGCTGCTGGTTTGGCCATGGTTGCTGAAACCATGGAGAGGGCGGGAAAAGCAGGGAGGAGAGGGATTCACTGCTACCTTGCTTACCAAGGGAGAGGAGAAGGGGCAGGGACCAGCCATGGCTATTGCTGCTGGCGAGTTGCAGCACTGCTGCTGGTCGACAGCTGCTGGACCTGCTGCCTTCTTCTGCTGTCCTGCTCGCCATGGCAGGAGGAAGGGCGCCATGGAAGGGACGGCTGCTGCTGTTGTTCCCCTGCTGGACGTCTAGGGCAGGAAGAAGATTAGGGGAGGCAGAGGAAAGGTGGGGAGCAGGAGGAAGGGGAAGAGAGGGAGGATGCAGTTGCGTGTGCTAGAGCTCTTGGGGAAGAGGAGCAGGGAGGAGGAACGCCCTGCAGCAGGAGCTTGCTGCTGCCTCCGGTCATGGAGGAGATCGGCATCTGCTGGTTCCTGCAAAGAACGAACAGGGAGAAGGAGACCGACAGGAGAGAGACCGGGGAAAAATGAATGCAGAGGGAGAGGCTCGGTCCTTTTAGATGGAGAGGGAAGGGAGGGGCACGCCCATCTTGTTGGCCACGGGAAAAAGCCCATGAAATTTTTCCCAAAATTTCCGAAAATGGCAAGTTTCTGGAAACTTTCAGTTAAACTCCAAAATTTAGAACACAGCTCAAACGGACTCTGATTTCGACGAAACTAATTTTGTTGTCGCTGTCTCGACGAGTACTCCGACTTTCGTTAAAGGCACTTGGTCAGATTCCCAACGGTTTGCACGGTAACGATCGTCGACGGTAGCTTCGCGGTGATTGAAATTCCAATTTCACAGTACAGACTTAACCGTTTTCTGGAACCTGAAAACTGCGTGGTATCTCATCTTGCGAGCTCATTTTCACCAATTTCGGCATCGATTCAGGTCTCGGCCATAAAACGAAATTTGTTCCTTTCGATCTGCACTACAACTTTCGTTTAGAGCACACTGACATGCGAACATCCAAAAATATCGTTCAACGCCGGTCAAAGTAGTCACCCGGTAGGATCCGAATTAGGGTTTCTCGTCGGTCGGGACATTTTCTGCCCATCTGCTCAACTCGGAACTTTCATAACTTTTGGTCGTGAGTTCATATATGGTTGATTGGGCATGATTGCAATACTTAGTTGAACTCAAATGATTTTTCTTCATTGTCACATAATATACCATGTCTGTGCTGAACTGACAGCTTAACTGACGGCGAACACCTGGGGTGTTACACTTGTAGCCCAGGGGTATAGTCAGAAGGACGGGATAGACTATGAGGAGACTTTTGCTCCTGTAGCTCGTTTGGAGGCAATTAGGATACTCTTGGCTTTTGCTGCATCCAAAGGTTTCAAACTCTTTCAAATGGATGTCAAGAGTGCCTTCTTAAACGGTTACATAGAAGAGGAAGTGTATGTGAGACAACCCCCCGGTTTCGAAAATCCCAAGTTTCCAAACCATGTTTTTAAACTCCACAAAGCTTTGTATGATTTGAAACAAGCCCCTAGAGCCTGGTATGATAGGTTAATAACCTTTTTGCTTGCTAAGGGTTTTAAAATGGGATGTGTGGATAAAACTCTCTTTCTCCTCAACCAAGGCACTGATACTCTCTTGGTCCAGATTTACGTGGATGATATCATTTTCGGTGGTTCTTCTCATGCTTTGGTTGCCAAGTTTGCAGATACTATGAGCAGGGAATTTGAGATGAGTATGATGGGCGAGTTGACGTTTTTCCTCGGATTGCAAATCAAGCAATCTCGAGAGGGAACGTTTGTGCACCAGGGTAAGTATACCAAGGATATCTTGAAGAAATTCGATATGGGTGAGGCCAAGCCTCTTCCAACACCAATGTCGACCACGACGGCCCTGGATGCGGACAAGGAGGGAGAAGCAGTGGACCAGAAGGAGTACCGGAGTATGATCGGGTCGCTGCTGTACCTGATGGCGACACACCCGGACATCCAGTTCGTGGTGTGTCTCTGCGCGCGATTTCAGTCTTCGCCGCGCACCTCTCACCGTCAGGCGGTCAAGCGCGTTATGAGGTACTTATGCATCACTCCTGAGTTTGGGATTTTGATGAGGGCATCACCGGTTCAAATATGACCATCTTATCCACTTCTAAACCAAAGGTGCAACCATTCTATATGAGACTTATTATTGATACATTTGATGAATTGGTGCTGCACCATAAAATGTGTATATTGCCTTTTTCAGAATTACTTGCATGGATGAAGGGAAGGTTTGATTGCATAAGGAAAGTTTGGAAGATCAATGAAGTTGATTGGGGACCATGTCTAAGTGTTCTTAACGTTCTCCATCAGACTACCATGTTGGTTCTAGCTCAAGAAAATAAAGAGTCCAAGTCCAACACGATCTGAGAGTTGGATTCGGACTGCAGAAAAGGCCCAACTTGATCTGGTCACCACGGCGTCATATGGAGTCCAATTGGGACGTTCTAGTACTTCATGGAAAGCTTATAAACTCTACTTTCCAACGGATCCAATCTCAAGTCCATATCACGTCTGAGTCAGGCGCAGTCGTTGTTTTATTGTCGAGACCTTTTCTGTTTACGGTGCTGCATCACCCTATTTTGGTCCGATGGCCCATGTATCAAGTTGAGTCCAATAGGGGGCTATCCTAGGGTTGTAGCACGACCCCAAGACCCTTATGGTCGTCTTCCTATCCTCTTATATATCTTTAGAGCCGCCACAAACAGATTGGGTTTTGTTTAGATCAAGTTTAGCCTTAGCTACTTGCTTGTAGGCGCGCGTGCAGGATCAGCCGCCCGTCTCCTTGTCTTCGGAACCCCATTGTAGATTAAGATTTAGTTTGAAACCTTCAATTTCATCTTGCAAATTCAGTGCTTGTTTCCTCGTTCTTGCTAGTTCTTCGATTGCTTGCAGGACGGGAGCCCTAGGGGCTGGTTGTCGCGCTCCACAAGATCGTGACGGCTATTGGACGTGGTGTATCGGTTGCTAAGGCGCGGTCTTGAGGGCTGTAGTCGGGCCGTGAACGTCATCTCCATCCACCAATCGAGTTATCCCCGTTTCTCATTGAAAGATCGGGCAAAAACCCTAGCGGGTTCGCATCAGTTGGTATTCAGAGCAAGGTTTATCGGTGAGAGATTTCCAATCCTTCGCTGTTTTATTTTTCCTATAGTCCAAAAAAGCCAAAAAATAGTAGATTAGTTTTTCCATAATCCTATAAATCTTTTTGAGCCTTTGCTGGTACTTCTTAGTTAGGGCTTATTGAGTTTGGTTTACATCGGTTGAGTCAAGTTGCTAGTCTTAGGGTTAGACTTTTAGAGTTTCGAGTTCTCGTCACGTTTCGGTCATTGTCAATCATACCCATCTCCGCTGCCATCACCACCACCATATTAATATCCACTACAGCATATACATCTCCGTTGTAATCACCATCTTTGCTGCACATATCTATCCCTGCTTTTTTTTAACACTAGCAAATCTGTTTTGGGCACATTTAAAAATCTGAGTTGCTAGCTCTATTCTTGTTACTACCTGAAAAGAAAGAAAAATAGATTGTAAGTCGTTTCTTTTAAAATCTGATTTGTCAAAATTCAGATTTGTTCTAGTTGTGCAAAGTAAAAGAAAAGAAGAAGAAAAATCAGAAAGAAAAGAAAAGAAAAAAGAAAGAGAAAGAGGCAAAAAAAGTGAGGAGGAAGAGAAAAAGGGAGTGATAACTTGCTGTTCTTGTTCTTTTTTGTTTCCTATTGTACCGTGACTTTGTTTGTGTCTAGGCTCGCGTCTCTAGCACGGTCTAGCCTAGGACCAGCACGGTACCACCGTTGAACGATTTCTCAACTTGCTTTGTGACTAATGTGGTGCTAGTACTTCCTTGCACATTAATTTCAGCCTTCCTACAGCTCCACATATCCAACTACAACTTGAAAGGAATTGTTGTTGTGGCACCGATACACTTTTTCCAGGGTTTCCAACTTGTTGGTTGCTGCCACCTCTTGTTTGGCTTGGTAAGAATTGGTAAGAGCTCGTTTGAACAGGTTGAGAGTGAGAGAATTATATTTACAACAACCACATCCTAGTAGTTGATTGGAGCATAGATATTATTGTGGATGTTTTTGGTTTTCTTCTAATCATGGCAGGGATTCACATGGAAAATAAGCATGGCCTTACTCAGGTTGTGTATTCGCAATTTGCTCAACAAATGGATGGTAACAAGCTTGGCACTCATGAGGTTTGCAATGTTTTACTTGATACAATAAAATCTGCAATACCTTACTTTGAAGGAAACTACGATCCTCATGCATATATTGAATGGGAGCTAGCTGTAGATAAGGAATTTGTTGAGTATGATTTGTCAGAGAAACAAATGGTTTTTGCTGCCTCTAATGCTTTAACTAAGGATGCTTTGTATGAATGGAAATATCTTTGTAGGCATGACATTGTTCCGCAAACATGGAAAGACTTCAAAATGCATTTTAGAGGTGTATATGTTCCTGCATATTATGCGGATTACTTGCTTACCAAACTAGAGGAATTAAAACAGGGTAGTAGGACCGTGAGACAATACTATCATGATTTTAAAATTTGTATCCTGTTTGGTGGCCTGGATGAATGCATGGAAGATATTATGAGTAGGTTCATGAAAGGGCTCAATTCCGAAATTCAAACTTTGCTCATCAGTGAAACATATAATCATATATCTTGCTTGTTTTGTCTTGCTTGTAAAGTTGAAAATCAGATTCTTTCATCTTTGAATACTTGCAAGAATGGTATGACACATTATAGCCAGCAATTATCTACATTAAATGTTGAAAGGGAGCAAAATATAGTGGAACTTGTTGATGATATGCCTTTGTCACAACATGATTTGCTTGTTGTACCTTGTGACAAAGAAGAGTTGTGTGATACTTCTTCTCTAACTCCATCACCACGACTAGAGATAGAGCACCCTCTTTTTCCCCTTGCTGTCCATAACATTTTGCAGGAGGATGAGAGCAATACTATTGAATGCATTGAGCCATTTGAGCAGCTACACCCACTACAAAAGTTGGAAAAGACTTTTTGTGCAACACCCACCATGTCAGAGGAGAGCGAGAAAAGCAACACATATGATGCTGCAATCACTCCATGTGAGTATGACCATGCTTCACTTATATCTACAACACGACTAGTGCTTGGACATGATAATTCTATTCTTAACGACATGCATGCTAAAGTAAGGAGAGTTTGTCGCATTGCTAGTGAGAAAGAGGAGCTGAATATCATATCATCTTTAAATTGCTTAGGTTATATCGAATTTGATTTTCTTTGTGACCTGAATAGTTTGGAGAATGATATATCTATGAAATCTGTTTTGCCAAGCTTTATTCAATGTTCACTTTATGCAATTGGCAAATATGATAGCAAAGGAAATTATTTGGTGCATAAAGTTTATATTTGCTCTAATATGAAATCTACTTTGGAGCTACAATACCATGATCAAATCAAGGGATGCACTAACACTAATAATGTCCAACAAAGTATCCCTAGTTTTTCTTATATGCAACAGGGCCATCCTAAAGAAGGGGAGTATTGTTTGTTGTGGCCATGCAATATGGTCGTCCTTCGGTATTTCGATATCAAAGTAAGCACATTTGTATGCCATTGGAGCAAGTCGAGGACGACTTGCAGACAAGAAGGGGAGAATGATGAGGGCATCACCGGTTCAAATATGACCATCTTATCCACTTCTAAACCAAAGGTGCAACCATTCTATATGAGACTTATTATTGATACATTTGATGAATTGGTGCTGCACCATAAAATGTGTATATTGCCTTTTTCAGAATTACTTGCATGGATGAAGGGAAGGTTTGATTGCATAAGGAAAGTTTGGAAGATCAATGAAGTTGATTGGGGACCATGTCCAAGTGTTCTTAATGTTCTCCATCAGACTACCACGTTGGTTCTAGCTCAAGAAAATAAAGAGTCCAAGTCCAACACGATCTGAGAGTTGGATTCGGACTGCAGAAAAGGCCCAACTTGATCTGGTCACCACGGCGTCATATGGAGTCCAATTGGGACGTTCTAGTACTTCATGGAAAGCTTATAAACTCTACTTTCCAACGGATCCAATCTCAAATCCATATCACGTCTGAGTCAGGCGCAGTCGTTGTTTTATTGTCGAGACCTTTTCTGTTTACGGTGCTGCATCACCCTATTTTGGTCCGATGGCCCATGTATCAAGTTGAGTCCAATAGGGGGCTATCCTAGGGTTGTAGCACGACCCCAAGACCCTTATGGTCGTCTTCCTATCCTCTTATATGTCTTTAGAGCCGCCACAAACAGATTGGGTTTTGTTTAGATCAAGTTTAGCCTTAGCTACTTGCTTGTAGGCGCGCGTGCAGGATCAGCCGCCCGTCTCCTTGTCTTCGGAACCCCATTGTAGATTAAGATTCAGTTTGAAACCTTCAATTTCATCTTGCAAATTCAGTGCTTGTTTCCTCGTTCTTGCTAGTTCTTCGATTGCTTGCAGGACGGGAGCCCTAGGGGCTGGTTGTCGCGCTCCCCAAGATCGTGACGGCTATTGGACGTGGTGTATCGGTTGCTAAGGCGCGGTCTTGAGGGCTGTAGTCGGGCCGTGAACGTCATCTCCATCCACCAATCGAGTTATCCCCGTTTCTCATCGAAAGATCGGGCAAAAACCCTAGCGGGTTCGCATCAGATTTGGTATTCTGCTTCCTCCACCCTTTCCCTTTGTGGTTATTCCGATGCCGATTTTGCTGGTTGTCGCATTGAGCGCAAGTCCACTTCTGGGACTTGCCAGTTTATTGGTTCTTCTCTTGTATCGTGGTCTTCTCGCAAGTAGTCTAGTGTCGCCTAGTCTACCACAGAGGCTAAGTATGTTGCCGCGGCTAGCTGCTGTTCCCAGTTGCTTTGGATGATGGCCACTTTGCGTGATTTTGGTCTGAGCTTTTCTCGCGTTCCTTTGCTTTGTGACAGCACGAGTGCTATTAGCGTCACTGAGAACCTTGTGCTGCACTCTAAGACCAAACACATTGATGTGCGCTTTCATTTTCTGCGAGATCACTATGAGAAGGATGATATCGACCTTCGCCATGTCGATACTCATCATCAGTTGGCTGATATTTTCACCAAGCCTTTGGACCAATCAACTTTTGCTAGGTTGAGAGGTGAGCTTGGTGTGTGTTTGCCCTTTTAGATGGGGGAAACATTTTGACTCTTGTATCATAAACTGACTTTATGTTTTTCAGTTGGTTTCTTCATGCATCTTTGCATTTTATCTTGCATATTTACATTCAGAGCTTCATGTATATAATCTGAAGAATGTAACTATGTTCTGTATAGTATTTGCTCCGATGCTTTATGATGATGCTGTAGCTTATGCTCTTTCTGATCACTGTTACATGTTATGAGCGGAGCTATTTTTATGTATGGTGAACTTGCTTAATGAACATAAAACTTGAAAATGTTCACCATTGAAATCTACAACTAGCATGTGTAGATTGTGTTGAAATCACTTGTGCTCTTCATATATGCTAGGTTGCTATGTCTCTTGTGTTGAGTCATTCACTTGCTTGGTATGTTCATATTCTGTTTTAAAATCTAAACCAAGTTAAGTGAATTAGAAAGATCGAGATGGGATTGCTTGTCAGCACATCACAGTTTCGAGACTGTTTCCCATTGCACTTTGAGTTAAACTTGAGCTGTGTAGTGTATGACCGAAACTGTTGCTTTAAGCTTCTGATTGCTTCTGCAAAGGCTTCGAACAGTTGAAAAGTTAGGCAATGACAAGCTTTCAACCTCTCGCTATCACATGCTGAAATTTAAACTTGTGTAATTTAAACCGCTGCAACTCCGATAAAATCTGGACACACAAGTCTATGTTTCATTCTATATCATGATGATTGAACTGTGCTAGGGGTAGTTCACCCTGTATACATGTTTAGCACTTGTTTGACTTCGTGTCTATACATGTTTCGTGCTATTTTGATGGTGAACACCTTTTTGAATGAAAACTGCTCATTTTGCTCCCATGTTCATATTTCGTATCTGGTGATCAGTTTGAGCCTTTGCTAGCTTCTTATGGATGTTGTTGAGTCCTTGGATCAGAACTGTGTAGAGCATCCTTGCACTCTTTTGATTATATTCCTGAAGCTACTAACTTGCATTTTCTGGAGGGAGATATTCTGTCAAGGGGGAGAACCTTGAGTGCTTGTGCACATTTGCTTGCTGGTGCATTTTCAACTAAGGGGGAGAAATATTTGACAAATCATGTGTTCCCTGGGTTGTGTGCACTATTTGAGGGGGAGTTTGCTAGTTGTGTTGAGCCTTTGCCTTTTTCTTGAGGGACTAGCAAACATTTTCAGCTCATTTTCAGCTCTTCAAATTGGTATCGAACTCTTTTGGTTTTTGAGTTGGTAATAGTTGGTATCGAGCTTCTTGCTAGCGGTGTTGAGCCTGTTCTACCTCTTCTTGAGGGCTAGCTTTGCTTTGCTTGGTCGCGTCGAGTCGTTGCCCATGTCTTTGGGGACCAAGTTGTCTTGCTCTTTCCACTTGACCTTCTTCGGCTTTGCTATGCTTTTGGGTCATTTGGTCGAGTTCTCTCTCCTTCTTCCTTCCTTCTTCTATTTCATTATGATTTGTGTTGGTAGTTGACAATGCACTCATCAAGGGGGAGATTGCGGATACATGGGTGTATGCCGAGTCTCTGAGTGTTGAGTGATTATCAACTGGGATGATGTGCATGTTCTTTGGCTTGTGTTGTGCAGGTGTTGAGCACGGATACAGTGATCGAAGGCAAGATGAAGGTCAAGTAGAGACGTGCCGTGCCGATGGACCGAGAGTGGCGAAGGGCGGACGTGAGGCTTGGACTGAGGGACCGGTCGCCTGAGGATCAACTGTGGTGGCTGACAACCTGGGACAGTGACGAGCGAAGACTTGCGGGTGGATGGGGTGCACGGGCGGTGCATCCCCTCTACGGCTCGGTTTGGTGGTTGAGCCAGAGAAAAACCACCGAGTGGACGGTTTCCAGGTTTGGGCCTCAAAACTTGGGTGCTGATGGTTTCCGAGTTTGGGCCACAAAACTCGGGCTGAGGACGGTTTCCAGGTTTGGGCCTCAAAACCTGGGTGCTGCGGGTTTGCTGAGTTTGGGCCACAAAACTCAGGCGATGGTCGGCTGGTTTCCCGGTCTGGGCCTCAAAACCGGGGGTTGGCTGTGAAGGCTGGTTTCCCAGTTTGGGCCACGAAACCAGGGGTGCGACGTCCGGGAAAGGACAAGTAGAGCGGTGGTGGCACGTGGCGGCAATCGGTGAGGTTGCGTTGAGGCAACGCTACCAGTTGTGCGGGCGTGGCCGTCGGATCACCACCTACCACGAGTTGGTCCAGAATAACCCTAGGGTTTAGCTAGTTCGCTCTGTAATTAGTTGAGGGTTAGAGTAGGAATTAGAATTAGTATAAGTAGAGGGAGACACCCTCCTCCCAATCTATCTCAGTCATTTGCTCTTTGCTTCTAGGGTTTCCTGCTCTCCCAATCCCCTGCTGTAGCTAGCTGAGATCCCTAGAGAACCATACCTCTGTGTACTGGAGATTTTGAGGAAGTGAGGCCGTAACCTCTCTGTTGTAGCGTGTGGTAGCCACACGGTTGCATATCGCTGACTTGATTCGCGTTTTGTTCGTGTTCTTCGCGTTCTTCGTTTCTCCGTGATTTTCCCGTCACTCGATCTCCCTCTCTACTGCGTCTTTGCGAAATCCATTTGAATCAACTTGTTCTTTATAGTGAGGAGATCATTTCCACCGAAGGAATTCATCTAACTCCTCACGAAGAAGTAGATTGGGTTGATTTCGTTTTCGTGGTGCTTTTTCGTTCATACTCCTCCCCTTTCAATTTCCCGGTGATTGAATCGATTTGAGCGGATGATTTCTTAGGGATAGTCTCCTAACTACCTCGTGACCATCCTCTCCAAGTTTGGGAACGTGGGATTGAGTTTTGATTCGAATTTGGGAAGAGTTGTGTGAGGGGCGACCGAAATCGCCCTCACTGGGAGGTCGCGAACAGTCCGCGGTTTGACCGGCAGACAGTCCGCGGGTCGGGGATCAGCCGGATCAGTGGCTGTGTTCTTCAGATGGGTTACTGTTTTTACACCGGCGGACAGTCCGCAGTGTAAAGTCGTGGACAGTCCGGGAAGGGTCCAGGGAACTTCAGCAGCACTGTTGTTTTGCTCTTTTGACCGGCGGACAGTCCGCCATCCTCTCGCGGACAGTCCGCAGTAGGGGCGGACAGTCCGGGAGCCCAGGGCCAGACAGTCCGGGATTTGGCTGAAGCTTCCGTTTTAGTGTGTTTGCTCTCCTAGCTTCTTTGCTTGATTATCGGACTTTCCGTTTGGCCCTAGAGTTGATCAAGGAACCTCTCTAGGTATCTTTGCTACTTGTTAGCATAGGTATTTGGGGATTTCTCGACGTAGCCGTCTATCTACGTTCGGGACTTGATTTTTGAGGGTCGAACTTGTGCCGGTGCTTTTGACGTTTGGTTCGCTATCGCTTTGTGGTGCCTCGCTGTGATCCTAGGGATCATCCACCCTCCTCCAAGGGTCGTGGGCATCACGGTTTCGATCGAAGCTTTTGGGGTTGATTTTGGGAACAAAAGGCCAAAGTTTTGAGAGAAATTTTTGAGCTCCCATTCACCCCCCCTCTGGTCGCCTTGCTATTGCATACTCGGTCCTTCACTGAGAACTTATGTTTAAAACTATGTTGCTTCCGCTTTCGAATTTCGAACTATGGTTTGTAATAACTGTTGAACTCCGATGTATTTTGAACTATGTGCGAACTGAATGTACCTCGTGGACATGTACGCTAATCTATTACGATCTTGGCTATTGTTGAATGATTGAAATCCTTCGAGATTTCTGGACTACCGGGTTTGTACGAGCTTAAGTACCTGTAATCTCTGTGAAAGCGGGGATTCGGTGCTTAATCTGGTATAAATTGGTCGGTTCTGTCACAGCTGGCATCGGAGCATGGTTGGCGTTACTGTTCATGAGTGTATTTGAAAAATCGTATTTTCAAATAAAAATTTTATTTGCTAAAACTTATAAATTATAATAGGATTTGAAAAATCTTATTGATAAAGATTAAGGTGTGCCAGTGATCAAGTCCTTATGCTCAGTAGGTTTTTAGGTGGCTATTTAAGTACTAACTTGGGGGTCGTGCATCATATTTAAATTCCGTTGTTTCTGTCGTCCATACGGCAAGGGTGAAATTGTATGGGTGCTATTCTTCGGAATAGTAATGTATGGATCAATTGCCTCTATGCCAAGGTAATAAGTGAGTTGTGAGAGCATGATTTGACAACCGCCAATCTAGGGGTGTGCTTGATTGGTACCGGCATGTATGCTTGTTACACACAAGTATGTGTGAAGGTACTTTGGCCTTGTTTGGATGCAAAGTATTTTTAAAATATTGGAGAAATACTATGTTTTACAAAATACTTTGGTTTTTAAAAGGTACTGAGTGTTTGGATGCAATGTCTCTAAAACCAAGGTTTTGTCAAAACTGTAGTCTTTTTGGAGTTTTAAAAACTCCAGTCATGACCTCTTTTTTTGAAACCATGGTTTTGTGTCTCTTTGGCTTATAAAACTACAGTTTTGTAATACTATAGTTTTTGAAAACTGCATCGTCCAAACAGGGCCTTAATTGTGGGAGTAATATTATTCTGATGGGTGCATATACTGCTTACGTGTATACTGGGTGTGCACCTAAGTTATTATTAGATTTAATTTCAGCAATGCATGATATTCATATTGTGGGCAGGGCTGAAATGTTTTTCTGCAGGTACGCTAACTTGCGAATGTATAGTACGTTTAGTTAACGCTATGAGTGAACGTGTATGCCACTGTCTAGCCGTTAGATTATTAGACAATGAGGACGTATGTTACGCACATGCATCATGATCATAAAACTTTGCATTAATCTTTCTTCCTTCCTTATGTTATTTGTCCCGTTTTCTTAATAAAAGTTGTTCTCCAACTAATGAAAATATGTGTGGATAAACTTCTTACAGATGGCCCGTACCAAGCGCACAACTCGTAAGTCAACCGGAGGCAAGAGGCCTAATTACATGTTGGGACCGTGGACCGCCGAAGGATCGGAGGACTTCTTAGATGAGTTCGGCATGCCTACCATCCTTTGGAGGGTATTGCACTTGGTGGGATACCAGGAGGGCCAGGAGCCACAGTACGAGTGGCAGCGGGTGCAGATTTCAGAGGATCGCCATATGTACATGGTGGAGGTTGACGTGCCTAGCCGTGATGACCAGGATCACGTCTGGTGCCGCCGGGTGTTCGCGTTGCAGGGGAGGACCCCATGGGATGGAGCCAACAGAGTTGCTTACACCGTTCTCTGGGATATTATGGAGGACCATCCGGAGGTGGTTGCCCAGGCTACAGCCAGCATGTTCCCGACAGCAGATCCTTATCAGTCAGTGTGGCGTCAGCCAGGAGCCGCCGTTCTTGAGGCCAGTTCGCTTGAGATGGAGCATTGTGCCGGACCAGCCGGGAGTGCTATGGCTGCACTCATGGCTACCTACGGATGCCTATCGCGTAGCTATGATCACCTGGACCACATCCTCAGCGAGGAGATGGCTGCACAACATCGCAGGCAGGAGGAGCATGCTACAGAGATAGACCTCCTCACCACACGGCTAGCTCACATGACTGTGGAGTGGGACCAGGCGCTTCAGAGAGAGCAGGAGACTGCCCATCAGCTTAGTGTTCAGCAGGAGTCGTCTACCTTCTTGGCCTTGATCTTGAGGGAGACTGAGGAGTCACTTCGAGGTGTTTGCCTTGAGGGCATACGCGCTTCAGAGGAGAACATGCTGTTGAGGTTGCGAGTGGGAGACCTAGAGCTGCAACTTCACCACCTGCAGGATTACAATGACCGCTTGCATGAGGAGATCCACCGCATGGAGAATGAGAGGAACCCCATCTTTCCTCAGGAAGACCCGGACCCGAGTAGCTCTTCTAGTGGTTCTTCAGACGTGTCTAGTGATGATGGTGATGATGGTGACATCCCTAGAGAGTAGATCGGATAGTATGCTTAGAGCTTGGTGATCTTTTGTGTATGTTGATAAGCCCGATCTTTTGCTTTTGTTTGGGGCTGGATGTAAGAACAAGTAGTAAGACTTATGTGCACCTGGTGCGAGACCTTGAAAAGTCCCATATGTATGGGCAAAACTATGGATGTTTATGTTGGCTTTTGCATGTTATGTATTAAGCAATCTTATTATGTGACGCTGCGATGTGGATTGAAATTTATTATGCCTCTGTGATTGTTTGGCGAATTCGTTTTCCGAATAAATTCAGTTGGCATGATCTATTGTTCTCTACAATAATTTCAACTCCGCCTAATGATCACTTGCTATTAATACATGCAGATGATGACAACCCGTAGTGGAGCTGGCGGTAGTGGTGGAAATGAGGACCCCAGGGACAACCGCAATCCACCACCTCCTCCACCAGCCACTCCCGAGCAGCTTTTCGCCCAATTTCTGGGAAGCCAACGCAACATTGAAGCCTTGCTGTGAGAGAACTTGGCGCACGGTCACCAGCGTCCAAAGCCAAATCAATATAGCTCTTTCAAGGATTTCTTGGATACTAGACCACCCATCTTCAAGGAAGCTACTGAACCTTTAGAGGCAGATGAATGGTTGCATACCTTGGAACAGAAGTTTCGTTTGCTCAGGCTCATAGAGGAGCTCAAAGCCGAGTATGCCACGCATCAGCTGCAGGGGCCAGCCGGGATTTGGTGGGGGCATCACCGCACCACCTATCCTGCCAACGTTCCTGTCACCTGGAGGATGTTCACTGAAGCCGTTCGAGGGCATTATATTCCGCCAGGCCTGACTCAGATGAAAGTGGCAGAGTTCATGAGCTTGACACAAGGGACTCGATCTGTCATTGAGTACCATCACTTGTTCAACTCCTTGTCTCGTTATGCTCCAGATTTCATGGACATAGATGCCAAAAAGATTGCTAGTTTCAAAAGAGGCTTGAACACCAAAATGGGAAAGTCAGTGGGTACATCTTCTCGTACTGTCTTCAATGACTTTATTAGTAATTGCTTGATCCAAGAGAATCACAACAATAAGCATGCTGCAAGTAAGGCCCGAAAGAGGACCTTTGATTCAGGACCATCTCAACCTAGGGGACCACTAGCTCAACGATCCCAGTATCGACCACCAGCGCCGGGGGCACGTTTCAGGCCGCCGCAAAAGAAGAATCAGCTGCAAGCTCAGCGCAATAAAAAGCCATACAAGATAGCTGCTGCCCAAGCTCGTGGAGGTCAGGGCAGTTCAACAGGAGGGAAACCTTTGGTTCGGGGACCCTGTTACAATTGCAACCAAGAGGGACACTTCGCAAGATATTGTCCTCACCCAAAGAAGCAACAAGCTAACTACCCTGCACGTCTGCACAACATGACTGCTGAAGAAGCTCGTGCTGGAGAGCCCGTGACTGCCGGTATGTGCCTTGTTAACCATCATCCTATAGTTGTTTTGTTTGATACTTGATCATCACATTCATTCATGAGCAAAGCATTTGCACAAAAACATAATCAAGAGGTGTCTGAAATGGATTATGGGTTTCGCGTAAGCTCCGTGGGGAGTAGCGTGTTATCTAGGCAGATGGTTTGTAATGCAACCATCGACATTGGAGGGCACAAATTCGGAGCTAATTTAGTAGTTCTGCCAGGACTAAGTATGGATGTAGTCCTAGGGATGAGTTGGATGAGTATGTGGAATGCGGTGTTAGACACTGCGAATAGGACTCTTACCTTATCTGATGGAAGGACGAATACAAAGCTACGCATCTCTCTTCCTCGAGGTGCTAACTTCGTCGATTTATCTTGCACTTTATCTATAGAAGACCTGTCCAAAATCCTAGTCGTCTAAGATTTTCCAGATGTCTTCCCAGATGAATTGCCAGGATTACCGCCCAAGCGAGCAGTAGAATTTGCAATTGAGTTGTTACCTGGAACCGCACCAATCTCTAGAAGACCTTACCGTATGCCGCCCAATGAATTAGTTGAACTCAAGATTCAGATTAAGGAACTTTTGGATAAGGGATTCATTCAACCTAGTATATCCGAGTGGGGTTGCCCAGCGTTGTTTGTCAAGAAGAAGGATAAGACACTACGGATGTGTGTGGATTATCAGCCACTCAATGTCGTGACTGTCAAGAACAAGTATCCTTTGCCACGAATAGATATTCTGTTTGACTAGTTATCCAGAGCTAAGGTGTTTTCCAAGATTGATTTGAGATCGGGGTATCACGAGATCAGAATCCGACCGCAAGATATCCCAAAGACTGCTTTCTCGACCAGATATGGTTTATACGAGTATCTTGTCACGTCTTTTGGATTGACAAATGCCCCAGCATACTTCATGAGTTTGATGAATTTAGTGTTTATGCCGGAATTGGATAAGTTTGTAGTGGTGTTCATTGATGACATTCTAGTATACTCTGAGAACCCGGACGATCATGCGGAGCATTTGAGGGTTGTTTTGACGAGGCTCCGAGAACATAAACTTTATGCTAAGTTTAGCAAATGTGTGTTTTGGTTGAAGCAAGTGCAATTTCTTGGTCATATTCTGTCAGAAGAAGGAATTTCTGTGGACCCCAGTAAGGTACAAGAAGTGATGGATTGGAAAGCTCCTACTTCAGTTGGTGAGATTCAGAATTTTCTTGGATTAGCAGGATACTATCGTCGTTTCATTCTCGACTTTTCCAAGATTGCAAAACCAATGACAAGCTTGCTCTAGAAGGACCAGAAGTTTGAATGGACAGAGGGGTGTGAAATAGCTTTCCGTACCTTGCGAAAACTATTGACCACTGCTCCTGTCTTAGCTGAACCAGATATCGAGAAGCCTTTTGATGTCTTTTGTGATGCATCGAAAGTTGGTTTAGGTTGTGTTCTTATGCAAGAAGGCAGGGTGATTGCTTATGCTTCACGCCAATTAAGGAAACATGAGATTAACTATCCTACACATGATTTAGAGTTAGCCGCTGTGGTGCACGCTCTAAAAATCTGGAGACATTATCTGCTTGGTAACGTCTGTAACATGTACACCGATCACAAGAGTCTCAAGTATATCTTCACTCAACCTGAACTGAATATGAGGCAGAGAAGATGGCTTGAACTAATCAAGGATTACAATCTGCAGATACATTATCATTCAGGAAAGGCAAATGTGGTTGCCGACGCTTTGAGCCGGAAATCACACTACAACAATTTGAGGTTACAACCACAAGACGAGTTTAGTCTCGTACACCCTGTAATTCTGCACAATATCAGGCTGCAAAGCACCCTAGTTGATCAGATTCTCGAAGGGCAGAAAACTGACAAGGGAATTTATCATATCAAGGAAAGGCTGAAGACCGCAACTGAACCAGTAAAACATTTTCGGATTGAAGATAAAGGAGTGTTATGGTTTGACAAGCGCTTAGTAGTGCCTAAGAATAGAGAACTCAAAAACCAGATCATAGATGAAGCTCATTTATCCAAGTTATCTATTCATCCTGGAAGCTCTAAAATGTATCAAGTTTTGCGTCCAAGATTTTGGTGGACCAAGATGAAGAACGAAATTGCCGCATATGTAGCCAGATGCGACACATGTTGTCGAGTAAAAGCTATTCACCTGAAGCCAGCCGGAACACTTTAACCGTTGCCAATACCCGAGTGGAAATGGGAAGAAGTGGGTATGGATTTCATCACCGGTTTACCAACCACCCAGAAAGGAAATGACTCAATTTGGGTGATAGTTGATCGTCTTACCAAGACCGCTCATTTCATTCCAGTTAAAACCTGTTATCGAGCACTGGACTATGCAGATATTTATATCAATCAAATCGTTCGACTACATGGAATACCCAAGGTCATAGTTTCGGATCGTGGATTGCCGTTTACTGCACCGTTTTGGGAGAAATTGCAGAAGGAATTAGGCACGAGGCTAATCCGTAGCTCTGCCTATCATCCCCAAACATCGGGACAAACTGAAAGAGTGAATCAAGTTTTGGAGGACATGTTAAGAGCTTGTGTGATTTCAGCAAAAGGATCTTGGGAAAAAGGTTACCTTTAGCTGAATTTGCATATAACAATAGCTATCAAGAAAGCATACAGATGGCACCTTTTGAAGCTCTTTATGGTAGAAGGTGCAGGACACCGGTGAATTGGGTTGAACCAGGAGAACGTCGTTACTACGGAATTGATTTTGTTAACGAAGCAGAAGAACAAGTTAGAATAATCCAACATATGGCAGCTGCGCAGTCTCGACAAAAGAGCTATGCAGACAAGAGGAGGAAACCGCTTGAATTTAACGAAGGCGATTATGTGTATCTGAAAGTGTCACCCATGAAAGGTGTCAGACGCTTTGGCGTGACAAAGAACTTGGCACCAAGATTTGTGGGACCTTACAGGATTGTGGAAAGGAGGGGAGAAGTAGCTTATCAGCTACAGCTACCTGAACATTTGAAGGCTATATTCCCTGTATTCCATGTGTCACAATTAAAGAAATGTCTTCAAGTTCCAGAAGAAGAGGTACAGCCAGCCAATATCAAGATGCAATCCGATCTCACCTACTCAGTGGAACCGTATCGGGTGCTTGATGAAAAAGAAAGAATAACTCGCGGGAGAATAGTAAAGCAATATAAAGTGTCTTGGAGTGAGCAAGACGACCGAGATGCCACTTGGGAAACGAAAGACTATCTAAAAGAGGTGTACCCACACTTCTATAAGAAATGGTTAGTAACTTAAATCTCGGGACGAGATTCTTTTAAGGAGGGGAGGGCTGTAACACCCCTGGTGTTAAGCAACCCTAAATGCATAACTTGACATCTCATAAGCATAAAGCATCATCATCTCATGTTGCATTCTTTTTGTAAAGTGTCATTCCATGTGTTGGCTTGTAATGTTATGCTTGGTGTGATGCTTGTTTGACTTGTGTTTGGAGTGTTAGGGTCTCCTAAATAGTGGGACCTTGTTAAGGAGTCAAAATGAAGCTAGGTTTGTGTTGGTCATTATGGCTAACCAAGTCACTAACCCTAGTTGCCCTAATAGAGCCCTAGGAGTCCTTTTGTTTGACTAACTAAGACCTCCTTGATAGAAGCTTTGCATGGCAGTGGCCCCTTAACCAAAAGTGTGTAGAATTCAGAGTAGAACAAAAAGTGTTTAAGGGCCAACTCATGAAAATGAGTTTAACAAGGTGTTTTAGGACCCACAAGGCAGAAATGGGGGAGATTAGACTTAGAAAAATTCTTCTAAGTCCAAACTGCCGAAACAGTTTCGCTGAGTGATCTTTGGAGCTTTCTTGAGAGCAATCCAGGCCGAACCAAAGCATGACCTTGTAACCAAAGTTGTAGTCGGCACATAGCTCTACTCAATGGAACAAGTGGTTTAGCGTTTCATTGAGTGGATTAGGAGATAATCGCGTCCAAAATCTGGCCGTCAGTCGGCCATCAGCGCCTGAACCCGGCGATTCAGTTTGAATCGGCCATGGTCGTGGCCGACCGCGCGCAGGTCTCGCCCGCCGCGTGGCTCGCGCTGGCCGGCCAAGCCAGCAGCTCGCGCGCGCCTCGCGTGCACAAGCTTGCCCTCGCCCGTGTCCGAAGCCGCACTCCCTCCATTCTGTCTCTCTCGCTCTCACCGGTGCTCGGGCGGAAAGGGGAGGAAAAGCAAGCGCCGCCGCCGTTCACCGCCATCCGGCCGCCTCGCCGCAAGCCCAACCACCCACAAAGCTTCGACGTGTGCCCGCGCACCTCTTGCTACCCTTAGCGCCCCGTAGGAAACCCTAGGCAGGCCCCGGGATGAGCCGCCGCCATGGCCGCCATGACCGTCGAGCTCGGTTTGGCATGGCCGGCCTCTTTCCCGTGGTTTCGTGTTGCCCTAGTCCCCGTTCTAGAGTCGGTGAGGTCTGCGGAAGAAGAAGGGGAAGTCGGTTTGGCCGATTAGGGTTTGGTAGTGACGGTACGCCGCCGTCCGCCGCTCGCCATGGTCGCTGGAGTCAGCATGGTCCTGGTCGCGGATGCTCGGAGTGAGAACCCTGGCTTCTGAGCCTCGGGTTAGGGTTGTGAAGGTCGCCGGAGCAGGAATCGGGAGTTGGTTTAGCTCGGGATGACCGGAGCCGGCCGGCGTAGCATGGCCGTGCCGCCATGTCCGCCATGGTTGATGGCGAGCTCGATCCATGCGTGCGCTGGGCTAGAGAGTGGTACCGTCGGTCGCGGAAGGAGAGGAGTAGAGCGGTGGTGTCCGTTTCGCCGGGGAGGTCGCCGCCGGCGAGCTCCGCCGCAGTCAAACCCTCCCCTGCTTCGGTGAGGATGACCAGTGGGGCCGGTTTGACTCGCGGGCCCGCAAGTCAGTGGCTCGGGTCCCGGCTGTCAGTGTCTTGGGTGCAGTAGTTTCGGTACGTGTAGCAGTTTAGGGTAAAGAGTTTTTCAGGGTTTTGTTTAAATAGATTTCAGAAATGCTTATGTGGCTTATTTAATTCATATCTTGAGTTCTGTAAATGCTGATAAGGTGAAATAAGTTTTGTTAAGTTTGTTGTGATGAGTTCTATGCGTGAAAAATATAATATGTCCAGTTTGTGACAGATTTATGTGTAGTTATATTTAAGTCATGTTTAGGCTGAAATCTTGTTAAATGCATAGTAAACTGTGTATTGCTCAGAAAAATATGATTTTTGTTTTGTTAGGTTTGTGTTGATGAGTAGTCTCTGGGAAAAATGCATTATGGTGTTGTTCTGTGGAATATTTTGGCAGTAGTAATTAAAGTGATTAAATGTTGTCTCCTTGTTTAATTTGTAGTAATTAAAATATGAGGAATATGAGCTTGAGAATTTTTATACACTGCTCTTGTACTAAGAAGTTCAGTGGAAAAATAGGAAATCTATTGTTTGACACTTTTTGCTAGGGTGTGTAGTTCAAAGCACCTTTTCATGGTAGAAATTGTCTTTTTCATAGAGGATGGAGTTTAAGTCCAAAAGGGTTGAAATTTGGACAAAGGACTAGATTATGTGTTGTTAACTTCCAGTAATTTCTGTGGATTTTTTTGAAGCTATCTAGGATGGGTTGCTATTATAGGCTTGATTAAATGGATTTATTTCAGCAAGTAATTAAGGAGAATAAATTAATTAAGTAAGTGCTTGCTGTAGTAATTGTAAATCCTGACCAGTTAATTAGGAAGGTTAATTAGTTGGTTGGTTGGTTAAGGTCTATTATAATCACTAGGCTGATGTTGACTACCTTGTTGAAGAGAACGCAGTAGATGACATGTGCTTATCTCCTGAGTTATCTTATTAGGTGACATGTGCTTATCTCCTGAGTTATCTTAGTAGATGACATGTGCTTATCTCCTGAGTTACTTGTTCCATATTGCATCACCAATGCATCCCATGTGCATTCATTTTACTTATACGTGTTATGCATCATACAGGATCGGTAGTGGAGATCCAGAACCCGCAGCCACCAGAGGAGCCGTGTCCGAAAGAGACCCAGGACGAGAGGACCGAAGAAGGAGACGTCGAGGACTTGCCTGAGTGCCGCGACCATCGACCCTCCGACTTTGAAAGAGGCAAGCCCCGGAGCATCCCACTCCTATGGTTTGCAAATGCAATTATGAAATTAACATGATATGTTTGTTGCATTAGGTTATAGGAGTTGAGTGATACCATTGATGCATTGCTTACTTATCCTTGTCCACCTACAATTATTGCCTTAATATCCCTGTTATGTCTAGGCTCGTTTCTGCTTAGTCTGCTTAGACCGGTAAAAGTCGGGTGATTTCCTGTCTCCCGCATATAGGTGGATACTGATCATGACTAACCTCGTGTTATCGTGGAGATAACCATGGGATAATTAATTTGAGACCGGGCGGGATGTAGGAGCAGCAGGACATGGGTTTTGTGTGCTAGTAGTCTCCCGTCTGTGTCGATTAGGACCCGACGAAGGCACACCTCAGTCATTTTGAACGCATCAATCACTTAACGGAGTAGGTCGGAGTACCTCCCGTGAAGCCGATTAGGGCTATTCGAGCCGGTGATGGAGATGTTGACGCCTAACATCCAGGGCCTTATATGTACCGTGGGCAACTATTCTGAGCAACTTGGCATGGTCTGTGGACAGGCGGGGCCTGATTGACCTGGCATGACCGTGGGTAGTTATAGCTTGAGCGACCTGGCATTGAGATAACCCCCGGTGTAGAAGGGCCCATGACCGTCCCGCGTGTTGTGTTCTCGAATCTCCTGAAGTGGTCGCCGACGGCTGCATGGCAAGGTGTGATCGGGCGAGTGTGCGACATTTTATCCCCAGCTGGTTAGGAATCGATTATAATCGCCATCGCTCCTGGATAGTGAGTAACTTGACTGGGCATGTGTTACCGTAGTAACTTATGGAACTAAAGATGGTTATGATGTTTAATCTGAAAGGCTATTGATGAAATAGTCACTCTTGCTTGATTAATTAGCCAAGTGATTGCTCTAGATCAGGTGCAAATCTATTTAATCGGGTTGATTACATAAAATGGACTGCTAATACTCTAATGATGATTATTTAAATAATAAAATGCTTTTATGCAAAAAGGTAAGTATGGCCAACTCCAGATATAGCCTTGCATACTCCTTGGTGTCACCTTACTTCTGGTTTATGACGGGTAAGTCTAGCTGAGTACCGTCTCGTACTCAGGGTTTTATCCCTTGTTGTTGCAGATGGGCAATGCTTCCACGGCTATTGCGAGAACTGTCTGTACCCCGTCGCAGGTGATGATTAGACCATGGGCATGGTCATCTCTTATCCTCTCCTGATGCTTTTGTGGACTGATCAGGCAATGGCACCGTATTGTGAACTGAGAACTTATGTTTAAAACTATGTTGCTTCCGCTTTCGAATTTCGAACTATGGTTTGTAATAACTGTTGAACTCCGATGTATTTTGAACTATGTGCAAACTGAATGTACCTCGTGGACATGTATGCTAATCTATTATGATCTTGGCTATTGTTGAATGATTGAAATCCTTTGAGATTTCTGGACTACCGGGTTTGTACGAGCTTAAGTACCTGTAATCTCTGTGAAAGCGGGGATTCGGTGCTTAATCTGGTATAAATTGGTCGGTTCTATCACACCACCCATCCAAGAGGAGCTTATGCCACAGAAGGGCAAAGTGATCCACACCCACTACCGTGAGTACCAACAACCCCCTATGAGAGCGGTGAGGTACCATTGTGAGCACTGTGGGAGAGATGGACACTTGAGTGAGTTTTGCTTTCGGCGCAAGAGAGAGGCGCGCCGTGCAAAGGAGATGAACAACACGGACATGTACCATCCTTTCCATGATGTACATGTGCCGAATGTTCAGAGGCGTGCTGCTAGGCCTAGAGGTCCAAAACCTCAAGTTCCTAGGCCTAGGCCGCGAAGAGAACGTGCCCGACGGGAGCCTGCAGTTGTGGGCTATGGACCCCGTGGCGGTGGTTTTGTAGTTGAGCGTTTTCCCCCATCGCGTTTTGAGTATCGTGATGGACGCTCCTCCCTTAGCGGACCACGTTTTCCTCTACGTGGTGATCGCTCTTCCCGTAGGCGTGCTAGGAATGGTTTTTCTGCTAACTGTTCTTTTGAGCAGCCGACCCAACACTGGTATTCTCCCTACTTCACTAACCCCAGTGTTAGACCGTATGCTCACCCTATGTCTTTTTATTGATGTAGGTAAAACGATTGGAGAACGTTTGGTTGGTGGATTCCGGTTGCTCGAGGCACATTACCGGAAACGCCAAGTGGTTCTCCAGTCTTAGTCCGGTCGCTGGAAAGTTGTTTATCACCTTCGGCGACAATAGTAAAGGTAAAGTGTTATCTCGTGGGTCGGTGCGAGTTAATGAGCACTTTGTGTTGCGCGATGTTGCTCTTGTTTCTAACTTGCATTTTAACCTTCTCTCTGTTTCACAACTTTTCGATGATGACTATGAGATTCGTTTTAAGCCGAATCTCAGTCGCATTTTGGATCCTCAGGGCAATCTTGTTTGTGTGATTTCGCCCTTTGGGAAAGTCTTTCGTGCGAACTTCTCGGAGTCGTTTGGAGTTTCTCGTTGTCTTTTGGCTGGACCTTCCTCCTCTGATCTTTGGAAGTGGCATAGGAGACTAGGACATTTGAGCTTCGACTTGCTTGCAAGGCTTAGTTCACTTGGCCTAATCTGAGGATTGCCCAAGTTGTGCGTGGAGAAGGATCTTGTTTGCCATTCTTGTAGACATGAGAAGATGGTTGCCGCTCCCCACCATCCAGTGACTCAGGTCATGACTAAGCGCCCTGGAGAGCTTTTGCACATGGACCTTGTTGGTCCGGCTCGGGTGAGCTCGGTTGGGGGGAAGTGGTATGTGCTTGTTATTGTTGACGACTTCTCTAGATATTCGTCGGTTTTCTTTTTAGCCGAGAAAACTGAGACTTTCTCTTTTGCTCGCAATCTATTTTTGCATCTTCAGAATGAGTTCCCTTTGAACTCAATGCGAGCTATTAGAAGTGATAATGGAGTTCAAAAACTCGGATTTTGAGAAGTTTTGTAACTCTTTGGGTTTAGAGCATCAGTTTTCTTCTCCGTACACATTTCCAATCGCATTTTTCTCTGAGCTTTCTTGAAAAAGACTTCTTATGAGTTGCATTTTCGAAAATAGCCCAAAGTGAGTTATTTTAGAGTTTTCGGTTGCCACTATTTTATACTTAAGAAAGGCAACCTGGACAAATTTGAGTCTCGTTCTTCTGACGGTGTATTTTTGGGTTATTGCACTCACACTCGAGCTTATCGTGTACTTAACCTTGATACTAACCGAGTCATGGAGACATCCGATGTCACCTTCGATGAGACCATGGTTTGTCTTTCTTCTCGTTTTGAGCGTGCAGGTGATCATGAGGTTGGCGAGCCTCTTCTTGATGATGAGGAAGAGGGTGCTGAAGGGATGGATGACCCAGCACCTCCTCCACCTGCTGGGCCGCAAAGAGCGGCCTCTACCACCACTCACGGCCCCGACCCTTCCTCTTCGACTACTTGGGGGCCGTGGGATCTGCCACCTCGAGTGGTAACTTTTGTACCCGAGGAGGCACCAGCTGCTGTTGAGGGAAAGGCTACATCAGCTCAAGAGGCGCCACGACACATTCAGCGCCAACACCCGCCTCAGCAGATGATCGGCAGCATCGGCGAACGTATCACTCGGTCAAGGTCACAACAAATCTCTCACTTTGCTCATTCTGCATTTGTTGCTGATTTTGAACCCCGAGATGTTGGACACGCTTTGACGGATCCAGATTGGGTCAATGCCATGCATGAGGAGCTTGAGAACTTTGAGAGAAATCGGGTTTGGGTTCTTGTTCCTCTTCCTCCTGAGTGTCACCCTATTGGGACAAAATGGGTTTTCAAAAACAAACAAGGAGAAGATGACCATGATAGGTTGAAAACCTTTTTGCTTGCTAAGGGTTTTAAAATGGGATGTGTGGATAAAACGCTCTTTCTCCTCAAGCAAGGCAATGATACTCTCTTGGTCCAGATTTATGTGGATGATATTATTTTTGGTGGTTCTTCTCACGCTTTGGTTGCCAAGTTTGCAGATACTATGAGCAGGGAGTTCGAGATGAGCATGATGGGCGAGTTGACGTTTTTCCTCGGATTGCAAATCAAGCAATCTCGAGAGGGAACATTTGTGCACCAGGGTAAGTATACCAAACATATCCTGAAGAAATTCGATATGGGTGAGGCCAAGCCTCTTCCAACACCCATATCGACCACGACGGCCCTGGATGCGGACAAGGATGGAGAAGCTGTGGACCAGAAGGAGTACCGGAGTATGATCGGGTCGCTGCTGTACCTGACGGCGACATGCCCGGACATTCAGTTCGCGGTGTGTCTTTGCGCACGATTTCAGTCGTCGCCGCACACCTCTGACCATCAGGCAATCAAGCGCATTATGAGGTACTTATGCTTCACCCCTGAGTTTGGGATTTGGTATTCTGCTTCCTCCACCCTCTCCCTTTACGGTTATTCTGATGCTGATTTTGCTGGTTGCCGCATTGAGCGCAAGTCCACTTCTGGGACTTGTCAGTTTATTGGTTCTTCTCTTGTATCGTGGTCTTCTCGCAAGCAGTCTAGTGTCGCCCAGTCTACCACGGAGGCTGAGTATGTTGCTGCGGCTAGCTGTTGTTCCCAGTTGCTCTGGATGATGGCCACTTTGCATGATTTTGGTCTGAGTTTTTCTCGCGTTCCCTTGCTTTGTGACAACACGAGTGCTATTAGCGTTGCTAAGAACCCCGTGTTGCACTCTAAGACCAAACATATTGATGTGCGCTTTCATTTTCTGCGAGACCACTATGAGAAGGATGATATCGACCTTCGCCATGTCGATACTCATCATCAGTTGTTTGATATTTTCACCAAGCCTTTGGACCAATCAACTTTTGCTAGGTTGAGAGGTGAGCTTGGTGTGTGTCTCCCCTTTTAGATGGGGGAAACATTTTGACTCTTCTATTATAAATTGACTTTGTGTTTTTTCATTTAGTTTCATCATGCATCTTTGCATTTCATCTTGCATATTTACATTCAGAGCTTCATGTATATAATCTTTAGAATGTGACTATGTTCTGTACAGTGTTTGCTCCGATGCTTTATGATGATGCTTGTAGCTTATGCTCTTTCTGATAACTGATACATGTTGTGAGCTGAGCTATTTTATGAATGGTGAATTTGCTTAATAAACATAAAAACTTGAAAATGTTCACCATTGAGATATGCAACTAGCATGTGTAGAATGTGTTGAAATCACTTGTGCTCTTCATATATGCTAGGTTGCTATGTCTCTAGTTCTGAGTCATTCACTTGCTTGGTATGTTCATGTTCTGCTTTAATTTTGAACCAAGTTAAGTGAATTGGAAAGATCGAGATGGGATTGCTTGTCAGAACATCACAGTTTCGAGACTATTTCTCATTGCACTTTGAGTTAAACTTGAGCTATGTAGTGTATGACCGAAACTGTTGCTTTAAGCTTCTGATTGCTTTTGCATAGGCTTCGCGCAGTTGAAAAGTTAGGCAATGACAAGCTTTCAACCTCTCACAGTCACATGCTGAAATTTGAACTTGTGTAATTTAACCGCTGCAACTCCGATAAAATTTTGGATACACAATTCTATGTTTCATTCTATAGCATGATGATTGAACCTTGCTAGGGGTAGTTCACCTTGTATACACGTTTAGCACTTGCTTGACTTCCTGTCTATACATGCTTAGTGCTATTTTGATGGTGAATACCTTTTTAGCTGAAAACTGCTCATTTTGCTCCAATGTTCAGATTTCGTATTTGGTGATCAGTTTGAGCCTTAGCTAGCATTCTATGCATTTTATGAGTCATCGGATCAACACTCTGTTGAGCATCTTCTCATTCTATCGACTATATTCCTGAAGCTGCTAACTTGCATTTTGCCTCATATGCATTTGGAGGGGAGATACTTGATGGTGAATTTTCAACTAAGGGGGAGAAAATATTGACAAATCATGTGTGCTTTCTGTGTTCGACTAAGGGGGAGAAAATATCTTCAAATCTTTGCTTTCCGAGTTGAACTAAAGGGGAGATTTCCTGGTTGTGTGCACTATTTGAGGGGAGTTTGCTCGTTGCTGAGTTTCTGAGCTCGTAATAGTTGGTTCGGAGCATTTTTGGTAGCTAGTTGTGTTGAGGCTTTGCCTATTTCTTGAGGGCTAGCTTTGTTTTGCTTGAATTTCAATTGATCCTTCAATTGGTATCGAGCTTTCTCGCTAGCGGTGTTGAGCCTGTTCTACCTCTTCTTGAGGGCTAGCTTTGCTTTGCTTGGTTGCGTCGAGCCATTGCCCATGTCTTTGGGAACCAAGTTGTTTTGCTCTTTCCACTTGACCTTTTTCGGCTTTGCTATGCTTTTGGGTCATTTGGTTGAGTTCTCTCTCTCCTTCTTCCTTCCTTCCTCTATTCCATTATGATTTGTGTTGGTAGTTGACAATGCACTCATCAAGGGGGAGATTGCGGATACATGGGTGTATGCCGAGTCTCTGAGTGATGAGTGATTGTCAACTGGGATAATGCGCATGTTCTTTGGCTTGTGTGGTGCAGGTGTCGAGCACGGATACAGTGATCGAAGGCAAGGTGAAGGTCAAGTAGAGACGTGCCGTGCCGTGCCGATGGACCGAGAGTGGCGAAGGGCGGACGTGAGGATTGGACTGAGGGACCGGTGGCCTGAGGATCAGCTATGGTGGTTGACAGCCTGGGACAGCGACGAGTGAAGACTTGCGGGTGGACGGGGTGCACGGGCGGTGCATCCCCTCTACAGCTCCGGTTTGGTGGTTGAGCCACAGAAAAACCATCGTGTGGACGGTTTCCAGGTTTGGGCCCCAAAACCTGGGTGCTGGTGGTTTCCGAGTTTGGGCCACAAAACTCGGGCTAAGGACGGTTTCCAGGTTTGGGCCTCAAAACCGGGGGTTGGTCGTGAAGTCTGGTTTCCCGGTTTGGGCCTCAAAACCGGGGGTGAAGTCCAGGAAAAGGACGTGCAGAGCGGTGGTGGCACGTGGCGGCAATCGGTGAGGTTGCGTCGAGGCAACGCTACCAGTTGTGCGGGCGTGGCCGTCGGATCACAACGATCTTTGAGTTGGTCCAGAATAACCCTAGGGTTTAGCTGGTTCGCTCTGTAATTAGTTAGGGGTAGAGTGGGAACTAGAATTAGGATAAGTAGAGGGAGACAACCACCTCCCATCCCATCTCAGTCATTTGCTCTTTTGCTTCTAGGGTTTCCTACTCTCCCTATTCCCTGTTGTAGCAAACTGAGATCCACAGAGAAGAGAACCATACCTCTGTGTTTGTGAGATTTTGAGGAAGTGAGACCGTAATCTCACTATTGTAGCGTGTGGTAGCCATACGGTTGCAAATTCGTGATTGTGATTCGTGTTTTGTTCGTGTTCTTCGCGGATTGCTTTTTCTCCACGTTTTTCCCGTTGATCGATCTCTCTACTTGGTGCATCTTTTGCAAATCCGTTTAAACCAAGATGTTCTAGATCGTGAGGTACTTATTTCCACCAAAGGAATTCTTCTTTAACCTCACGAGCTAGTAGATCGGTCGATTTTCGTTTTGGGTCAAGTTTTTCTCCCTTCTTCCGAATTTCTTCGATTCATCGATTTGGAGATAGGTTCGAGCCATGATCTCTTAGAGATAGCTCACTATCCTCCTTGTGACTCATCTCGCCAAGTTTGAACCCTAGAGGTTTCGTTTTGGGTGAGATCGAGTCGAATCGTTGGACAAACGGTGCTGAGTCGGGGTGACCGGACGCTGGCACCATATTGACCGGACGCGTCCGGTGGTTGAATGTCACGCGAAGCTTTTCTGTGACCGACCGGACGCTCTTTCTGCTCAGTGACCGGACTCGTCCTTACTACTGTTCATCGAGCTTGGCATTTGTGACCGGACGCTTGACTTCTAACCGGACGCTCAGTCTCAGTGAGTCCGGTCAGAAACAGTAAGCTCCCAAACTGAGTTTTGCCGGACCGGACGCGTCCGATGGGTCTTGACCGGACGCAGGCAGAGTCCGGTTAGTGCTGATTTGCGCTGTTTCACTCGCAGTTCATCCGTCCATTGTCGGTTTTGATCTCCGGCTTTTGCGTTGGGTTTGTAGAGTTGTATAGTGTCTCGCTGTGCTTCTTGGAAGCATCCACCCTATCGCTAGGGTCATGGACACTCGCAAGCTCTAGGTTTGCTCTTGGGGTGATTCTTGGGACAGTGGCAACAAGTTTCTGAAAAGAAATTTTGAAGCTCCCATTCACCCCCCCCTCTGGTCGCTTTCTGGTTGCATTCTCGGTCCTTCAGATTTGCTATATTCGGAGTCCCAGAGCAAGTGTCCTCGATGGATAAGACTTGGAAGCTTCTAGAACAACCTAGAGTGATCACCAAGCAACATAATTTAGGGGCCAAACTGACAGATTCCACAGCTTTGGTGAATTACTGTTTTCCAGGAAGTTTTACAGCAGATGGAAAAGAGGTAGAGTCCTACTCCAACACGACGAATTGCGCAAATGAATGGAAATTCGCATTAGGGCAATAAGGAAGGTTCCTGAAGACAAACAAACGAAGGCGCAGCTCGGCAGCTGACAGGTGGGGCCAGCCGGCACCACCCCCAAGCCGGCCATCCTGGGCCCACATGGAAGCCTCTCCTCCTTCGCGTGACGCACTCCAACAGAACTCTTCAATGCAATTTGGCCCATTAAGGCCCATGTGCATATGGCAGAGGATTTAGTACCACATCGCTTGCTCAAGGTGGAGGGGAGGCCAGACGCCCCTATATAATAAACCCCAGACCCCCCTGAGGCAAAACATCATCATGGAGTTGTAGAGGTGTCCCTCGAAAGGATAACCTCTTCTCTCTAGAGAATTAGGGCTAGACTTTCCAATGTAAGAGATTAGCTCTAGTTGGGAGTTAGGGAGAGCGGAGCTGCGCTCCGTTCCAGAGGAGTCTTCAGAGTTTTGGTATGTCTTTGTATCTTTTCTTTATAAGACATGCTTTAATATATTTATCTTCTCTTTTAACTTTATGCCCTTAATATATGATTAGTATAGTTTTTATATTTTGGCATGGGATCTTTGCTCGTATTGAGTGCTCTAGTTATAAGCCATAATTAGAGTAGTAATCGATAGATTAGACATGATGTTTAGTCTATAGGTTACCTGAGGTTGCGCTCAATCCCACGGTTAGTTGTGGTAGCCCCAGGGGTGACAGCTCTGTTAGGCCTTCATAATCCACCACGTTATGGTTGATGATTCATAGAGCTTTTGGTAGCCTTCTCCCAACTACCTTTTTCCCAGTCTTCTTCGAGAGTTGGAAAGGACCTGCTGCTCCAAAGTTTCAATATATATGACTGCTATATCTTTTCATATTTGTTGCCTTAGAACATAAGTAATAGAGAAGTGCATAGGAACCTCGATCTCTCCCATTGTCCTCCCACTCTAGTTATCTATACATTTATCATGAAATTCTCTTTTATGTGCTTCCATTATCATATCATATATCATTTGCTCCTGCTTTAGTCTACTTAGTACTCTGAGTTAGTAGATGCATGATACTGAGTTATCAGATTCTTAACCCTTGCTTCCCAGTGGTAAAATATAAATAATGATCCTGGAATACTCCCGGTAAAATGCTACAATGGTGTTCTGTGCCCTTGCGGAATCTTTTCATTTTCTAATTGTACTAATGAATGTCAACAACTGTTGCAGAGCTTTGACTAGCGTGCCCTTCACTGCGGATCATCGACCACATCGGACCAACACTGGACAATCCGCTAGGGTAAATAGTGGTGACGTCCTCAGCCGTGGCAATCTCCCAGTCCACGGCTCCAATGGAGGTCGCCGCCTATCTGTTCCATACTAAAACCACCTTGTTATCTGAAGTCGTCGGAGATGAAGATGCTTCTACTTGTCCTTGAATCGACGAATCTCGCGAAGCCATCTATGCCTCAAACAGCTATTCTTTTGCGAACCCGTGATCCACCGCTTGGCGAACTAGGTCCGACGTGAACGGGGACTGAGGTGTGATAACAGAATCATCATCGTCCTTTGCGAACACAAGGTTGATATGTGCCCTTGTGGTTCCTTTCCTAAGTGATGAGCGATCGGTCAACAGGCAACATGTGTCTCTTGGCTGTGTTGATGTGCAGGTGTGGAGCTCGGAGACAATGGTCGATGGTGAGGTGAAGGTCAAGTAGAGCCGTGTCGTGTCGATGGACCGAGAGCGGTGAAGGGCACACGTGAGGCTTGGACCGAGGGACCAGGAGGCCGGAGGACCAGCTGTGGTAGATGGCACGTGGCATCGGCGAGCAGGAGCACAAGGGATGTGCGGTGCATCGGCTGAGTCAGGAGGTAGACGATGGCGTCGTGACACTTGGCGGGAGGCCGAGAAGGAAGGCAAAGGCATTGTGCCCGGTTTGGAGGCTGGACATGCATCGGCATCGGTGCAGGTGGTCGGGGTGTGAGAACCACATACCGTCTACGGTGCGGGTGAAGGGTCGAGATGGCGGACTAGAGGGGCGGGGTGAATAGTCCTTTCTAAAATTAATCGCACTGGCTAACCGAAACAAATGCAGAATTAAAACTATCGGTCTAGCCAAGACTACACCCCTCTACTTATACTCTATGACACCTTACAAAAGATCCTAAATAATGCAAATAAGGTGTCGGGCTAGCTAGAGCTCACCTAAACAATTCTAGCTTGCAAGGTTACACAAACCTAAGCAACTAGTACTCAATCAACCGGGGAGCTCCTACACATGCCACTAAACAAAAGCACAAAGCCTAAGCTCACTAGCAATGCTCAATAACAAGGCTACACAAGCCAAATTAGAGAGCTTAACTTAGCTACACAAACTAAACAATGTGACTAGCAAGACTACAAGTCAACTAGTCACTCACGGGATCAACTTCTATGCTACACAAGCAAAGAAAGTAACTAGCAAGCTTCACAAGCTAACTAATTACAAGAGCAACTACACAAGCACAATATATATGAAAGTAAATACAAGCTTGTGTATGGAGATAGCAAACCACCGACAAGATGAAGACAAGGTTGACACGGTGATTTTATCGCGAGGTTCACTTGGTTGCCACAAAGCTAGTCCCCATTGTGTCGACCACACACTTTGGTAGTTCGGCGGATAATAGGCACCACACCTAGCTCGACACTCAAGCGCCGCAAGAACTCACCCACAAGTGAGGGTAACTCAATGACACGCGCAATCCACTAGAGTTGCTCTTCGCGATCCCCGCGGGGTGAGCACAATGCCCCTCACAAAGCCTTCTCCGGAGCCACGCACAATCTTCTTACGGGCTTCACGACGGAGACACAACCACCAAGCCGTCTAGGAGGTGGCAACCTCCAAGAGTAACAAGCACCACCGGCTTGCAACTCGATCACCTAGTGCCACTCGATGCAATCTCTCAATGCAACGCACTAGCAATCACTCACTCGCTATCGATTCGCACACTAGCAAGCACAAGCGAGTTAGAGGGCTCCCTAGCACATCCACACAAGCCACAAAGGCTCTAGAGTGCTCGGGTCCAGCCCAAGGCCGGTTACCAACACTATATATAGCCCCAAAGGCTAACTAGCCGTTGCCCCTTCACTGGGCAACCTGCGCCACCATCGGACGCTCCGGATCGGGGCCATCGGATGCTGGCCTAGCGTCCGATGCTCCAGATGGAGCCATGTGTCCAACGGTTATGAAAAAGATCTGTTAGATCCCAACGGCTAGTTCATTTCCCGCGCCAGTTAAAGTGGCATCAGACGCGCCGATGCCTAGCATCGGACGCGCCGATGCCTAGCATCGGACGCTCCGATGCCTCTGCTCAAAACTGCGCAAACCTGCTCTCACATCGGACGCGCCGGACCCTTATCATCGGACGCTAAGGGCTAGTGTCCGATGACACACCAGAGAGGTTCCAGAATGCTCCCAACTACATCGGACGCGTCAGATGGATCCACATCGGACGCAGCCCAGCGTCCGATGCTCCCGGCTAAACTTGCTCGCACCATGTCACTTGCATCGGACTCTACAACAGTGATTCTACAGCGTCCGTTGCCAGCGTCCGATGCTCCTTCAACATCTGATAGAAACTAGGGTTTACCACCGGACGCTCGGCCTAGCGTCCGATGCCTCTCGGACCAGTGTCCGATTCTCCCCGAGCATAGCACTTTACCTTCTAAAACCGCTGAATCCTGCCTCGCAAGCTCGGCACCTTTCTCCTAGTTTCTCCTACTTCTTCACGCCTCCTTTCAACACAACTTCTTTTCAAAGCAACTTCTCCTTTGCAAAAGTGCCAACACCACCAAGTGTACATCATCACGTGTATGTGTGTTAGTATTTTCTCAATCATTTTTCAAAGGATTAGCACTTGCTCTTACCGTGCCACTCGATCCTAGTAACATCGCAAAGTTAGATCGCTCAAGTGGCACTAGATGATCGATATGCAAACAAGTTTGCTCCTCTTAATAGTGCGGCCATCTATCCTAAACCCGGTCATAATCTTCTCTACACACCAATGACCAGTGAAATGAAATGCCCTATACATATACCTTTGCCTTGCGCATTCCATTCCATCTCCTCCGGTGTTGATGCAACACATGCACCAACCTATCTTCAAATGATATGATCCACTTCATATCATCACATGGCCTCCATGGTCCATCGATCTTGACCTCACTTGCTCTTCACCATTGCTTCGGTCCTTCGGCGCCAAGTCTTTGCTCAAGCCTTCCCGACACTCGGTACCAACGGCTTCAAAGCCTCCAACTTGCCCTTCACCTTTGCAACTGGTCCATCAAGACAAGTCTTGCCTTGATCTTCTCCATCTTAGCCACATGACTCCAGGTCATGTTTCATGTGTATTAAGCTCCTCCATCACATGTGTGAGCCTTGCAACATCTTACAAGCCATTTCACCTTTATGGCATATGTTGCTCCCACATGATCACCTGTGCACTAATCACCTGTGTAATTCATTTCAAACACATATTAGTCCACCTAAAGTTGTCACTTAATTACCAAAACCAAACTAGGACCTTTCAGCGGGTTTGGTAGTTGAGCCTCAAAAAACTACCCTCGATGGTTTCCGAGTTTGGGCCACAAAACTCGGGGTGGTCGGTTTCTGAGTTTTGGCCTCAAAACTCGGGGTGGACAGTTTTTCCAGGTTAGGGCCTCAAAAGCTGGGCTGGCAGGTTGAAGGATCGAATTGGCGACCAGAGGGGGGGGTGAATGGGAGCCTCAAATTTCAACTCGTGAAATTAATTGCCCTTATCCTAGAAAATCACCCTGAAAGCAAGACACGGGCTAGCTAGTATGCACGATCCTAGATGTAGGGTGGATGCTTCCTAGAAGCACAGCGGGATACTACACAACGCAAAAGTCCAACGCAAAAGTCAAAAACCAAATCCGAAGTCGAACAAACGAACCACGAACGAAACAGTGAACAAGTCACTGCATCGGACGCTGGCAGCGTCTGATGCCTCAGTGGCGGACGCGTCCGATGTGAACAGAGCAGTTCTGGAACCTTACTGCATGGCCATCGGACGCTGCTACAATGATAGCTCAGCGTCTGATGCTCTGGCTCCGGCACGTTCGATGATCAATGGAGCGTCCGATGCCCTTCGTCCGATGCTCACTCAAAAACACGGTTCTGAGACACATGTCACAGGAGCGTCCGTTGCTATGAAGCAGCGTCCGATGCTCCTGTGCTTAGCGTTCGATGCCCCCGAAAATAGCACAGTTCTTCGGTGATTCATCCTGATCTCCTCCAAATCAAAAGCTCTAGGGCCAAGACTCGATCTGAGAGGTCACAAGGATGTTAGTGAGCTACTCCTAAGAGATCATGGCTCGATCCTAACTCCAAATCGGTGAATCGAGAGAATTCAGGGCAAAGGAGAAGGAAATCGATCCAACACAAAAACTGACCGATCTACTAGCTCGTGAGGTTTGAGATTAATTCCTTCGGTGCAAACATGCGCCTCACAACCTAGAACAACTCAGTTCAAGTGGAATCAAAAACTGTTGCTCGGAGAGGGAGAACGAAGCAAATCTCCGAGAGGGCAAAAACCAAAATGTGAAGAACACAACTCAAAACGCGAATTGATCTCGAATTCCAGCCGAAACATCTCCACACGAGGATACTACAAGATTACGGTCTCATTTCCTCAAAATCCAAATACACAGATACCGTGATGTGCTGACAAAGCAATCCCATCTTGATCTTTTCAATTCTACTTGGTTCATTTTAAGTAGAATATGAACATTCCAAGCAAGTGAATAACTCATAACTAGAGACATAGCAACCTAGCATATATGTATAGCACTAGTAACTTCAACACTTTCTACACATGCTAGTTGCTAATCTCAATGGTGGACAATTTTACGTTTAATTAAGCATATTCACCATTCTGAAAAGTAGCTCAGCTCAAGACATGTATCAGTGATCAAGAATAGCCTAAGCTACAAGCAACATCATAAAACATCAGAGCATACACTAATCAAGGCATAAGATCATTCTAGAGACTATAGACATGAAGCTTGAAGATGCAAAGTCAGTATCAGAGCAAAGACACATTGAATTCCTGAGTATGCATCGGTTTCGGTCTTACACTACATGATGAGATGCATGCAGAAGTCAGTATCGGAGCAAAGACACAACTAAAGACAAACTCAAAGACCAAAACAAAAAGTCAATCTATGATACAACAAAATGCTTCCCCCAACTAAAAGGGGAAACACACACCGAGCTCACCTCTCAACCTAGCAAAGGTTGAGAGATCCGAAGGCTTGGTGAAAATATATACCACAAGAAATCGTTGGTTTTTTGACATAAAATCCATTTGTGACGTTTTTTTGACGTTAATTATGATGTATTTATGACATAATACGCTAGTTATGACATGAGTTTATGTCATAATACGTTAGTTATGACATCAGTTGAAGGGAAATCATCTTTTGACATTGCACTTTGTCATAATACACACAACTGATGTCATAATTCACATAACTAATGTCATAATTCACATGACTATGTCATAATTAACGTTAAAAAACCAGCGTCACAAATGGATTTTATGTCAAAAAACCAACGATTTCTTGTAGTTAATATCCGCAACCTGGTTATGGGTGTCTACATTCCTAAGATCAATGTCGCCTTTCTCATTGTGTTCACGAAGAAAATGAAAGCGAACATCGATGTGCTTGGTCTTGCAGTGAAGAACAAGGTTCTTTGCTACACTAATGGCATACATGCTATCGCAAAGCAATGGGACTGATGAGGGACGGCCCGATCTTCCGTGAGGTAGCTGGTAAATTCGATTGGTGGAGGTCTCGACGTTGGCGATCCGGCTTCAAATCAGACACGATTCGAACCTTGCAACAGTTACACCACTGCTCCGTTGGTTATCAACCAAGCACAACTTGATTGACCTCGCCAAGAAGGCTAATCCTGCAAGCGAATCGAAGAACACAAGCAAGAAGGTAAAAACACGCAATCTGAAATTGCAAATATGAATCTCATGAATTTATATGGAGGGTTCAAGAACTCGGTTCCAAAGGACTAATCGACACAGTGGAGGAGATCAAGAACGGGGGCCCTGGATCACTGTAAAAGGATTCGACACCACAGTTACAATGAATGATTCAGTTTTTCGATGGAAAACTAAACTCTAAACAAAACCCAAGACCTAACGACGATGACAACGGCTAATTATAGGGTTTGGGACGTCATCTACGCTGGACGCGCCCCCTAATGGGCTCTAAGACGATACACGGCCCAACAGATCAAAATACGGTGATGCAGCACCCTGGCAGATTCTGGACGCTGACTTGTTTTGATGATTCCCATTGACTCCGGACGTATTTTGACGTGATTCTAAAGCCATTGGTTAGCTTATGAAATTATCTTTCCAAGCATATCTGGTTCGTTGAAAACGGAGTCTGTATGCGTCCGGGGCGTTGATTTTACCTAGGGCAGCTCCTGGATTCCGAGGGTGACGTGGTAGCTGAGTTGGAGACGGATTGCAACTTGGGGAAGACCATGGCGTCGGTGTGTCCAGCGTGGTGATGTCCTCATCAGGGACCCGACTGAATTCTAGACAAAAATCACGCAATGTAGCAACCATCCATAAAAGCTGCGAAGCGCAAGAAGCAGCAACAACATACTTGGCTTCAGTAGTAGACTGGGCTACGCTAGACTGCTTGCGAGAAGACCACGAAACCAGTGAAGGGCCAAGAAAATGACAAGTCCCAGAAGTAGACTTGTGCTCAAGCCGACAGCTGGCAAAATCTGCATCGAAATAACCACACAACGAAAGAGTCGAAAAGGAAGAATACCAAAGCCCGAATTCAGGAGTGAATCGGAGGTACCTCATGATGCGCTTGACTGCTTGCTTGTGGGAAGTTCGAGGGGACGCCTGAAAATGAGCGCACAGACACACTCAAAAGTATATGTCTTGCCTCGTAGCCGTCAGGTACAGGAGCGAGTCGATCATGCTCCTGTACTCCTTCTGGTCAACCGCCTCTCCGTCCTAGTCCGCGTCAATCGCAATCGTCATCGCCATGGGCGTCGTAAGGGGCTTGGCCTCGCCCATGTCGAACTTCTTCAGGATGTCCTTCGTGTACTTGCCTTGATGCACGAACGTCCCGTCTCGGGTTTGCTTGATTTGCAACCTGAGGAAGAAGGTCAACTCACCCATCATACTCATCTCAAACTCCCTACTCATAGTATCTGCAAACTTGGCAACAAGTGCATGAGAGGAGCCACCAAAGATGATATCATCCATGTAAATCTGAATTAAAAGGGTGTCATTTCCTTGCTTGAGGAGAAAAAGAGTCTTATCTACCCGTTCCATTTTAAAACCCTTGGAGAGCAAAAAGGTTTTTAAACGCTCATACCAGGCTCTCGGGGCTTGTTTCAAACCATACAAAGCTTTTGAAAGTTTAAAGACATGGTTCGGAAACTTGGGACTCTCAAAACCAGGAGGTTGTCTCACATAAACCTCTTCCTCTATATACCCGTTTAGAAACGCACTCTTAACATCCATCTAGTAAAGCTTAAAACCCTTCGAAGCAGCAAAGGCAAGAAGGATTCTAATGGCTTCTAAACGGGCTACAGGGGCAAAGGTTTCCTCATAATCGATCCCCTCCTTTTGGCAAAAACCCTGGGCTACTAGCCTAGCCTTCTTCCTCACTACCATCCCATCCTCACTGTTGACGTTCGTTAGTGCAAATAGAATATGAAAGATTTTGCAAACGCACAGAACACCATTGTAGCATTTTACCAGGAGTATTCCTGGATCGTTATTTATATTTTATCACAGGGAAGCAAGGGTTAAGAATCTGATAACTTACTATCATGCATCTACTAACTCAGAGTACTAGTTAGACTAAAGAAGGAGTAATTGATATATGATAATGAAAGTACATCAAAGAGAATTCAATGATAAGTGTATAGATAACTATAGTGGCAGGACAACGAGTGAGATCAAGGTTCCTATATACTTCTCTATTACTTGTGTTCTAAGGCAACAAAGATGAAAAGATATAGCAGTCATAAACATTGGCACTTTGGAGCAGCAGTACCTTTCCAACTCTCTAAGAAGACTGGGAAAAAGGTAGTTGGGAGAAGGCTGCCAAAAGCTCTACAAAACATCAATCCGAACGTGGTGGACTACGAAGGCCTAACAAAGCTGTCACCCCTGGGGCTACCACAACAATTCCGTGGGATTGAGCGCAACCTCAGGTAACCTATAGACTAAACACCATGTCTAATCTATCGATTATTACTCTAATTACCTAGGATAACTAGAGCACTCAATACGAACAAAGATCCCATGCCAAGATATAACAATTACACTAATCATATAATAAAGCATAAAGTAAATAGAGAAGATAAATATATTAAAGCATAAGTCTTACAAAGAAAAGATACAAAGACATACCAAAACTCTGAAGACTCCTTCAGAACTAAAGCGCAGCTCCGCTCTCCCTAACTCCCGACTAGAGCTAATCTATTACATTGGAAAATCTAAACCTAATTCTCTAGAGAGGAGAGGTTGTCCTTTGAGGGACACCTCTACAACTCCCAAATGATGATGATGTTTTGCCTCAGGGGGGTCTGGGGTTTATTATATAGGGGCTCATGGCCTCCCCTCCACCTTGAGCAAGCGATGTGGTACTAAATCCTTCGCCATATGCACATGGGCCATAATGGGCCATAACACGTTGGAGAGGTCGGTTGGAGTGCGCCACGCGAAGGGGGGCGAGATTGGGCCCTATAGCAGACCGGTCGGCCCAAGGGGGAGACCGGTCAGTCTGCCTCTATGACAGGTGGGCCCTGCCTTCCTTGGGTCGCATTCTCGTGTCTTCTGGAATGTTCTGGAATGTTCTAGAATATTCCAAGTCGTATCCATCGAGGACTCTTGCTCCGGGACTCCAAATATAGCAAATCATATGTCCGTTTCGATCGTCTCGACGAGGTCTTCGCAATGGTGTGCTCTATTTCATCACTTGAGATACTATTATATGGTAAAAACATGGATGTCCTATAAAACAAGTTAGAGCACCAAAACTCGTGGAACTTGTTAGTTTCAAACCCTACAACTATGCTTTGTGATTCATTTAGTGTTATTTCATACAATAGTTGATGGTATAATATTGACATTAAGGACCGTCAACAAGTTCCCCCAAGCTTACCCTTTGCTAGTCCCTTAGCAAAGTCAAACTCAACAATGGATCAAAAGTTGCTGCAATATCTGCACTTCTAACAAGTACACATGCATTCAAACAAAAGTTCTCATTTGGATTAGAAAAGGATATCATATTATTTATCACGGGGCTTAGTACTTTACCTTGAATCTTGCGTAATTGAAAGATAGAATGATCAAATCAAGCACTATGTCTCTTGCTCTTTCACTTCACCGTTATCCCAGAGTTTTTATGAATTTTCAAAAAGCTTAAAAACATATGTTTGTCAAATTAAACAATGGATCCAAAGAGAAAGTCAACCACACCATTGAATCGAGAAGTGCATGTGTATGGAAAATGGTGGTGGATGCTCTTTTGAATATATCACTCTCTTTCGTCTATTAGAAACACATGGCTATCAGGCTAATTCTACTGGCGGGCACGTGCCCATTTTTTTCTAATATTCATATATTTTTTTCGAGGTTCCGGACACTTGTCCCTTTTTATTTCCTCGGGATCTATCTTTTTGAGGTTTCAGACACTTGTCCCTTTTTATTTCCTCAGATTTTTTTCTTTTTTCTTTTTCAATAGCCACATGCTTCCAACAAACTTTTGAGAGGATAGCAACAGATAATCATGAGCATTTATGCGAAAGATGGATGAAATGTGTAAGTGATCTCAATTCAATAGTATGATAACTTCTCATAGGGTCAACAAAGCTTAATTTAACTCAATGCAATTATTGGTCATATTAATATTGGAAACTCTCCGGAACACTAGTGTTGTTTAGAACAAGATAACAGTAGCTCAAATCATCACATATCATATCTGTCAATTACCTAGACTCTAGATCAAGCATTTGCTACCCATATATTTAATTTCATTTTAAGGCATCATTAATTTTTAAACTTAAGAGAACTCATGCTTGAAGGCTAGGTACTAGAAAGAAATTACAATAGAGCAACTATTCATCATTTCCATTTTAAGAAATTAGAGAGAGAGTTCTTCAGATTTGACATGCTTTATTTACTTAATCTAACACACACTATAACCTATTACTTAAAAACATTAAGATAGTAGTAAGACATACCTGAATCACGAAGATATCGGGGGTGCACCTCCCCCAAGCTCGATGTTGTTGTAATAGTGTTGAGCCTTCATGTGCTCATATTTTTTTGTATTTTGAATTTATTTATAGAAAGAAAAACTTAAGAGGATAAAAATACTTACCTGGATACACGGGGGTTCTTTCCCCCAAGCTGAATGTTGACATAGTTGTTTGATCTTGCAATCTAGCGGACTGGCGGTGAAAATGTTCTTCCTCTATTGAAGCATTGATTAATGTTGATGGTTGTTGAAATAGTGCTCCAACAGTGGATGGAACATCCACTTGCTCGTCAGTTTTCTTGGTCTTTCAATCCTGTGAAACTCAAATAGACAACAAAACTTGTGGAATAGATTAAGCCTTAGTGGTTGGCCACTCAAGCCTTAGTTGTCTAGAGTTTTACTAAGATCTCTTTCTCAATATATATATATATATTATTTTATTATTTATATGATGTAATGACAGCTTAACAAAATGAATGCATTTTTTTTATGCCACCACAGTGAATATTTCATGTGGGTTTTTACACACCACAGAATTATTCACATGGGGCTTTAGGTTTTATTATGCAGTGCAATAAGTAAAATATTTTTATTTTCTTCTTTTTTCATGCAAGCTAATGCAGAAAAGTAAATATGCAATGCAAAAATATGATGGAAAGTAAACATGCAAAAAGAGAAACTAATGCAATAAAGATAAATATGGATACCTACCGATTTACCTTTCGGCGAGGGTTCAATGTTTTAAGTCCTCTGAACAAGACTTCTCACCATGTTCATTCCTGAGGTATATCATTTGATCTCGATATGTAGACCTTGATAACTGTTGACACCGGTTATCTATCAAAATTAAATGATAAATAAATATGAAAAGGGCATGAATTCAATCACCAATAAAGGTTTAGTGTTTTAATTGACAATATTCCATGAGTTTTGGTGAATTGTGAATCTGCAGGGATTAAACAGGAAAACAACCCTCAATTGCTTCCCCTAGAAGGAAACCAACGCGAGATAACGCAACCGCCAAGTCAGGAATTCTCCAGAAGACTCCAAAGGACACCAGAGGACTCCACGAGGCAGGGAACCCCGAGACCCCGACAGGTGGGACCGACTGGTCTGGTGGGCCCACCGGTCGTTTGGGTCCTGGGCCCCCACGCCTCCTCCTTCTGGAACCTTCCTCCATCGACCCTGAGGACTCATCTCAGCCCTACGTGAAGTCAGTTTGATCTAACGGCCGCGGTTGATCCCTCAGGGCTATATAAACAGGCCCCCATGCACCAGGGATTGTTTCGGTAATCAACGTCTATATTTATGTTTGAGCCATTGTTCTTGTTATTCTTAAGGTTTATGACTCTCTTTTGAGTACTTTAATTCTAGTCATTCTAGAGTTAGAGTAGTTGGATAGTGTAAGCGTGGTGCTTAGACTTGATACCTCATAAATGCCTCCTATAACGCCGGTAGTAGTGGTTGTTCGCAATGGTGTCTCTTATAGCCTTGTTGATTCTTCTATAGTCCACTTACCCGTGTGTAGGCTCGGTAGGATTATACATTTGCATAAAAGACTCATACTTTGTTTGTGACCTTTTATGACAACTTTCCCACTAAGAATAATATAAACATATCACTCTTAAATTGGAATTAGACAACCTTAGTGATCCCCTCTATACTTCTAGATTCTCCGTCCTTGTTAGCTACTTAGGGGGTTAGACTTTAAAACTTAACACTATCCGCTCCTTTGGGTTCAATATTAAAACTGGGTTACTCCAATGAAGTGCTACATCGGTAGATTTTATCTGTGCGCTTGCGGATAAAGTAGAGTGTGCATTAATTTTTACCAACAAGCTTTTCTGGCGTCGTTGCCGGGGAACGGTAGATCATCTTAAGTCTTAGTTTAACCTTGTATTATACTTTTATCTTTTCCTTTTGTTCTAGTCTTTTCATAATTTTTGTGTTCATTCTTATGAATGTTGTTTTTGAATTCAACTCTTATCTATCACTACCCCATGAGCGCAAGCTATAACCAGTATAATATTTAACCCTATCATAACATCTAGTTATTAGCTACTCCTACCTTTTCGCTGCACTTCCTTCTGTAATGAGCATAGAAATATAATTATGAAATTATTCCTTCGGGTATTCTTGTTACTAACCTTTCCAGGTCTAGAGCAGAAAAGAATGAAGGAACAACAAACACAAGGTATGCCCAACCAATCACCATGTAACATTGAATTACATTCATCCAACCTTGATTTGTGTAAAATCCAAGCATGGGGAATAGACTTTCTAAGAGCATATCTTGCCGTGTTGCTATGTCGGTTATCCCTACCATTAAGATATGCTCATATACTAATCATGCTCTTTCATCACCATCTGAATAAATCTCTATAATACTTTCATGCTACCCTCATTCGCTATATTATATGTTTAGGTTTGAAGTACTTTCATACATCTCTTAAATTAAGCATGGTGCCTAGTTTAGAAGTGTTGATCTTGCTTTCAAAGGCTTTTAATTTAAGCAATTAAGTTAAAATGCCTTCCTAGATCAAATTAGATGTGGTGTCTAGGTTGATTTTTGAGCCGATAGTATGCTATAGTGGATGTTGGATATTTTGTTGGACTAACCCCTGCAGAGAAACTTTCAATATCAATTTGAGAAAGTTCGGAGATGAACTCACACCGGAGATGAAGCAAGGCGTACAATGAACTTCAACAACTCTGGCACAATGAAGACTCAGCTCATTCATCATGGATGAAAGAACTGTGAGTATCAAAGTTTATTTATTTCGTCTTCTACTGCAAGTTATCTTTTTCCTTGAATCATGTTAAAGTGCAGCCAACACATAAAATAATAGTATATGCTAAAATAATCCTAAAAATATCTTCTTATTAGCATAGATGCAAAATACATAAGTTGTGGATAATAACCCATGCTTCAAACTCTTGCACTCCTTCGGGTATATGGCCACTAACATTATGCAGGAGAGAGATTTTGTTCATCCATGGTTTGGTCTGAACATTGAAGATCCAAAACTCAAACCGTAGACACACAAACCTACTCTCAGATCACAAATGGTGCTAGCCTAGCTTTGAGTCTTGCTTGGGCGCTGATGACAAACAGGATGCAACTTACCTCATATGAGACAACCTATGCCTGCAACCATCATTGCCCAAAACATCAAGACAAGAAGTGGGAAGTTATCCTCTTTTCTAATCAAGAGCTAGCTTGGGAGACAAGATGGTATCACTACAACAATAGCAAGATCTACAAGTCAAACACATGAACATGTTGTTGGGAGTCTATCTACATCACAAGCCAGCCTGGGAGAGACAATTCTGTTGTCTAGATGTGTTTCAGAATCAAAGGGAGGAAGGAGAAACTTAGGTTCAAACATATTGATCTTCTACTCACCACTTTGATCATTACAAACCACTAGATGTTGTCCCAGTCGAGAAGAAGAATATGATCCACCACACATTCTTGGAAGATCATTCTTGAACACCATCAATGTCATCTTTGCTGGACCTGGAGAAGTCAACTTTTGGATCTTTCGCTGCATCTTCAACAACTACACCACTTATGAGCAACCAAAGAGAACCAAGAGAAGACGTCAAGGGAAGACCCAACTACCAAGAATTGAAGAGGGCATCATGAAGGATGAAGCCACTGCACCACAAGAGTTAGAAGATGAAGAGATAGTACCTGAGCTAGTGTTGGCACTCCTTAATGGAATCACTCTAAGAATGAACCATATAAATAATAATATAGTGAAGGCACTAAAGAGGGTACGGGGCACTACTAACTTCACTTAACGTCAAGTTCCATCCCCAACATGAAGCTAGCAATGTAATTATATCAGGGCACTGTATTGAAAGATAAACTTTTTCCCGCAAGCGCACAGATAAATACACCCGTTGTAGAAGCATTTCACCCAAGCTAGTCTCAAGTATCGTTATTTATATTTAGCCTAGAGACTAATCAATTCAAAGCATGATGGTATTATACTAATGAGGACTTAACAGCATTCATTATGGCACACACTTATAATAAAGACTGATAACACACTTATTACTCCAACAGGGATCAGGAAACAGAGTAAATGATAATGATAAATGATAAATGATAACAGAGATCAGATCAATCATAGATAATCCTAGAACAATACTACCTAGCAAGTGATGATTAGAACAGATATTAATAAGAAACATTCCTAAGTTGTTCTAATTACAAGTCATAGCATACATTGATTAGTGCAAACATATTTGGCAATCATTGGCTAGGTCACATCATATTTATAATCAAGAGGCAACTCCATAGTAAAGGTGTCAAACAGAGTAACCCCTAAACCATGAGTTAACTGAGCCATACTGAACACTACATTCAGGAGGTGGAATACAAAGGACTCAACAGGAATATCACACCCACGATCTACCACTCTATCCGGAACATAAGACGCATTCGCAGATAAACAATGTATAGGCACCACGCCTACACAGCATCTATCACCCACCCGTTGTACTTTAAGATGAGCGCTATACAAACATGAGTATAAACATAAAGATGAACTATCTATGACAAATATATAATCAAAGCAGACTATAAGCAATATAATTAAGAATATAATAGTTGATGTCTTAGTCATATCAATTGTATTGCTATTTAGAGCACAAAGATGAACAATAAGGTGAATTAGATCATCGAGAAGAACTAAAGTACGAACTAGATCATGAACTAGAACAAGATTATGAACTAGAAGATGAACTAGATGATAAACATGAACTAGACGATGAAATAGAACATAAACATTGATGAACTAGAAGAGCAATTATGAAATAGATCCATAATGTTAATACAAGAGAGACGATCATGGGTTTACCGAGCCTTCTCGTGACTAGATTAGGAATCCAAGCGAAGCTTGCCTCCTCTAATCCTATTCTATCTAGCTATTGTTGATGGTCCTTAAACACCTGTTTTACCATCAACATTTTACCCTAAAATTCACCAAAAAGGCATGAAATGTAGTCAAATAGGTTTCAAACTAACCAAATTCCACATGTCCATAGATTTTTATTTGAATGCGGGAATTTGGACCAAATTTGGAGAATGGACCCACCAGGAGACAAGCCCACTCACCAGGACCCATTTGGGCCCAAGTGTGGTGGCGCCCGCCAACCAGAGGTGGCGCCCGCCACCCAAAAGTGGTGCCCGCCACATGAAGAGGCCCAACTCTCCCCCTTCCCACGTCACTGATCCGTGTGACCATCCCAAGGCCAAATCTTGGCCCTTGGTCACTAGGTCAGTGGCATCGGACGGCTCAGGATAGAGTGGCGTGGATCAAGGCCGAATGGCGGTTACTCAGACATGCAACTGACCTAACCACCGCCTCTCTGGAGCTCCTGGATGCCGTTGAAGCAAAGGCGGTGCATCCAACGGTTGTGAGGGTGGCGGCCGCCACCTAGGGCTGGCGCCCGCAACTAGGGTTAGCCCTAGGTCGGCTGGCTGCCCCCTATAAGTACCCCCCTCACTCCACAAGGCTATAAATACCCCCCTGGTGGCACCACTTCATTTGTACCATCACACAATACCATCCCACAACACAAGCAAGCAAGAGAAGCAGAGAGCTTAGGCAGGTAGGTTAGCTAGTAGAGAGAGTATTGCTCTAGTGCCCTCGCTACAGCGCGGCTCTTAGTTTAGCACGGCTCAGCCTAAGTCCTTGGTAAAAGTAGCGTAGAGCTTGCTAAGAGAGAAGCGGGTGCGAGCGACTGGCATCGGAGGTCGGTTGATTTCCCAGCGTCTCTGGTCTGGTTTGCTCTCTTGTATCTCAGGTACATTTATCTTTATCTCAGTATTACTTTAAGCATTACTTTCAGTATTACTTTCAGTATTACTTTATCAAGTACCTTGAGTGTGACCTAGCTATCCTACAGTTCAATTCACTTAGCCATAGTAGTTAATCTCTAGTGTGCTTAGTGATTGATCTTTGCCAATAGGTTGCTTAGTTAGTTTAGTGTTTATCTGATTAAGTCAAGTATTTGCTCTGACGTCCGCAAGGGTATCTCTATTCAAAGCTAGGGTAGAGATAGTTAGAAAATAGTTAAGTGTGGTGCTTAGTTATAGACTTACCTTCAGATACGGCAGGTGGTGACAGCCCTGTGCGCCTTGAATTCCACTACGTAGTTGGCCCAGTTTAACAGTAAGGCTCATTGTGCTAGCGTTCAACCTAAGTCAGTGGTAAAGGCTAGTACGCCTCGATACTTGATAAGATAGGAATAAAACTATACTCAGCTTAGTGGCTTTATTGAAATTTGCCTATCTCGCTTCGTAGCTATCTTGCTTCATAGTTATCTTGCTTTGTAGTTATCTAGGAGTAGTTAGTAGTTAATAGTTAGTTATCTTAGTTACCCTTAGTTACCCCCTATCTATCTAGTTATCCACCTTACCTTAGCCATCGATTTCATCCTTACCTATCCACCCATATATTCTCTCTAGCCTTTCATCCCCTCTCTTCCCTTCTCTCCTTTTCCCTTTTCGCTTTTCTTAGACTCTCATCCCCTCCTTGACTCAACTCATACACCACCCTAGCCTTCCCTTGGGATCAAATAAATCGACATCTGGTACTCCCAGGCGAAGTGCTACTACGATAGTTCTGTGCGCTTGCAGAATCTCCTCTTGGTAGATTGCAACCTCTCTAGCTAGCTCCTACTAGTGTCGGGATTGACAACCCCATTTGACATTAGTAGATAGCTGCTTTAGCTTCATTCCTTTAGGTATAGTGACCGGACTTGCTACAAGCACTTCTGACGCTGTTGCCGGGAATAGATTCCATAGTCTACTCCTAGTAATGACATTAGCAAGTGCCCACAAGCATTTCTGGGCCGTTACCGGGGATAGTTGCCTAGCTCTATCTTTAGTGAAGCTAAGAACTACCAACAACTATTCTAGGTTGATGTGGTTCTAGGGCTTCCGATTGATCTCCTTCTCTGGTAATGCCTGATGCTCTGATTGATGATGTCTGATAATGATCAAACCCTGATGCCTAGAGAGGGGGGTCTGGGGCTGTTTATATAGCCCTGGGCGATGATCCGTGGCCGTTAGATCAAACCGACTTAAGGTACAGCTAAGATGCATCCTAGAGGTCGGTGGGAGAACCTTCCAGAAGATAGAGTCCAGCGGGCCCCGAGGAGGACCGGTCGGTCCCTAGGTGGGACCAGTCAGTCCCACCTATCATCCTCTCGCGGTGGTCGACCTCCTGGTGTCTTTTTGTCGCCTCTGGAGTCTTCTAGAAACTTCCTGACGTGGCGGTGGAGTTATCTCCCGTCGGTTTTCTTCTATGGGAAGCTATCGGTGTTGATTTCCTGGTTTAGTCCCTACAGAATCATAGTTCACCAAAACTCGTGGAATATTGTCAGATAAAACCCTAAACCTTTGTTGGTGATCAAATTCTTGCCCTTTTCATATTTATTTATCCTTTAATTATGATAGATATCCAGTGTCAACAATTCCCCAAGCTTACCTTTTGCTAGTCTCTTATCAAATAATCATGATGAATCAGGATTTGCTACTATGCTTTCATACCTCAATGACATATATGTTCAAACAAAAATCTTCCCTTGGATTAGAGTTAACTATTCTGACTTTCTCATATTACCTTTAACTATGGAGCTTTTTTCCTTCACCTGGATCTTTCAACAATTGAAAGATAGAACAATCAAGTTAAGCACTGTATCTCTAACTCTTTGATCAACCTTCATTCTGGAGTTTTTATATATTTTTTTAAAATAAAACTCAGAGATTCCACTGTATGACACTCTCAAATCATTCTTTTATATTTTATGATTCCTCACTGATGCATTTTTTTCTTCTATTCTATAGATATATATCTGGAGCTTTAAGAAGTGAAAAGCATATCTTACCAAGTCAAAGTTCAAAGTTAGGGAGAAAGATGTCATACTCATAGATCAAGAACTTGGAACATTCGAAATTTGTCATCTCTTGCTGGCATATTGTAATTAGAGGGACCATGGGCTATCATTCTCTTTTTTTTCTTTTTCATATTTTTATCATAACTCTTCTTTTTTCTTTTGAGGTAGTCGGACACTTGTCCCTTTTTATTTCCTCCTTTTATACTTTTGCATAGTCCCATGCCTCTAACACAATACTACTTCGGAAGAGTGAATCTTTTAATAAAACATTCTTGATCTCTAGAGCATGATAAATTTCTCAACCATAACTAAAAACTTAGAACAAAGCAAATAGCCTTATCTTAAGATCATATTAATGGCTCCGGGTAGGAATTCATGTTATGTCATACAGGATCTCATCATGTGCTTTTAATCTTTTCAAAGTGTAAATCTCCAGAACTCTAGTATCTCTAGGAATTAGATAAACAATAGCTCAAACCTTTTTATATCATATCTCACAATTATCTAGACTTTAGATCAAGCATTTGCAATCCATAGGTTTCAGGTTCACAGTTTATTCAGAACAACTTTGTCTAAAACTCAAGAAAATTTAAGTTTGAACAGTAGGTACTTTAAAGAGATTATGGCAGAGCAATTGTTCATCATTTTCATCATGAGCAAAATTAAGTTTATATCCACCAAGACATTTATTCATTATATAATATCTTTATATGGTTTTGTAATAGGTATTCATCTTTTTAGGGGTTTCTACATTTATTAACCTGATCTAACTAAACTGAACTAAAAGTGATAGATAAAAAGTCATGATACTTATCGTGATAACTGAGGGTGCTTTCCCCCAAGCTGGATCTTGACGAGGTCTTTTTCTCCAGATGACGAGTAGACTGTTAGTGGTTTCTTGAGTCCTTCTCTTCTTCTCTTCCTGCTGAATACAAAGATAGACAACACAACTAGTGGAACTTGATTAAGCGTTTAGTGATAAATATTCCTCCATTTGTCTAGTTGTCTTAAAGCTCTTAAGATTTTTTTTCCACTAAGCAGAGTTTCAGCAGTGTTTCATAGTATCTCTTTTTGGATTTTTATTTTTTTATGGATGTATGCAATGCAGAAGTAAAAATGCAAATGTATCATTTTTATTTTTATTTTTATGCCTCCACAGAGAGTTACTACTCTCATGGGGCTTTAGAGTTTTCATATTTTTATTTTGTTTTCTAATGCAAATATAATTGCTAAGAAGTAAATATGATATTAATAGCAAAATGATCATGCTAAATCTACTAATTATGCAATAATGAATTTAATGCTAATGATTATGGATAACTACCGAGTTACCTTTCGGCGAGGATTCGACGTATATAGTCTATCGAACAAGACTCCTTGTATGCTCTTCATTCTTCCTTGGGTGCATCAGCAGATCCTGAGGAGGACCTCCATGATTGCATGTCAGTAGAACTCTCTTTCTTTTTCCACACTTGTTTGACTGGTGGACTTGTCTCCTTTACTTCTTCATCCTTCGTTTCCTTTAATGGGATGTCTTCACTTATGGTAACTTCTCCTTCATAGTCAGCCCATCCAACCTTAATTGGTTGATTCTTCTTGCGTTGGGATGTGCAATGCCTCCTCCTTGAGTGGTTCTTCTTTTCCTGTACGTTAGTGGCATAACTATTGAAGTAACAGCGTACCTTTTTTCTTGGGAACTGGAAGTGGATCTCTCCAGATCTCATGTAGATGATGGCGCCAGTGGTGTTGAGGAAGGGTCTTCCTAGGATGATATGAACATCGTCTTCTCTTGCCATGTCCAGTACTATGAAGTCGGTGGGAACATAGTGGTCTTCAATTTGGATCATCACGTCCTTTACTATTCCCTCCGGAAATCGATAAGTTTGGTCCGCCAGTTGTAGCTGCACATATGTCTGATACATAGGTCTATTTTTATATAAGTGTTCATACCTTACACATTATGTTGACACTTGAACCGATGTCGCAGAATGTCTTATGGAATGTACTTCCCTCGATCTTGCAATCGATGGTGGGTACGCCTGGGTCATCTCTCTTGGTGAGGTATGGTGATGGAAGAAGGTGGTCGTATTCTGTTCGGACAGAGTTCACCATCCATACTGTGTCTAGATGTGGTTGTATAGCCTTGTTCTTCCTCCTTTTGTTCCTATTCTTCTTCTTTGATGATATAGTGTTTGCGTCTTCGTAGGGCATCTGAGGGTGGACTCGGGCAGTGAGTGTACGGCTCTTGAAGCTGAATCTTTCTTTGTTGCCTGCGATTGTGAAACAGATCTTGGCGCAGTCCGCGTAGTTGATGGCTTTAGTTGAGCTTAGGAATGGGCGTCCAAGAATGATGGGTGCTCTATTGTCTCCACCTGTTTCGATGATTATAAAGTCTACACACACATACGAGCGTCCCACTCGTATACAAACATCTTCTAGAATTCCCAAAGGGTAGCACAGTGTCTGATCTGCAAGCTGCAAACACATACTTGTATATAACAGAGGTGCACCATGAATTTGTTCGTATATTACCTTTGGCATAATGTTGAGGCTTGCTCCAAGGTCACAGACTGCTTCTTGAAAATTGTTAGGTCCAATGTGGATTGGAATGATAGGTCTTCCTGGATCTCCTTTCTTCGGGGCAATGGAGTCATCCATCCATTCCCTCGATGGTCTAGGTATGAGATGTCCTGCATCAAAAATGTCTATAAGATTTGCAGTCTCTAGCTCTTCCGGACTTCCGGGAATCTTACCTTTTTCAGCCATAGGGACTGAAGCTGCTAACTGAGATAACTGAGATTCTATCATCTTATTAAAGCTATGTTGATTCTTTATGGCAGCAGTAAAGCTATCTATTCTAGTATTAATATTTTCAAGCAGTTTATCATTGGAAGCTATCTTCTTAGACATTATCAATAATCTTGTTTTGATTATATATCATCTCTCTCAAAGGTGGTTGGTTAAATGTATTACCTTGGTAGTTACCTGAGTAGTTACCTGAGTAATTAGGCCTTGATTGTTGGTTCCATCCTTGAGCTTGTTGAGGATGATAGTTGGTGTTGTTGTTGATGTACTTTGCATCCTCTTGAATCTCAAGGCAGTTGCTCCCTGAATGACCAGTGCCTCCGCACACTTCACATGTCATGCGAGATTCATAGATTTGCTTGACGTATTCTTTCTTGGGAGTGTGTTCATCGATCTTCTTCATGAGTAAGTCAAGTTTGGCAGACAGCATGTCTACTTCCTTTAGTTGATGTATTCCTCCCCTCTTGCGTGGTCGAGAGCGCTCCTCGTTCCATCCTTGGTTAGAGGCCATCTTCTCTATGAGTGTAGTAGCATTGTTGATAGTGAGTGATAAGAATGATCCTCCAGCAGCGGCATCCACATTCTCACGGGTACTCGAAGTGAGCCCGTGGTAAAAGGTCTGCATGAGTAGCCAATTCTCCATCCCATGGTGAGGGCATTCTGAAATGTAGTCTTGAAAGCGTTCCCAAGCCTCTGGAATTGATTTGTCGTATTGTTGCTAGAAAGTTGAAATCTTGGCACAGAGGGCATTCGTCTTGCCCACTGGAAAGAACTTTGCTAGGAAGGCAGTTGAACAGATCGCCCATGAGGTGTTTTTGTCTTTGTTGGCGTAGAACCATTGTTTTGCTTTTCCCAAGAGTGAGAATGGGAACAAGCGAAGTAGAATGGCGTCTCTTTTGACTCCTCTGATGGTGAAAGTGCTACAAATCTCCAGAAAGTGTTGCAAATGTACGCTTGCGTCTTCATGTGCCTTTCCGCAAAACTGATTAGCTTGCACCATGTTGAACAAAGCTGGCTTGAGCTCAAATCCGTTGTCTCCTACATTGACTGTTGGTCCAGTCCTGATATTGGCAGTGGTTGGTGCAGAGAACTCGCGGAGTGTCTTGTCGGCCATGGTGTCCAACACTGGTGTTAAGCTTCTTCTTATCTGGCTAACTTCTGGAGTGGTAGTGAGGGTCTCTTGAGTTTGTGTCTTGTTTTCCTTAGTAAAGCTTCAGGATCCTCAACGTAGTTTTTCGGAAGTTGGAAACCAGTCATACATCACACCCTGCATAAGATAAACAAAGCAAGGGTAAGCCTGTTTGAGTAAAAATAAATAATCAGTGCATTATCACATGTGTGTAAGTAAAATAATATGTTCTCGCTATCGTCTTAAAATGCTGTTAATGCAATGTCCTATAAGTGTTCGCAAATATTTTAATGAAAAACCCTAGGTACCATCCCTAATTGAATTGATGTGGTCCCCGACAACGGCGCCAGAAATGTTGTTGACACTCCTTAATGGAATCACTCTAAGAATGAACCATATAAATAATAATATAGTGAAGGCACTAAAGAGTGTACGGGGCACTCCTAACTTCACTTAACGTCAAGTTGTCATCCCCAACATGAAGCTAGCAATGTAATTATATCAGGGCACTGTATTGAAAGATAAATATTTACCCACAAGCGCACAGATAAATACACCCGTTGTAGAAGCATTTCACCCAAGCTAGTCTCAGGTATCATTATTTATATTTAGCCTAGAGACTAATCAATTCAAAGCACGATGGTATTATACTAATGAGGACTTAACAACATTCATTATGGCACACACTTATAATAAAGACTGATAACACACTTATTACTCCAACAGGGATCAGGAAACAGAGTAAATGATAATGATAAATGATAAATGATAACAGAGATCAGATCAATCAAAGATAATCCTAGAACAATACTACCTAGCAAGTGATGATTAGAACAGATATTAATAAGAAACATTCCTAAGTTGTTCTAATTACAAGTCATAGCATACATTGATTAGTGCAAACATATTTGGCAATCATTGGCTAGGTCACATCAGATTTATAATCAAGAGGCAACTCCATAGTATAGGTGTCAAACAGAGTAACCCCTAAACCATGAGTTAACTGAGCCATACTGAACACTACATTCAGGAGGTGGAATACAAAGGACTCAACAGGAATATCACACCCGCGATCTACCACTCTATCCGGAACATAGGACGCATTCGGAGATAAACAATGTATAGGTACCACGCCTACACAGCATCTTTCACCCACCCGTTGTACTTCAAGATGAGCGCTATATGAACATGAGTATAAACATAAAGATGAACTATCTATGCCAAATATATAATCAAAGCAGACTATAAGCAATATAATTAAGAATATAATAGTCGATGTCTTAGTCATATCAATTGTATTGCTATTTAGAGCACAAAGATGAACAATAAGGTGAATTAGATCATCGAGAAGAACTAAAGTACGAACTAGATCATGAATTAGAACAAGATTATGAACTAGAAGATGAACTAGACGATAAACATGAACTAGACGATGAACTAGAACATAAACAATGATGAACAATGATGAACTAGAAGAGCAATTATGAAACAGATCCATAATGTTAATACAAGAGAGAAGATCATGGGTTTACCGAGCCTTCTCGTGACTAGATCAGGAATCCAAGCGAAGCTTGCCTCCTCTAATCCTATTCTATCTAGCTATTCTAGGTGGATGTGGTTCTAGGGCTTCCGATTGATCTCCTTCTCTGGTAATGCCTGATGCTCTGATTGATGATGTCTGATAATGATCAAACCCTGATGCCTGGAGAGGGGGGGTCTGGGGCTATTTATATAGCCCTGGGCGATGATCCGTGGTCGTTAGATCAAACTGACTTAAGGTACGGCTAAGATGCATCCTAGAGGTCGGTGGGAGAACCGGTCGGTTCCTAGGTGGGACCGGTAGATCCCACCTGTCATCCTCTCGCGGTGGTCGACCTCCTGGTGTCTTTTTGTCGCCTCTGGAGTCTTCTAGAAACTTCCTGACGTGGTGTTGGAGTTATCTCCCATTGGTTTCCTTCTATGGGAAGCTATCGGTGTTGATTTCCTGGTTTAGTCCCTACAGAATCATAGTTCACCAAAACTCATGGAATATTGTCAGATAAAACCCTAAACCTTTGTTGGTGATCAAATTCTTGCCCTTTTCATATTTATTTATCCTTTAATTATGATAGATAACCAGTGTCAACAACTAGCAAATCAAGAAGAACAGCCAATAAGATCTCCATCATCTAGACACTGTTGAGAGAACAAGTCTCAGTTGTGACATTAAAAGACAAAGACTATCATAGAGGCACTCGAGTAGCAGCTCTAATTTCAAGTCTCTTGTCAACCCAATAATTAAAGGGAAAACAAGAAAGGTTGACAAGAGAAGAGAGAGGATTCTAGTCAGAATACTCGAGGAACAATGCGCCTTTATTGATAAGTCAACACATAGAGAAGGAAGGTTGATACCTCTAAGGATGATTCCACTGTGATCTTCCTCCTCTCAAGCATACTATGAGACAAACAAGAGAAGACAAGCCATTCATAAACAACAACCAGCTAGACAAGAGAAGCTTCCACAAGGTGGTTCGACACATCACTCTTCAATGACAAAGTAACATTTCAAGTTAAGTGACCATCACTTTAAAAGCTTCTTCTTGATTCTAGTATGAATATAAAAAAAGAACAAAACATGTTTAAGTTGCACCTAATCAATTCAACACATTTAGTGCTTTAATCTTTGTTCTTAGCTTTACTCTCTTGAATGTCACCGTCTTAACTAAATGAGCTAAAATGTTATGCATCTAACCTTTGGAAGATGATATATCTCAATCATGAAAAGATCGACACTTTATGCATAGATTATCCTTCCTTGGGTTAAGTAATTTGATCTGTTAAATATTTTAAGATGCTACTTTCATGCTCATCCTCTTATCCTATCACTCATATTAAGATTGAATAGAACACATAAACAAAAAGTTTGTCTTGTGCAATGTGTCTAAGGTTAGAGGAGAATAAATAAAACTTTTGGTTCTGTTGGTGTTTTTCCACCAACAGAACCCATGCACTTGATCTCTACCTTGTCTTTATGAGCAGGACACACTCTTGAGAAAAACATGGAGAAGTCACTCCCAAATTCTGTAGAGTGAAGGTCCTAGATCTACAAGAACATGCACACTGAGCAAGATGCTGCCAGTGTCCACAATTAACGCTTCACTTCGAACTGCTGGATGAACAAATGACATGAGTGACACCATATCAAGAGGCATAAACAAGAAAGGAATGATGGAAGACATCGTAGTCAGAATTAGAGGTCATGAAGTCGCCACAGACTTCTTGATCCTCGACATGAGAAGACGATGATGTCCACCTTTTCCTAGGAAGACCATTCCTCTACGCTACAAGTACAATCATTTACAAGAGGAAATCCATTTTCACTTTCCTGGAGAAAAGGCACGATGCAAGAAAAGTCACTCCCAATGAAGCCCCAAGAAGAATAGAAGTGAAAGACGCCGCTCTCAAACGCCAAAGAAGACAAGCTATCAAGAATAGAGAGGCCAATCACGAAGAAGAAGCTATCGACACTGTCCCAGAAAAGAAAGGAGAGAAACCTCAAAACAGTGAACCACAAGAAGTGAAGACTCAGACTACGAAAGTATGGGAGAAAATGTCTGCACCTAAGAGGTATAATCAATAACAACTTTCCAAATTTCTGACAACCTTGGGAGGTCTGAACCAAGGGAAGGTTCGGTTCGTCAGACCTAAATATCCGAACCTTCGCCAAAAGGTAAAAATCGGTAGTTATCTTTATATTTACTTTGCTGCATATTTCTCATATTTAATCCATAATTATTTCTTGCATCATCATATTTAATTCACAAACATTTTAATTTTTGCATTGCATTAGAAAAGAAAATAAAAATATTGCATTTGTTACAATACATCATAAACTATGAAGCCCCATGTGAATAATTCTATGGTGTGTAAAAACCCACGGGAATGTTCATCGTGGTGGCATAAAAATAATAAAAATAAATATGCATGCATTCATCCTGTGCATTTTCTCTTGCATCATAAAAATATAAAATACAAAAATATTGAGAAAGAGATCTTACTAAATTCTAGACAACTAAGGCTTAAGTGGCCAACCACTAACGCTTAATCTGTTCCACAAGTTTTTTTGTCTATTTGAGTTTCACAGGATTTGAAAGGCCAAGAAAAGCTGACGAGCAAGTGAATGCTCCATCCACTGTTGGAACACTGTCTCAACAAACATCAACATCAATCAAAGCTCTAATAAAGGAAGGACATATCCACTGCCACTCTGCTACATTACAAGATCGAACGACTACGTCAACATTCAGCTTGGGGGAAGGCACCCCCATGTATCCACATAAGTATCTTTATCCTCTTAAGTTTTTCATTCTATAAACAAATTCAAAACAACAAAAATATCTGAGCACATGAAGGTTCACTCTTAAAAATTCAAAACACCAAAAATATGTGAGCACATAAAGGTTCACTCTTAAAAATGAAAACACCAAAAAATATGTGAGCATATGAAGGCTCACCCTTAAAAAGAAAAAGAATAAAAATATGTGGGCACATGAAGGCTCAACATTAACTAAAAAGACAAAAATATATGGGCACATGAAGGCTCAACGCTATTAAGGGAATTAGCTTGGGGGAAACGCGCCCCCGTTATCTTCGCGACTCAGGTATGTTTTATTATTATTATTATTATTATTATTATTATTATTATTATTATTACTACCACTATTATTATTAGCTTTTATATTATATCTTAAAGTGTGTTAGATAAAATAAATAAAATAGTGTGTTTTAAGAAGTTGATGACTAAAAGAGAACCCTCTCTCTAATCTTTTGCATGGAAATGATGAATAGTTGCTCTATCTAATTTCTCTCAAGTACCTAGTCTTCAAAGCATGAGTTCTCCTAATTAATAATGATGCCTTAAAATAAAATTAAATGCATGGTTGCCAAATACTTGATCTAAGGTCTAGATAGTTGGGATATGACATGTGATGATCTAAGCTGCTATTATCTTGTTCTAAATAACACTAAAAGTTCCGGAGATTTCTAAATATAAACAAGACTATTAATTGCATTGAGTTAAATTAAGCTTTGTGACCCTGTGAGTAGTTTATCATACCATTGAATCGAGATCACTTACACATTTCATCCATCTTCCACATAAATGCTCATAATTATCTGTTGCTACCCTCTCAGAAGTTTGTTGGAAGCATGTGGCTATTATTTTTTTTAAAAAAAGAAAGAAAAGAGAGAAAAAAAAGAAAGATCCAAGGAAATAAAAAGGGACAAGTGTATGAAACCTCAAAAAGATAGATCCCGAGGAAATAAAAAGGGACAAGTGTCCGGAATCTAAAAAAAATATCAGAAAAATGGGCATGTGCCCGATAGTAGAATTAGCCTAATTGCCATATATCTCTGATAAACAGAAGAGAGTGAATATATTCAAAAGAGCATATGACTCCATTTTTCCATACACATGCACTTCTTTATTCAATGGTTGGTTGACTTTCTCTTTGGATCCATTGTTTAATTTGACAACATATGTATTAAAGCTTTAAAAAAATAATTAAAACTCCGGGATAAAGGTGAAGTGAAGGAACTAGAGACATAATGCTTGATTTGATCGTTCAATCTTTCAATTACTCAAGATCTAAGGCAAAAGTAATAAGCCCCATGAAGAATAACATAATATATTTTGGAGAATTTTTGTTTAACAGCAGGTATAGTTGTTGGAAGTGAAGATATTGTAGCAACTCCTGATCCATTGTTAATTTTAGGTTTTGCTAAGGGACTAGCAAAAGGTAAGCTTGGGGGAATTGTTGACACTGGTTATCTATCAAAATTAAAGGATAAATAAATATGAAAAGGGCATGAATTCAATCACCAATAAAAGTTTAGGGTTTTAATTGACAATATTCCACGAGTTTTGGTGAATTATGAATCTGCAGGGATTAAATAGGAAAACAACCCTCAATTGCTTCCCCTAGAAGGAAACCAACGCGAGATAACGCAACCGCCAAGTCAGGAATTCTCCAGAAGACTCCAGAGGACACCAGAGGACTCCACGAGGCGGGGCACCCCGAGACCCCGACAGGTGGGACCGACCGGTCTGGTGGGCCCACCGGTTGGCTAGGTCCCGGGCCCCCACGCCTCCTCCTTCTGGAACCTTCCTCCACCGACCCCGAGGACTCATCTCAGCCCTACGTGAAGTCGGTTTTATCTAACGACCGCGGTTGATCCCTCAGGGCTATATAAACAGGCCCCAGGCCCCAGGGAAGAAAAGTCTCTCTTCAGAAAAGTCTACGCCTCATTTAGAAACCCTAGAAGAAGACTTCAAGAGCCAGCTTTTAAGTAGAAGACTAGTTACCCCTCTAGTTTTGGTTTAGAACCTAGTCTTATACTAGACCTAGAAGAGAGAGAGAGAGAGAGAGGAAGAGATCAAGAAAGAGCTCCGGCCTGTCGGATCAACTTCTTCATCTTGTACCTGCGGATTCAAGTTTATCTTCAACTTGCTTCAGCGATTGTTTCGGTAAGCAATGTCTATATTTATGTTTGAGCCAATGTTCTTGTTATTCTTAAGGTTTATGACTCTCTTTTGAGTACTTTAATTCTAGTCATTCTAGAGTTAGAGTAGTTGGATAGTGTAAGCGTGGTGCTTAGACTTGATACCTCATAAATGCCTCATATAACGCCGGTAGTAGTGGTTGTTCGCAAGGGTTACTCTTATAGCCTTGTTGATTCTTCTATAGTCCACTTACCCGTGTGTAGGCTCGGTAGGATTATACATTTGCATAAAAGACTCATACTCTGTTTGTGACCTTTTATGGCAACTTCCCCACTAAGAATAATATAAACATATCACTCTTAAATTGGAATTAGACAACCTTAGTGATCCCCTCTATACTTCTAGATTCTCCATCCTTGTTAGCTACTCAGGGGTTAGACTTTAAGACTTAACACTATCCGTTCCTTTGGGTTCGATATTAAAACTGGGTTACTCCGGAGAAATGCTACATCGGTAGATTTTATCTATGCGCTTGTGGATAAAGTAGAGTGTGCGTTAATTTATACCAACAATAACTACACCTCTTGATATGGTGTCACTCATGTTCTTCGTTTGCCCAGCAATTTGAAGTGAAGCATTAGTTATGGAAGCTGGTAGCATCTTTCTTAGTGTGTATGTTCTTGTAGATCCAGAACCTTCACTCTAGAATTTGGGAGTTGACAAACTCCTCCTTGTTTTGCTCGAGAGTGTGTCCTGCTCATAAAGACAAGGTAGAGATCAAGTGCATGGGCTCTATTGGTGGAAAAACACCAACAGAACCAAAAGTTTTGTTCATTCCTCTCTAACCTTAGGCACATTGCACAAGATCAACTTGTTGTTTATGTGTTCTATTCAAACTTAACATGAGTGATAGGATAACAAGATGAGCATGAAAGTAACATCTTAAAATATTTAACAGATTAGATTGCTTAACCCAAGGAAGGATAATCTATGCATAATGTGTCGATCTTTTCATGATTGTGATATATCATCTTCCAAAGGTTAGATGCACAATATTTTAGCTCATTTGGTTACGATAGTGAGATTCAAGAGAGTAAAGCTAAGAACAAAGTGTAAAGAACTGAACTTGTTGAGTTGATTAGGTTCGATCAAGTGAGGTGCAACTTAAAAATGTTTGGTTCTTTATTTATGTGTATACCAGAATCAAAGAGAAACTTTTAAAGTGATGGTCACTTACCTTGAAATGATACTTTATCATTGAAGAGTGATTGCGTCGAACCACCTTGTGGAAGCTTCTCTTGTCTAGCTGGTTGTTGTTCATGAATGGATTGTCTTCTCTTGCTTATCTCATAGTGGGCCAGCTGAGTCTTGTTCTCAACAGGTCCAGACTATGGAGACTTTGTCAACTATTCTCTTGATTTGTAGGGTCGGGTACTATCTCTCCATCTTCTAATTCTTGTAGTGTAGTGGCTTCGTCCTTCATGATGTAACCCTCAATTCCTGGCAGTTGGTTCTTCCTTTATCGGTTGAGTCAACGTCTTCTCTTGGTTCTCTTCGGCTGCTCATAAGTGGTGTAGTTGTTGAAGAAGCAGCAATCCATTTGATGGAAGATCCAAAAGTGGACATCTCCAGGTCTGACATAGATGACACATTGGTGGTGTTCAAGAACGATCTTCCAAGAATGAGTGGTGGATCATACTCTTCTTCTTGGTTGGGGCAGCGTCTAGTGACTTGTACTAATCAAAATGGTGAGTAGGAGGTCAAAGTATCTTGAAGCTGGATTTCTCCATCCTACCCTTGATCGTGAAGCAAATCTAAACAATGGAATTGTGTCTTCCCTAAGCTGGCTTATGAGTGGAGTGGATGCCCAAATTTCTTCAACAACATTTTCATGAGTTGAAATTGTCGACCTTGTTGTTGTTGAAGTTGTTCCACCTCATCCCCCAAACTAGTTCTTGTGTTGCAATGATTAGAAGTGAGGAGAACTTCCACTGCTTGTCTTCATAGTGATCCACCAACAAACTTCCTTTGGACGACACATAGATGTTATAATGTAGTGGCATATCGTCACTCTGATATTTGTTGTTGGTGTTGGTGTTGATGTCTTCGATAATGATGAGCATAGGCATAGATTGGCCCATACGGGGTGAGTTGCATCCTGCTCATCATAAGTGTCCCATCTTAAGCCTTGGGATGGCTCAAAGCTTGGTTGCCTTCGATATCACTAGTGACTCGTCTGATGATGAGTTTTGTCTTTCCACGGGTTGGGTTTTGGATCTTTAAGTTCACACTTTGAACAAGCAAACCTCATCACCTACAAAATGTTAGTGGACACATACCCGAAGGATTGCACTGAATTTGGAACATGGGTTGTTATCCATAATATGTATGTATTTGTCCATGCTAATGAAAAGATGATTTTAAGATTACTTTAGCATAGACTAGCATTTTATGTGTTGGCTGCATTTTAACATGGTTCAAAGCAAAAGATACTTGCAGTAGAAGATAAATTAAAATAAACTTTAATACTCACAGCTCTTTTATCCATGATGAATGGGCTGAATCTTCATTATGCAGTTCACCGTATGCCTTGCTTCATCTCCGATGTGAATTCATCTCAGGACTTTCCCAAAGTGTATTTAGAGTTCTCTGCAGGGGTTAGACCAACAAAATATCCAATGTCTACACAAGCTAATTTCGGATCAATAATCAAACCAAACTCCGTGTCTAATTTGATTAAGGTAGACTATTTAACCTAAGCACCACGCTTAATTCAAAAAAACCTATGAAAATACCCATATGAAGTACTTTCAAACCGAAAATATACTAGCATAGACATAGGTAGCATGAAAGCATAAAAGAGATTTATTCAAATAGAGATGACAGAGTATGATCATAGTGAGGAATATTTTTTCTTTTTTTAGATGCGGATGACATGAATGCATATAAGGAACTTGATATGAGAAAAGATAAACTAAATGGAGTGGATGAATGATTAAGAGTAAACATGCAGTGGTATGAAAGAAATTAAAAAGATAACTAGTCATAAGTTTAAAGTCCATGAGCAAGACTGTCTCACCTTGATCATACTTACCATGTCTCACAACTGGGATTTGTGAGTGGTGCAGCGTAAATATCCGTCACATGGGATGAGAGTTGAATTCTTGTGACAGTGACCTTTTCTCCAATCTACACATGGTTAGAATAAATAATATATATGTATACACAAACCTGTGAGATGGCATGGCTCCAGAATTAATGATGGATCTTGAATGTTCAGGCACCCTGGGTTCCTTATTCTTGTGGAAGCTCGCCATAAGGTCAAAACGGTGTCTGATGTCCTGTCTATTCCACACTCAACAGAACAAGGGGTAATCCTACTAAAGCTAGTGGTACACTAAATTAGCAGACATCAAGATAATTATCAAAATCTTTACACCAATTGCTTCCCCGGCAACGGCGCCAAAAATGCTTGTTGATGTTCGTTAGTGCAAATAGAATATGAAAGATTCTGCAAGCACACAGAACACCATTGTAGCATTTTACCAGGAGTATTCCAGGATTGTTATTTATATTTTACCACTGGGAAGCAAGGGTTAAGAATTTGATAACTTACTATCATGCATCTACTAACTCAGAGTACTAGTTAGACTAAAGCAGGAGTAATTGATATATGATAATGAAAGTACATCAAAGAGAATTCAATGATAAATGTATAGATAACTATAGTGGGAGGACAACGGGAGAGATCAAGGTTCCTATATACTTCTCTATTACTTGTGTTCTAAGGCAACAAAGATGAAAAGATATAGCAGTCATAAACATTGGCACTTTGGAGCAACAGTACCTTTCCAACTCTCGAAGAAGACTAGGAAAAAGGTAGTTGGGAGAAGGTTGTCAAAAGCTCTACAAAACATCAATCCGAACGTGGTGGACTACGAAGGCCTAACAGAGCTGTCACCCCTGGGGCTACCACAACTATTCCGTGGGATTGAGCGCATCCTCAGGAAACCTATAGACTAAACACCATGTCTAATCTATCAATTACTACTCTAATTACCTAGGATAACTAGAGCACTCAATACGAACAAAGATCCCATGCCAAGATATAACAATTATACTAATCATATAATAAAGCATAAAGTAAATAGAGAAGATAAATATATTAAAGCATAAGTCTTACAAAGAAAAGATACAAAGACATACCAAAACTCTGAAGACTCCTCCGGAACTAAAGCGCAGCTCCGCTCGCCATAACTCACGACTAGAGCTAATCTATTACATTGGAAAATCTAAACCTAATTCTCTAGAGAGGAGACGTTGTCCTTCGAGGGACGCCTCTACAACTCCCAGATGATGATGATGTTTTGCCTCAGGGGGTCTGGGGTTTATTATATAGGGGCTCCTGGCCTCCCCTCCACCTTGAGCAAGTGATGTGGTATTAAATCCTTTGCCATAGGCATATGGGCCTTAATGGGCCACAACGCGTTGGAGAGGTCGGTTTGATGCACCACGCGAAGGGGGGCGAGATTGGGCCCAGGGGGAGACCCGTCGGTCTGCCTCTATGATAGGTGGGCCCCGCCTTCCGTGGGTCGCCTTCTCGTGTCTTCTGGAATGTTCTAGAATCTTCCAAGTCATATCCATCGAGGACTCTCGCTCCGGGACTCCAAATATAGCAAATCATATGTCTGTTTCGATTGTCTCGACGAGGTCTTCGCAATGGTGTGCTCTGTTTCATCACTTGAGATACTTTTATATGGTAAAAACATGGATGTCCTACAAAACAAGTGAGAGCACCAAAACTCGTGGAACTTGTTAGTTTCAAACCCTACAACTATGCTTTGTGATTCATTTAGTGTCATTTCATACAATAGTTGATGGTATAATATTGACATTAAGGACCGTCAACACTCACCCTGTTTGTTTTTGAAAACCCATTTGGTTCCTATAGGGTGGCATTCTGGTGGAGGTGGAACTAGAGTCCAAATTTGGTTTCGCTCAAAATTCTCTAACTCCTCATGCATGGTGTTAAGCCAATTAGGATCAGAAAGAGCGTGTCCAACATCTTTGGGCTCAAAAGAAGCAACGAATGCAGAATGAGCAAAGTGCGAGATTTCATACGCTCGTGACCGCGTGACTCGCTGGTCGATGCCGCTAATCATCTGTTGCGGAGGGTGGATCTGCTGTACGCTTCGGGGCGCTTGCCTCGCCGAAGTCGCCTCCCCCTCGCCAGATGCTGTCGCTCCCTCAGGTGCAGCCGGTGCTCGCTGGAGAGGTGGCTCAAGAGGACCCCAACAAGTGGAAGTAGTGGGATCTGGTCCTCGAGCAAATGTCGTCGTCGCAGGGTCGAATGGGGCAGCCAGTGGAGTTGGCTTGGGATGACCCCAATCGGCGTCTTCTTGCTCCTCCTCTACAAAGATCGTCTCTCCCATCTCCTGATCTCTTGCAACATCAATAGTAGAAGAAACACAAGGCATAGTCTCGTCGAATGTGATCTCGCAGGTCTCCACTATCCGGTTAGTCTCAAGGTTAAGAACACGATAAGCATGAGAATGCAAAGCATAACCAAGAAACACACCATCAGCAGAGCGAGATTCAAATTTGTCCAAATTGCCTTGCTTCAGGATGAAGCACTTGCACCCAAACACCCGAAAATGAGACACCTTGGGTACCCGTCCAAAACGCAACTCATAAGAGGTCTTTTTCATGAAATCTCAAAGAAAGATGCAATTTGAAACATGACAAGCGGTGTTGATCGCCTCGGCCCAAAAATGCCTAGGAGTCTTATGCTCATCGAGCATCGTCCTGGCCATCTCAACAAGGGTTCAGTTCTTACGCTCAATAACACCGTTCTGCTGGGGGATGTAAGGAGAAGACAACTGATGCTCGATTCCAAGAGAAGAACAGAAAGAGGTAAACTGCGAGTTGACAAACTCAGTACCATTATCGCTACGAATAGCTCTAATAGTATCAGGGGGAAACTCAGTTTTCAACCTCAAAATAAGATCTCGAGCAAAAGAAAAAACTTCATCCTTAGCCTCAATGAAGAACACCCAAGAGTACCTCGAAAAATCGTCAACGATCACTAGAACGTACTCAACAGTGTCCATGTGTAAAAGCTCGCCGGGTTGCTTGGTCATCACCTGATTAATAGGTGGGTGAGAAGCAGCAACCATCTTCCCGTGACGACAAGGATGGCAAACAAGATCCTTCTGAAACTTAAGCTTGGGCAATCCTTGGATTAAGCCAAGTGAGCTAAGTCTTGCAAGCAAGTCAAAACTCAAATGACCAAGCCTCCTTTGCCACTTCCACAAATCAGAAGAAGGACCAGCCATCAAACATCTAGCAAAGCCGAAAGAACAAGAAAAATCAGCTCTGAAAACACAGCCAAATGGGACGACCCAACAAACAAGGTCTCCCCAAGAATCCAAAACTCGACAAAGGCCTTTCTTAAAGTGCACTTCATAATTGTCTTCAAGGAGTTATGAAACTGAAAGCAAGTTAAAATGCAAGTTAGAAACCAAGGCAACATCCTTGAGCACGAAGTTCAAATTGAGTCGAATAGCTCCATGAGAAACAACCTTACCTCTACCACTATCCCCGAAAGTGATGTACTCCTTGTGCACCACGGGGTCTAGGTTGGAGAACCATTCCTTCCTTCCGGTCATGTGGCGCGAGCACCCGAAATCCATTAGCCACATGTTCTCCAGCCGAAGTTCCTGCATCAATAGAAAGGCAGGAAATGAGCATATGGCACAACACTGGGGTTAGTATTCTGAGAAGGATACCAGTGTTGTGTCATAGGCCCAGAAAAAGTAATGAGGACATGCCTAGCATTCACTCATCTTCAAATGAAGCTACACATGATATAGCAGGTCCAATTACAAGGAGTAGAGCTAAACAATTGGAGAAAGAAATTCATTCTCAGGTGAACGCTAACCTTATGTTTAATAATCAGTTTATGTTGAATGAGCCTATACTATTGAGTTCTTGTTTCAATGTCCTTAGGAATAATGGAGTGTATGAACCAGCATGGGATGAAGATGGATTCAAGCCTCTAGACATCTGAACCAAGAAGCCTATGGTGTGCATGAATAAAATGGTGGTTCATCACTTTTGCATGGGATTGCAACCAGAAGCTAGGTGGCTAACACATGGTATGAATTTCAAGCATCACCGCGGACAGAATACAAGGAGTTAGACGGTGATCTATAACTGGATAGAAGCGTCTTCAAGTCCACTTTCCAACCCATCAAATGGCTCATTATTTAGACTTCCCAATAAAGAGTTATGCTCATTTTAGTAACTGCTGTCAGAAGCTGAAAAGACGCGCGAACCAGCCACGAAATTCACTAGTGCTATATATCCTTGTAATGGGTGACGTGAACAGTAACTCGTGATTGAAATTTCAGAAACACCAACTCTTGGAATTCTTGTCCCAACGTGAGTCTTGAGAGGCTTGCAAACTTGTTCTTTCGATTCCTGAGGGAGTTGTAGAACGCCGAACTACGGTTCACCCAGTTTGTGCCTTCACGTCTATACGGCGTGATTGCGTGGGCTGTTCGTCGGTACGTGGAAGGGTGATTGTCTCGGTAGTTCGTCGCGTGGATGGCCTCGCGGTGCACTGCCTCTTCGCCAGGTCACGCAGCGACAAGTTATCAAGTTCGTGGATCCTACGAGAAGATCGGGCCACAACAACTTGCTACACGTGCTGCATAGACGTGTGCATATCATCTGGTACCAAAGCCTTCGTTTCCTCAGTAGGATTGTTCTTGTTTTTGGTAGGATAGAGTTTATATACCTATTGTCCACTAATAGCCAAAAATAAAACCTACAGCACAAATTCATATGTGCTACTGATTTTGTAGCTTGCTTTATCGAGTTTTAATCCTTTAAGATTTGTCTAGTTGCTGAATTTTCTTTTCCACTCGTTCTAGTTGTTGTCTTTGTTCTAATCATCAAATCGCTTGCTGCATGTACCCACCCATCCCACCCTTGATCGGATCGTTGCTTGCTGCATATATATAAACAAAAAAAAATACCCACCCATCCCACCCTTGTTCTCTAACCGCTACATATTCCCCACCCGAGTTTTTTTTGTCTTTGTGCTGCTCCATCCATATTAGTTGATCCTTATGGGCCCCTTTTAGTTGAAAGTTGTGCTGCGTTTGTCATAGAGATTAAAAGAAAAAAAATGTATATGAGTCAAAAAGACTAAAAACAACGAGTTAGTGTTTCAAAAAAGAAAGAAAAAAAAAGAAAGAAAGAAAAGAGAATTGTGTTCAGCACACCAAAAGGGGTTTGGGTAGCAACAATTTTCGGTTGGTGCAATTGGTGTTAATCTATCCACTTCCTACATCTTGTTCCTTTCTTTGTGCATCTTTTCCTTTATATTCAGCAACTTAGACTTGTGTTCTTGGATTATTATTCGGTTTTGCATCACTACATTTCAGTGCATTCCACTTACATATTACCCCTCCAAGCTCCACTTAAAAGCACCGTGAGTTGTTGCACCGTCGTCGCTGTTACATTCACTCTTCCCTACAGATTGCAGCCTCGGTTCTTGCTCTTTTCAGGGAGAGAAAGAACTTGTTTTGTAAGTGGTGAGGGAGTGATTCCACATATTATTCTATCCTATATTTTTGTTTGTACTAATATGGCAGGAATTGGAGATGGTGCCCCTGTTTCGGCGGAGGAATTCGAGGAGATGCATACACAAATGCATAATCTGATGCAACAGCTCCAAACTCTCCAATTGAACATGCCACATGGCGATCCGCCACCAAATGAAGATGCTGAAATTGAGGAGGATGATCCACCACGTCGTCCCACTGGTCGTGGACGTGGCGAACGTGGTCTTGGTTTTGCTAATTTTGGTCGTGCTCATCGCATTCCTATTGGAGGTGGAGGAGATTATGATGGTGATGATGATATGTTGTCCGACATGGATGGTCATCGACATGGTGGCCATCATGGTTATCATGACCGCCATCGTCATCGTAATGATGATGGTTTAAGAAACATGAAAGTGTCTATTCCCCCTTTCAGCGGACAGGAGAATGTTGATGCATACTTTGAATGGGAGACCAAGGTGGAACACATATTTGATTTGTATGAATACCCTCCTGAAAAGAAGGCAAAGCTTGCAGCCATTGAGTTTAAAGGCTATGCCATAACTTGGTGGAATCAGATCTGTACTGAATATCAAAGAGTTGGGCATGTTCGTATAACTTGGGAAGACATGAAGAGGGAAATGCGACGTCGTTTTGTTCCTGCATATTACTCTCGTGATCTACATTTGAAGCTGAAACGTCTTGTGCAAGGTACTCGTACTGTTGATGAATATTTTGAAGAATTGGAAATGTGTTTACTTCGTACAGGGATAACTGAAGATGAGGAATCCACAATGGCTCGGTTTCTGTTTGGCCTCAATAAACCCATTGCTGATAAAGTGGATATGACAACCTACACATGTCTCATCGAGTTGGATCATTTTGCAAAGAGGGCTGAAAGGCAAATTGCTACGTCTTACAAATACAATGCTTCCTGGCGTCATTCCCAACAGCAAGGGGATGTCACGCCTCAATTCCAGCAGCAAGGAGCTGCAATGGCCAAATCCTCATCTCGTGGAACAAATAGATCTATTCCAACTTCTTCCAAACAATTGGATGTGAAAGGTAAAGTTGTGAGTTCAAGTCAGCCCACTTCTTCTACTGCAGCCAACCAACGCAAGACAAGCAAGATTGAGTGTTTTAAGTGTGGTGGTCATGGGCATAAGCAAGCTGAATGTCCCAATCGTCGTACTATTATTGCACTTGCTGATGGTTCTTATGATTCACAAAGTGAAGAGGAGGACGAGTTTCACAATGTATTTGCAGATCCTAATCTTGACACTTGTGAGTATTCAGCAGAGGATGGTACATTTGAGCTAGGTCTGAATTGTTTAGCCATTCATCCTATTCCAACTTTTGCTCACAATGACATGTTACAAGATGTTATTTCTCCATCTTCTGACGAGATTACTAGTGCTGATTTTTCTGATTTCGAGCCTTCTACAATGAACACACCATCTCCTTCTTTGGTGGTTAGAAGAGTTATTTCCACTTAGTTTGTTGCTGCTGAACAAGGACAACGCCATAATTTGTTTCAGTGCCGATGCAAAGTGAAAGGCCAAGCGTGTCGTTTCATCATAGATGGTGGGAGCTGCAATAATATTGTTAGTGCTTTGCTTGTTGAGAAGCTTGGTTTGCAGCCACGTCGCCATCCACATCCATACCATATGCAATGGTTGAATAATTCTGGGACAGTTAAGGTTTCAGCCATGATTCGTTTGTCATTTTATATTGGTGATTATCATGGCGAGGTGGATTGTGATATTGTCCCCATGCAAGCATGTCATTTGCTGCTTGGTCAGCCCTGGCAATTTGATGTGGATTCGGTGCATTTTGGACGGTCTAACAAACACACTTTCATTCATAATGACAAGAAGGTGGTTCTTGTTCCATTATCTCCAGAGGAGATACATGCTTCAGATTTGGCTCGCAAGAAAAGAGAGGAATCTGACAAAAGAAAATTGAGTGAGATCCCCACCACAAGTAAGGGAGAGAGTTCTAACCCATCCAGCCACATAAAGCCTCATGCCAATCCTAAACAGCCATGCCACACTGAGTGTCTCTTTGTGAGCAAGAGTGATATGAGAGAAGTGAGAAACACCACAGCCCCATTCTTTGTGCTCTTGCACAAGGAGGTCCTACTTTCAACTAACGATTTACCTTCATCGCTGCCTAGTGTTGTTCTTGATCTCTGACAGGACTTTGAAGATGTTTTTCCCGATGAGATACCAGCTGGACTTCCTCCACTTCGTGGAATTGAGCATCAAATTGATTTGGTACCAGGTGCTTCTCTTCCAAATCATCCAGCCTACCGCACCAATCCCGTATAGACAAAGGAAATTCAGCGACAGGTAAAAGAGCTTTTGGACAAAGGGTATGTTCGTGAATCCTTATCACCATGTGCTGTTCCCGTTCTTTTAGTTCCAAAGAAAGATGGCTCTTGGCGCATGTGTGTTGATTGTCGTGCTATCAATGCTATAACTGTTGGATATCGCCATCCCATTCCACGACTTGATGACATGTTAGATGAATTGAGTGGTTCCATCATTTTCACCAAGATTGATTTGCATAGTGGCTATCATCAAATCCGCATGAAACTTGGTGATGAATGGAAAACAACGTTTAAAACTAAAATTGGTCTGTATGAATGGCTTGTGATGCCATTTGGCTTGACAAATGCTCCTTCAACTTTTATGCGCTTAATGAATCATGTTTTACGAGCTTTCAATGGCAAGTTTGTAGTTGTTTATTTTGATGATATTCTGATCTATAGCAAATCATTTGATGAACATCTTGATCATATCCGTCAAGTACTTGCTGTTTTGAGGGAAGAGAAATTGTATGGCAACTTTGCTAAGTGCACCTTTTGCACAGACCGAGTTGTTTTCCATGGCTTTGTTGTTTCTATAGATGGTATTCAGGTTGATGAAGAGAAAGTTAAAGCAATAAAGGATTGGCCTACACCGGTAAATGTGAGCAAAGTTCGAAGCTTTCATGGTCTTGCAAGTTTCTATAGGCGTTTTGTTAAAGATTTCAGCACCCTCGCTGCACCCCTTAACAATCTCACAAAGAAGGATGTTCCATTCAAGTGGGGGCATGATGAAGACCAAGCATTTCACACACTGAAAACAAAGCTTTGTGAAGCACCGCTGCTACAACTTCCTGATTTTGGTAAGACATTTGAGATCGAATGTGATGCAAGTGGTATTGGCATAGGAGGTGTACTGCTGCAAGAAGGTAAACCTGTTGCCTACTTTTCTGAAAAACTAAATGGTCCACATCTGAATTACTCAGTTTATGACAAAGAGCTTTGTGCCTTAGTTCGCGTTTTGGAAGTTTGGCAACATTACTTGTTACCTAAAGAATTTGTAATTCATTCTGATCATGAAGCTTTGAAATATCTTAAAAGCCAAGGCAAGCTGAACTGTCGACATGCTAAATGGATTGAGTTCATTGAAACGTTTCCCTATGTTGTCAAACATAAGCGTGGTAAAGATAACATTGTTGTTGATGCCTTGTCTAGAAGATGTGCATTGATTACACAACTAGATACAAAAGTCCTTGGATTGGAATCCATTAAAACACTTTATGTTGTTGATGCTGATTTTAACGAACCTTTCTCTCGTTGCATTGATGGAAAAGGTTGGGATAAATATTATGTGCATGATGGCTTCTTGTTTCGGACTAATAAAATATGCATTCCAGCTTGTTCGATTCGTCAAGTTCTTTTGCAGGACGCACATGCAGGTGGACTAGCTGGTCATTTTGGTGTCAAAAAGACATTGGACATGCTCTCTGATCATTTCTTTTGGCCACATATGCGACGTGATGTCCAGCGGCACGTTGGGTGTTGCATCGTTTTCTTGAAAGCTAAGTCCCGCCTCAATCCCCATGGTTTATATACTCCATTACCTATTCCACATGTACCTTGGGAAGATATATCTATGGACTTTGTTCTGGGATTACCTCGGTCTCAGAGGGGGAGGGATTCTATTTTTGTTGTTGTAGATCATTTTTCTAAAATGGCACATTTTATCCCATGTCATAAGAGCGATGATGCTTCACATGTTGCTGATTTGTTTTTCAGGGAGATCGTTCGTTTACATGGAGTTCCAAAGACTATTGTTTCAGACCGGGATACAAAATTTCTCAGCTATTTTTGGAAGACATTATGGGCTAAGCTTGGTACAAAGTTGTTATTTTCCACCATTTGTCATCCGCAAACGGATGGACAAACAGAAGTTGTCAACCGTACCTTGTCAACCATGTTGCGTGCTGTGTTGAAAAAGAATTTGAAGCTCTGGGAAGATTGCCTTCCACATGTTGAATTTGCTTATAACAGGGCAGTCCATTCTACAACAAACTCTTGTCCATTTGAAATTGTTTATGGGTTTAAACCGCATACTCCCATGGATCTTTTGCCTTTACCATTACAGGAACAAATTAACTTGGATGCTACGAAAAGATCAGACTTTATCAAGCGGTTACATGCAGAGACAAGAAAGAATATTCAGAAGAAATCAGCACAATATGCAAAGCAAGCAAACAAAGGTAAGAAGAAGGTTACATTCCAGCCAGGAGATCTTGTATGGTTGCATCTACGCAAGGAACGCTTTCCCCAACAGTGTAAGAGTAAGTTATCTCCTAGGGGTGATAGTCCGTTCAAGGTTCTCCAAAAGATAAATGATAATGCTTACAAAATTGAGCTGCCACCTGAATATTCCAATGTGAGTACAACATTCAATGTCAAAGACTTGCTTCCATTTGTTGGTGACCCTGAGTCGAGGACGACTCCTTCTCAAGAGGGGGAGGCTAATGAGGACATGCCTAGCATTCACTCATCTTCAAATGAAGCTACACATGATATAGCAGGTCCAATTACAAGGAGTAGAGCTAAACAATTGCAGAAAGAAATTCATTCTCAGGTGAACGCTAACCTTATGTTTAATAATCAGTTTATGTTGAATGAGCCTATACTATTGAGTTCTTGTTTCAATGTCCTTAGGAATAATGGAGTGTATGAACCAGCATGGGATGAAGATGGATTCAAGCCTCTAGACATCTGAACCATGAAGCCTATGGTGTGCATGAATAAAATGGTGGTTCATCACTTTTGCATGGGATTGCAACCAGAAGCTAGGTGGCTGACACATGGTACGAATTCAAAGCATCACCGCGGACAGAATACAAGGAGTTAGACGGTGATCTATAAGTGGATAGAAGCGTCTTCAAGTCCACTTTCCAACCCATCAAATGGCTCATTATTTAGACTTCCCAATAAAGAGTTATGCTCATTTTAATAACTATTGTCAGAAGCTTAAAAGACGCGCGAACCAGCCACGAAATTCACTAGTGCTATATATCCTTGTAATGGGTGACGTGAACAGTAACTCGTGATTGAAATTTCAGAAACACCAACTCTTGGAATTCTTGTCCCAACGTGAGTCTTGAGAGGCTTGCAAACTTGTTCTTTCGATTCCTCAGGGAGTTGTAGAACGCCGAACTGCGGTTCACCCAATTTGTGCCTTCACGTCTATACGGCGTGATTGCGTGGGCTGTTCGTCGGTACGTGGAAGGGTGATTGTCTCGGTAGTTCGTCGTGTGGACGGCCTCGCGGTGCACTGCCTCTTCACCAGGTCACGCAGCGACAAGTTATCAAGTTCGCGGATCATACGAGAAGATCGGGCCACAACAACTTGCTACACGTGCTGCATGGACGTGTGCATATCAAAAAGTGTTAGAAGGAACACCAAACTGTCCTCGTCCCATGGGTGGATAACGATCACCACTAGACTGAATGGGTGGCCCGCTATGGAATGGAAATCCTCCAAACTCACCTCCTTGTCCCATTTGAGCAAAGTGATCACCACGATACTGTAAAGGTGGTCCGCTATGGGACGGAGCAGCAAAGCCTCTTACACCCGGCTCACGATCGTATTGAGGATGACCGGAACCGTGACGGGTATGACCACCACCCTGTGGTTTAGCTGCCTGGGCCTAGCCACTTGAGGCGGTGCACTTCTAGGCCTAGCGCCCTACCTCTGAACTCCCTGGCCTTGCACACCCTGGAAAGGGTGGTGCCTGGCCTGGTTGTTCAGTTCCATCTCCCTCCTAGCCGCTCTCTTCCTCCGAAAGCAAAACTCAGCCAGGTGACCCAAGGCAGTACTCGCACTCAAACCTCACCACTTTCTTGGGTTGTTTGGTTTGCATTGTTGCGACGGTGGTTCACCTTGGCTGGCTTCTTTCCCTTCAGAAGGGGATCACTAGAGTGGCGAGGAAGGGTATCAAGTGTGTTCCTAAGATGGTTAGGTTTGGGAACCCACATTTGCTTGCGAGGTGGAGCCTTGGGAGACTCAAAAAGATACCATCCTTGGTGATAGGCTTAGGTGGCTCAGGTGGGGTGATTTTGAAAAGCTTAGGGAGAGTGGATGGTTTCTCACTCGGGTCTACTCCGCTAAACTCACCAATTTTGCCAAAGACACTAGAGCCCTCACCACCTGAAGCAAAGCCTAATCCCGGACCGCCAGTTCCCCTCTTGAACTGACTGATCATCATGCCCAACTGTGGCTCACTGCATGACACCCAACTTAGGATGGATCGAAGGTATGTGTTTTCCTCCTCGGTTTGCATCCTGTCATGCCGACAGTTGGCAATCACAAGCTCCATCGCCGCGCATCGCTCACATGGAGCGGACAAGGTGCTAACTGAGCTGGCCTTCATGGCTTCAGCAAGCTTGGCACTAACTTCTGCCCACTCAGTTCACAAGCCTGGATAGGACTTGCACACACCCAGCAAAGAAGACCTCGCCTTCACTTCCTCTAGCTCCTTCCTCAGGGAGGCACAAACTTTGCACTCACCAACCAAGTCTAGCCTACTCTTCAACTCATCATACAACTCGATCAAAGAGGCGTACTTGGTTTGCATGGTGGCAAAGTTGGTCATATGCATCGTGCACTCATCACACTCCTCCTCGGTCACCTTCACCTCGGTCCTAGCACTCTCAAGCTCCTTAAGCGCCTCTACCATTTTAGCCTTGAACTCGTTGTGCTCTCTAAAGGTACGCTTGAGTTGCTTGTCTTGACCAAGGACAATGTTGGCCAAGGTATCGCGCTCACCGGTAAGACGATCAACAAGAGAAGAGGATGATACCTCAGAAACGTCGTCGTCGGTGTCGGCGTCCTTGTCCTGACACTTGCGGTCCTCCTCATCCAAGGCCATGGTGTAGAAGCCCTTGGAGGAGTTGCCGAAGAAGCAGAGTTCATTGAAGCGTTCTTCAGTCTTGTGCACGGACCCATCGTCGCTAGAGTCACCATCGGAGCTCTTCTCGACGTCGCTGATGGAAGCAATGAAAGCGCACCTGCCGGCGTCGAAAGTCTTCTCCAAGTCCTCCTGGCGATAGCTGCCCTTCTTCTTCTTCCCGGCCTTGTTCTCTGGCTTGCCATTGCGCCTGGAGTTGCGGTACTTGTCGGGAAGCTCTTGTCGCGCTTGGGACAGCTCGTGACGAAGTGATCCGGATCTCCACATCTGTATCAGCCCACACGTGCACCACCACACCGGCAATTCAGGCGGTTGTTTTGGAACCGCGAGAATCGGGTGATGATGAGGGCGAGCTCGTCATCGCCCAACGCCTCCACCTACTCCTCTGTCACTGAAAGCAAAGAAGACAAAGCAAAGAGAGGTGGTGAAGCGTCAGCAGAAAGAGCCGATCCACCCTTGCCTGAGACCAAAGCCATGGAATGTGAAGATGGGTTCTTCAGCTTGGCCTGAGTCTAGTGAACGATCTCGGTGGACTTGAGCTTGCTAAATAGCTCGTCCAAGTGAGGGTGTCGTAAGAAGGAGACTCAATGATGGTCGACACCTTCACCTCCCATACCTTCTGATCCAGGGTATATAGAAGCTTGAGTGCCCTCTCATGATCATCATAATGTAGGTTGGCCCGATTGGCACGCATCTTGTTCACAATCGTTTGGAAACGAGCGAACATGGCGTCGATCGTCTCTCCCTCCAACTGAACAAAGTTCTCGTATTCCTGCTTGTATGTCTCAAAGAGTCTGGTCTTGACCTGAACGGTCCCCTCGTGGTAGCTCTGTAGCTTCACCTAGATCTCTCGAGCAGTCTGAAGCTCGGAAACACGCTCGAACTTAGGAAGGGAGATGTTGGCCAAAAGCGCGTTACGAGCCTTGGAGTTGGCCTCGTGCTGGTTAATCTGGATCTGACCCACACGAGCCGCAAGGACCTCGTACTCAGCATTCTCGCATATCTCCCGGATAGAAGATCCGATGCTACAGAGATAAGCACGCATCTGAATCTTCCAGTAGGGATAGTTCGTCCCATCGAAGTAGGGAGCCTTGTCGTTCCCTCGATCCATGTCGCCCTTAGGATCCGAAACCGATTAAGGTAGAGAAGATCCCTTAACTGGCTCCGATACCAATTGAAGGATCGAATTGGCGACCAGAGGGGGGTGAATGGGAGCCTCAAATTTCAACTCGTGATATTAATTGCCCTTGCCTAGAAAATCACTCTGAAAGCAAGACATGGGCTAGCTAGTATCCATGACCCTAGATGTAGAGTGGATGCTACCTAGAAGCACAGCGGGATACTACACAACCCAAAAGTCCAACGCAAAAGTCAGAAACCAAATCCGAAGTCGAACAAACGAACCGCAGAAGAAATAGTGAACAAGTCACTGCATCAGACGCTGGCAGCATCCGATGCCTCAGTGGCGGATGCGTCTGATGTGAACAGAGCAGTTCTGGAACCTTACTGCATGGCCATCAGACGCTGCTATAGTGATAGCTCAGCGTCCGATGCTCTGGCTCTGGCGCGTCCGATGATCAATGGAGCGTCCGATGCTCACTCAAAAACGCGGTTCTCAGACACGTGTTACAGGAGCATCTGATGCTATGAAGCAGTGTTCGATGCTCCCGTGCTCAGCGTCTGATGCCCCCGAAAACAGCACAGTTCTTCGGCGATTCATCCCGATCTCCTACGAATCAAAAGCTCTAGGGCCAAGACTCGATCTGAGAGGTCACAAGGATGTTAGTGAGCTACTCCTAAGAGATCATGGCTCGATCCTAACTCCAAATCGGTGAATCGAGAGAATTCAGGGCAAAGGAGAAGGAAATCGATCCAACACAAAAACCGACCGATCTACTAGCTCATGAGGTTTGAGATTAATTCCTTCGGTGCAAAGATGTGCCTCATGACCTAGAACAACTCAGTTTAAGTGGAATCGAAAACCGTTCCTCGGAGAGGGAGAACGAAGCAAATCTCCGAGAGGGCAAAAACCAAAACGTGAAGAACACAACTCAAAACGCGAATTGATCTCGAATTCCAGCCGAAATATCTCCACACGAGGATACAACGAGATTACGGTCTCGTTTCCTCAAAATCCAAATACACAGATGTATGATTAGCCATCTCTGTGGATCACAGGCAGCGAAGTATGATTAGAACCTAAGCGGGGGCTAGAGAGAGAGAGAGCTTAGGAACAAAATGGCTGCAAAGATAGAGAGAGAGAGGAGGGGCGCCTCTCTTATTTATAGCCTAATAACAATAGTCCCCTTCTGCCCCTAGATATAAGAGCGAAGCGGCCAACCCTAGGGGTATCCCGGTCCAACTCTGAAGAGTTGCGATTCGACGGTCACGCACCTTCCTCATCCTTAGCTTCACCTCGATGCAAGCCTAAGGATGCCGCCATGTGTCGTCCTGTCGACCGCCGCGCCTTCCTCGTGGATAGCTTTGCCGCCACGCCAGCCTCTCCACGCCGCCACGCGTTCACCATCCTTTTTGGACCTCCCCACGGTTTTGAGGCTAAAATCGGGAAACCTATCCTCCGGCTGAGTTTTGTGGCCCAAACTAAAAAACCCGCGACCCTAGGTTTTGAGGCTCAAACCTGGAAACCGTCCTCGCCGAGTTTTGAGGCCCAAACTCGGAAACCCGCCACCCCGAGTTTTGTGGCCCAAACTCGGAAACCGTCGAGGGTAGTTTTTAGAGGCTCAACTACCAAACCCGTGCCATAGACGGGATGTGGTTCGCACACCTCGAGTTCCAGCACCAATGTCGGAGCATGTCCAGCCTCCACGCCGGGCACAGTGCATCGCCTTCCTTCTCGGCCTCCCGCCAAGTGTCATGATGCCATCACCTTCCTCCCGACTCGACCGATGCACCGCACATCCCCATGTGCTCTCGCTCGTCGATGCCACGTGCCAGCTACCACAGCTGGTCCTCAGGTCTCCCAGTCCGTCGGTCCAAGCCTCACATTCGCCCTTCACCGCTCCCGGTCCGTCGGCACGGCACGTCTCTACTTGACCTTCACCTCACCTTCGACCACTGTCTCCGAGCTCCACACCTGTATATCAACACAGCCAAGAGACATGTTGCCTCTCACCCCTTCCGGTGAGCCTATTGACCGATCGCTCATCACTCAGGAAAGGAACCACTAGGGCACATATCAACCTTGTGTTCGTACGGGTTTCTGAGTTTAGGCCACAAAACTCAGCCCGAGGACTGGTTTCCCGGTTTCAGCCTCAAAATCGGGGGGAGGTCCAAAAAGGACGGTCAATGCGTGGCAGCGCCGAGAGGCTTGCGTTGCGGCGAAGCTATCGGTGAGGAAGGCGCGTGGCCGTCGGATCATGACTTGGCAGAGTTGGACCGGGGTACCCCTAGGGTTGACCTGTTTGCTCTTGTATCTAGGGGTAGAAGGGGAATAAGTGTATTAGGCTATAAATAGAGAGGTAGCCCCTCCTCTCTCTCTATCCTTGCAGCCTTCATTCTCTAGCCTTTGCTTAGGTTTTTGCATCATACCGCGCTGCTTGTTATCCGTAGAGTGACTGACAATACCTCTGTGTACTTGAGATTTTGAGGAAACGAGACCGTAATATCGTTGTTGTCTCGTGGGTTCGAGACACGGCTGAAATCGAGATTGATTCACACTTTGTTCGTGTGTTCTTCGCATTTTCGGTTTTTGCCCTCTTGGAGATTTGCCTAGTTATTCCTCTCCAAGAAACGGTTTTTGATTCCGCTTGAACTCACTTGTGCTAGATCATGAGGTGCTACTTTTCAGCGAAGGAATTCATCTCTAACCTCACTTGCACATGTGAGGGCTGCTACGGGTGCGGCGACCCTAATCACTTTTTTGCGAGTTGCCCCAAGCGCGACAAGAGCTTTTCCGGCAAGAACAACAACCCCAGGCGCAAGGACAAGCGCGAGTACAAGGCCGGCAAGCCAAAGATCAAGGGCGGCTACCGCAAGAAGGATCTTGAGAAGGCGTATGACGCGGGCAAGCGTGCCTTCATCGCCTCCCTCAGCGATGTCGAGAGAAGCTCTGATGGCAACTTTAGCAATGACGAGTCCGAGCACAAGACAAAGGAACGCTTCAACGGCCTCTACTTCTTCGGCAGCTCAACCAATGACTTCTGCACCATGGCTTTGGATGTGGAGGACCGCAAGTGCCAGAACAAGCACGCCGACACCGACGATGAAGACAACACTTCTGAGGTATCAAACTCTTCCACTGTCGAACGTCTTTCTAGCGAGCGAGACTCTTTGGCCGAGATAGTCCTAGCTCAGGATAAGCAGCTTTTGCGTGCCGCTAGAGAGCGCAATGAGTTCAAAGCTAAGTTAGGCGAGGCGCTTAAGGAGCTTGAGAGTGCTAGGTCCGAGGTGAGGGTGACCGATGAGGAGGAGTGTGATGAGTGCACAATGCACATGACAAACTTTGCCACCCTGCAAACCAAGTATGCCTCTTTGATTGAGGTGTATGATGAGCTGAAGAGTAGGCTAGACTTGGTGGGTGATTGCAAAGAGTGTCCCTCCCTGAGGAAGGAGTTGGAGGAGGTGAAGGCGAGGCCTTCTTTGCTGGGTGCGTGCAAGTCTTGTCCAGGCTTGTGGACTGAGTTGGCAGAAGTCAATACCAAGTTTGTTGAAGCCTTGAAGGCCAGCTCAGTCAGCACTATTTCCGCTCAGTGTGAGCAATGCGTGGGGTTGGAGCTTGAGATCGCCTACTGTCGGCATGACAGGATGCAAACCGAGGAGGAAAACACATACCTTCGGTCCATTCTGAGTTGGGTGTCATGCAGTGAGCCACAGTTAGGCATGATGATCAGTTAGTTCAAGAGGGGAACTGGCGGTCCGAGAGTAGGCTTTGCTTCAGGAGGGTTGGGCGCTAGCACTTTTGGCAAGATCGGTGAGTTTAGCAGAGTTAGCCCGAGTGAGAAACCATCCACTACCCCTAAGCTTACTAAGATCACCCCACCTGAGCCTCCCAAGCCTATCACCAAGGATGGCATCCTTGATGAACCTCCTAAGGCTCCACCTCGCAAGCAAGTGTGGGTTCCCAAACCTAACCATCTTAGGAACACACATGACACCCTTCCTGACGTCTCTAGTGATCCCCTTCCGAGAGGCAAGCAGCCGGCTAGAGTGAACAACCCTCGCAACCATAGGAACCAACAACCCAAGAGAGTGGTGAGGTTCGAGTGTGAGTACTGTCACCATGAGGCTCACTTAGCCGAGTTTTGCTGTCGAAGGAAGAGAGACGCTAGGAGGGAGTTGGAGCTGAACAACCAGGCTAGGCACCACCATTTCCATTGTGTGCAATGTCAGGGACTTCAGGGTCAGAGGGCTAGGACTGGAGTTGTACCCCCTCAGGCAGCTAGGCCCCAGGCAGCTAGACCATGAGGTGGTGGTCGTGCCCGTCGCGGTTCCGGTCGTCCTCAATACGATCGTGAGCCGGGTGTAAGAGGCTTTGCTGCACTGTTCCATAGCGGACCACCTTTTTAGCATGGTGGTGATCGCTATCCTCAAATGGGACATGGAGGTGAGTTTGGAGGGTTTCCGTTCCATAGCGGACCACCCTTTTAGTTTGGTGGTGATCGCTACCCACCCATGGGACAAAGTCAGTTTGGTGTTCCTCCTAACACCTTTTCTGGGCCTATGACACAACACTGGTATCCTTCTCAGTATACTAACCCCAGTGTTGTGCCATATGCTCATTTCTTGCCTTTCTATTGATGCAGGAACTTTGGCTGGAGAACATGTGGCTCATGGATTCCAGGTGTTCGCGCCACATGGCCGGAAAGAAAGAATGGTTCTCCAGCCTAGACCCCGTTGTGCATAAGGAGTACATCACCTTCGGGGATAGTGGTAGAGGTAAGGTCGTTTCTCATGGGTCAATTCGACTCAACGAAAACTTTGTTCTCAAGGATGTTGCTTTGGTTTCGAATGTGCATTTCAATTTGCTTTCTGTTTCGCAACTTCTTGAGGATGGTTACGAAGTGCGCTTTAAGGCCAACCCGAGTAGAGTTTTGGATTCTCGGGGAGACCTTCTTTGTTGGCTCGTCCCTTTTGGACGTGTTTTCTGAGCCAATTTTTCTCGTTCTTTCGGCTCTTCTAGATGTTTGGTGGCTGGTCCTTCTTCTGATTTGTGGAAGTGGCATAGGAGGCTTGGTCACTTGAGCTTCGACTTGCTTGCAAGACTCAGCTCAATTGGTCTAATCCAAGGATTGCCCAAGCTTAAGTTTTAGAAGGAACTTGTTTGTCATCCTTGTCGTCACGGGAAGATGGTTGCTGCTTCTCATCCACCTGTTAATCAGGTGATGACAAAGCAACTCGGCGAGCTTTTACACATGTACACTGTTGGTCCAGCTCGGGTGTGCTCAGCGGGTGGGAAGTGGTACATTCTAGTGATCGTGGACGATTTTTTGAGGTACTCTTGGGTGTTCTTTGTGGAGGGTAAGGATGAGGCTTTCTCTTTTGCTCGAGATTTGATTTTGAGGTTGAAAACTGAGTTTCCTCCTGATACCATTAGAGCTATTCATAGCGATAATGGTACTGAGTTTGATAACTCTTAGTTTGCCTCTTTCTGTTCTTCTAATGGAATTGGGCATCAATTTTCCTCTCCCTATTGAAAGGATCAAAATGCCCAAGAGGGGGGTGAATTGGGCTTTTCTAAAACTTTTGCAAGAATTAAAACCTATCAAGCCCAATTAACCCCCTAGTGCCTAGAAGTGTGTTTGACTAGAATCAACCGTACAAAAGACTATCGCTAAACCATTTCTACTCTAGCATGGCAATTCAACTAATGAAATGACAACAAGTAAATGCGGAATTGAATTGCTCAAAGGTAAATGCATAGTAAAGAGAGTAGAGATGACACGACGATCTTTTTGCCGAGGTATCGAGGTGTCGGCACACCCCCTAGTCCTCGTTGGAGCACCTGCACAAGGGTATCGCTCCCCCTTGATCCGCGCAAGGATCAAGTGCTCACTACGAGCTGATTCTTCGCCACTCCGGCCCGGTGAATCGCTTGCTACGGGTCACAACTTGGCTTGGGTCATCCACAATGCCTCCGGATGATCACCAAGCTCTCTGATCGCCACCAAGCCATCTAGGTGATGCCGATCACCAAGAGTAACAAGCAAGAACTCTCACTTGACCAACACAATGCTAATGAGATGGGTGGATGCACACTTGCTACTCTCTATTCACTAATGAGGTGTTTGATCACTCAATTATCAAATCTATCAACCTCACTAGGCCTCTTGCACTCACTTGCAATCACAATGTGTTTGGCAACCTTTCATATGAGCAAGAGTAACAGCATGAATGAGGGGGAGGCATATTTACACCCCCCAACTCAAAACATGCACGAAGGGGTAAGTCCAGCCAGTTACACACTGACCGGACGAACCTGTCGGGGTGACCGAACGCGTCCGGTCAGTGCCCAATGGCTAACGACGTTAGCACTAACACTCGTACGAAGTGCTGATTGGACGCACCCATGCGTCCGATCGCCTCTGATCGGACGCGTCCGATCGCCTCTGATGGGACGCGTCCGATCACGAAAACTCCTCTCTGGAACCACTCTGGACGCGACCGGACTCACCACCCTGGTGCGTCCGATCGACTGCTGAGGGAGCGTCCAGTCACAGCCAGACCTGCCCCTCAGCGAACACTACTGACCAGACGCATGCCCCAGCGTCCGGTCACTAGGGTTTGAGCGTCCGGTCAACAATTGAAGTCCAAAACGACTTTGGTTTGCGACGCTCTCTTCACGGACTTTCTTCCTTATGATCTTAGGGACCTTTCTAAGCTACCTAGGGCTTTGGTTAACAAGTGTGCACCACACCTAACTCAAAAGTCTCACCTAGGTCAAGCTACCCATTCAAACCCTTCTTAATAGTACGGCCAAAGATAAAACAAAGACCTATGCTACTCTAAGTGTCCTTCAACACCAAATGACACTTAGAACTAGCTTATCACCGTCTTCGTCGACATCCTTTGAAAACCGAACAAATTCCATCAATAAGGGGACATGAATACCATAGTGTCCTCACGATCATCATTACCATGACCTAACTCAACTGTTTCTTCAAAACACACGTTAGTCATAGTAATTTACTATTGTCATCCAATCACCGAAACCTACTGGCGGCCTAGATGCTCACAATCTCCCCCTTTTTGGTGATTGATGACAACCTCAAGTATGTTTGAAAGAGAGGTGAGGTTTTCAATTGCTTGGTTCATATAAGCATGTGACAGTAAGATCAAAAAGGGTTAGGCATGCTTATACAAACCAAGTCCACATAAGTACTCAACTAATAAGAATTAACACAAGTACTTATGAACAAGCTCATTTATCGGAGTGTAAGTGCGGAAGCAAAGTAAATGAGCATAACCAAGTGACATGTAATATATAACGAGTGAAGCATAACATGTCACATCCAAAAGACATACACATAGCGTACAAGTGCCAAAAGATAAACAAGTATGCATATGAGTGCAAGGATCACACAAAAGAACCGAGACCCTCTCACAAGCTCCCCCTAGGTCTAACAGACGCTCTCTCCCCCTTTGGCATTAAGGACCAAAACCTAAGGGTCTGAAGGCGGGACGGGAGCAGACGAGTCGGGCGACGAGGTACGCGGAAGAGCCTCAAACTGAGCAAGTATAGCCTCCTCGTCGGATGACGAACTGTGAGCCGGCTGACCCTCGGATGCTGGACATGTAGGTGAAGCAGTCTGGGTCTGCTCAGCTGACTCTGGAGCGGCCTCTGGTGCTGGAAGCTCTGGCTGTGGAGGAGGATCCACTGTCTCGGTCGCTGCCACTGACACGGTCAAAGAAGTCTCAGGTGCTGAACTGACAGGTAAAGTCTGACTCTAAGAGACCGGTGGCTCGGACGACGCTACTGAAGAAGGGAGAGTCTCTGTAGTACCAGTAGCAGGAGCGGTAGCTGGAGCTGAGGTCACCGGCAGGAGAAACTGAGGCGGGGTAGGCATGCCGGTGAGCTCGCGGAACGAAGCCTCCAGACTCCGAGGGGTCACAAGAACCGACTCCGTCTGAGTAGGAGTGAAGCCCGAGCGGAGCGGTGTGAACCCTGGCTGCTGCCCTGGCAGAGGTGAAGTGAACCACTGCGGATACTGCGGAAAGGGCGAGACCGTCGACGGAGGAACAGACGTGTAGAACGAGGTCGACGGTCCGGGCTGCTGTAGCTGAAACTGAGGCGGCGGTGGAGGTAACTGAGGAAGAGCTGCCATCCTCTCCATGAAGGCAAGAGTCTGTGTCTGGAGCTGAATCATCTGCCGCTGGAGAGCGTCCAGGCGCTCCTGAGCCTGTGCTGCGGCCACTACCTGTGCCTCTGCAAGTCGGGCCTGCTCCTGAGCCTATCATCGTTGCTCCTCATCCTGACGCTGAACCTCCTCAGAAAGCCTTGACTGCTGCTGCTCCATCCGAGAAAGTATAGCTAGAAGAGCTGGATCGGAGCCGGCCACACGCGAGGAGGAGGCCTCAGAGTCGTGAGCTGCCAGTGGACGCATCCTCAAAAGAGGAGCATAGTCATCGTCGGAGCTGTCGGTCGGGACCTCTGGAAGGTCGGGGTCCTCACCCTCTGCCTCAAGACCGGCAAGCTCTGCCTCTGCCAGCTGACGAACTGCCTCGTCCTGCTCAGCCTCTATCTCGGTGACCACTGGCCTCTAACGCTGACCCCGGGGACGAGTGTCTGGATGAGCCCCGGCAATCTGGCGAGTGTCGTACACTGGGAACTCCATCGGCGAGTGAGTAAGCTCTGAAAGCAGTGCCGGAATCATCTTCCTCATAAGTACGCAGATCCAGTGGGCGTAGGGAACCTGCCTGTGACCCTTGAACCCCTCAGCAAGAGTGTCCTCCATCTTAGAAATGATGACATCCCAAATATCGAACTCGAGCTGGGAGACAAGGTGGTGAAGAAGCCAGATCTGAATACGTGTCAAGCCCTCTCTGTAGCCTGTCCGAGGTAGAATGGTATGCCTCATAACCTCGTTCACCAGACGGGCCGTCGGCGTCATGTCACGAGGACGTCGGCTGGACCCCTCTCCGAACGGCTCTCCGAAGCAGGCACGTACCAAGTCTGCTGGTGGAATCTCTCCTGCATGAGGACGCCGAGGTGGCTCTGTCTCTCCATAGCAGAGGGTGTGAATCTTGGTCGCATAGGCTGTCAGACCAAGGTACTCGCGAGCGCGTAAACTATAGAGCTTGTAAGACCTCCCTCTGAAGGCAAAGTGTAGAAACCGATGATCCGAGGAGATCCAGAGAGACGCATAGAACTGTCGGACCCAATCCTCAACATACTGACCGCTGCCTCCAAGAAGATCCGCTAACCCTGGCATATATGATAGCATGGGATGAATAGCCTCTCCAGCAACTGCAACTATAGTCTCCAGCGGGCAAACTCTGTGTGGTCGAATGTGCACGCCGCTGTTGATATAAGCTCTGTAGAAGTCCTCCTAAAGAACTGTGTAGAAACCCTCGGAGGCCTGAGGGTGCCTGGCGGCTGGAAACCACTCCTCGTAAGGAATCAGACACAGGGCCTGCACCTGTCGTGCTGTCGTGGTCCGCAGGTCCAAGTGCTCCACAGGTGGGGGTCCCTGTGGCCTCGGAGGGGGTCGACCACCCCGCCTCTGCCCCTCAGGTCTAGGAGACACCTGAGTGTGAGTACGGGTGGACCGGCGGACTAGCTGCGGAGCTGGCTGCTCCTCCTCTAGCTGACCCTCTGCCTAGGTCTCAGTAGCTGAACTGGGCTCTGGAGCAGACCCACTGGCTAAAGCGGCTGCGAGAGCTGAGGCGGCCGCTGACGAAAACTGGACGTCGGGAGGGAGGACCTCAACTGGGTCGTCGAGAGAGTACTCGTGACCATGAACCCGGACAACTCCTCCCTCCGTCTGAAGTAAAGCCTGAACCTGCTGCTCTGTAAGCAGATCACGAACCCACTAACTACTCTGCTGACCACTGCCCTGACTGCCCTGAGCTAACGACTGATCTCGAATATGAAGACCGCCTGTCGAACCACCCTGCTCTGCTCGCTCAGTTGCCCGTGCTACTGCGAGAGCCATCTCTGAATCCCGATCAAGACGCTTGCGCTTCTTGGTCGTAAGGTTTTACGGCCTCTTCCCCTTGCCACCAGAAGGAGGGCGAGGGGGAGGAGGATCTGCCCCGGGACCTCCGCCGACGTTCTTGCAGCGAGCCATCGCTACAAGAAAAGTACCACTGCAAAGCAAGAACCACTACCACTGAGAGTCACTGCCACTGAGAACCACTGCCACTGAGAACCACTACAAGCAAGAGACTGGACGGAACCTCAGAGGCTTGGCCTCGTTCCGTATCTACGAGCTTGGCCCCAGATGAAGCTGACACTGGTACACTGCTCACTGACACGATCCGACTCGCTGCAATAGATAGATAGGGATATATATAAGCATATAATCTAGAGATGAGAAACTTATCGGAAGCAAAGCATAGAGGATAAGAGAGGGAAAAGGGCTTTGCTACCTGTCGAGACGCGACGACCTGACCAAGCAAAGGTAAGAGACCGACACGTTCGGGCACCACGACGTCTCACCGGAAGGTTCTGGCATGAACGGGTTGTTGTGACATTCCATCGAACACCTTGCGGGCAGGGGTTGGATGTAAGGGGGATTGAGGCTCACTAGGTGGAACTGCGTGCTGGCCGGAGGGTGGGCTTGCCAGAGAGGAGAGCCGACGGGGACGAACTCCGGCGAACCGAGGAAGTCCGGCAAACGGCGAACGGCGAACGACGCCGGCGAGCCGCTCGGTATGGCAGGCGAGCGCACAGCCGCGCGGGCGCGAGGGGGGAGAAACGACGGCTCGGGCACGGTGGTGAAGGAGCGGCGGCGCGTGCGCGGTGGGGAAAGAGCAGTAGCGCGGGCACGGTGGGGGAAGGGGGTCGGTGCAGCGGCGGCCGGTAGGGTTTCGCGGCGGCGGGCGAGCGTATCGGGCGTGGGCAAACGGTGAACGAGTCAAATGAATGAAGAAAGCTTAGCGGGCCCACATGTCGGTTGGAATAGCTCACTGCGCCCTTTAAGTGGCGACCGAACGCACTAGGCGTGACCGGACGCATGAAGCCCCAGCGTCCGGTCACGAACAGAGAGCTCCAGAAACGCGTAAAACGCGATCGGACGCGTCCTGACGCACACGACCGGACGCACCCATGCGTCCGATCTCATTGCTGCAAAATGACCGGACACACGCTCGTCACCTGACCGGACGCGACGATGACACTATTCATCAGCGCGTCCAAGCACTGACCGGACGCATGCCAGCGTCCGATCACAGCATCCGGACACACATAAACCGCTGTTTTGACTCGATTTTTCGCGCCGACTTCTCCCAACCAAGTTCCAACTCAAATAAGATGCAAATAAACACCAGTTGGAATGTAGAGGAGTTACCTCTCTCAAACCCTCAAATTTTTCAAATATTTTGCCATAGGCTAATTTAGTTTTCTAGATAAAATAGGCAATAAAACCTGAGGAGACAACATGTGGCCACCAAAACGAGGGGTGTCAACCATTAGGAGCCTCAAATGCTCCCCCTAGCAGTGGACGAACACATCGGTTGCTCAAAACATAACCGAAAAGAAACGACAAAGCAACAAACATGCATATGCAATGCATTATGGAATTTGAATCTAAGTTGCTTGTCAAGTTTGCTCATGGGTAAGCTTCTTCACACGCTTTTTAGGACGGTTATCTTAACCACGTCTGACAAGCCTATATGCATAGCGAAAATTAAACATGGCATATTATACAATGCAATGCAAAGACAACCCCCTTTCACCTTTTGACAAAGTTACTTAGATCAAGCACATTGAGCTCACTTCGCAATCTACAAAGGGTGTTCTCATCTAGGGGTTTTGTGAAGATATCCGCCAATTGATCTTCGGTTCTAACTCCCTCTAAGGATATATCTTTCTTTGAAACATGGTCTCTAAGAAAGTGATGGTGAATATCTATGTGCTTAGTGCAAGAGTGTTGAACCGGGTTGTTAGCAAGTTTAACCGCGCTCTCATTGTCACACAACAAAGGTACCCTTTCTAGAACTACACCATAGTCTAAAAGGGTTTGTTTCATATAAAGGATTTGTGCACAACAAGCACCCGCGGCTATGTATTCCGCCTCGGCGGTAGACAAGGCCACACTATTTTGCTTCTTTGAACTCCATGAAACTAGTGATCTCCCAAGCAAATGGCACCATCCAGATGTGTTTTTTCTATCTACTTTGCAACCCGCGTAATCCAAATCGGAATATCCAACGAGTTGGAAGTTAGCTCCTTTGGGATACCAAAGGCCAATGCTTGGGGTGTGCTTTAGGTACCTAAGGATTCTCTTCACCGCTATGAGATGTGATTCCCTAGGACCGGCTTGAAAGCGAGCACACATGCACACACTAAACATGATGTCGGGCCTAGATGCGGTCAAGTATAACAAGCTACCAATCATAGAACGGTAGAGAGTTTGATCAACCGGGTTACCTCCCACATCTAGGTCGAGATGTCCGTTTGTTGGCATTGGAGTCTTGATAGGCTTGCAATCATCCATGTTGAAGCGCTTGAGGAGGTCTTTTGTATACTTCTCTTGAGATATGAAAGTCCCCTCCTTCAATTGCTTGACCTGGAAGCCTAGGAAGAATGTGAGCTCTCCAATCATGGACATTTTGAACTCCTTCGACATCAAGTCACCAAATTCCTTGCAATAGGCTTCATTTGTTGACCCGATGATGATGTCATCAACGTAGACTTGACAAATGAAGATCTCTCCATCAAGCTTCTTAGTGAATAGTGTGGTCTCGACCTTCCCAATGGTGAAGCCCTTCTCAATGAGGAAGTCCCGGAGGCGCTCGTACCATGCTCTTGGGGCTTGCTTGAGCCCATGTAGCGCCTTGGACAACCTATAAACATGATTAGGATATCTAGGGTCTTCAAACCTGGGAGGTTGATCAACATAGACTAGTTCATTTATGAAGCCATTTAAAAATGCACTTTTCACATCCATTTGATATAATTTAATGTCATGATGTGATGCATATACAAGGAGGATACGAATGGCTTTGAGTCTTGCAAACGGTGCAAAGGTCTCTCCAAAATCCAAACCTTCAACTTGAGAGAACCCTTTTGCCACTAGCCTAGCCTTGTTTCTAATAACCTTTCCTTGATCATCTTGCTTGTTCCTAAACAACCATTTTGTTCCAATGACTCTTGCGCCTTTGGGTCGCTCTTCAAGTGTCCAAACTTGGTTGCGGGTGAAGTTGTTTAATTCTTCATGCATAGCATTCACCCAATCCGGATAACCTAGAGCTTCATCTATAATGGTAGGCTCAACAAGAGACACAAAAGGAGTGATGTTCAATAAATAAAGCAAGTTTTTGAGATCGAGTCATTACGCCCCTTGTTGGACTCCCTATGATGAGATCTTGAGGATGAGCTTGTAGTAGAGGAGTAGTCCTTCGATCAACCACTTGAGGGGCTGCTTGTGGAGCATCAACATCTTGAGCTTGTACCACCATTTGATCATGGGAGACATTAGTATCTTCAAATGGATCTCTCCCATCTTTGTCATCATCATGTGGTACCTTGGATGAGGATGGCATGTCAATGAATTTCACATCATCATCATCATCTTTAGGCTTGATGGCTCCAACCGACATGTTCTTCATTGCTTCCCTCAATGGTTCATCACCTACATCATCAAGATTTTCATGCTCTCCTTGAGAGCCATTAGATTCATCGAATTCCACATCATATGTTTCTTCTACCATCCCGGTGGCATGGTTGAATACTCGATATGCTTTGGACTTCAATGATTAACCAACAAGAAAACCAATATCACATCGGCGTTGGAACTTCCCTAGGTGTTGGCGCTTCTTGTAGACGTAGCATTTGCACCCAAACACTCTAAAGAATGATATATCCGGCTTCTTGTTGTTGAGTAGCTCATAGGGGGTCTTGCCAAGGAGACGATGGGGGAACAACCGGTTTGATGCATAGCAAGCGGTGTTGATTGCTTTCGCCCAAAATCTTTCCGGTGTAATGTACTCATCTAACATAGTCCTTGCTAGGGTGATTAGTGTCCGGTTCTTCCTCTCAACTACCCCATTTTGTTGTGGTGTGTAGGTTGCGGAGACTTCATGCTTGATCCCAACTTCATCACAATACTCTTCAATGTGGGTGTTGTCAAACTCCTTTCCATTATCACTTCTAATTTTCTTGATCTTCAAGTCAAATTCATTTTGGGCTCTCTTGGCAAACATCTTGAATGAAGGGGTTGCTTCGGATTTGTCATGAAGAAAGAATACCCAAGTGTATCTAGAATAGTCATCCACAATCACTAGGCAATAGAGATTTCCACCCAAGCTAGCATATGTTTTTGGCCCAAATAGATCCATGTGAAGTAGCTCCTACTCTCTTGATGTTGACACAAAGGCTTTGGTTGGATGAGTATTTGCAACTTGCTTGCCGGATTGACAAGCACTACACAATTTGTCCTTCTCAAATTTCACATCCTTCAAGCCCCTAACCAAATCCTTTTTCAATAGCTTGTTGAGAGTGTTCATTCCAACATGTGCCAATCTTCTATGCCATAGCCTATCGCGGAACCATCCTGATTATAAGAACTCAAGTACCGTCTTAGTCAAATTCGTCTGACATCGACCCGCACTTGAAGCCATATAACCCCGGTAGTCCGGAAATCTCGAAGGATTTCAAACATCGTACAACATACAGGATTGCATCGTTCAAGTATTACATTCGTAAGGAGACATCACAGTTAAATGAAACCGAATTTAAACATCAGAGTTCGAAATTAAAATAGAGTTATTACAGTACTGAGTTTCAAAGTGCGGAAGCCTAAATAAGTTTTGAAACATGACCACCACACACGTGGTCCAAATAAAACATCGTTTGATAACTTAACTCAACACAACTCACTCCTCCTTTTTCAGATAGTGTGCCACTACGAGTCTCAGTCCGGCAAAAGAGAAGGGGAAGCTTCTTGATGACCCTGCCCTGGGCCTACTTCTCATCACCCTCCACCGGGTAAAGGCAATGCTTACAATAGCCACAGTACACCTGGCCATCTGCAACAATGGGATAAACCCTGAGTACAGGAAGGTACTCAGCTAGACTTACCCGTCCAACTGAAAATAAAGACACCAAGGGTATGCAAAGCTTTTTGGTGGAGCTGGGATCTTTAGTTGCGAACAGCTCAAAATTAAGAGAAGGATTATTTAATGATTTTGATGAGCTGTCAGTTTTAGACCTACCTCTTAATCTAGGTTTGCACCTGAACTAATACATCCACTTGAGTCTAACAAGCAATAATATAACCATATCCAGTTGACTTATCCACATTTTAATTGAACCTTTAAACATCGCATGGAGTTGTATCGTGGTGAAGCTCGCCATAGTTTCCCACTAACTGGGGGAGACGACGACTCGAATCGAATTCCAAACCAGCTGCTGAAAGACCTTTAATACCAACCCACACTTTCCCCGTCAGGTCCATGCATTGGGTAACCGCTCGATGCTTGTTCGTGGTTGTAATCGTCGTGGCTCACAGCACGGACCACCCAATTGAAACTATACGATGGCCATTCCGAGGGAGATCGCGTTTCCATACTAGAGGGTGCGACACGGGTTGAGACCGGCCCGAACAGCTTCTAACCGGCTTTGGGGTCGATGATACAGCACCGACATATCCCTAAGTAAAAGGGCACGTTCAAAAATAAACGAGGGCCAACATCGATACAAACCTACACGATCCAACAGACGGACTGCCCCAAGTTTCCAAACTTGTGCTTTGCCTTCCAGTTGACCGTATTTCATTAGTACTCAGGTTCTTTTCAACGATAGCAAATATAGCCAACCGTAATCCGGTAAATACCCACCAGGGATATTACAGAAACATCCTTAACTACTACTTTTATTTAGCAGACTAAGCAATTCTACATATAAATAAGTAACAGGATAACAATGCAGGTAATAATAAATAATCAAGGAATGGTAATGCATCAAGTAGGATTCAATCAACTCCTAGACCTAATGCATCACAGTATAAAAATACTCAGTACATTAATTGTAAATACTGGGAGACTTAGAATGCTCCGGGGCTTGCCTTGGGAGAAGACTGAGGCCTCGTGAGCGGAGCACTCAGGCAGGTTAGCTTCCAGCTCGGGGTCGACTTCCTCGGTCCTGGGCAGCTCCAGTATCTCCTGCTCGTCGTTTACTTCCGGCTCCTGGTTGGGCTCCGGGGCTGTCGATTCTATTTGCAATGCGGTACATAATTAAATAATGCAAGGTGAAAAAGGATGGTATGAAAATAACATTTCTTGCAAATCAACAAAACTAACTTGTTGAACAACTTTTGACATTGAGAAAAACTACGTATTTACCACATAAATCAAAACCATCATTTCAACTATTTCCTATTTATTAATTCAAAAGAAACTCAGGTTTGAACTACAAGTGTATTTTTCTGAACTCAGAAAAATCCATAAAAATTCCAGAAGGTAACTAACACTAACTGGACTTCACTGAACAATTTTCAGCAAGAAATAAAATACAGAACAGCAAGTGCAAAAAGATAAAATAAACTGCTCAAAAGGTACTTTGAACTGACTCTTCTAATGAAAAGTATCAAAAAGCAGGTTTCATATTTTTCCTAGCTTCAACTATTGATAACCACTCTACTGTAGAAAACTCACTGCCTAAGCATGAACATATCAACCTACACAAAATAAACAAGTTTATTCCAAAATAAACCATTTGAACTACAACCCTGCTGGAAAAGGGTGACATGCTCATTTTGATATTTTTCTCAGGTTTTATTCAACATTTCATATTTATCAACGAAGTTCCATGAACAGAAACATTATATTCTTTTCTACATGAATTTCCTAAGAAAAACATAGAAAAGCATATTTGTACAGCAACTTCACATTTTTCATATACAACCTATGCTTAACATTTTTTCCTAACTGGAACATCACACACAGAGACTGCACAAATTTTCCCATCTTTTATTTTTACATGTAAAACACCTTAACACTTATTCCAAGAAAACAGCCAAAAAGGACTTTAAGCCCTAACAGACACTTTTTCTACATAAATAGTGTCTCATACATTTTTCACAGGTACTTAACATGATAAGAAACCTACACAAATTTTGCCATGAATTAACTCAACTAGAAAACATATAAATCCATTTATCTCAACAAAAGCACATAAACTGGATTAAATAAAAACAGTAATATAAACTTTCACCAAAAATACTTTCATATTTTTCCATGATATATCTACTCAAGAACAAACTACTAAAACTGAAAGCACCTCATTTGGACTTTTAAAACGTGCTATACAAAAATAACAAGCTTTTCTGCGAAATAAAACAAAAGGGAAAAACATTTGAAAACTCCAACCCATACTGCGCAGACGTGGTCCATGGACCATGGGTGGCTGACGCGTGGGTCCGTGTGGTCAACGGGGTCTAGCAGTAAGTGAGAGAAAGCAGGGGAGGGGGTTTGGCGAGGTCGCCGGCGGTGAGGTGGTGCTCGGCGTGTTCCCCTCGACGAGGCGGACCGAGTGGTGGTGATAGTTGGGCTAGCGCATGGCCGTAGCTTGCCGGCGGTGAGCTATGGCGGGCGGTGGCGGCGGCGAGGCATGGCTTGGCCGTTTTCGGCGGTCGCCGGCCAAATCGAAGGAAAGGGAAGAACCAGTGAACCCTAAGAGAGGTATTAGGTGGGTTGGTTTGGCCGGCAAAGCTCCAGAGGAGCTCGGCCACGTGTGCGGGCCACGGCGGCGCCCATGGCGCTCGGCCGGGTGAGAAAGAGAGATGGGGAATGGTAGCGTTAAGGCGGAAGGGTGTTCTCACCTTGCCTTGGTGTGACGAAGCTCGTCGGTGAAGATGGGAAGTGGCGGAGCTTTGGTTGATGCGGAACGGCGGCTGGCGCTCTCCGGCTTCGGTGGCAACCGAAAAGGGGGAGACGGTGGTGCGGACGCGGTGAAGCTCGGCCAGTGGTTCCTTCGCGTGCACCGTGTGTGCGGGGCGAAGGCGGAGCTTGGTGCGAGGTGGATTGGATGGTGGAGCTCTGGCGTGGCCGGAACGGAGAGGGGAAAAGGCGGTGGTGAACGGCGACGAACAAGGAGCGTTCGGCTCGTGTTCGTTTGCGGGAGAGAGGGAATAGCTGGGGGTGTGGCTCGTGCGAATGGAGAGTGAGAGGGAGAGGGGTGCGGTGCGCGGGGTCTTTGCCCTTGGGCTTGGCCGGCGGCGATGCGAGGTCGTGGCGGGGGCCACAGCGACGCGACGTCGCGCAGCAGAGCGGCGCGAGCGGCGACGCGGCAGGCGAGGCGAAGCGGGAGTGGCCGGTGGAGATCGTTGCGTGATCGGGAGAAAAAGGATCACGCGGAGAGTGGCGGAGGCGGATTTGCGGCAGGGACAAGCCGCCACATGGCAAGCCGGCCGGCGTACGGCGCGGCGGGCGGTCACGCGCGGCGCGCACGGGCTGGAGTGGAGCGGCGCACGCTTGAGCGGGCCAGCGCGGCGGTAGGCGGGCCGGAATCCCGGTTGGGCCGGAAATGGGGCGCGGGAGAAAAGGTTTTCCTTTTTCTTTTTCCGAAAACTTTTCAAACTTGGACCATTCAAAAACAGTTTCAAAAACTTCAAACTAGGTTTTGACCAAAAAATAAAAGTTGCTCAAAATAATTTTCTCTACAACTTTCATATAAGACACTTTTGCTGAAAAGCATTTTCTCAACCGCCATAGAAATAAAGCCAATTCTTGAGCTATAAATTATTTTGTTCTCACATTTTTATTTGTCAAACCATTTTGAACTAGATCAAGGTGTCAACATAAAAAGTACTATACTCAATATTGTCTATTTTATAAAATTTGTTTCCAAGACAGAAATCCACTGAAACCATTAAGTCCAATAGAAATCAATAATCCAAATAAATAAACCAAGGACAAAAAGCACTTTCATGCACATGAAATGATGCAATGCATTGCTTATGGGTTTTAGTAGCTAAATGTAGTCCCTAATGCAGTGCTTGACACTAGGGTGTCACAGCCCTCCCCACCTTAAAGAAATCTCATCCCGAGATTTGGGTTACGTACCATTTCTTAACAAAAGCGGGATAGTTCACGCGTAAGTACTCCTCAGTTTCCCAAGTCGCATCATTGGGTCCGTGATTGCTCCAGAGAATCTTGTAAGTCGTCACTGTTCGGTTTCGAGTCTCTCGAGTCTTGGTATCCATTATCTCCTGAGGTTGTTCATAGTATTCCAGATCTGATCTGATAGCAACATCTGGGATCCGAACTTCTTCTTGTTCCGGGACTCGAAGACACCTTTTCAACTGGGATACATGAAACACGGGGAATACTGCGCTCATCTCTGGGGGTAACTACACTTCATAGGCTACTTCTCCCTTTTTGGCGATGATCTGATATGGTCTCACATATCGGGGTGCTAGCTTTTTCTTAATTCCAAAACGTTGGACCTTTCTCATGGGCGAGACCTTGAGGTAAACATAGTCTCCTACTTGGAACTCCAAGGGTCTCCTTCGTGTATCAGCATAACTTTTCTGTCGTGACTATGCTGGCTTAATATGTTGTTGTACTGTTTGCATGATCTCCTCGGCATCCCTTACATAATCTGACCCATAAAAGCCTTGATCTCCCGATTCAACCCAATTTACTGGGGTTCTGCACCTTCGTCCATATAAAACTTCAAACGATGCCATCTTTATGCTTTCTTGATAGCTATTGTTATATGAGAATTCCGCGAGGGGTAAACATTTCTCCCATGATTCTCCTGAGGATAGAACACAAGCTCTGAGGATATCTTCCAAAATTTGATTCACTCTTTCTGTTTGTCCTGCGGTTTGAGGATGATAAGCGGAACTCCTTACCAACTTAGTCCCTAGCTCCTTGTGCAACTGCTCCCAAAAACGCGCTATGAACTGGGGTCCTCTATCAGAAACAATCCTCTTAGGAACTCCATGTAACCAAAAGATGTTCTGAGAACATATATGATGAATGATTGACTTTGATGAGGAAGGTTTGAGGCTTTTAACCGGTTGTGTCTATATATCGCTATGTGCTTATTGTTTATGACTAACCGGTGGCGTGAGTTGTGTTGTGTTTATGTGTTGGCGTGTGTGTGCAACATGTGTCTCTTGGCTGTGTTGATGTGCAGGTGTGGAGCTCGGATACAGTGGTCGATGGCGAGGTGAAGGTCAAGTAGAGACGTGTCGTGCCGACGGACCGGGAGCGGTGAAGGATGGGCGTGCCGTGCGGCGGACGTGTCATGCCGAGGTACCCAGAGCGGTGAAGGGCGGACGTGAGGCTTGGACCGACGGACCGGAGGGCCAGAGGACCAGCTGTGGTAGCTGGCACGTGGCATCGGCGAGCGAGAGCACATAGGGATGTGCGATGCATCAGCCGAGTCGGGAGGAAGACGTGGCGTCGTGACACTTGGCGGGAGGTCGGACACGGGCTTGCGTGCGGCGCAAGTGCCGTCGGCCGAGTCAAGGAGGATGGCGAAGGCGTTGTGCCCGGCGTGGAGGCTGGACATGCATCGGCATCGGTGCCGGTGGTCGGGGTGTGCGAACCACATCCCGTCTACGGTGCGGGTTCGGTAGCTGAGCCTCAAAAAGCTACCATCGACGGTTTCCGAGTTTGGGCCTCAAAACTCGGGGTGGCCGGTTTCCGAGTATGGGCCTCAAAACTCGGCGAGGACGGTTGCCAGGTTTGGGCCTCAAAACCTGGGCTCGCGGGTTTCCGAGTTTAGGCCTGAAAACTCGGGGTGGACGGTTTGCCAGATTTGGGCCTCAAAACCTGTGTTGGCGGGTTTACCGGTTTGGGCCTCAAAACCGGGGGTGGTCCGAAAGGATGGTCGACGCGTGGCGGCGTGGAGAGGCTGGCGCAGCGGCGAAGCTATCCACGAGGAAGGCGCGGTGGTCGACGGTGACGGCACGTGGCGGCATCAGGGAGGTCGCGTCGAGGCGAAGCTACCGGATGTGCGGGCGTGGCCGTCGGATGAAGATTGACCGAACTGGACGGTTTTACCCCTGGGGGGTATTTGGGTCGAGTGCTTAATGTAAGGGCGTTTTGGTCTTCGGACGTGCGCCTATATATATGAAGGGGGCTGCTAAGGCAGCCACATCCTTGGGGAATCCTTTGTGGTGTCTCTCTCACTTTGTTCCTGTGAGAGAAGGCTAGGGTTAGGGAGAGTTGGCTCTTGTTCTTGAGCTTTTTGCCATCCAAGCTTTGTGTTGCTAGGATTGGCTTGTAGCCCGACACCAAGTGATTAATGAATCATCCATTCCTCTGAATCCAAGGATCAATTTCGTGGTTGAATTCGCGTTTTGAATTTGTTCTTCATGTTCTTCTTTTCTCCATGATTTTCTCCTCCCCCGATCTCCCTCTACGCTGCGTCTTTTGCGATTCCGTTTCAATCAACTTGTTCTTTGATGTGAGGAGAACATTTCCACCGAAGGAATTCATCTCTACCCTCACGAACAAGTAGATCGGGTCGAAATCATTTTTGTTCTTCGTTCTTCCCCTTTTCTAGTGTTCTTCGGATTTCTCATGGATTAGTTGGATTGAAGCGATGATATCCTAGGATTAGCTTCCCAACACGTAGAAGAACACTTGGGAGAAGTTTGGTTGCAGCCCCGTTCGATTTGGTGAAGATCCAATCAATTTTGGTTTTGTCCCGTGCAGTTTTTGCACTTTCTGGGAGATCGCGGACAGTCCGCCGTGGGGATCTCGGACAGTCCGCCGTAGCCGCGGACAGTCCGGGCATCGGGGTTTCAGCCGAGCAGTGGCTGTTGGCCTCGGGCCTTTTCCTCTCGGGTGACCGGCGGACAGTCCGTCGTTGACCGGCGCGGACAGTCCGCGAGTCACGCAGGGGAGGATCAGCAGCGTTGCTGTTTTGCGGTGTTGGCCGGCGGACAGTCCGCCAGGGTTTCGCGGACAGTCCGCCCCTGGCGCGGACAGTCCGGCACCTGCAGCCCGGACAGTCCGGGAATCTGCAGTTTGTGCAGTTTTAGTGCGTTTGCTCTCCCGGCTTTTCCGATTTGTTTTCGGACTTCTCGTTTGCTCCTAGAGTTCACCTAGGAACCTCTCTAGATATCTTTGCTACGCGTTAGCATCGGTATTTGGAGGAATCCTGACGTAGCCCTCTATCTACGTTTGGGAGTGGGTCTTTTGGGTAGGAACTTGACTCGGAGTTTTGAGAGTTTTGAGTTGCTCCCTTGTGCAGTGCCTCGCTGTGATCTTAGGGATCATCCACTCTCTTTCTAGGGTCGTAGGCATCGCGTTTGAGTCCGAAGCTTTTGGGGTTGATTTTGTTGGGACAGAGGCCGTAATTTCTGAGAAGAAATTTTAGGCTCCCATTCACCCCCCCCCCCCTCTGGTCGCCTTGCTATAGCATTTTCGGTCCTTCAATTGGTATCAGAGCCAGTTAAGGATCTCTCTACCTTAACCACTTCCGGATCCGTGAAGGGGACCTTTTGAGAGCGGTTTTGTTTCCGACTTTGTTTGTCGAGGTGTTGAGCTTTTGTTTGGCTAACACTAACGGTGCCTTTAGAAATGGCACCAGTTTCTTCTTCTAGCGTGTCTTTGTCCACATGTTTGTTTGATGGACAAGCTATTGATAAGGTGGAACGCGAGGTGGATGATTTGTTGGACTTCCTCAGGGATGATGAGCACTCAAACGAGGATATTATACGCGAACTTGGCAAGGCCAAGAAAGGTACACTCGTCGCTAGCCTTGGGATTTTGTCCCAACGTTTTAATATTTGTGATGAGTATAGTGATAGACTTGATGAACTCTGTGATACCTTGCGTAATAAAATTGAGAAGTTGAATTGCTCCATCACTAGGCTAAAAAATGGTCTTTTTCATTGGAAGTCTAGTGCATCTTCACCTTGCACCTCTTGTAGTGACATGGTTAGGAAGAATGATGAGCTAGGCTTTTTTCTTGCTAGCTTGAAATCTGAAAATGACATGTTAACTTCCAATGCTTCCAAACCATGTCTAGTTTGCATTGACTTGGGTAAGGACCTTGACTGTGCTAAAACTGAATTAGCCCTTCTTAAGTCAAATGCTTTGTTACCATGTGTTTCTTGTGAGTTTTTGCATGCTGAAATTGATAAATTAAAATTGACTCACACCACATGTGTAGATGAACTTGAGCATGCTAGGGCTGAAATTGTTGAATTAAATTCTAAGCCTTGTAGCTCATGCTCTGTGAATAAGAATGCTTGCCTTACTTCTTGTGCTAATCATGATTCGTTGCTTGATGTGAATGGTGATGTTTCTTCCACCGATTTCATTTGCACATCTTGCATTGATTTAGAAAAAGAAGTTTTGGCTTTGAAGCTTTTGCGCGATGATATGAGCGCCAAGTTGGTTGAGCACAATGATATGAGTGCCAACCTTGAAAAAGAAAATGAACTCTTGCGTACCACATATGTCGAGTGCATTAGAGAGGAGATGGAAAACTTGAGAAACACTCCTTGTGGTACTTGTGACCGCCTCATGTTTGAAAATGAGGTTTTGGCCAAAAGATGCAAGAGTCTTTGTGCTAAGTCTTTTGAGTCACGCATTTCTTGCAACTCCGATGTTGATATTTCTAAGTTTGCATCTTTGCAATTGGAGTTGAGTTCTTGTGCGGCGCGTGAGTCTTTTGACGATAGCACTAGTGCCAAGGTTTCGGATAGCTCTTTCATAGCTACTCCTAACCTTGTTGTTTCTTCGAGTGATGTCCAAGGGACTTCTCTTGACAAAGGTGCTTCTCACATTTTTGGGACTCGTGCTCCCATTCCGGTTTTCCATTGCACCTTTTGCAAGAAGGATGGACACTCATTCGATTTTTGTTTCCGCCGTGTCAAACACGAGCGACGAATTCGAGCTAAGGCTTTTAGGAAGCCGTGTAGCCTTTCCCATGGCACGTGTGCTCCTAGCGTTGGCACCAAGTTGGTTGTTGATGCTTCTTGTTCTAAGTCCCAAGGGACTTCTCACTTGTCGGAGAATGGTGTGCCTTGCAGTAGGCTTTTGTACCATTGCTCTTTTTGTGAGAAAGATGGGCATCAAGAAAGCTTTTGCTATCGATGTGCCAAACGCTTGCGCCAAGCTCGCTCTTCTAGGAAGATGGTGGTTCATAGCCCTTCTCATGGCATGAACGCTTGTGCTCCTAGTAAGAAGCCCCTCTTTGTTGATGGGTTTTATGACTCTTTTTCTAGTGGGATAGGTCATGGTCGTGGACATGCTTTTACTGCTTCTTCTCTTGGTCCACGTAATGCTTCTCATGGTGCATCTATTGGTTCTTCTACAAAAACCTTGGAAGATGTTTGCCTCTTTTCCCGTGGTACGACTCGTTCTTCTCCTAGAGTTGTCCTTTTGAGGAATGCTTCCAAGGGTGTTTCACAATTGCATTTGAACCAGCATTTGCATCATGCTAACCCACATGATAAGTTGAGATTTGTGACCAAGTCCTGGATTCCCAAGTACATGCTTGCTAACCCTTTGGGATCCAAGACTCGGGTTATTGTGTCCTCTTGTGTTTAGATAAGAGGACGCGGGGTGGAGAACATGCGCCTGATGGAGCTTGATCTTTTAGATGTGATCAAGAGTTGATGGTTCTCTACACCCCGCTTAGATTTGCCTCCAAAGAGGCTCTTTTATAGATTGGTGAGCTTTCTTATACACTCATACCTTGTATATCCATGATCTATATCTTGTGGTATGAGATGGACTGTCATGTGCTCACTTGTATAGTTTTTGCATGTACATTTTCTTTTGTATCATGTTTTGTTTTAGTCTAGCATGTGCTATCTTGTATATCATGTCATGCTAGCTTTGTGTATAGCTTTTGTGGAATATCCACTTTTTATGCTAGTTTGTGACCCTCATGAACATTGTGCCATGTTTTACGATATTTCTCCATGAGCTTGATTTGTAGTGGTATGATGTTCATTAGGTATCACTTTTCAGGTGCTAGTTTTGTGTAGATACGTGTACCCTGTTGATATGATTAGGTTGAACACTAGCCTTTCCACGATTTTATCATGTTACATGCTTTTGGATCTATTGCTATCATTATCTGGCATTGTAGCATGTGTTGAGGCTTAGGCTATGTTTGGGTTGATCATGTCTTTAGGCTGCATTTTGCTATATAGTGCTTTATCCTGTTGCATGGTAGTCTTGACTAGTTTGAGTTCAGATCTCCTTGCGGTATCATTCATAGGTAGATCTCCTTTTGTTGAGAGTTCACCTTATGCTTATTATGTGACTAACCGTTTTCGTGGAGACCTTGAGGTCACACTGGACAAGACAACGCCTTGTGTTTCTTCTGCCTTTGAGTGTGCAAGAGAACAGGAGCCTGGAGAGGGCATTTCGGTTCACGGACTCGATCCCTCTTCTTCCACGACTTGGGGTTCCGTTCGAGCAGTTCTCCAGCGAGCACTAGCTGCACCTGTGGGAGCGACAGCATCAGGCGAGGGGGAGACGACTTCGGCGAGGCAGGCGCCCCGGAGTTCAGCAGATTCATGCGTCCCCTCGGGTATCACACCAGCAGGCGGTCATGCGCTTCATGAGGTACCTCCGACACACTTCTGAGTTTGGGTTTTGGTACTCTTCTTCCTTGACCTCTTGTTGCTGTGTGGTCTTTTCGATGTGGATTTTGCTGACTGTCGCTTGAGCATTTCTTGGCTCTTTATTTGTGTCTTTGGTGCATGTTTCCCTTTTAGTTGGGGAAGCATTTTGCTTGTTGTATCTTAGTTGGGCTTCTCCAATACCCTTTTGTTTTGGGTTTTCCTTTTTAGGCTAGTTTTGCTTTGTCTTTAATATACTAGCTTTTGCATGCATTTCATCATGTATATCTTGCATTTTAGAGCTTCATGTATATAATAATGAGAATGAGACTATGCTCTTTTTGGTATGCCCTATTAACTCATGATGATGCTTGTAGCTTAGGCTCTTTTTGATCACTTGATACATGTTATGAGCTAAGCTATTTTTGCAAATGGTGAACTTGTTTAATCAACTATAAAACATTAATTTGTTCACCATTGAGATTGGCAACTAGCATGGGTAGGAAGTGTTGAGATCACTTGTGCTATCTTTTGTATGCTAGGTTGCTATGTCTCTTGCACTGAGTCATTCACTTGCTTGGATTGTTCATATTTACCTTGTGCTTAAAATTTGATCCAAGTCTAAGTGAAATGAAAAGATCGAGATGGGATTGCATGTGTCAGCACCTCACGGTATCGAGACTGTTTCTCATTGCACAATTGAGTTAAACTTGAGCCGTGTAGTGTAAGACCGAAACCAGTGCTTTAAGCTTCCGATTGCTTTTATTGCATAGGCTTAGCCCGGTTGAAAAGTTAGGCAATGACCATGCTTTCAACCTCTCGCAATCACATGCTTTTAATTTGAACTTGTGTTAATACCGCTGCAAATTCCGATAAAATATTGAAAATAACACAAGTCTATGCTTCACTCTATTGCATGATGATTGAACTTTGCTAGGGGTAGTTCACCTTGTATACTTGAGTTAGCACTTGGTTGATTTCCTGTCTATTCATACTAAGTGCTATTTTAGTGGTGAACTCCTTTTCAAATGGCTTAAAACTGCTCATATGCTTAATTGTTCATATGTCGTATTCATTTGATCAGTTTGAGCCTTTGCTAGTATTTGTATTGTTTGCTACACTTTCAGGGCAGCACCGTTTTGAGCATCTTTTCATTCTGATTGCTATACACTTGAAGCTGTTGCATTGTGCATATCATGCATTTTTAGCTTAGTGTACATACCCCCAGCTCCGATACATGTTGTGATCACCCCCATATGCTTTTGTTTGATGACTTGTCTTGTGTTTGTGTCAACTTTGTGAAAAATGTTAAAACCCCTCAGCATGTTCGCTTTTGTCAAGGGGGAGAAGCTGTTTGCAAGGGGGAGCTTATGTGTTGGCACAAAGGGGAGAGTCATGCATTTTGGGGAGAGCTTTGAGCAAGGGGGAGTTTAGCTCTTCTATGTTCTTCTTCACTCGGTATAGCTCTTTTATGTGTTTCAATTGGTATCCATCTTTTGGTATGGAATGCAATTGGTGTCATGAGTTTTTGTTGCATAGCTTTTGTATATAGGCTTGCCTTCAGGGGGAGTCGCTATTGTCTTGCTGCTTCTCCGCGTGCTCCGAGTGTTTGTGCTCCATTTAGTGTTGAGCTTCTCTTGTGGTTTTTCTCAGTCGGTATCGAGCCTGCTAGTCGTGTTGAGCCGTTTTAGCCTCTCTCTTGAGGGACTAGCAGTTTTTGCTTGGTATTTTTCGATTGGTATGGAACCTTCAGCTAGTTGCGTCGAGCCTATGTGCTTCTGTCTTGAGGAGCTAGCTGTTTTCACCAATTCTTGGCTGATTGTGATTTTTTGCTTTCTTATGCGTTGTTTCAGCCTCGATAAGTATCGAGCCTTGAGCTAGTGGTGTTGAGCCATTTTCTGCCTCTTCTTGAGGGCTAGCTCATTTTTGACTTGGTTGCGTCGAGCCGTTGCCCATGTCTTTGGGAACCAAGTCTTTTGCTCTGTGTGATCGAGTTTTGCTCTTTGATGAGTTATTGCTCCGATCCTTTGCTTGGTTGCGTTGAGCCGTTGCCCATGTCTCTGGGGACCGAGTTTTCGGTTTTGGTATCTCAAACCATCTCTTGTGCCTAGTTTTTGTCAATTCAATCATCAAGGGGGAGAAAGAGAAAGAGAAAAAGGGGGAGAAATCTCGACCCAAGTGAATCCAAGTGGATAAGTACCTTGGTTTCTTTTGTGATGATTGTTTGACAATTTATTTGAGATTGGTTTTCGAGTACCTTTTGGGATTCATGAACTCTTATCTTCTCTTGTCTCTTCGATTGTGCGGAGGCGTTGCCCGCTTTTCCCGTTTCTTTCAGGACCGAGAGCTTTTATTTGAGTTTTCATGATCCTTCCTCATCTCAAGTGGCCTTGTGTTTGCTTTTGCTTGGCTTTTGGGCACTTGAATGAGGCTTGCCTTCAAACCCTTCCTTTTTGGTTTTATTGTTAGTCAATGCATTCATCAAGGGGGAGATTGAGAACATATATGATGAATGATTGACTTTGATGAGGAAGGTTTGAGGCTTTTACCCGGTTGTGTCTATATATCGCTATGCGCTTATTGTTTATGACTAACCAGTGGCGTGAGTTGTGTTGTGTTTATGTGTTGGCGTGTGTGTGCAACATGTGTCTCTTGGCTGTGTTGATGTGCAGGTGTGGAGCTCGGATACAGTGGTCGATGGCGAGGTGAAGGTCAAGTAGAGACGTGCCGTGCCGACGGACCGGGAGCGGTGAAGGATGGGCGTGCCGTGCGGCGGACGTGCCATGCCGATGTACCCAGAGCGGTGAAGGGCGGATGTGAGGCTTGGACCGACGGACCGGAGGGCTAGAGGACCAGCTATGGTAGCTGGCACGTGGCATCGGCGAGCAAGAGCACATGGGGATGTGCGATGCATCGGCCGAGTCGGGAGGAAGACATGGCGTCGTGACACTTGGCGGGAGGTCGGACACGGGCTTGCGTGCGGCGCAAGTGCCGTCGGCCGAGTCAAGGAGGATGGCGAAGGCGTTGTGCCCGGCGTGGAGGCTGGACATGCATCGGCATCGGTGCCGGTGGTCGGGGTGTGCGAACCACATCCCGTCTACGATGCGGGTTCGGTAGCTGAGCCTCAAAAAGCTACCATCGACGGTTTCCGAGTTTGGGCCTCAAAACTCGGGGTGGCCGGTTTCCCAGTTTGGGCCTCAAAACTCGGCGAGGACGGTTTCCAGGTTCGGGCCTCAAAACCTGGGCTTGCGGGTTTCCGAGTTTATGCCTGAAAACTCAGGGTGGACGGTTTGCCAGGTTTGGGCCTCAAAACCTGGGTTGGTGGGTTTACCGGTTAGGGCCTCAAAACCGGGGGTGGTCCGAAAGGACGGTCGACGCGTGGCTGCGTGGAGAGGCTGGCGCGGCGGTGAAGCTATCCACGAGGAAGGCGCGGTGTTCGACGGTGACGGCACGTGGCGGCATCAAGGAGGTCGCGTCGAGGCAAAGCTACCGGATGTGCGAGCGTGGCCGTCGGATGAAGATTGACCGGACTGGACGGTTTTACCCCTGGGGGGTATTTGGGTCGAGTGCTTAATGTAAGGGCGTTTTGGTCTTCGGACGTGCGCCTATATATATGAAGGGGGCTGCTAGGGCAGCCACATCCTTGGGGAATCCTTGGTGGTGTCTCTCTCACTTTGTTCCTGTGAGAGAAGGCTAGGGTTAGGGAGAGTTGGCTCTTGTTCTTGAGCTTTTTGCCATCCAAGCTTTGTGTTGCTAGGATTGGCTTGTAGCCCGACACCAAGTGATTAATGAATCATCCATTCCTCTGAATCCAAGGATCAATTTCGTGGTTGAATTCGCGTTTTGAATTTGTTCTTCGCGTTCTTCTTTTCTCCACGATTTTCTCCTCCCCCGATCTCCCTCTACGCTGCGTCTTTTGCGATTCCGTTTCAATCAACTTGTTCTTTGATGTGAGGAGAACATTTCCACCAAAGGAATTCATCTCTACCCTCACGAACAAGTAGATCGGGTCGAAATCGTTTTTGTTCTTCGTTCTTCCCCTTTTCTAGTGTTCTTCGGATTTCTCATGGATTAGTTGGATTGAAGCGATGATATCCTAGGATTAGCTTCCCAACACGTAGAAGAACACTTGGGAGAAGTTTGGTTGCAGCCCCGTTCGATTTGGTGAAGATCCAATCGATTTTGGTTTTGTCCCGTGCAGTTTTTGCACTTTTTGGGAGATCGCGGACAGTCCGCCGTGGGGATCTCGGACAGTCCGCCGTAGCCGCGGACAGTCCGGGCATCGGGGTTTCAGCCGAGCAGTGGCTGTTGGCCTCGGGCCTTTTCCTCTCGGGTGACCGGCGGACAGTCCGCCGTTGACTGGCGCGGACAGTCCGCGAGTCACGCAGGGGAGGATCAGCAACGTTGTTGTTTTGCGGTGTTGGCCGGCGGACAGTCCGCCAGGGTTTCGCGGACAGACCGCCCCTAGCGCGGACAGTCCGGCACCTGCAGCCCGGACAGTCCGAGAATCTGCAGTTTGTGCAGTTTTAGTGCGTTTGCTCTCCCGGCTTTTCTGATTCGTTTTCGGACTTCTCGTTTGCTCCTAGAGTTCACCTAGGAACCTCTCTAGATATCCTTGCTATGCGTTAGCATCGGTATTTGGAGGAATCCCAACGTAGCCCTCTATCTACGTTTGGGAGTGGGTCTTTTGGGTAGGAACTTGACTCGGAGTTTTGAGAGTTTTGAGTTGCTCCCTTGTGCGGTGCCTCGCTGTGATCCTAGGGATCATCCACCCTCTTTCTAGGGTCGTAGGCATCGCGTTTGAGTTCAAAGCTTTTGGGGTTGATTTTGTTGGGACAGAGGCCGTAATTTCTGAGAAGAAATTTTAGGCTCCCATTCACCCCCCTTTGGTCGCCTTGCTATAGCATTTTCGGTCCTTCATGTTCTGAATGTACAAATCCGCATACTGGTGTGGCCGATGGGTAGTCTTAACTGGTATGAAGTGAGCCACTTTGGATAACCAATCCACGATAACCCAAATAGAATAATGTCCTTTTTGGGTGGTTGGGAGACCTGTGATAAAATCCATACTAATCTCTTCCCATTTCCATTCTGGAATTGACAATGGTTGCAACAATCCGGCGGGTCTCAGGTGTATAGCCTTTATCCTGCAGCAAGTATCGCACCTTGCGACATAAGCTGCAACTTCTTTCTACATCTTTGACCACCAATACCTGGTTCTCAGATCGTGGTACATCTTACTGCTTCCTGGATGGATAGACATCCTTGAATTGTGGGCTTCATTCAGAATTCTTTCTTTCAGCTCCATGTTCTAGGAAACAACCAACCTCTGATTATACCACAAAATTCCCTGTTCATCTGTTCTGAAGTTCAAAGAACTATTGGTTTCCAACCTCTTCTTGATCTGGCATATCTCTTCATCGGTCTTTTGTCCTTCGATGATGTCACTCTCCAAGGTGCACTGTATGGTGATGTTATTTAGCATAACGGGGTGCATGAGGTTGAATCCATCTTCCAACAGTAGTTGTAGAGAGTTGCAATGAGTCTTCCGACTCAAGGCATCTGCTACAACGTTCGCTTTTCCAGGGTGATAATGCACTTCTAGGTTGTAATCCTTAATCAACTCTAACCATCTCCTCTGCCTCATATTCAACTCTGGCTGGGTGAAGATATACTTCAGACTTTTGTGGTCTGTATACACATGACACAGGTTACCCATAAGATAATGCCTCCATATCTTTAGTGCATGAACTACGGCTGCCAATTCCAAATCATGAGTCGGGTAATTCTCTTCATGTCGTCGCAACTGGCGCGAAGCATATGCTATAACTCTCCTATTTTGCATAAGTACACACCCAAGTCCAATCTTGGATGCGTCACAAAACACATCAAAAGGTTCCTCCAAATCTGGTTGAGCCAAAACTGGCGCCGAAGTCAACAAGGTTCGCAGAGTGCGAAATGCTGCCTCACACTCTGGAGTCCATTCAAACTTCTTGTTTTTCTGAGTTAGACGAGTCATCGGTTTTGCGATCCTTGAGAAATCCGGAATGAACCAACGGTAGTACCCGGCCAATCCTAGAAAGCTGCGTACCTCATGTACGTTAGTGGGTGCTTGCCAATCCATAACTTCCTGTACCTTCGTGGGATCCATAAAAATTCCTTCTTCTGAAAGGACGTGTCCGAGAAAGGGTACCTTCTTTAACCAAAACTCACACTTGCTAAACTTAGCATACAACTTGTGCTCTCGATGTCGAGCTAAGACGATTCATAGATGCTCAGCATGATCCTTCTTATTTTCAGAGTATACCAAGATGTCATCAATAAACACCACAACAAACTTATCCAACTCAGGCATGAAGACGGAATTCATCAGATACATGAAATGTGCTGGTGCATTGGTTAATCCAAAGGACATAACTAGATATTCATAGAGTCCATATCTGGTGGAGAAAGCTGTTTTTGGTATATCTTCTCTTCTGATCTTGATCTGATGGTAACCTGACCTCAAGTCGATCTTGGAGAACACTTTTGCCTTTGATAACTGATCAAATAAGACGTCAATTCGGGGTAGGGGGTACTTATTCTTTATAGTTACTGCATTCAACGGTCTGTAGTCCACACACATCCTTAAAGTTTTGTCCTTCTTCTTCACAAAGATGGCGGGACATCCCCAAGGTGACGAACTAGGACGTATCAAACCCTTATCCAAGAGCTCTTGCAACTGAGTCTTGAGCTCTGCTAGCTCGTTAACTGGCATCCTATATGGCCTCTGAGAAATTGGTGTCGTTCCAGGGATTAACTCAATAGCAAACTCTACATCCCTATCTGGCAGTAGTTCGGGCAACTCAGCAGGGAAGACATATGGAAACTCACATACTACAGGGATCTTAACTATCTGCTTGGCTGTGATATTGAATAAAACTCCGATCTCATGGGGGTTTCAGGGTAACTTAAACCGGAAAGAAGACCCACTCCGGGGACTAACCATGGAAACTACTCGCTCTGAAATGTCAAGATTGACCTTCTGGAGTTTCATCAAACCCATACCCAAGATTACATCCAAACCTAGACTAGGGATTACTATGGGATCCACTATGGCCTTTTTATCCCCAAAAGTCATTTCCACTCCTTTAGCCATTTTACGGGCGGATAGAACAGCTCCGGCGGAACTTATCTGATATCCCTGATCCAACTCTACTAACCCGAGATTACTTCTTATAGAAAAAATCTCACTTATGAAAGAATGCGATGCTCCGGAATCAAACAACACAACTGCGGGGTACTGATTAACAAGAAACGTACCAGCGGTGACAAGTTCTCCTTCTGGCACTTCCTCAACGGTGGTGAAGTGCACGTGGTCGGTGCGAGGGTGGGGCTGGTTGTTCTGCTTCTTCGATTGGGGACACTGGCGTGACAGGTGTCCGGTCTGACCACAGTTATAGCACGGTCCAATCACATATGGGGTCTTGGCACCTCCTGAACCTCCTGCCTTTGCTTTGTTTTACATCATGGGAGCGGTGTAGGGCTTCTGGAAACTCAAGCGGGAGTGGTTGTTAGTTATCTTCCGTTGCGGGGGATGGAACCTTGCTCCTGCAATTGGCGGGCAGTACGGGGTGCGTGCTCCGAAAGGGGTCCTCTGTTGAGATGAACCTCCTTCATTGGCACGACGGTGGTTTTCTGTCGCTAGCCTGCTGTCATTCGCCTCTTGGTTTAGGCAGTCACTGACAAAGTCACTGAAGGTGGTGCGGTGACTGTTTCCCATCTTGGAGAGCATGGTGGCACTCATGCCACGCTTGAAACTTGCGATCTTCTTGGATTCCGTGTTGACGAAATCTGGGGCATAGCGAGACAGGTTGTTGAAGCTATGGAGGTATTCTGACATTGACCTGGTTCCTTGGGATAGCCTCATAAACTCTGTGACATTCATTTCCATCAAATCACTGGGGATGTAGTGGTTGCGCATAGCAGTAGAAAACTGGTCCCAAGTGACTGGTGCATTAGCTGGCAGGGATGCACGGTACTGGGACCACCATAGCCCTACGGGTCCTTCCAACATGTGCGCGGCATACTCCGCCTTAAGCTCTTCAGTCAAGCGAAGCAGGCGGAACTTCTGAGTGATGGAGTTGAGCCACTCATCTGCTTCAAGCAGCTCGGTGACTTCCTTGAACATAGGGGAGCGAGTGTCCAAGAAGTCACGGTAGGACCTATACTGGTTGGGCTCTGGGCCTTGGCGCTGCTGATGCTGCTGCGCAGTGTTGTTAGCGATGTTGCGGAGGGTGGCCTCCATGTGCCTCTGCATTTCCTCCATGTTCCTCTGACTGCCCAGAAACTGGCCGAAAAACGCTTTCGGCGTCATTGGTGCCTGTGGGGGTGGTGGCAGATTCTCCTCTTGTCCAGACCCCTGTCCACGTTGGCTGCGGGTGTGTGCCGGCATCTGCATATCCCATTAATAAGCAATCATTAGGTGATGTCATATTGATCATGAATAAATACTGCGCTGTACATAATTTGAAAATTTAGCACACGACCAAGTATAATTACTCATTTCCATACAACATCACAGAATAATTGCTCGAAATTAAACATGCAAACGACGGAATTTCCATAAAAAGGTGCCAGATCGAAGTCTGGACTTTGTCCAAAAGCCATACATGTCATGATACAACTTAAACATAAAACCAACACATGTCTGGGTGTTACATCATCAGCGAGCATGCTCAAGCTATACAAAGGAAAACGACTCCTAGCGAAGCTAACGCTCAGGCGTCTCCAGTGGCGGATGCGGCGTCCTCCTCATCGGCGTCCATCATCGGCTCGTCGGCGTGGTCCTCGTCGTTCGAAGAAGGCTCTGGACCAAGCACTACCCCGTCCTGGGGCTCCTGGGCCTCATCTGCAAGGGCCTCGTCAGCTGCTGGGGCCGCGGCCTCCTGTGCGGCATGATGCATCTGGTGAACTGCCTCATGGAGCTGATCGATGTAGGCCTGTTGGTGATGTATCTGCTGTATCAGTTGATGCGCGCCTTCTCTGAGCTGATCAAGTGTTGTGCGGGCCTCGTCCCGCTGTAAGGATGCTGTCAGGTACATCTGCTCAGCGAGGGTCCTGGCGGTGCTCTCTGCTCCTGCTGTGGCACGGGCGTCGTCACGCTCAAGAGTGATCTGATGGATCTTCTCCTGTAGACAGGCTACCTCGGCGTCAAACTCCTCCTGTAGCCTTCTCTTGCTTTGGTAGGTGGCGGTGAGGGTGAAGGACACGCTCTCAAGGCTACGCTCCAGACTCTCACACATACCCACCAAAGCTCCGGTGGCGCTCATCGCAGACGTCTCGCAGTAGAACCTCTCATCGGGACTCCCTGTCAGGACTGACTCCCAAGTCTGCCTCCAGCGCAATGGAAAGGGTGATCCACGAGGGAACACTCCTGCCATAGCACTAACAAGGTCAGCGGGAAAACGGGCGATGATGTCCTTCAGCACTAGATATGCTACTCGGTTAGCTCCATCCTTGGCACAACTGCCCCTGGTGATCTCTGTCCATCCTGTCGAGTGGGGCTAGGCAGGCAAGGCCCTGACCTTGATCTGCACCATCACCAACGAATCCTGCCCATAGATCTCCTTCTGCCACGAGTACCTGGGCTCCTGTCCGTCCTCATATCCTACTGCCTGCAGGATCCTCCAAAGGATAGTCGGCAACCCGAAGTATGAGAAGAACGTGTTCTTGGTCAGCTTTGTGGCCAAACGGTGTCGTGGAACTCCTCTGCCTCCGGTGGCCTTGCGAGCAGTCAACTTAGTCCAGGCCATCTGTAGAAACAAAAGGGTTTCGAACTCGCGTGAGACGCATATTAAGTTGGCAAATTTTATAGAAAAGGGACAACTTTTAAATAAGGGGAGGTAATGTAAATGCAAGAATGTAAACATGATGCATGATCGTACTTACGTTCTCACTCACTAATAGTGACTCGTAAGTCCTAACGTTCTAGTCGGTGGCAAGAACGATCTCTCATGCGTTATCTACTCGTTCTACTCGATCACGTAGTTAGTGTACCTGCAGAAGATTCATTTCAGCCCAAATCAATCCCAATGGTAAAGACAACGGAGTATTGGCTCATATGTACGAATACATAGAAGCCAACACTAAACACCATGCAGCAATCCATAAAACATACCCAAAACATTGATACCCTCGTATGTGTTTGCGTGGAGCTCGCACATACTTGGTATAAGAACACTCACCTAGACCGACGGTTGGACGGTCATGCTCTCATATCTTACAAAATCATTTTATGCATGTTTTCGCGATCGACGCATTCTCTTTTCCCTTGAGAATGGACCAGCAATTAAAATCTAGCATGAAGCAAAACCCTGAACCCTGTTAGCAGTTAAGCCAACTGAATCCTAGTATAGGGCTTAAGGACGCGACTGGGCACACTTAGTAATTGAAAATAGTTTTGAAATACCCATTTTAGTTCGAAAATAGCTCCTGTCGGATGCAATAACTTGAACCATGCTCTGATACCAGCTGTTGCGGAACCATCCTGATTATAAGAACTCAAGTACCGTCTTAGTCAAATTCGTCTGACATCGACCCGCACTTGAAGCCATATAATCCCGGTAGTCCGGAAATCTCGAAGGATTTCAAACATCGTACAACATACAGGATCGTATCGTTCAAGTATTACATTCGTAAGGAGACATCACAGTTAAATGAAACCGAATTTAAACATCAGAGTTCGAAATTAAAACAGAGTTATTACAATACTGAGTTTCAAAGTGCGGAAGCCTAAATAAGTTTTGAAACACGACCACCACACACGTGGTCCAAATAAAACATTGTTTGATAACTTAACTCAACACAACTCACTCCTCCTTTTTCAGATAGTGTGCCACTAGGAGTCTTAGTCCGGCAAAAGAGAAGCTTCTTGACGACCCTGCCCTGGGCCTACTCCTCATCACCCTCCACCGGGTAGAGGCAATGCTTACAATAGCCATAGTACACTTGGCCATCTGCAACAACGGGATAAACCCTGAGTACGGGAAGGTACTCAGCTAGACTTACCCGTCCAACTGAAAATAAAGACACCAAGGGTATGCAAAGCTTTTTGGTGGAGCTGGGATCTTTAGTTGTGAAAAGCTCAAAATTAAGAGAAGGATTATTTAATGATTTTGATGAGCTATCAGTTTTAGACCTACCTCTTAATCTAGGTTTGCACCTGAACTAATACATCCACTTGAGTCTAACAAGCAATAATATAACCATATCTAGTTGACTTATCCACATTTTAGTTGAACCTTTAAACATCGCATGGAGTTATATCGTGGTGAAGCTCGCCATAGTTTCCCACTAACCGGGGGAGACGGCGACTCGAATCGAATTCCAATCCAGCTGGTGAAAGACCTTTAATACCAACCCACACTTTCCCCGTCGGGTCCATGCATTGGGTCACCGCTCGATGCTTGTTCGTGGTGGTAATCGTCGCGGCTCACAGCACGGACCACCCAATTGGAACTATACAATGACCATTCCGAGGCAGATCATGTTTCCATACTAGAGGGTGCGACACGGGTTGAGACCGGCCCGAACAGCTTCTAACCGGCTTTGGGGTAGATGATTACAGCACCGACATATTCTTAAGCAAAAGGGCGTGTTCAAAAATGAACGAGGGCCAACATCGATACAAACCTACACGATCCAACGGACGGACTGCCCCAAGTTTCCAAACTTGTGCTTTGCCTTCCAGTTGACCGTATTTCATTACTACTCAGGTTCTTTTCCACGATAGCAAATATAGCCAACCGTGATCCGGTAAATACCCACCAGGGATATTACAGAAACATCCTTAACTACTACTTTTATTTAGCAGACTAAGCAATTCTACATATAAATAAGTAATAGGATAACAAAGCAGGTAATAATCAATAATCAAGGAATGGTAATGCAGCAAGTAGGATTCAATCAACTCCTATACCTAATGCATCACAGTATAAAAATACTCAGTATATTAATTGTAAATACTGGGAGACTTAGAATGCTCCGGGGCTTGCCTTGGGAGAAGACTGAAGCCTCGTGAGCGGGGCACTCAGGCAGGTTAGCTTCCGGCTCGGGGTCGACTTCCTCGGTCCTGGGCAGCTCCGGTATCTCCTGCTCGTCGTTTACTTCTGGCTCCTGGTTGGGCTCCGGGGCTGTCGATCCTATTTGCAATGCGGTACATAATTAAATAATGCAAGGTGAAAAAGGGTGGTATGAAAAGTAACATTTCTTGCAAACCAACAAAACCAACTTGTTGAACAACTTTTGACATTGAGGAAAACTACGTATTTACCACATAAATCAAAACCATTATTTCAACTATTTCCTATTTATTAATTCAAAGGAAACTCTGGTTTGAACTGTAAGTGTATTTTTCTGAATTCGGAAAAATCTATAAAAATTCCATAAGGTAACTAACACTAACTGGACTTCACTGAACAATTTTTAGCAAGAAATAAAATACAGAACAGTAGGTACAAAAAGATGAAATAAACTGCTCAAAAGGTACTTTGAACTAACTCTTCTCATGAAAAGTGTGAAACAGCAGGTTTCATATTTTTTCTAGCTTCACCTATTCATAGCCACTCTACTGTAGAAAACTCACTGCCTAAGCATGAACATATCAACCTACACAAAATAAACAAGTTTATTCCAAAATAAACCATTTGAACTACAACCCTGCTGGAAAAGGGTGACACGCTCATTTTCATATTTTTCCCAGGTTCTATTCCACATTTCATATTTATTAAGGAAGTTCCATGAACAGAAACTTTATATTCTTTTCTACATGAATTTCCTAAGAAAAACAAGGAAAAAGCACATTTGTACAGCAACTTCATATTTTTCCATATACAACCTATGCTTAACATTTTTTTCCTAACTAGAACATCACACACAGAGACTGCACAAATTTTCCCATCTTTTATTTTTACATATAAAACACCTTAACACTTATTCCAAGAAAACAGCCAAAAAGGACTTTAAGCCCCAACAGACACTTTTCTACATAAACAGTGTCTCATACATTTTTCACAGGTACTTAACATGATAAGAAACCTACACAAATTTTGCCATGAATTAACTCAACCAGAAAACATATAAATCCATTTATCTCAACAAAAGCATATAAACTGGATTAAATAAAAATAGTAATATAAACTTTCACCAAAAATACTTTCATATTTTTTCATGATAGATCTACTCATGAACAAACTACCAAAACTAAAAGCACCTCATTTGGACTTTTAAAACGTGCTACACAAAAATAACAAGCTTTTTTGGGAAATAAAACAAAAAGGAAAAACATTTGAAAACTCCGGCCCATACTGCGCAGACGCAGTCCATGGACCATGGGTGGCTGACGCGTGGGTCCGTGTGGTCAACGGGGCCCAGCAGTCAGTGAGAGAAAGCAGGGGAGGGGGTTTGACCGCACGGTTCTCGCCGTCGGCGAGGTCGCCGGCAGTGAGGTGGTGCTCGGCGTGTTCCCCTCGACGAGGCGGACCGAGTGGTGGTGATGGTTGGGCTAGCGCATGGCCGTAGCTTGCTGGCGGCGAGCTATGGCGGGCGGTGGTCGCGGCGAGGCACGGCTTGGCCGTTTCCGGCGGTCGCCGGCCAAATCGAAGGAAAGGGAAGAACCAGTGAACCCTAAGAGAGGTATTAGGTGGGTTGGTTTGGCTGGCAAAGCTCCAGAGGAGCTTGGCCACGTGTGCGGGCCACGGCGGCGCCCTTGGCGCTCAGCTGAAAGCCCTAGTTTGATTTTGGTTAATTGATGAAACCTATTTGGTCTAATCCTATTGCTAAGCATGTGTGTAGCTTATAAGAAAGGATTGTGACCAAGCCAAGTGGTGGAGCTAGCAAGGTGGCAACCATGGAGGATGGTGATGGCCACAAGTACTCAAGAGATCAAGAGCTCTACCATTGGTGAAACGAAGAAGAGAAGAGAAGGAGCAAAGAGGCCCGAAGGCAAAGGTATAACCTATATGGCTCTTTCTTTTGGTGATCAAGACACTTAGCGAGTGTGATCACATTTAGGATACATAGCCGTACTATTAAGAGGAGATTATTCACGGCTTATGCGATGTTCAAGTGCCACTAGGAGTTCTCTAACATATTGATGCTATAGACCTAGTGAGTGACTAACTAAACCCCTTGGAAAATGCTTTGCAAAATGCTAACACACTTGCATACAATGATGTACACTTTGTGGTGTTGGCACCTTTTGGGATAAGGGGGTGTTAAGGAGTTATGGAGAAGTGAGAGAGACTAGTGTATAGTCCTTCTCCCTCCTGCCGAGGCAGGATTCAGCATTTTTCGGAAGAGAAGAAGTGTGTTCGGAAGCATCGGACGCTGGTCCGAGGGGCATCGGACGCTGGGGAGCGTCCGATGGTAAACCCTAGTTTCTGATAAATGTTGAAGGAGCATCGGACGCTGGCAACGGACGCTGAGGAAACACTGTTGCAGAGTCCGATGCAGGTGACGTGGCGCGAGCGTGCTTTCCAGGGAGCATCGGACGCTGGCCTGCGTCCGATGCAGAACCATCGGACACGTCCGATGTGTTTTGCCCCTCTCTGGAACCTTTCTGTTGTGTCATCGGACACAGGGGTTGAGCGTCCGATGTGGAGGTCCCGAAGCGTCCGATGTAGCGTAGAAAAGAGCTAATATGAGCAGCGGCATCGGAGCGTCCGATGCCTGGCGTCGGCGCGTCCGATGCCACTTTAACCGTGGCGCGAAGTGATATGACCGTTGGGATCTAACGGGCAGATTTCATATCAGGGGGACACGTGGCTCCATCCGGAGCATCGGACGCTGGGGCAGCGTCCGATGGTCTCGCATCGGAGCGTCCGATGGTCGCGATTTCAGCCCAACGGCTAGGCCAACTTGAGTGGCCTATTTAAGGGGCTTGGCCCACTCATATGGACTAAATCTTGCACATTCTGATTCCTAAGCATACTAGTGAGCATTGGCAAGCCTCCCAACTCATCTCCCAAGTTGATTTGATCAAACCAAGTGAGATTGAGTGATGTAGTGCGTAATTTGAAAGAGTTCAATCTAGTGGCACTAGTTCTTCGCATCGGCTTTGAGTTTCTTGTTACTCTTGGCATTTGCCGGTGCCTAGACGGCTTGGAGGCGTTGTGGTGTGGTTGGCAAGAGAAGGAGATTGTTCTTGGCCACCATCGACCGTGATTGTGAGAGGTTTTGGAGCCTCACCTCGCCGGAGTGGCAAGAGGCATCCTTAGTGGATTGCTCGTGTTATTGAGCTACCTCACTAGTGGAAGATTCTTGTGGTGCTCTTTGTGAGCTTGGCTTTGCGCCAATTAGCCACCGGGTCACCTAGTGTTGGTCGACACAACAGGGAGTAGCGTGCCGGCAAGCACGTGAACCTCGGGATAAATCTTGGTGTCCCGTGTGCTTATTGTAATTGATCTTCATACTCACATCTTGGTGATTGGCTTCACAATTGGATTTCACCGGTGATTGGCTCTCTACTAGGCGATCCCGAAGGCTCGGTGAAACCATCTCTATCTAGCTCATTTACTTTTGTGTATTTACATTGAGTTATTTCTTTTGTGTAGATACTATCTCTTGTTATATTCCTTGTGTAGCTAGTTCTGATTAGCTTGCTTAGTCTATCTATTGCACACACTTGTCTCTTATACATTTTGTATATCTTTCTTGTACTAGAGCTAGTTAGTTTTATTCCGCATTAGATATTAGCTCTAATTGCTTGTGTGATATAGATATATTAGGTAGAATTGTTGGATAGGTGGCTTGCAACACACTATTAGGCTAGCGCATGAAGGACTAGATTAGCGACCAGAGGGGGGGGTGAATGGGAGCCTCAAATTCAACTCGTGAATAGTATGGCCCTTGTCCCAGAAAGTCACCCAAAAGCGAAGACTCGAAACGACCGGAGAGTTCACGACCTACGAGTAGGTGGATACCCTAGGAGATGTCCTAGTGGTACAGCGGAACCTCCGGAGAAACCCCAAAAGCAGCTCCCAAAGCCTCGGAGCAAAACTGCAAAGACTGCAGGTTCGCGGACTGTCCAGGGTCAGGATCCCGGACTGTCCGCCCAACGCCGGACTGTCCGACACTGGGAGTCCGGACTGTCCGCCGGCAAAAGACCAGAAACAGAACAGTTCTGCAAATCTGCTGGACAGGTCCCGGACTGTCCGCGGGTTTGTACCGCGGACTGTCCGACGTTCACTTGACAGTGAACAATCAGGGGTCTACGCCTGACTGACCTGACCTGACCAGCCCCGATCCCCGGACTGTCCGCCGCTGGGGGCGCGGACTGTCCGCGGATGAACAGAGAGCAGAAAAACTGCTCGGGACAAAAGCCAAATTGATCGGAACTTCACCAAATCAAAAGGGACTTTGATCAAACTTCTCCCAGGTGATCCTCTATGTATTGGGGTGCTAATCCTAAGAAATCATCGCACCAAACCAAGTCAATCAAGAGAGATTCGTGGATCACCGAAAAGGGGAAAGAACGAAGAACGAACACGAAATCGACCCGATCTATGAATTCGTGGGGTTAGGGGAGAAATCCTTCGGTAGAAAGGAGGGGCTCACGACCAAGAACAAATTGATTCAAGTGGAATCGAAAATCATCTCGCGGAGAGGAAGAACGAGACAAATCTCCGGGAGATGAAAAACCAAAACGTGAAGAACACAGAACACGATTCAATTTCAGCCGAAATTCCTCCACACGAGGAGACAACGAGAATACGGTCTCGTTTCCTCAAAAGATCCAAATACACAGAGGTATGATTTCCGTCTCTGCGGATCGCTTGCAGCGAGGTATGATTAGAACCTAAGCAGAGGGCTAGAGAGAGAGTGCTCAGGAACAAATGACTGCAAGGATAGAGGGAGAGGAGGGGTGCCTCTCTTATTTATAGCCTAAAACAATAATCCCCTTTCTACCCCTAGATACAAGAGCGAAGCGACCAACCCTAGGGGTATCCCGGTCCAACTCTGCTGATAGCCGATCCGATGGCCACGCGCCCATCTCATCCTTAGCTTCGCCTCCACGCAAGCCTCAGGATGCCACCACGTGCCGCCCTGTCGACCGCCGCGCCTACTTCGCGAATAGCTGCGCCGCCGCGCCAGCCTCTTCACGCCGCCACGCGTCGACCGTCCTTTTTGTGGACCGCCCCCCGGTTTTGAGGCCGAAACCGGGAAACCTGGGCTTCCCCCCAGTTTTGAGGCTGAAACCGGGAAACCTGTCCTCAGGCTGAGTTTTGTGGCCCAAACTCAGAAACCCGCGCGCCCAGGTTTTGAGGCCCAAACCTGGAAACCGTCCACGCTGAGTTTTGAGGCCCAACCTCGGAAACCGGCCACCCCAAGTTTTGAGGCCCAAACTCAGAAACCGTCGAGGGTAGCTTTTAGAGGCTCTGCTACCGAACCCGTGCCGTAGACGGGATGTGGTTTGCACACTCCGAGTCCCAGCACCGATGCCGGAGCATGTCCAGCCTCCACGCCGGGCACAGTGCATTCGCCATCATTCTCGGCCTTCCGCCAAGTGTCACGACGCCATCACCTTCCTCCCGACTCGGCCGATGCACCGCACATCCCCATGTACTCTTGCTTGTCAACGCCACGTGCCAGCTACCACAGCTGGTCCTCAGGTCTCCCGGTCCGTCGCTCTAAGCTCCACGTCCGCCCTTCACCGCTCCCGGTCCGTCGGCACGACACGTCCCTACTTGACCTTCACCTCACCTTTGACCACTGCCCAAGCTCCGCACCTGCACATCAACACAGCCAAGAGACATGTTGCCCATTGATCGATCACTCATCACTCAGGAAGGGAACCACAAGGGCATATATCAACCTTGTGTTCTCAGCGCAAAAAGCTTCGCCTTTTGTTATACTAATAGTGTTTGTCTAAGTAATTTTGTAGAGTTTTTAATTAGGCTATTCACCCCCCCCCTCTAGCCATTTTGGACCTTTCAAGTGGTATCGGATCCGTGGTCACCGTTTGTTTGAGGCTTAACATCCTCCGGTGTTAAAATGGCTCAAATCAACTATATGGGGAAGCCACCACATTTTGACGGCACCAACTTTGATTGTTGGAAGAGGAAGATGTGTGCATTCACAAGAGGAATGAATAGAAAGATATGGGATGTGATTGAGCATGACTTTGTAGTAATTGATCCTGCAAGTCCCACTCCTAGAGAAGAAGAGAAGCTTCAATGGAATGATGTGGCAATCAACTTGTTCTATGAAGCCTTTGACACAAAGGTGTTTGAGCAAGTCAAAGACCTTGAAAAGGCAAGTGAGATTTGGGAAAGATTAGAGGAGACCTATGAGGGTACTAAGGCGGTCTAGAGTGCCAAGCTATACATCCTCAAGGACAAGCTTGCTACCTTCAAGATGCAAGATGATGAAAGCATACTGGAGATGTTTCACCGGTTGCAAGTCATTATCAACGACTTGAAGGCCTTGGGAGAGAAGGTAGAGGACAAGGACTTTTCTCACAAGTTCTTGAGAAGCTTACCACCAAGGTTTGATACTTTGGTGACTATCCTAGTGAGAGAAGGATTGGACAAGGTAACCCCAAACCAAGTACTAGGTGATGTGGTCACACAAGACACATACCGTGTGGAACGGAATGGGGGCGCCCAAGAGGAAGAAAAGAAGAAGAAGACCGTTGCTTTCAAGGCTTCATCCTCTAAGAGCAAGAGCAAGGGCAAAGCAAAGAAGGAGGAAAGTAATGATGAGGCAAGCTCAAGTGGTTGTGAAATAGATGATGAAGAAATGGCTCTCTTTGTGAAGAGATTTGGCAAATTCATGAAGAAGGTCTATGGAGCAAGAAAAATAAGAGATGCAACCAAGAGCACAACCAAGAGATGTTATAGATGCAAAAGCAAAGATCGCTTCATTGCGGATTGCACATACTCTAGTGATGAAGATATTGATGACCGCAAGAAGAGCAAGAAGAAGGACAAGAAAGAAAAGAAAGAGAAGAAGAAGGAGAAGAAGAAGGGTGGATCCTATGTTGTGACATGGGATAGTGATGCTTCCTCAAGTGATGATGATGATTCTAGTGATGATGAGAGGAAGACCACAAGAAGAAGGCTATGGCTAGTCTTGCTATCTCAAGCAAGCCTTCTATCTTCAAAACTCCATCGACATGCTTCATGGCTGTGACACCCTAGTGTCAAGCACTGCATTAGGAACCACATTAGCTACTAAAGAGCATAAGTAATGCATTGCATCATTTCATGTGCATATGAGTGCTTTTTGCCTTCTGTTTATTTATCTGGATTTTGGATTTCTATTGGTCTTGATGGTTAAAGTAGATTTCTATCTTGGCAAATGAGTTTATCAAATAAAGAATATTGAGTAGAGTGCTTTTCATGTTGGCATTTTGACCTAGTTCAAAATAGTTTGTTAAATAAAAATGAATTAAGCAAAATGTTTTATTTTTCAAAATTGGCTTTAATTATAAGAAGGTTGTAAAAATAGTTTTTAGAAAAAGTGTCTTATATGAAAGTTGTAGAGAAAATTATTTTGAGCAACTTTCATATTTGGGTCAAAGCCTAGTTTGGAGTTTTTGAAACTGTTTATGAATGGTCAAACTTTGGAAAATCCTTGGAAAAAGAAAAAGGAAAATAATTTTCCCGTGCCCACCTTTTCGGCCCAGTCGGCCTTGCGGCCCACCAGCGCCGCGCTGGCCCAGCTCCGCCCGCGCCCGCTCCCGCGCGCCGCGCGCGCCGCGCGACACGCCGGTCAGGCGTGACGGCCGCGCCGTACGCAGGCTCCGCTCGCCACGTGGCCGCCGCGTCCTGCCGAGGATCTTCGCCGGCCACTCCTCGTCCGATTCCCCTCCGCGCGATCACGCAAGCGATCGGCTTCGCCCACTCCGCGCTCGCCTCGCCTGTCGCGCCACCCTTGCTCGCCGCGCCGTCGCCCGCCGCACGCCACGCCGTGCCCCCCGCCACGACCACCGGCCGGCCAAGCCGACCAAAACCCCGCGCACCGCACTCTCCTCCCTCTCACTCGCCTTTCGCACAACCGCGCCCCAGCTCTCCCCTCTCACCTGCGCATGAACGCGAGCCGAGCGCTCCCCCGCTCGCCGTCGTCCGCCACCGCTCGCCGCCGGCACGCTTCGGTCACCCTTTGGCCAAACCGACCCCACCGCTGGATGCGCCTCGTCGAGACGAGTCTATCGAGCCTAGCCTCACCGCCGGCGACCTCACCGTCGACGAGCTTTCGCCGGTCAACACCTTCCCCTGCTTCGCCCTCTCTGACGGGTGGGTCCCGTTGACCAGCGGACCCCGCGCGTCAGTCACACGCGGTCCATGGACCGAGTTCACGTAGTTTGAGCCGGGAAGATTCAATGTTTTTCTTTTTACTTTTATTTTTCCAGAAATGCTTGTTATTTTTGTGTAGCTCGTTTTAAAAGTCCAAATGAAGTACTTTCAGCTTTGTAAGCTTGTTTATGAGTAGATCTATCATGAAAAAATATGAAAGTATTTCTGGTAAAAGTTTATTTTACTGTTTCTATTTATTTTAGTTTATATGCTTTTGTTGAGATAAATAGTTATATCTGTTTTCTGGTGGAGACAATTCCTGAAAATTTTTGTGTAAGTTTATTATCTTGTTTTGCACTTGTGAAAAATATATGAGGCACTGTTTATGTGGAAAAAGTTTCTGTTATAGTTAAAAATCCTTTTTGGCTGATTTCTTAGAATAACTGTTAAGGTATTTAATATGTCAAAATAAAATGTGGGAAAAATTGTGTAGTCTCTGAATGTTATGTTCAGGCTAAAAAAAATGTAAGCATGAGCTGTTGTATGGAAGAATCTGAAGTTTCTTTACAAATGTACTTTTGTGTTTTCCTTTGGAAATTCATGTAAGAAATAAAATAATGTTTTTGTTCGTGGAACTTTCTTGATAAGTATGAAATGTGAAGTAGAATCTGGGAAAAATATAAAAATGAGTTTAGCACCCTTTTCCAGTAGGGTTGTAGTTCAAATGGTTTAATTTGGAATAGATTTGTTTATTTTGTGTAGGCTTGTATGTTTATGCTTTGACAACAAGTTTTCTACAGTAGAATGTGTATGAGTAGATGAAGCTAGGAAAATTATGCAATCTGCTATTGAACACCTTTTGTGTGAAAAGTTAGTTCAAAACACCTTTTGAGCAGTTTATTTGTTATTTTTATATCTGCAGTTCTCTATTTTATTTCTAGCTGAAAAATGTTCAGTGAAGTCCAGCAGATGTCATTTGCCTTCTGGAATTTTTGTGGATTTTTCTGAGTCCAGAAAAATGCACTTGCAGTTCAAACTCAAATTTCTTTTGAATTATTAAATAAGGAATAGGTGGATTAATGAAATTGTTTTATGAGATAATTAAGTGTTTACCTCAATGTCAAAAATGGTTCAACAAGTTGGTTTTGTTGGTTTGCAAGAAATATTTACACTCATACCACCCCATCTCACACTACGCATTATTTATTTATTATTTTCAACCGCATTGCAATAGGATCGACAGTTCAGGAGCAAGACCTAGAGCAGGAGACAAGCGCCGAGCAGGAGATCCCGGAACTGCATCAAGCCGAGGAAGCCGACCCCGCGGCCGACACTAACCTGCTTGACTGCCCCTCCCACGAGGCCTCAGTCTTCTCTCAAGGCAAGCCCCGGAGCATATTAAGCTTCCTACCTTTTGCAATTAAAATTACTTGAGTCCTTTTATATTGTGATGCATTAGGTTTAGGAGTTGGAATGAATCCTACTTGCTGCATTACCATTCCTTGGTTATTGATTAATATCTACCTTGTTATCCTGTTATTTAGTTACCATGTAGAATTGCTTAGCTTGCTTAATAAAAGTAGTAGTTAAGAATGTTTCCGTAATACCCTGATGGGTAGTTACCGGATCACGGTTGGCTATATTTGCTATCGTGGAAAAGAACCTGAGTAGTAATGAAATACGGTCAACTGGAAGGCAGGGCACCAAGTTGGAACTTGGGGGCAGTCCGTCCGTTGGATCGTGTAGGTTTGTATCGATGTTGGCCCTCGTTCATTTTTGAACGCGCCCTTTTACTTAGGGATACGTCGGTGCCGTAATCATCGACCCCAAAGCCGGTTAGAAGCTGTTCGGGCCGGTTTCGACCCGTGTCGCGCCCTCTAGTATGGAAATTGCGATCTGCCGCGTGAGGCCATCGCCAGGTTCCAATTGGGCGGTCCGTGCTTGAACCGCGACGATTACCACCACGAACAAGCATCGAGCGGTTGCCCAATGCATGGACCCGACGGGGAAAGTGTGGGCTGGTATTAAAGGTCTTTCACCAGCTGGTTTGGAATTCGATTCGAGTCGCCGTCTCCCCCCGGTTAGTGGAAAACTATGGCGAGCTTCACCACGATACAACTCCATGTGATGTTTTAAAGGTTCAACTAAAAATGTGGATAAGTCAACTGGATATGGTTATATTATTGTTTGTTAGACTCAAGTGTGTGCAATAGTTCGGGTGCAAACCTAGAGTAAAGAAATAGGTCTAAAAATGACAGCTCAGCAATATCATTAAATCCTCATTTATCTTAATTTGAGCTTTTCGCAACTAAAGATCCCAGATCCACCCAAAAAGGCCTTGCATACCCTTGGTGTCTTTATTTTCAGTTGGACGGGTAAGTCTAGCTGAGTACATTCCCGTACTCAGGGTTTATCCCGTTTGTTGCAGATGGCCAGGTCTACTTTGGCTATTGTAAGCACTGCCTCTACCCAGTGGAAGGTGATGAGGAGTAGGCCCAGGGCAGGGTCGTCCAGAAGCTTCCCCTTTTCTTTTGCTGGTCTGAGACTCCTAGTGGCACATTATCTAAAAAGGGAAGAGTGAGTTGTGTTGAGTTGGATTTGTCAAACGATGTTTTATTTGGACCACATGTGTGGTGGTCGAGTTTCAAACTATTTCAGCTTCCGCACTTTTAAATTCAGTATTGTAATAACTCCGTCTTAAATTCGTACTCCGATGTTTTAAATCCGGTTTCGTTCTTTTTGATGTATCTTTGCGAATGTAATTCTTGAACAATGCGATCCTGTATGTTGTACAGTGATAGAAATCCTTCGAGATTTCCGGACTATCGGGGTTATATGGGTTCAAGTATGAGTCGAAGTCAGACGGATTTGACTAAGACGGTACTTGAGCTCTTATAATCAGGATGGTTCCGCCACAATGGCTAAGGCCACTAAGGTATCATCCGATGAGAGTGAAAGTGAGAGTGAGAGTGATGATGATGAGGAGTACTCAAAGGAGGACCTCATGAGCATGCTACAAGATGCTCACTCTTACACTGAAACTAAGAGGAAGGAGTGCAAAGAATTGCGCAAGGCCAACAAGGCTCTTGAGCAATCCTTTGATGAGCTCAAGTCTACTCATGAGAGGCTAGAGGAAGCCCATGAGAAGCTTGACCAAGCTCACACTAGGCTTAAGGAAGCCCACTCCTCACTCCTTGATCAAAGTAAGATTGAGGATGTTGTAGAGACATACAACATAGGAGTAACATGTGATATTCTTGATGAATCTTTTTATGCTCCTATTATTGTTGCTCCCACCAATGCTTCATCATCATCTAGCTCAACTAAAATACCTACTTCTACTACATGTGATTCATCATTAGTGGTAGAAAATGAGAACCTTAAGAACAAGGTGTATGAGCTCACTCATGCTTTAGGCAATGCCTATGGTGGAGATGCCCGCTTACTTAAGTGCTTGGGTAGCCAAAGATGTCCACTCAACAAGGAGGGACTTGGCTATACCCCCAAGAAGGGCAAGGCCGCTTTTGCTCCTCAGAAGACTAGTTTTGTGAAGAGTAATGGTCGGTATTGCCATAATTGCAAGCAATCTGGGCACATAGAGCAAAATTGCTTAAACAAGAACAAGAATAAGAACAATGCTCATGTTTCATCCATTAGACTTGATTCTTGTTATATGCTTACAAAGGGCACTAATGGTATGAAGGCTAAGTACATTGGTGCACCCATGGTTGGCCCAAAGAAGAAGGCAATTTGGGTGCCCAAGAGCTTGGTGACTAACCTTGGAGGACCCAAAAAGATTTGGGTACCTAAAATAATTGATCTCTTTGTAGGTGAATTATAAAGCGGGAGGAAGGCATTGGGTGCTTGATAGTGGGTGCACTCAACACATGACCGGAGATGGAAGAATGTTCAAGTCAATCAACACTAGTGGCAATGATCATGCGGATGCTATCACATTTGGTGACAACAAGAAAGGCAAGGTGAAAGGCTTGGGCAAGATTGCTATATCCAATGACTTGAGCATCTCCAATGTGCTATTAGTGGAATCTCTCAACTTCAACTTGTTGTCCGTGGCACAATTATGTGATTTGGGATTCAAATGCATATTTGGGGTTGATGATGTGGAAATAGTGAGTGTTGATGGAAGTGATTTGGTCTTCAAATGATTTAGATATGAGAACCTTTATTTGGTGGACTTTGATGCTAGTGAAGCTCAATTGACAACATGCTTATTCACCAAATCAAGTTTGGGTTGGCTATGGCATAGGCGCTTGGGACATGTTGGAATGAAGCAACTAAAGAGGCTTGTGAAGCATGACATGGTTAGAGGACTAAAAGATGTTCATTTTGAGAAAGATAAGCTATGTAGTGCATGCCAAATGGGAAAGCAAGTTGGAAACACCCATCCTAACAAAGGAATGATGAGCACTACACATGCACTTGAGTTGTTGCACATGGACTTGTTTGGACCAACTACATATACAAGTATTGGGGGAAACAAATATGGCTTTGTGATAGTGGATGACTATACAAGATACACATGGGTCTTCTTTCTTGTTGACAAAAGTGAAATGTTTGGGGTATTCAAAACCTTTGTCAAGAGAAGTCAAAATGAGTTTGATAGAAGAATCAAGAAAGTAAGAAGTGACAATGGAAGTGAGTTTAGAAACACAAGAGTTGATGAGTTTGGAATCAAACATCAATTCTCGGCCAAGTATACACCTCAATCCAATGGTATAGTTGAAAGGAAGAATAGGACACTCATTGATATGTCAAGATCTATGCTTAGTGAATACAATGTGAGTGATTCTTTTTGGGCCGAAGCAATCAACACGGCTTGCTATTATAGCAACCGACTCTATTGTCACCCTCTATTGAAGAAGACACCATATGAGCTCCTCAATGATAGAAAGCCCAACATTGCTTATTTCTGGGTCTTTGGGTGCAAGTGCTACATATTAAAGAAGGGCACAAGACTTGGCAAGTTTGAAAAGAAGTGTGATGAAGGGTTCCTTCTTGGTTATTCCACTACAAGCAAGACATATAGAGTGTGGAACAACATATCAAGAATAGTTGAAGAAGTCCATGATGTTGAGTTTGATGAAACCAATGGCTCACATGAAGAACAAGATAATCTAGATGATGTGAGAGGAACACAATTGGTGGAAGCTATGAAGAACATGGACATTGGTGATATAAGGCCAAAGTAAGTGATTGATATAGAAGATAACAAGGATGAAGTGCTCTCCCCTCCAACCATGCATGGCAATGATGTTGCAAGCTCTAGTAGTTCACAAGATCAACAAGTTGCTAGTGCAAGTGCAAGTGCTCAACCGGAACTAGTGCTCCAACCAACACACATTGCAAGAGATCATCCTTTAGATCAAATTGTTGGTGACATAAGAAGAGGTGTGCAAACAAGATCAAGATTGGCATGTTTTTGTGAACACTACTCATTTGTATCATCTATTGAGCCAACCAAGATTGATGAAGCTTTGATGGATGTTGATTGGGTAAATGCAATGCATGAAGAGTTGAACAACTTCACCCGCAATGATGTTTGGGAGCTAGTGGATAGACCGAAGAACACAAATGTGATTGGCACAAGATGGGTCTTTCGAAACAAGCAAGATGAAGATGGCATAGTTGTAAGGAACAAAGCAAGATTGGTTGCACAAGGGTACACTCAATTGGAAGGCATTGACTTTGGAGAAACCTATGCACCGGTTGCTAGATTAGAGGCCATAAGAATCTTACTTGCATATGCTTGTGCTCATAACATCAAGCTCTATCAAATGGATGTGAAGAGTGCTTTTCTCAATGGATTCATCAATGAGCTAGTGTATGTTGAGCAACCTCCCGAGTTTGAAGATTTGAAGAAGCCCAACCATGTGTACAAGCTGAAGAAGGCACTATATGGGTTGAAGCAAGCACCAAGAGCATGGTATGAAAGATTGAGAGACTTCTTACTAGCAAAAGGATTCAAGATTGGGAAAGTTGACACCACTCTCTTCACCAAGAAGATTGGAAGTGACTTGTTTGTGTTGCAAATCTATGTGGATGACATTATCTTTGGATCAACCAACCAAGACTTTTGTGAAGAGTTTGGAGAGATGATGGCTAAAGAATTTGAGATGTCTATGATTGGAGAACTTAGTTACTTCCTTGGTCTACAAATCAAGCAAATGAAGAAAGGCACTTTCATTAGTCAAGGCAAGTACATCAAAGATATGCTCAAGAAGTTTGGGTTAGATGAAGCAAAAGCAATAACCACTCCAATGGGCACAAATGGACATTTGGATATTGATTCTAGTGGTGACATGGTGGATCAAAAGCTATATCGGTCAATGATTGGAAGCCTACTCTATGTGACCGCATCAAGGCCGGATGTCATGTTTAGTGTGTGCATGTGTGCAAGGTTCCAAGCTTCACCAAGAGAAAGTCATTTGAAGGCAACCAAAAGAATATTGAGATATTTGAAGCATACTCCTAATGTTGGATCACTACAAAATGACACTCCCTTTTGCAACGCAAATATGCGTTGCTAAAAGTCCATATATACGTTGGCAGGGTCTATACCAACGCATCTAATATGTGTTGCCTAAAGTGGCGTTGCAAGGATCTGTTACAACACTTATTTATGTGTTGGTAACACATATAATAACCGTTGCAAAGTTACAACGCATAATGATGAGTTATGGCAACACTTATATGTGTTTGTACAGGTCATGGGTGAATGGTCTAAATGGTTTATTGTAACATATTGATTTGGTCTATTGCAACACTTATATGTGTTGTAAGGAATAAACCATTATTTATTCATTAATATAATATATATTTAATTTTTGAAACAAATATAATATAATCTCCATATAACTTAATAAAAAATGCAATACCATCCAAGACATAGAAAATAAGCACACTCAGCCATATACATACACACATATATATATATATAGGGAAATTATTCCGTACTCCCAGGGAGTAGTTACTCCCATGTGTATATCTCTTGATTTATGGAGTTTATGACCTGACGAAATGTATGTAGACAAAGTATATGATCATACTAGACATTCTAGAGTGTCATATATGTCAAGTATGCAAGCATACATAGAGTATATGGTCATACTTATTTTATATATTACTGTAGTGATATTTTAGTAATATAATAAAAAGTATATGCTTTTTTGAAAAAATTCACCTGAGTAAGATTTGGAATATTTTAAAATAAGTATAACATACTCAAACTGATAATAAATTAGTATATACACATACGCAATGTGGTTTATTGAAGATGGGAGTAATTACTCCCGGGAGTATAGAAAACTCACCATATATATATATATATATATATATTATATAAAGAATTTATTGCATTACAAAAAGCACCATCCACATAATGCATAACACAATTTTGGTTTAGATTACAAATTGCTATGCGAGCAAACTATAAAACATATAAAGGGATTCATCTAAGCATGCCAATAGTCCTCCTTTTTTCTTCCTTCAGCCCATTCAATTGATGTGATCATATATTTATCTTCTTGATCTACAGATAAAAAAGTTAGATTAATTTAATATGACACTAATAACAACTAAAATCATATTAGGTTATAGGAAAAACCATACAAAAGTTGAAGGCCATGCAACAATAACTCCTCCTTCTATGTCTCCAAGAACCTTGTAGCATTTGTATGGTCGTATCAATGGTTCGCCATCTACAATTGAAAAACTAACGGAAACCATCCAAAATTCTTTACCTATTGGAACACCATCCATTTTCTATGTTAGAACACAACTTACTATTGTAACCATTGCAACAGTCTTATTTTGATTTTTCCAACTATGTAAGTATACTTTGGTGCCAACCTGGTTCACATATACAAGGTGCAATAAAATAAGTACATAACAGATCACACTACTTGCAAGAAATTAAATTGTCATACCATCATTGAATTGCCAGTTGACCAATTTGTTGTGCCACGATGATGTTTCTACAAAAGTATATAATAGACTCTAGCTATAAGAACAATGAAGAAAAAGATAATATAATGTTTTAAGAGATGTGTCCTATACACTAGCAGTTTAGTGTGCAAGAACTGATATATTGTTTTGCATCTATGTGTTAAGTTTGGTGTGCAAACCTTATCTTTAGTACAATTATATCTATACTTTACAAGCAAATCTTCATGGTCCACATAATCATCTCGCTGCGCCTATAGAAAATAAGAATAAACTAATATTTTCTTTCACTGACAAAATGGACTCAAAACTGATATAGGTTATTCATGGCTCTGTATTATTTGTTTTCTTCTACCCCTTACCATAGCCACTGCACAACATGAATTAGAGTAGAACATTACTAATATTAGTAATTACTCCTGTTGTATAAACACATCAGAAATATATAATGTCATCCTGAAATAGAAGTAATTCTGTTGGAGAGTTGGAATTTTGTACTAGCACGTACCGCAAAGCCATACCAACATATTAATATATAATACCAATAAAATTCAGATGCTAACCAAACCTTATAATAGTGTTGCTAGTGCAATACATATCGCATCTGCATATAAAATAGACAGCTAATGTCCTAATCAGATTACCGGTCTACTTTGATTGGCATATATAAAACAAAACACAAGTAAGCAAGCGACTACAGTATTCATGGGATGTGCTCTCTAGTCCTACTCTGTTCTATATGCACACAAAAAACACACGACAGGGCACAACCGCACAGGCAAAGCTTGAGAATTTTAGAATATAATAGAAATGGAGAGAACTGGCAACAAGGCACGACAGAGCTGGGCACCGACGAAGAGGAGGGCATGGCTTGTGAAAGGTGAGAGGTAGGCGAGCTGTGCAGATGAGCAAGCGGGCGGACATCCTCAATCGACGCGCGATAGGATGGGCAAACGCGTGGGATTGACTCGATCGGGTGCATCATGTCGGGAATCGATGAGCCGCGCATAGAATTAATGATCCACGCAGGATGCAGTGGCGCGAACTCATTGTGACTGGCAAAGAAGCGGAATCTTTGCCTCTCCATTTCTCCCCAATCCCTAATCTATTTCCCAATCCCTCCCTTCCCCTGCGCGCAAAGGAATAGCAGAAGGCGGGAGAGTGCTACGAACCTGCGGCGGCGCAGTGCAGCCACTGGAGCTGGTGTGGGGATGCAGCGCCGCTGCTGCACCGGTGGTCGCGTAGAGGCGCACGGTTCCCAGCTGTTTGCAGCAGGAGACGAGAGGCAGGAGTTGTGCTTGTGCGGTGGAAGTGGAAAGGAATAGAACCGTCAGATCCACAATTAGGGGAGAGTTCCATGATATAAAAAATGGAGGGAAAGAAATGGCGGGATGAAATCATAGAAAAATATATTACCCCCTTCATTCCAAATTACAAGGCATTCCAAAAATCTTGGAGAGTCAAAGATTTTCAACTTTGACCAAATTATAGAGAAAAACACAAAGATTTATAACTTCAAATATGTATATTATGAAAATATAACTAATAAAGAATCTAATTGTACTTAGTTGGTATAATAAATATTATTATCTTATTATATAAACTTGGTTAAACATAAAAAATTTTGACTCCAAGATTCATGGAATGTCTTATAATTTGAGATGAAGGGAGTACTAAGTTTAGTGTGTTGAGAGAAAAAATGGCGGGAGCCAAAAAGAAAAAATAATTTTGAGAGTACGTTGAATTTATATTATTAATTTGGTGTTAGCATTTAAATATGATAGCAAATAAAGTAAGGCATCTAAAAAATACGCAAGCATTTAATTGGATCTAACAAATTAAATTAAATTAAATTGATACTTTCTATCAAGAAAATATTCAAATTCATATTTATATTCGAATACCGTTTCAAAGCTTGATGCCGAAATGTGCCTATGACTGTTTGGGGACGATCTTAGAAATCTTCACGCGTCAGACATGGAGCACCGGAAAGTGCCACTGCACTGTTTCTCTTCTTCTCGCTCTCTTCTCGTGCTCGCAGCCCACAACGTGACCCAAAACGGCCCCCACCAGGCTCACCGGTGTCGAAAGCGACGAGTTTAGGGGCCTTGGCGGCACTGGCAGACGGGCCAGTTTGAGGAGCGGTTGACGTGGTCGCCGTCGAGTGGCCATGGCGGCAGCGGAAGGAGTGGAGATGGAGAGGCGAAGAAGCAAGCCAACGCGGCAGCAGCTATGGAGCTTCAACCAGGTTCTACTACGCCCGTGGCGCACTACTGAAAAAGATTTGTAGTAATGCCTTCCTTTTTTTTGTATATTCAGTCGCCCCTACAAATAGACATCGAATAATTAAAATAAGTATTAAAATTTGATTTGTTTTTGAAACAATCTTGAATGGAGAAATAACCTAAATAAAAGTTGTAGATCTCAAAAAGTTATGTAACTTTATAGTTCACTACATTTTTATTTGAATTCACCTTATCATAGAAATTTAAGTTTGAATTTGTCAAATTTAAAATTAAAAAATTTAAACAATCTCGCATGGAGAAATAATATAAATACAAGTTGTAGATCTCAAAATGTTATGCAACTTTGTAGCTGACAACGTTTTCATTTGAATTCATCTTGTCGTAGGAGTGATGGGCTGTAACATCTGGACCCAATCTTTTCTAATTATATTTTCGTTTGTGAGGAAAACAAACGCAAATACCTATTAGTTTGTCTGGTTGGAGTGGAGGATAAAGTTTCTGTTGTTTACCTGAGGTCACAGGTTCGAAACAAATATTGTTACCTTTTTGCCGTTTATTAATTAATTATTAAATAGCAGCAATAATTCCAAAGATTAATTAAACAAAAAGTACCGTGCGCCTGATAATAAATTTATTAATGATGATTAATGAGTAGGTCCGATAATAAATAAATTAATGTGTAGTGCTTCCAACGGATTAATAAACGTTGTCATCTTATAACTAATAAATAAAGCGTTGCTACCCATCTGTTGCTAAAGGGGGTTTCTCTTGTAGTGGATTGTGGTATCCCAAGGACTCTCAATTTGAATTAATTGGATACTCGGATTCCGATTATGCGGGGATTCCGATTATGCGGGATGCAAGGTGCATACTCGGATTCCGATTATGCGGGATGCAAGGTGGATAGGAAGAGCACATCGGACACTTGTCAATTGGATACTCGGATTCCGATTATGCGGGATGCAAGGTGGATAGGAAGAGCACATCAGACACTTGTCAATTGCTTGGAAGATCACTTGTCTCATGGTCATCTAAGAAGCAAAATAGTGTTGCACTCTCTACCGCCGCTTGTCAATTGCTTGGAAGATCACTTGTCTCATGGTCATCTAAGAAGCAAAATAGTGTTGCACTCCAAGGACTCTCAATTTGAATTAATTGGATACTCGGATTCCGATTATGCGGGATACTCGGATTCCGATTATGCGGGATGCAAGGTGGATAGGAAGAGCACATCAGACACTTGTCAATTGCTTGGAAGATCACTTGTCTCATGGTCATCTAAGAAGCAAAATAGTGTTGCACTCTCTACCGCCGCTTGTCAATTGCTTGGAAGATCACTTGTCTCATGGTCATCTAAGAAGCAAAATAGTGTTGCACTCCAAGGACTCTCAATTTGAATTAATTGGATACTCGGATTCCGATTATGCGGGATGCAAGGTGGATACTCGGATTCCGATTATGCGGGATGCAAGGTGGATAGGAAGAGCACATCGGGCACTTTGTCAATTGCTTGGAAGATCACTTGTCTCATGGTCATCTAAGAAGCAAAATAGTGTTGCACTCTCTACCGCCGCTTGTCAATTGCTTGAAAGATCACTTGTCTCATGGTCATCTAAGAAGCAAAATAGTGTTGCACTCTCTACCGCCGAAGCCGAATACATATCCGCGGGTAGTTGTTGTGCACAATTGATATGGATGAAAGCAACATTGCAAGATTATCGAATCAAGTTTGGACAAGTCCCATTGCTTTGTGATAATGAGAGCGCCGTCAAAATAGCCACCAACCCGGTTCAACATTCAAGAACAAAGCACATTGACATAAGACATCACTTCATTAGAGATCATCAAGCAAAGAAAGATATATCTATTGAAAGTGTGGGCACCGATGATTAACTTGCCGATATCTTCACTAAGCCACTAGATGAGAGAAGATTTTGCAAGCTAAGGAATGAATTGAATATCCTAGACTTCTCCAACATGAGTTGAATGCACCCCCACTTATGACATGCCTCTCCTCCAAGAAAGCAAAGGTGAAATTATTTGTCATGTGCATTCATTCTTGTTAGGCTATGCTCTAGTTCATATAGCCATCACATTGCTTATTTAGACTCATTCATGGTAATTCAAATGAATTTGAAGTATATATGGTACCACTATTGCCTCTATGTTTGACTTGATCTAGTGGTAGCATATAACTTGTTTGTGAGCTAGTAACTCTAAATGTTTGGTCTAGTAAGTGAGCAATGGATGTTTAACCAACGTGAGTAAGATAACCATTGTAAGATGTGTGAAGAAGCTTACTCTAGAGCAAACCGTGTTAAATATCCTATGCTCATGAGCTAGATTAAGCCATAACTTGACTTGGTTTGATCCCCACATATGAATCTCATAATGCAAAGATTGTCTCCTTTCATTAAAACTTGCCCCACCTTTATGGAAATTGTTGACAAAGGGGGAGAAAATGATGACAAAGATATGAGGGAGAAAATGCTAAGATAAAAAAGACATGCTAAGTAAACCTTCAAGTGCTTGGGGAGCAAGCTCATAAACATGTATGTTGCATTTGAAATGTGCATATTCATACGATTGATTGCATTGCATAAGCTATTTATTTTTAGGTTGATATCTAGACATATTTGTATTTTCGTATTTTCAAGTGGTTCAAGAGCCTTATTATAATGTTGATCTCACGGGGTTCTTGAGTTTTGATGTATGTCTAGTGATAAATGGTGCTAAGGATGGTATAACATGTGCACTCCGATTGGTATCACGGTTCAAAGGTCCATTCTTATGCCTTAGCATCATCATTGGTAGTATCGCTCATCCACATTTCATTATCATACATATGTGCCAAATTTAGAACCAAACTCTATAGCACATATGTAGGGGGAGCTAATACTATCAATGTGGTTACTCAAATTTAAATCACATATCTTTGTATAGGTTGTCATCAATAACCAAAAAGGGGGAGATTGAAAGCCCTAGTTTGATTTTGGTTAACTGATGAAACCTATTTGGTCTAATCCTATTGCTAAGCATGTGTGTAGCTTATAAGAAAGGATTGTGACCAAGCCAAGTGGTGGAGCTAGCAAGGTGGCAACCATGGAGGATGGTGATGGCCACAAGTACTCAAGAGATCAAGAGCTTTACCATTGGTGAAACGAAGAAGAGAAGAGAAGGAGCAAAGAGTCCCGAAGGCAAAGGTATAACCTATATGGCTCTTTGTTTTGGTGATCAAGACACTTAGCGAGTGTGATCACATTTAGGATACATAGCCGTACTATTAAGAGGAGATTATTCACGGCTTATGCGATGTTCAAGTGTCACTAGGAGTTCTCTAACATATTGATGCTATAGACCTAGTGAGTGACTAACTAAACCCCTTGGAAAATGCTTTGCAAAATGCTAACACACTTGCATACAATGATGTACACTTTGTGGTGTTGGCACCTTTTGGGATAAGGGGGTGTTAAGGAGTTTTGGAGAAGTGAGAGAGACTAGTGTATAGTCCTTCTCCCTCCTGCCGAGCTTGAGAGGCAGGATTCAGCATTTTTCGGAAGAGAAGAAGTGTGTTCGGAAGCATCGGACGCTGGTCCGAGGGGCATCGGACGCTGGGGAGCGTCCGATGGTAAACCCTAGTTTCTAATAAATGTTGAAGGAGCATCGGACGCTGGCAACGGACGTTGAGGAAACACTGTTGCAGAGTCCGATGCAGGTGACGTGGCGCGAGCGTGCTTTCCAGGGAGCATCGGACGCTGGCCTGCGTCCGATGTAGAACCATCGGACGCGTCCACCGCTGCAAATCTCCGATAAAATTTGAAAAACACAAGTGTTGTTATAAATTAATGCACACTCTACGTTATCCGCAAGCGCACAAATAAAATCTACCGATGTAGCACTTCACCGGAGTAAACCAGTTTTAATATCGAACCCAAAGGAACGGATAGCGTGGAGTCTCAAGTGTATAACCCCTGAGTAACTAACAAGGACGGAGAAGCTAAAAGTATAGAGGGGATTACTAAGGCTGTCTAAATCCAACTTAAGAGTGATATGTTTATTATTCTTAATGGGGAAGTTGCCATAAAAGGTCAGAAACAGAGTATGATTCTTTTATGCAAATGTATAATCCTACCGGGCCTACACACGGGTAAGTGGACTATAGAAGAATCAACAAGGCTATAAGAGTCACCCTTGCGAACAACCACTACTACCGGCGTTATAGGAGGCAAATATGAGCTATCAAGTCTAAGCACCACTCTTACACTATCCAACTACTCTAACTCTAGAGAGACTAGAATTAAAGTACTCAAAAGAGAGTCATTAAACCTTAAGAATAATAAGAACAATAGCTCAAACTTAAATATAGATGTCGATTACCGAAACAATCGTTGAAGCAAGTTGATGAAGAACTTGAATCCATAGGTACAAGATGAAGAAGTTGATCCGACAGGCCGGAGCTCCTTCTTGATCTCTTCCTCTCTCTCTTCTAGTTCTAGAATAAGACTAGGTTCTAATCCTACTAGAGGGGTATTTAGTCTTCTACTTGAAAGCTAACTCCTGAAGTCTCTTCTAGGATTTCTAGTTGAAGCGTAGTCTTCTGAAGAGGGACCTTTTCTCTGACCTGGGGCTCAGGGGCCTGTTTATATAGCCCTGAGGGAAGAACCGTGGTCGTTAGATCAAACCGACTTCACATAGGGCTGAGATGGATCCTTAAAGGCGGTGGAGGTAGCTTGCAGAAGACGAAAGCCAGCGGCGTCCAGGGGGGACCGACCGGTGGGCCCATGGGACCGGTCGGTCCCACAGGTCAGCCACCAGTGGTGTCCTTTCTCGTGGTGTCTTTAGGTGTTCCCTGGAGTCTTCCGGAAGGTTCCTGACTTGACGAATGCGTTATCTCCCGTCGGTTTCCTTCTAGGGGAAGCAATCGAGGGTTGTTTCCTGGTTTAGTCCCTGCGGATTCACAATTCACCAAAACTTGTGGAATTCATTAGTTTTAAACCCTAAACTAAGGTGAAGTTTATATATTCATCCATTTTAATGCTTAATTGACCTTTAATAATAGGAGTTAATTAGTGTCAACAAGCTCCCCCACACTTAGACTTTTACTCATCCTCGATAAAAGGTTGGATCATAACTATAAAACCTTTCTGCTCTTTTAGTGTGTTTACCATAAAACCTTGAGTAGTGAGAGAATAGAATAGTTATGATGTGTGGAGGCACATGGGTGAGTCTAAATCAAGTAAATCAATGCAAGAAGTAGAGGCATCCTTTTTAGGCATATTAAAGATTGATTTTTCAATTTTAGGTGCCTCGATGGGGTTTGCTCCGATGGTTTCAAGATTAGCAACTTTCTTAGTTAGCTCATCACAATGCTTGCACATAATTTCCATTTTAGCAAGCAAACTTTTGTAAGCATCTTGTGTGCTAGCTAACTTTGCTTTTAGTTTTTCATTTTTTTTAGCAAGTTGCTCATCATTACTTGTGCTATCATGTGTGCTTATACTAGCCTCAAGTTTCTCAATTTTATTAGATAGCTCAACATTTAAGATTGAAAAAGTTTCATATTGATCTAGCATAGCATTGTAGGCTTGTTGAGAACTATCTAATTTTTCTTTTAAGATACTAATCTTCTTTTGTTGGCTAGTACAAGCTTTAGCATATTTAAGATTATCTTGCACAAGTTGATTATAAGAAGGTAGCTCATCATCACTATCACTATCTCTATCACTATCACTAGAGATAGGGCTTGTGTTACCTCGTGCCAGAAGGCACATACGTGAGGAGCTTGATGATGAGTGCTTGCGGCCATGCCTCTTGTGTTGGACTTCATCATCACTTGATGAATCATCCCATGTCTTGATGGTGGTGAGAGCCTTGGCCTTGCATCCCTTCTTTTTCTTGTAGTTGGGTGTGGGCTTTTGTTTTGGACAATCTTCCACAAAGTGCCCTTTCTTGCCACATCTATAGCAACCCTTTTTTCTTTGCTCTCTTCTTTGATTGGTGAAGAGGCAATCTTCTATGGTGATGGGCACACCCTTGACATTGAGCTTGCAGATCATCCTCTTCACTCCTTTCATAAGCTTGATTGTTTCTTCTTCATCTAAGGAGGAGTCAGATGAGGTGGAGGCTTGATCATCACTTGATTCTTCATCTTCATCATCCTCTTCTTCTTCACTTGAGGAGCTTGAGCTTGTTTCAACTTGCTTTTTGCCCTTCATCTTTTTGTGCTCACATGAGAGAGCAATGTCTTTGCTTGATGAAGTGGCTTCTTCTTGACCCATTTTGCGTGACATCTCAAATGCCACCAATTTGCCAATGACAATGGCCGGGGTCATGGTGCTCAAGTCCTCCATGTTGTGGAGGATGGTGATGATGGTTGCATATTTGTTCTTTGGAAGCACGGAGATGATCTTCCTCACAATATCCGCATCACCTAGCTTTGTAATTCCTATAGAATGGAGCTCATTGATAATTAGATTCAAACGAGAATACATATCACGAACAAGCTCATTATCATTCATTTTAAAGGAATCATAACTTGTTTTTGTTAGGTGATGTTTTTGCTCACGTACATTACTTGTACCATCATGGAGCTCATGTAGCTTTAACCATATTTCATGAGATGTTTGCAAAGTAAAAACTTGGTTAAAGACATCCATGCTAATAGACTCAAACAAGCAATTTTTAGCTCTAGCATTAAGATGAATTTCTTTTTCATCACCCACGGTAGGCTTCTCGGGATTCTTAATGGGTTTCATCCCGTTGCGGGTGACTCTCCAAACACCTAGATCAACGGCTTCTAAAAAGCAAGCCATTCTAGCACTATAGTAGGGAAAGTTAGTGCCATCAAAGTGTGGAGGCCTAGAGGTATCCATCCCAACCTCTCTTAGGGGCGTCGGCTCGAAGGCGATTAAGCCAAGAGTCCACAAGAGAGCCAACTGGCTTCGATACCAATTGAAAGGACCGTGACGCCTAAGAGAGGGGGTGAATTAGGCAACTTAAAACTTCTACTCTAAACTATGGCCTCTAATTTCCACCTAAGCAAAACCTATGCAAGAAAGTAAACTATCTAATGTGCAACTAAGGTTTTGCTAAGTGTGTTTGCTATCTCTACCGCAAAAGGAGTTATGCAACCTAGTTTCCAAACCTATCAACTAGCAAGAGTAAGCTAGAAAAGGTAAAGCACATAAACAAGGTAGCAATATAAATGCGGAAGCTAAAGAGTGTGATAGAGATGCAAACTCCCGTCGACGACTCCGGTATTTTTACCGAGGTATCGAGAAGCGCGCAAGCTTCCCCCTAGTCCTCGTTGGAGCCCCTCGCAAGGAATCCCTCGCAAGGGCCAAGATCCCGGTCGGGTAACTCCGTGGATAGCTCCGGTCTTCCCCACGCGCAAGTGGGTCTCCGGTTAAGCCACCCGTGGCAAAGCCTCTCCCGGATGCTCTCCGCCGTCTTCACTATCAAGTTTCCGGCCGAAGCGCGGCGGGCCTTGTTCCCTTCGGTACACGGAGGCGGCCACACCACAATCGCGGTTGGTGTGATCTCGCAAGACTTACAAGCCCCGCCGATGTACAACCACGGTGCACGCAAGCACCGGTAGATGAGAGGTTTTCAACCTCACTAAACACTAGGCCTAACACCTAGAGCAAGCGCAAAGCGATGGTCTAACTAGCTTAAGCACTTCGCAAAGCACATACACTAATCACCTAGTATATCACTTGAGCACTTTGGTGGCTAGAGCAACTAAATATGTGTCTATACACTTGGTACACTTCCTTGAGCTCCAACCTTACTGTTTTGGCTGGCCATGGGGGTATATATAGAGCCCCAAGCAAATAGAGCCGTTGGGCAAAGAGATGGGCTTTTCTGCCATCGACCGGACGCTCGTCACGTCCTGACCGGACGCGTCCGGTCACTCACAACGGCTAGTTGGCCGCCAGCACAGGCACTGATCGGACTCTGGCATGAGTCCGGTCACAGATGACCGGACGCGTCCGATCGCATTTTTGTGCCTCTGGAACCTCTCGGTGTTCGATCGGACTCAGCTGAGCTCCAGCGTCCGATCGAGCCGTAGCGTCCGGTCACACTGCCACGCTGATGAACAGTCGCATCGTCGCGTCCGATCAGATTAGCGCAGCGTCCGGTCGCTTTGACGTGGCGCTACTGGCTTGGAGGAACTGACCGGACGCATCCTGGCCAGCGTCCGGTCACTACTTGAGTAGCGTTCGGTCACTCCCTTTTCTTTGTTTCTTCGCGGTTTCTTGCGCCGTCTTGGTTCCATTCTTGTGCCTTGGACTTTGCTTGATCTTGGGGGTCTTCTACTGAGCTTCTAATGTCTTGCTTGAGGTGTTGATCATTGGATCACCACGTAGCCTTTGTCCAAGTCACATTTGCGCCCTATTGGACTACAAAACAAACACTTGCAAATGCATTAATCCAATTTGGTTGTGTTGGTCATCAAACACCAAAATCCAAAGTTAAATGGTCCGAGGTCCATTTTCCTTACAGCGACAATTGATTAATTATGAATGACTTTGGCAGGCAACTTATTTACTACAAAGGAGAAGTGTTGCTAAACTCTTTTTAACCTTGCAAGTAAAATTCTCCAATGCTCGTACTTTAAGAATCGAGTTCTCATTATTCTTCTATCATATTCCACAACGACTCTAGATAATATGGGTTTCTTCAAGTTTTTATCAAAACAAGTCTTTTCAGAAAAAGGTTTTGTGAGATTCCATACTATGAGCATGTCAAAATAATCCTTCTTTTTGATTGGAGTTTATGAATTGCATATTATTGACGAGAATATATTTTTAATTTGAGCAGAAGTTTAAACATCGAAAAATAGAGTGTAGTAATTACGTACCGAACGGTGGATGAAGGAGGAGGCAAGGGGGGCTAACCCCTGACCGACCGGTGGGGTCCACCAACCGGTCGGTTGGGCTTAGGGCCCAACCGTGGCCCGCTTCGTGGTGCGTGATCTTGGTAACGCTGTCTTCTGTTTTATGCAATTTTCGTGATCGGTTTTTGGTAATTTTGTCATCGTCTTCTCCCCCACACTTATTTCTTGTTTTCCGCTAATCACAACATGTGGAGACAAGACACATATCCAAAATAACAAAAACAAAAACTTTATTGATATTCAAGGCACTTTTATTACACAAAGAATTAACTAAACAAAAACTCTTAACAAAACACGACTCAACCACGAGACTCTGCAAACACGAGTGCCTAATGACAAACTATCTCTCACTTCTCTTCCTCGAGTAGATTTCCTAGCGTAGTGGCTACACTGACGACCTTAGCCTTCAAGCTAATGTGTTTAGTTACATATTCATGCATTGTATTGGCCATCTTTTTTTGTAGTCTTGGCTAGAGAAGCGTATCTCTGTTTGAGCTCTAAGCTATCTCTCTCAAGGTCTTCAATCCTGTCCCCGAGGCGATCTAACTTGGTAGTCCTTTTTCGTTTAGCTGCGATATTAGGAGTGGTGGGTGCCCTGGTTACTGGTGGAGTGACCTTGATCTGCTCAGGGTGACCACGAACTCCCTTAATGCGCGGACGCGGATTTGTAGATGTGTATTTTATGACAGTGGGTTCCCCATGCTTGTTCGTCTTCAGCCCGACGAGTGTCTCATTGGGCCTAGGAGGAATAAGCGAGATCTGCTTGGAGACAGAGAAAGTCGAGAGTCCTCTCGCCGGCACCGCTTGAGCATAAAAAGCTTGTTGACGATGTGATGAGGTTTCTTCTGGCGGGATCATATCAACGGGTGTCGGTGAGTCAACGGGGGTGATCTCCTTTGATGGCGTTACGGCAAGCTCCTTTGATGCGGCGACGACAAGAGCCATCGAGTCGTCAGCGGGCTCGTTGAGGTCGATCCTTGGATAGGAGGCCATTAGCGCTGGTGGGAGGAGAGCTCTGTTGCTGCTGGTTTTCTGGGAGAGGCTGTAATGCACCTAGAGGCGGGCCTGGGGCTGGTTTTATAGCTGAGGTGGCTTGGAGAGGAGGCTGAATGATAGGCATGATAGGTTCGTTACGGGAGTTATTGATTCTGCGGATCAGGTTACCAGAATGGATACAAGAAAGAGTCGGGACACGTAACGAAAGAAGGCAGACGGCGAGGGGACACCAGGGCAGACCCGTCGGTCACCCTAGGAGACCGGTCAGTCCCACCCTGTGGGCCCTCGTGGGTCTATCGCTCGTGGTGTCTTTAAACTTGATCCTAATCCCAGAAAATATATCCCCGATGTGCAAACTTATCGGAAAAATGATGAAAGCGTAAGTCTATGGGACAATGAAGAATTGGATGACATCCAACTCTTCAGGACTCTTTTCAGGTTCTAGAAAAATCTTAAGACATTGTCCATTTACCTTGAATAGCGTACCTTCGTCATTTTGAAGTGTAATAGCTCCATGCGATGAAGTGGCTACCACCGTGAAAGGTCCTTCCCATTTGCTTCGTAGTTTTCCATGCCCAAATAATTTTACCCTGGAATTAAAGAGTAATACCTTGTCTCCAGGAGTGAATCTCTTCTTCTTGATTCTCTTGTCATGCCACCTCTTTGTTCTCTCTTTGTAAATCTTTGCATTGTGATATGCTTTTTCACGCCATTCATCTAGTTCAGAGAGTTGCATTTTCCTCCTGACTCCTGCAGCTTCTAAGTCCATGTTCCATCTTTTGATTGCCCAGTGAGCTTTGAATTCTAGCTCCACTGGTAAGTGACAAGTCTTTCCGTAAATGAGTTGATATGGAGACATTCCCAGTGGTGTTTTGTAGGCAGTACGGTAAGCCCACAATGCTTCAGGTAGTCTATCTTTCCATTGTGTTCCCATCTCGTCGACTGTTTTCTGCAGAATATTCTTGATTTGCTTGTTTGATGTTTCTGCTTGGCCACTTGTCTGAGGGTGATAGGGAGTAGCAACATTGTGACGGATCCCATGATTTATCAGATATTTATGAAAACCTTTGTCAATTAAGTGGGTTCCTCCGTCACTAATTACCATCCTTGGCACTCCAAATCTTGGAAATATTATTTCCTCAAACATCCTTTGGGAGTTTCTTTCATTAGCAGACTTGCATGGCATTGCTTCGACCCATTTTGAGACGTAGTCAACCGCAACTAAGATATACTCATGATTCCTTGATTTAGGGAATGGTCCCATGTAATCAATTCCCTAGACATCGAAGAGCTCAATCTGAAGGTTGTTAGTGAGTGGCATGGCATCTCTGGTGTTGATGCTGCCGTGCCTCTGACATGATCCACACCTCCGGGCAAAGTCTTTTGTGTCTTGGTACATAGTTGGCTAGAAAAAATCCACTCTGCCAGATCTTCGCATGTGTTCGGAATGCCCCATAATGTCCTCCATACGGTGAAGAGTGACAGCGTTCAATGATCTTGATTCCTTCTTCAGCTGGCACACATCTTCTGAGTAATCCATCAGAGCATACTCCGAATAGATATGGGTCATCCCATATGTGGATCCTACTCTCATAGATCAGCTTCTTCTTATTTGCTCCTGGTGGTACATATCCTGCAACTATAAAATTGACAATATCTGCATACCAGGGGTCAGATCTAGAGACTTGAAAAAGCATGTCATCCCTGAGTGAGCCATTTATAGGCAATTCCTGAGGATTTTCAAAATACATTCTAGACAAGTGATCAGCTACAGAGTTTTCTACTCCTTTCTTATCTTTTATTTCTAAATCAAATTCTTGGAGTAACAAAACCCATCTTATCAAGCGTGGCTTAGCATCTTTCTTAGTGAGCAGGTACTTTAGTGCAGCATGATTAGTAAAAACAATGACCTTTGATCCCACTAAATAAGATCTAAACTTGTCTATAGCAAAAACAACAACCAGAAGTTCTTTTTCAGTAGTAGCATAATTAAGTTGAGGTCCCGATAAAGTTTTGCTGGCATAAGCGACTGCATGATACTTTTTATCCTTATATTGTCCTAGCACAGCTCCTACAGCAAAATCACTTGCATCACACATGATCTCAAAAGGTAGAGACCAATCAAGAGGTTGAATGACAGGTGCAGAAGTGAGCGCTTTCTTAAGAGTGTTAAAAGATTCTAAACATGCATCATCAAATTCAAAAGGAACATCCTTGGCCAAAAGATTTGTAAGAGGTCTAGCAATGTAAGAAAAATCTTTTATAAACCTACGGTAAAAACCAGCATGGCCAAGAAAACTTCGAATTCCTTTGACATTGATCGGTGGAGGCAAACGTTCAATTACTTCAATTTTAGCTTTGTCTACCTCAATTCCACGTTCAGACACTAAGTTACCTAGCACTATGCCCTCTTTAACCATAAAGTGACATTTTTCCCAATTAAGGACTAAGTGCTTTTCTTCACATCTTTGCAAAACCTTGTCTAAATTTTTAAGACAATCTTCAAAAGTTTTTCCATAAACAGAGAAGTCATCCATGAAAACTTCCATGATTTCTTCAATCATATCAGAAAATATAGACATCATACATCTTTGAAAAGAAGCAGGCGCATTACATAATCCAAAAGACATTCGGCGATAAGCATAAGTTCCGTATGGACATGTAAAAGTGGTTTTGCTTTGATCATCTGGATGGATTGGGATTTGGTGATATCCAGAATATCCATCAAGAAAACAAAAGAAGGAGTGATTGGCTAACCGTTCTAACATTTCATCTATGAAAGGTAGCGGAAAATGATCCTTCTTAGTTGCCTTGTTTAATTTTCTGTAATCAATACACATTCTCCAACCAGTAACAGTTCTTTGTGGAATTAATTCATTCTTCTCATTCTTTATCACAGTCATGCCTCCCTTGTTAGGCACAACTTGGACAGGGCTTACCCACTCACTGTGTGGCACAGGATAAATGATCCCGGCGTGCAAGAGTTTCAAAACCTCTTTCTTTACTAACTCTCTCATCGCATTGTTAAGCCTGCGTTGTGGCTCTCTAGATGGTGATATGTTAGGATCAGTAGGAATGCGATGGGTGCAGAAAGCGGGGTTGATTCCTTTTAGATCATGGAGTGAATAGCTAAAGGCTGATTTATGCTTTTCTAAGACAGTGATCAACCTAGAAGTCTGTTCTTGAGTAAGATTATTATTTATGATCACAGGAGACTCAGGATTATTATTCAAGAAAGCATATCGAAGCCCAGAAGGTAAGGGTTTTAACTCTATGAAAGGTTTAGGAGGTTCTTCTAAGGAATCTAGAGGATCTGGATCTGGTGTGTTATCTTCTTCCTCAATGAAGAACTGCACATCTTCTTCATATTCAGTTTCATTTATTAATTCAAGAGATGCTTCCTTAATTTCTTCCATAGGATCTGGCTCGGGACATGATTCATTCTCAGCATTTAGAGAGTGAGTAATAGGTATGGTTCCTTTAAGATTTTTCCCAAGACAGAAGTTTAAGATCCCTGATTGTCCTTCATGAATGAGTTGCTTAAGTGGTTGGCCTATCAGCAGATTAAATTCTTTAATATCAAAGATATAAAAGCTTAAGTGAAGTGGAGTGTTATCTACTGTGACAGGCAGGACATACATGATTCCTGAGCTAGGAATAACATGCCCTGAAGGGTTTTTTAATAATTTAGCTGTTGGGGTAAGTGGCATTTGTTTTAATAAATCTTGAGGAAAGGTTTCAGACATAATGTTGGTTCCCACAACAGGATTATAGAGAGCTTCGAAGGGTTGTTGATAGATTTGGCAATGAATGTGTGTAGAAGGTGAATTTAAGCGGATTATATCAGTGGAAAGCTCTGATTCTTCTAACCATTCGTGACTTATTATAGAGGTTAGCTTCTTCGTAGTCTCTTTTAGGAAAACCTTATCAGTGAGTTTTTCAAGTGATGATTTTTGATTTTGTGGTTTCCTAATTGTTTGGTATTTCGAGGTATTACCAAATTCGATAAGATATTCATCCTCGAAATCAAAGGTATCTCCTAAGATTGAGGTTTCCCTCTCATTTGGAATCAAAGCTGAGGTTTGTTCATGATTAAGAATAGATATAGGCTCAGCTTCTAGATTTACTTCTAGTGGTTCTTGTGGTTTAACTTCAGGAGTAGGAGTGATTTGGGATAAGTTTTTGCAACATTTCCCTTGCCTTGGAGGCTGGGGTATGTAGGAATGATCCGTTTGAAGCTAAGTTAAGGTAAGTAGAAGTTTTTCTATTCAAACCATTATAAAAGTGTTGAAGTAAGACAGGGTCTGGAATAGATAAGGTTGGACCAAAGCGGATAAGATTATCGAATCTTTCCTAGGCTGCAATTAGAGACTCATCATCTTCTTGGATGAAGGACAAAATCTCTAAGAGAAGACAAATAATTTTGGAGACAGGGAAGTATTCTAAGCAAAAGCTAGAGCAGAGTTCTTTCCAATCCCCATTTTTACTTTGTGCAATTTGAAGGTACCATGTTTTAGCTCTTTCCTCTAAGGAAAATGGAAAAAGTTTCCATCTAAGGGTTTCGTCAGACATGCCTTCGATGTGTAGGCACGCACAGGTTTGTTCAAACTCATTTAAATGAATGTGTGGTTTTCGTCTTCTAGGCCAGAAAAAGTTTGATTCTTAACCATTTCTATCAAGCATGGGCGTAGCTCGGAGTTGTCTGAAAGGATAGGCTTAGCATATTTAGGCAACTCTAAGTCTACGAAAGTGCGATAGGTATACTGGTTCGGTGGAATGGAATCTGTGGAGCTAGTGGTTGGCTCTGAGAAATCCATTGTGAAAAGAATAAAAACAATAAAAAGATATAACAGCAAAGGCAAAGTATACAGTATAGTAAAAAGGTAAAAGATAAAGTATAGAAGTATAATACAAGGTTATACTTAAGATGTAAGATGATCTACCGTTCCCCGGCAACGGCGCCAGAAATGCTTGTTGGTATAAATTAATGCACACTCTACTTTATCCGCAAGCGCACAGATAAAATCTACCGATGTAGCACTTCACCGGAGTAACCTAGTTTTAATATCGAACCCAAAGGAACGGATAGCGTGGAGTCTCAAGTGTATAACCCCTAAGTAACTAACAAGGACGGAGAAGCTAAAAGTATAGAAGGGATTACTAAGGCTGTCTAAATCCAACTTAAGAGTGATATGTTTATTATTCTTAATGGGGAAGTTGCCATAAAAGGTCACAAACAGAGTATGATTCTTTTATGCAAATGTATAATCCTACCGGGCCTACACACGGGTAAGTGGACTATAGAAGAATCAACAAGGCTATAAGAGTCACCCTTGCGAACAACCACTACTACCAGCGTTATAGGAGGCAAATATGAGCTATCAAGTCTAAGCACCACTCTTACACTATCCAACTACTCTAACTCTAGAGCGACTAGAATTAAAGTACTCAAAAGAGAGTCATTAAACCTTAAGAATAATAAGAACAATAGCTCAAACTTAAATATAGATGTCGATTACCGAAACAATCGTTGAAGCAAGTTGACGAAGAACTTGAATCCACAGGTACAAGATGAAGAAGTTGATCCGACATGCCGGAGCTCCTTTTGATCTCTTCCTCTCTCTCTCTCTCTCTTCTAGTTCTAGAATAAGACTAGGTTCTAATCCTACTAGAGGGGTATCTAGTCTTCTACTTGAAAGCTAACTCTTGAAGTCTCTTCTAGGGTTTCTAGTTGAAGCGTAGTCTTCTGAAGAGGGACCTTTTCTCTGACCTGGGGCTCAGGGGCCTGTTTATATAGCCCTGAGGGATCAACGGTGGTCGTTAGATCAAACCGACTTCACGTAGGGCTGAGATGGATCCTTAAAGGCGGTGGAGGTAGCTTGCAGAAGACGAAAGCCAGCGGCGTCCAGGGGGGACCGACCGGTCCCATGGGACCGGTCGGTCCCACAAGTCAGCCACCAGTGGTGTCCTTCCTCGTGGTGTCTTTAGGTGTTCCCTGGAGTCTTCCGGAAGGTTCCTGACTTGACGAATGCGTTATCTCCCGTCGGTTTCCTTCTAGGGGAAGCAATCGAGGGTTGTTTCCTGGTTTAGTCCCTATGGATTCACAATTCACCAAAACTCGTGGAATTCATTAGTTTTAAACCCTATACTAAGGTGGAGTTTATATATTCATCCATTTTCATGCTTAATTGACCTTTAATAAAAGGAGTTAATTAGTGTCAACAACAAGTCTATGTTTCTTTCTATAGCATGATGATTGAACTTTGCTAGGGATAGTTCACCTTGTATACATGCTTAGCACTTGTTCGATTTCCTATCTATACATGTGCAGTGCTATTTTTTATGGTGAAACCCCTTTTCTGAATGGCTTAAAACTGCTCACTAAGCTTCTTTGTTCATATTCCTTATTCGGTGATCAGTTTGAGCCTTTGCTAGCACTTATGCTTGTTGCTTAGTTGTCGGACCAGCACTCTTTAGAGCATTCTTTCACTCTAACGACTATATACCTGAAGCTGTTGACATGCATTTTAGGCGCATATGCATGTTTCTTGCTCCGATAGGCATGGCCTAGCTCTATTTCGCTTATTTGAGCTCTATTTCCCCATCTTGATTGATTGCAAATTGCCTCCAAGGGGGAGAGTTTCTATGTATGGTGACAATTTGCAACTTTGTGCTTCACTTGTTGAGGGGGAGTTCTTTTAGCAAGGGGGAGTATTTCTGCTTTGCTCTTTTGTGTGCCTGAGTTTCAATTGGTATGGAGCTTTCTGCTAGTTGTGTTGAGCCTTTGTGCCTCTATCTTGAGGGACTAGCAGTTTCGCAGGGGGACTAGCTGGTTCTTGACTTGGTTGCGTCGAACCGTTGCCCATTTCTTTGGGAACCAAGTCTTTTCGCTCTGGGTGATCGAGTTTTGCTTCTTGTTGAGTTGTTGCTCCGATCCTTTGCTTGGTTGTGTCGAACCTTGCCCATGTCTTTGGGGAGCAAGCTTTGCTTATCTCGATTTGTCCTTCTTCGGCTTTTTTCTTGGCTTTTGGACATTTTGAGTGAGTTTTCTCTTCTATCTACTTCTATTTTCTTTTCTCTTTGATTATGGATACTCTATGTTGACGATGCACTCATCAAGGGGGAGATTGCGAACACAAGGTTGATATGTGCCATTGTGGTTCCTTTCCTGAGTGATGAGCGATCGGTCAACAGACAACATGTGACTCTTGGCTGTGTTGATGTGCAGTTGTGGAGCTCGGAGACAGTGGTCGATGGCGAGGTGAAGGTCAAGTAGAGACATGTCATGCCGACAGACCGGGAGCGGTGAAGGGCGGACGTGAGGCTTGGACCGACGGACCAGGAGGCCGGAAGACCAGCTGTGGTAGCTGGCACGTGGCATCGGCGAGCAGGAGCACATGGGGATCTGCGTTGCATCGGCCGAGTCGGGAGGTAGACGATGGTGTCGTGACACTTGGCGGGAGGCCAAGAAGGAAGGCGAAGGCATTGTGCCCGACGTGGATGCTCGGCATGCATCGGCATCGGTGCCAGTGGTCGGGGTGTGAGAACCACATCCCGTCTACGGCGCAGGTTTGGTAGTTGAGCCTCAAAAAATTACCCTCGACGGTTTCTGAGTTTGGGCCTCAAAACTCGTGGTGGCCGGTTTCCGAGTTTGGGCCTCAAAACTCGGGGTGGACGGTTTTTCCAGGTTTGGCCCTCAAAACCTGGGCTGGCAGGTTTCTGAGTTTAGGCCACAAAACTCAGCCTGAGGACTGGTTTCCCGGTTTCAGCGTCAAAACCGGGAAGAGGTCCAAAAAGGACGGTCGACGCGTGGCGGCGCCGAGAGGCTTGCGTTGCGGCGAAGCTATCGGCGAGGAAGGCGCGGCGGTCGAACAGGACGCCATGTGGCGGCATCCTGAGGCTTGCGTCGAGGTGAAGCTAAGGATGAGGAAGGCGCGTGGCCGTCGGATCAAGACTTGGCAGAGTTGGACCGGGATACCCCTAGGGCTGGCCTATTCGCTCTTGTATCTAGGGGTAGAAGGGGAATAAGTGTATTATGCTGTAAATAGAGAGGTAGCCCCTCCTCTCTCTCTCTATCCTTGCAGCCTTCATTCTCTAGCCTTTGCTTAGGTTTTTCCATCATACCGCGCTGCCTGTGATCCACAGAGTGAGTGACAATACCTCTGTGTACTTAAGATTTTGAGGAAATGAGATCGTAATCTCGTTGTTGTCTCGTGGGTTCGAGACACGGCTTAAATCGAGATCGATTCACACTTTGTTCGTGTGTTCTTCGCATTTTCGGTTTTTGCCCTCTTAGAGATTTGCCTAGTTCTTCCTCTCCAAGAAACGGTTTTCGATTCCGCTTGAACTCACTTGTGCTAGATCATGAGGTGCTTCTTTTCACCGAAGGAATTCCTCTCTAACCTCACGAGCTAGTAGATCGATCGGTTTTTGTTTTGGATCGTGTTCTTCTCCCTCTTCCCGGAACTTCTTCGATTCATCGATTTGAAGATAGGTTCGAGCCATGATCTCCTAGGAGTAGCTCACTATCCTCCTTGTGACTTCCCTCACCGAGTTTGAGACCTAGTGTCTACGATTTGAGGGAGATCGAGTCGAATCGGTGGACGAACTGCACTATTACGGGGTGACCGGACGCACGCCTCGAACCGACCGAACGCTGACCCGTGCGTCCGATCGTTGAAGGCCGAGCGACACAGTCTGTGCGAAATCAACCGGACGCTTTGGGCTAGCGTGACCGGACGCACTGCTGACACTGTTCATCATGCAGTGTCGACCGAACGCTAGTTGAGTGTTGACCGGACGCATCTCTACGTAGGGTCCGGTCCAATAGAGAGAGCTTCCGAAATGGAAGTTTTGTGACCGGACGCGTCCGATCATATCTGACCGGACGCTCTAGTGAGTCCGGTCAGTATTGATCTGCACGTTTTCATTTGCGGTTTCTTTGGTGTTCGTCCAATCTTCGTTCCGACTTTTGTGTGAGCCTTCTTGTGGTGTCTCGCTGTGTTTCTAGGGAACATCCACCCAATCACTTGGGTCGTGGACATCACATTCGTCGGTTTGCCTTTTGAGTGATTTTCTTGGATAGTGATCTAGTCTTCGTACCTAATATTTCGAAGAGAGCCTAGAATGGTCTGTATTCTGCCATTGTTCTGGAGTCATCATAAAACCAAAAGAATGCTTATAAGGGCCTGTTTGGTTCTCCTCAATTGACCCGAATTAAATTAGTTTTCAGCCTTGGTAGTTTGGTTGGCTGCAAAATCAAATTGGTCATTTCGACCCGTTTATCAAACTTTGAAATGCTAGGCTACTCCCAAATCATACCCTCATCCATTGGAAACCCTCGTAATCTTACTCGAGCCATCTGAGAGTTTATTAGTCTATCAAATATTGAGAGTCTATTAGTTTATTGTAAGGATTATGCCAATGGATTGGTGGCTTGTACAACATTTGAGAGTTCAAGAGAGATGATTAAAGATTGTGGTACCAACAAAGATCTAACTGGGTCAACAACAACCCCATAAAGTTTGAAGAGGCAAAGGTCAGATAACTCATTCAATTCAATGTGTTGTAAGAAATTGGATACGTTTACTCCAGTGTTCAACGAAGATGCACCACCAAAGTCTCCCGCTTCAACAGAAGTACTTGCAGCACTAAAAGAGGTTGAAGGAATTGACTTTGATACCGAGCTTAAGGTGTACGACATCCTCACATCCGATGCTCGCAAGTTTGAGTCCATAATGGCTCTACCACTGTACAGGAGCAAGAAGTGGCTATTAAAGCAGCTTAAGATGTGATTATAGTACTGTTCTAAGCATATTATTGTGTAAAGTTTATGTATCGTATAATCAGCAAGTTCTAAGAAGTGATAGCTCTTTCTTATCAAATGGTTTTAATTGTGATGTGTAATTAGCATGTGCTCTTTTGGCTCTTGTATCATTTCTGTGATTCTACCTATCACTTTATGATGTACTGATGTACTTGTTTTAATTTTAATTATTAGGTGTTTTAATATATAATGTGTTGTTCAGATGCCTCATATATTATGGTGATTATATACTCATATTATGTTGTTTATGGAGATATACCCCAACTGCATTAACTAGGTTCATTTTTTGATCCAAGTTAGTCAAATAATATTTTGATTTTAATTCCAGGAATTCAGTTATGTTTGCATCCAAACAAGAATAATGGAAACCAGCTGATTCCATTCTGAACAAATCAATTCCTAGAATCTGATTTATAGAAACTGATTCAATTCTAGGGAACTAAACGGTCCCTAAAAAGAAAATAATGCATGCATGTGGAGCTAGAGCTACTGCATCGAGAAGTGCTAGCCTTTGGGGCGGCGGACAAACTTTGGCCACCCTTTCCACTGAATTACTGAACTGTTAGTCTGTTATTCAACTCGATCGTGCCGTGTTCCGCCGCTGCCTGCCTCAATCAGCTCCGGCAATCCAGTAGCCTTTAGTGTTTAGTGATAGCGTATTCATGTAAAAGTTTCAGCAAGATGGTGACAGACACGGTCCTAGCAATTTGCCCTGTTTTCTGCTTGTAGTAGATTCCTAAGCAATATACCCCACTCTGTGTTATTTGATTATAATAAAGCAGTACGCAGACGCCCTTGTTTTAATGTGTTATGTCCTGTTACCGCACTGACTATTCTGCATGCTAAGAAAAAGGATTGTGATGATTCATTTTTGTTGTTGTGTCAACGGTCAGCCAGTCAACTATTTCTTTTACGTATAGCACTTACTAGAGCTCTGGCGTGCAACGGAGTTTGTTTTCGAATTTTTGTTGATACGAATCAACCAGCAGCTTTAGCTAGTGTTAAGACGCAAATTAAAGGAACCGGAAGCGTCTCTGCCACACCGTATGCTCATGATTCAGTAGCAGGTATGCTATGTTGACATGAACAGCCACACCAAGGCATGCGTGGCAGTGACCATCATATACCTTAATCATCACGGGTGCACATAGAAAACAGGATAATCATAAATTCATAATAAAGAAATGGTTGATCGAGCTAGCAAGCCAGATCACATACGGATCGATCTTTAGCCACCATGAGCAATCACATTGTTAATCTATAAAATGAACTAGGAATAACCGGCTAGCCATTCATCTGGTGGGCCCGAGTTACAAAGACTTAGATCATTGTTTGCACATTGGGACAAGACCTGGAAACTGATAAAGTGCTGAAAGGTGACAACAGATGGTCGTCTAATTAGAATACTGTGGCATTTAGAAGGCCCAAAGTTATTTTTGCGTGAATAATGTTCTTTTTAAAACTGAAACAAGGAAAACCCAAATAACATTGAGACATGCCAAATCCTCTCATCCATCTACAATGTTGTAATATTACCAAAAGTTTGTCTAGTTTCATGTATGTATTTTGAGTTCAATGATAATAATGGCTATAATTTTCAAAAGGAAAAAAGGATCGTCTAAGCCATGTGAATGCACGACCTGATGACTAATAATACGCGCACACATGAGTATTAATTGAGTCAGTGTGAATGAATCCAACGGCGGTGAGGGAGGGAGAGTGTGATCGTCCACATGCGTAGATGAACCGGTGTCAACAAAGTGCTCACCTAATGTTTGCACTTTGTTGTTACTATAAACTCTCCCCATCTGACTGCAGACCTATTCTTTGAAATGGAGAAGCGAAGTGGGGGGAAAAGCAGGCATAATTTGATTCGATTCGATTGGGAAAGGAAGAAAGTATGGGATGGGTGGTGCTGGTTCCTCCAGATGCCTGTCCTTCGGTTTTGTTCTTCTTCTATCCATCTCCGATGGCGACTTCCGAAGGTCCAATTATACTTCTGCAGTGACAGTGAGCAAGTTCAGATAGAGCAGCTCACCCTGTTCAGCATTTGTCTTATTTAACATCTCGTAGCCGAGGACTAGTCGCGGAACAAATTGCTTGCTTACTGGTACAATTGACTTGGGCACTTGGCTTGGTTCTTGGTTGGTCACCATAGATATGTTTCGTTTTTGCAATCTGCAAATATTATAATCCCCTGTCATCTTGATTGTGTGTCCAAGGTTGAACTGGACGGGACCAGAAAAATAAAAGAAGCAGCAAAAATGGTGCGTCTAGCGTCTGACCTATCGGCCATGTATGTACGCATAGTAGTGTCGAATCTGTTCTGTTGGCTATATTATGTATACAGGAAAATTAAATATAAACAACGTACAGAGCTTGATTGAACTTATCCGTAGATGATATTTATATAGCAAAATTAGAAAAATGATGCCAAGATCTGCCCGCCGTGATGTGGATCCGCCAATAGCACACTTGTGTTCAGTCAGTGAGACAGCACAGAAGTATAAGATGAGATGAGGCGCAAATGATCTGAGTCAGAAGAATCAGATGCGCGAACCACCACCCGCACTGCCACAAAGGCGCACCAACCCCCAAAACAAACACAGCAAGCAGAGCAGAGCCAAGAACTCAAGTCCGCGAGCTGCATGCTCGTCCTTGCACACGGCCGCTCTGCATTCAAATCTTAGTCTCTTAGCTAACTAACTAGCTAGAAGCTCTCTGATCTTGCTGGTTGATGCATGGCTTCCTTGTTGCGCTGGAAGGACAGGTACGTGAACGAGAGGCTGCAGGGCCTCTCTGGCCTGTCCTGCTCGTCCGCGGCCTCCACCTCCGTCGTCGCCTCCACTGGCCGTGCCATCGACCGCCACTCTCCGCACCTTCGTGACCCTCACAGGCGTCTCCCGCCATCCGTGCCCAAGCCACCCAGACCCAGTTCTCTTTTGACTTTCAGTAGTACCAAAGGTTCCTCCTCCTCCTCCTCCGTGAAGCAGGGGCAGCACCAACAGCTTTACCACCACAACGACGATGCCAAAGACCAAAGGAAGAAGAAGAAGAGCACAGCACCAGACCCTGGTAGGGGTACCTCGTCGACGTCGTCGTCAGAGCATAGGAAAAACAGGAAGAAGGTGGTGCAGCTGCAGCAGGTGAGCCCCGCGAGCTCGTCCAGGTTCCTGCTCAACTCCTCGAGGCTCATGATGCAGTCCGACGACGAAATCACCGTCGTCAACTCCTTGCCACCGCTTCCGTCCCCGCGGCCCTCCTTCATTGACGAGGCCGACGCCGACGCCGACGACATAGGCAGACACATATTCCCCCCCAGCCACGGCGATGCCGTGTTGCCGGCTGTTCCATCCAGGCCTCAGCTCGTGGCGCCGCCAGTGGAATTATTTGCCGAGCCGTCTGCATCAGGTGCAGGGTCCTCCTCGTCGTCGTCAGAGATAGGAGGAGGCCATGGCCTCGTTGCCGGTGACAACACTGTCATGGTGAGATCATGTTCCACGAGAACACGCCAGCCCCAGCCCCAGGTGAGAACGCTGCGTCCTTCGTCGACGATGATCGATGCATGAACTTGTTGCCAAACTTATAATTGCCAACATACAGGTGGTGGTTCTGAGGGTATCTCTGCACTGCAAGGGGTGTGCAGGCAAGGTGAAGAAGCACATCTCCAAGATGGAAGGTGAACTTTTCACTCATCCTACACATCTTCACCTGATCTGATTCAGTTTCGTTAACTAACACAAGTATCCAATCCAGGTGTTACTTCTTTCGACATCGACATCGCGACGAAGAAGGTGACGGTGGTGGGAGATGTGACGCCGCTAGGCGTCCTCAACAGCATCTCCAAGGTCAAGAGCGCCCAGTTCTGGCCGGACTCTCGGTCCTCTTTCTCCACGCCGCCGCGAGCCTCTGCCTCCTTCTGAGCTGCTCGATTTCACAAACTTGACGACTGGGATCATGTGCCTACTACTTCCTCCATCATCTTGTAGAGTCAAAGTTTTTTAAATTTAATCAAAATTATACAGAGATACACAAAAAATTATAACATCATATAGATATACTATAAAAATATAACTAATAAAAAAATCTAATGATACTTAGCTGGTATCGTATATGATATTATCTTATTGTATAAATGTGGTTAAAGTAAAAAATTTTGACTCTTCAAGATTTTTGGAATGAGTTATAATTTTGAACGGAGGGAGTATAAAAGATGCATTTCATAACATGTAACTTTTACTATATATGTGTAGCATCTATTGTCATGATGAAATACATAAAGTATAATGTATGTTTCCAAATTTATTAATTAAATATATAAATAGCTACTTGTAGTACTAATACTGCATTACTACCACCAAGATCATGTGCTATATGTCTAGAACACTTTTTTGAGAGAGAAATAAGTCTAGAACACAGGCAAATTGGGTGGACCACGCCAACAACCAGTCGGATGATCTTTTCAAAGCCAGGAAATGTCAAATTTCGGTCCACTTCCCCATGTGGTTCATAGCAAGATTATTTATTTGAAAGGGTTTTCCATATGAAAGGACTATTCTAAAATATAAAGACAAATAAAGTAATTCTTTGGTGTACACTTTGGTGTGGATCTTGTTAACAAAATCAAGCACCCAAAGTATTTCCATACATCTGAGGTGATACAAAGCAATATTCTTTGGAATTGAATCTAAGCCTTTATGATGTGATTTGTATCTATGTTCAGAATAAGTTTTAAAAAGGGGAATGCTAAACAACACTCATATGTTTTTTTTGCAATATAACACACGAATTTTTCTGTGCCTATGATAATGGGGCTCACATGTCAATTCAACAAATAAATTTGTCTGTGACTGTGATGATATGAGAAAAAAAAATTGTAAACTTATCCTTCCATAGAAAAAAATTGTCTCTTGTGATTTGTTATTTATGATATGTGATATGGGATTGTGGTAGTTGAAGGAGACTATAAGTAGAAGAAGAGGTGAGCGCTGTTAGATCTTCATCCAATAGCTAAAAAAAATCGTGTGTTAGAATGCTAAAAAAACATATGAGTGTTGTTTAGCATTCCCCTTTTTTAAAACTTATTCTGAACATAGATACAAATCACATCATAAAGGCTTAGATTCAATTCCAAAGAATTCTAAAAAACATATGGTTGTTAACTAGATAAGCTCTTGAAAAAAGGTTATGCACATAAACCTTTCCTATATTCCATGAAAAAGTTGAGGTACATATTTGGCTGTTTAATCTTGTATAGACCTAAGTATTATTGGTACAAGAGGAAAACTTAAGTATAGACCTTCTATAGACCTCCGTTTCTCCCTCACATCTAAGTGTGTGCTGTGAAAGGAAAAGAAAAGGGCAGGGTAGAAGACAGGAAAAAAAGTTCCAAACCCCTGAGATGGCACTTTGTCCGGTGGATCACGTTTCGTAATGACAACCTAGCGAAACCCCGTTGCGGGATGGAAAATCAATGAAGCCGATTTCTCATAATGGTTGAATTCGAAAAAAAAACTCCCCAAGCGCGAGCGAGTCTGTTGGAGTCGATGCGGCAATGAGGAGAGGAAACAAAGGAGAGAGGGATCGGGTCGTCGAGGCATACTGTAGTGCAGGATGGGAGCGGAGGCATTTCTCAAAAGTTACAAGGGTGTTCTCGAAACAATAACTCGAATTTACCCTATAGAGACACACACTCACTATGAGAACATCGCTGGTTATGTTAGAACTGCAGGCAATGTATCCTGCACGCCTTGGCTAGCTTTCCTATGCCGGGGGGCGTCGCGGGGGCGCGTGGGATCAGGGAGAGGCGGCTTACGCTTGCGCCGTTGGCCAGGCAGCGGTTTGCCACTCCCGGGGCCGGTCCCTCAGCGGCAGGGGAGCCCGATGTGCAGGAGGAGGGTCGGAGGCGAGAGCAGGAAGGGATGAGTTGTCCGAAATGGTGACCATGGTGGCGGAAGTCTGCTCGAGGCCCAAGCCGGTTCACGCCGTGGTTCCGGCACCGCCAATCCAACTTGCGTCTAAGTTCTCGGCCACCGCCGGGGACTCGGACGTTGAGGCGGATGGTGCGGACCTCTTGGCGTCGCCCGGCGGCGTGGTGGCCTCGGCTATTCGGCCCTTGTCGCCAGGTGTTCAATCGGCGGCCAGCGTCGCCTACTGCGTGTAGTCTTCGCCGGAATCGAGCCCATCGACGGCGGAGTTCGTCGCGGATGCTCTGGCGGCGGGCTTCACAATCGAGGATCTCGTTGAAGCGGAGCGAGCGTTAGTTTCTGGTAAGTCTTCGGGTGTCAAGCGCGCTACGGCCATGGCCGAGTCTCTAGCACGCAGGAAGCTGGTGGGATAGCCATGGCGCGGTCCGCTTCCAGAACGCCGTATCTCCCCTCCACGCACGCTCGGAGACTGCATCGCCACGGCGTCCCGTTCCAGGGATAGCTGGCGTCGGTGCGCAGCTTACCGCCGGCGGCCTTCGCCACCGCGGTTGTTGTTCCCGAAATCACCGTCGCGCACGGATGAGATGGCCCCTGATTCAAACTCAATTTTTTTGAATTCCCCGAACTCCCTGCTGGACGATCCGATTTTTCCGGCGCTTCCATCCGCATGGTGCATGGTGCATGGTGCATGGTGCATGGTGCTCGGGATGGGGGCGGCTTTGGAGGAAACGACGGTGGCCGCGGCAGGGGCTTCAACCCTGGGTTCCAACCTGGGTTCGATCCGGGTTTCGATGGCCGGGGGCGGAGCCGTGGTAACCCGCATTGGGATCGCCACGGTTTTGGCCAGGCCCCAGGTCGCGGCGGTCGTCAGCACGGCGGACATGGGCAAGGTGGGTGGAATGCGGGTCGTAGACCGTTTCACCAGCCCCATGGCTTTGGCTTCTTCCCACATGGTTCGGCTGCTGCTGGCGGGCAGTTCTCTGGAGGCGGTGCTGGCCGGCATCGTGGCTCGCCGGCTGGCCAGGGTCCGCCTGGCTTTGGCGCGGCTGGCGGCCAGGCCACGGCCGGGGCCGGCGCTCTGGCTGCTGGAGGCCAACCCGTGGTGGGGGGCCAGCCTGTGGCCGCCGGTGCCGCGGCCGGCTCCGGATAGCCTGGTCTCGGCTCGGCCATCGGCGGTGCTTCTGTTGCCGGCAGTGGTCAGCCCGCGGTCTGCGACGCCCAGGCCGGGGCGTCCATCGGCCAGGCAGTGGACGGCAATGGCCTGTTCGCGCCCTCGGCGGCCACTGCAGGGGAGACTGTTTCTTCGTTCGTGCCGGCGACTGCGTCTCATCAGTTCAAGCAGGTGGCGTCATCAGTTGAAGGGGCTAAGTTGTCTGTTCCACCTCGCACAAGTCTTGATGCTCCTGAATCATCTCACCATGGCAAGCACAAAAATAAGGGTAAACCCTATTGATATCGCTGTTACACGAAAGGGCATACTATGCAAGAATGTACAGCAGTTTTAACTTGTGAATTGTGCTTTGAGGATCATGTCCTTAAGAACTGTCCGAACTCGAAAAAAATGCATGTTACTGCTGCCCCTTGTGGTTATGCAGTGGAAGGCCTGGGCTTTTATTTTATACCAGTCACTGATGCTCCTAAGGTCAATGTTGACGAAAAGTCTGCGGTGGTACGTGTTTTAGAGGGTTCTTTTACTGTTGATTCGTTGGCAGTGGAACTCGATAAACTACTACCTGGCAAGTATAATTGGGAGGTTGAAGTGAAGGGTGCTGATACATTTACTACTAGTTTCCCATCTACTGACCTTTTGGAGTGGGTGGTGAATTGGGGCCCTATGAGTACCAAGACAGTGAAGGGCTTGATCTGTTTTGAGAAAGGGGTGGAAGATGAGGTTTTTAAATATGAGATTGACAAGGTGTGGGTATAGTTCAGAGGGTTGCCGAAAGAGTTCAAAGAATTCCCAATTATCTAGGCCATTGGGTCGATTTTGGGTGTAACTCGTGCTATCGATATGAAATTCACCAAAAAGTTTGGCAGACCCAGAATGCAGGTAGCAGTGCTAAATCCCAATCTTATCCCAGACTTAGTGGATGTGGTGACTGGGGATTTTGTGTACGAGCTACAATTTCGTGTGGAAAATGGGTTGTCTGTGGGGGAACCTGGGTTGATTGACATGGATCCTCCCACAGATGAGGATAAGGATAAGGATGCTGGTAAGAAGGGTGATGATCCCATGGATGAGGATGGTGGTAAAAATGGGGCGCCTCCTAATCCTCAGGGGAAGGACCAGTCATCTACTCTTGAGAGGCGTTCTGATCCTGGTAAGCATCAGTCCAAGCAAGCTGGAGTGGAACATACTCTTACAGGTGCTAATAAACCTGTGGTAATTCTTTCTCGAGAAGCAAATGGCAAGGTACTTGTGCACAGTGGTGGGACAGTCTCTTCCCCTTTGAGGTCTAGCAAGAGAAGCGCTGGTTCAGCTGATCAAGACTCCTTGGAGAAGGCGTCTAAGCTGAAGGCGCGCAAGAATTTGGATCCACCTGCGGTCAAAGGTAAAAACTCTTCCCCAAGCTCTTTCCACTCTCTAGATGATTCTTTCTTACTAGATACCGCTGTTGCTTTGGGGATTTCTCTTGGGGATACAGTTCAGTCTGCCTCTGCTACTATTAACCTTTTAAAAACCAGGGAAGCTGAGAGTTTTTGTGTTGAGGAGTGTAAGAGTCTAGCTGACCTGCAAGCGGCTGCTGATGTCTCCTCTGTTTGTTCCTCAGAGGACGATCTAGATTTAGAGGCGTTAAACTTTATTTGTGCAGAGGTTTCGGAGTGCCTAGCTGATGGGGGATGTGACCCTGTGGGTTTACAATCCCCTTTATCCCAGCCTAAAAAGGTATACTCCAGAAGGAACAGAGGACCTAAACGAACTGTTCATCCATGAAAGGAATTTTCTGGAATTGTAACGGGTTTGCGGACCCAAAGAAGTATAGATTTCTTTCAGATCTTTCTAGGGAACAGAATTTAGATTTCATTGCTTTATCAGAGACGGGTCGTGATTCCTTCCCGCAAGAAACCTTGAATAAGATCTGCACGAGTAGAGATTTTCTTTGGCATTGCTTGGCTCCCAAGGGGCGCTCTGGTGGCATGCTGCTGGGGGTGAATTTAATGGTTTTTGACATTGGAGAAATTGAAAAGGGGGATTTTTATATTCAGTTTAAGGTACGTCTAAAACAAGAGGACTTTAAATTTAATTTAATTTCGGTCTACGGCCCTGCTCAAGCTGGCCTCAAAGCTTCCTTCTTATCTGAACTCGTGCAGGTGTGTTCAAAAGACACTTTACCCATCTATATGGGTGGTGACTTTAATATTATCCGTAGTCCGGATGAGAAAAACAATGATAATTACAATGATAGGTGGCCTTTCTTATTTAATGTAGCAATCGACTCACTTAATCTTAGGGAGTTGAATCTGTCAGGTAGGAAGTTCACGTGGGCTAATCACATGCCAAATCAGACTTTTGAGAAGCTGGATAGAATTTTGGTGAGTACGGAGTTTGAGTCCAAATTCCCACTTACTGTTGTAACTGCCCTAACTAGAGAACTCTCGGATCATACGCCTTTAGTTTGCTGTACAAGCAATGCCTCCTCCTCTTACCAATCCCAGTTCAAGTTTGAGTTGGGATGGTTGACCAGAGAAGGTTTTTGCGATATTGTCGCAGAGGTGTGGCAGAGCGTTCAACCGGTTGGTTCACCTTTAGAGGTTTGGCAAGCAAAGATAAGGAGGCTTCGCCAATATCTCAGAGGTTGGGCTAAGAATATAAGCGGAGCGTACAAGAAAGAAAAAAAGGAAATATTAGACAAGCTCGACAAGTTGGACAAGAAGGCGGAAAGGACGCTACTTAGTGAGGCGGAGTTAAATCTTAAACACGTACTTCATGAGAGGCTTGCGGAGTTGCTGAGGGAGGAGGAGCTAAAATGGTACCAAAGAGCTAAGGCCAAACATTTACTCGAAGTTGATGCAAACACTAAATACTTTCATTTGCTAGCGAATGGTCAGCATAGAAAATCCCATATCTTTCAGCTGGAAGATGAGAATGAGGTGATTAGTGGTGATGCTCAATTGAAAAAACACATAACAAAGTACTATAAGTCTCTATTTGGTCCTCCGGAAGCTTCCTCTGTTACTCTGAATGAGTCCCATATTGGGGATATCCCTCAAGTCACTTAGGAGGAAAATGAGATTTTAACAGCCGACTTTTCTGTAGACGAGGTTAGGACTGCGATTTTCCAAATGGATCACAATAAGGCCCCTGGTCCAGATGGTTTCCCTCCAGAGTTTTATCAGGTATTCTGGGATGTCATCAAAGATGACCTGATGGCTCTTTTTAGGGATTTCCATCATGGACTGTTACCTTTAAACAGTCTCAATTTTGGTACTATAATCCTGTTACCCAAGCAGAACGAGGCCAAGTCAATTCAACAATACAGACCAATCTGTTTGTTGAATGTCTCCTTCAAGATCTTCACTAAGGTCGCGACAAATAGGCTTACTTTGGTGGCACATAGAGTAATTAGGCCTTCGCAATTAGCTTTTTTACCAGAGAGAAATATTATGGAGGGGGCGGTGATCTTGCATGAAACGATTCATGAACTGCACTCTAAAAATCAAGACGGAGTGATCTTTAAGATTGATTTCGAAAAGGCATATGATAAGGTCAAATGGAGTTTTTTTACAACAATCACTTAGAATGAAAGGTTTTTCTCCATTATGGTGTAGCTGGGTTGACAAGTCCATGCAAGGGGGTAATGTAAACATTAAGGTTAATGATCAGTTGGGATCCTATTTCCAAACTAAAAAAGGCTTGCGGCAAGGTGATCCGATGTCGCCTTTACTATTTAATATAGTGGTGGACATGTTGGCTATACTAATTGCCAGAGCCAAGGCTGATGACTGTGTGCAAGGGGTTATTCCTCATCTTATCCAAGACGGTCTGTCTATTCTACAGTACGCGGACGACACGGTCATCTTTTTGAGTCATGATGCGGAGAAGACCATTAATATGAAATTCATTTTAGCAACCTTCGAACAACTATCCGGGCTCAAATTTAACTATCACAAGAGTGAAATTTTCTGTTTTGGCGAAGCCAAAATTCACGAGGATTTTTACTCGCAATTGTTTGACTGTAAGGTGGGGAAGTTCCCGTTCAAGTATCTAGGACTACCGATGAATGTTAGGAAGTTAAGTAATAGCGATTGGAAAAACATTGAAAATAGGATTGAAAAGAAGTTGAGTGGGTGGAAAGGTAAGATGCTATCAGTTGGAGGGCGTCTGGTTTTAATTAACTCGGTACTGTCAAGTTTACCGATGTTTATGCTGTCCTTTTTTGAAGTTCCAAAAGGTGTATTATAGAAGTTAGATTTCTTTCGTTCGAGGTTTTACTGGCAGAATGATCAACATAAAAAGAAATATAGGCTAGCTAAGTGGGAGATTTTGTGCCAACCCAAGAGTCAGGGGGGTCTGGGCATACAAAATCTTGAATTACAAAACAAGTGCTTGTTAAGTAAGTGGCTCTTTAAGTTGCTAAACGAAGATGGAATTTGGCAGGAGCTTATCAAAAATAAATATCTAAAATGTAAACCTCTCGGATGCTGTGTTAAGAGGGCCTCAGATTCGCATTTCTGGAAGGGCCTGATGAATGTCAAGGACACCTTCATGGACCTAGGTTCTTTCTCTGACTCGTTTCTAGTTTGACACTTGGCTGGGACATAAACCACTAAAAGACAAATTTCCTTCCTTATTTAACATTGCTAGGAGAAAGCAGGATTCTGTGGCCAATGTCCTAAGTTCTGCTCCACTAAATATTTCGTTTCGTCGAAATTTAACTGGAGCTAATCTTAGAAATTGGTTCAGAATTCTGGCTTTCCTACAAGATATTGTCTTGCAGGAAGGAAAAGACTCCTTTGGCCGGTCCCTACATTCATCTAGCAAATTCCCAGTAAAATCGATTTATGCAGCTTTGATTAACAATGGTATCCGGGTTTTGCAAGACATCTGGTTGATTAAGATACCTTCAAGAATTAAAATATTTTTGTGGTACCTCAAAAAGAATGTGATTCTAACTAAAGACAATTTAGCTAGGCGCAAGTGGAGTGAGGATAAGACGTGTTGTTTCTGCCATCTTCCAGAGACAATTCAACACCTTTTCTTTGAATGTTTCTATGCAAAGTCTCTTTGGAGAGCGGTACATTTTTTGTTTGGTCTGTTTCCTCCGAAGTCCATGGATGACTTGTTTTATACATGGTCTAAGAGGGGCAGTAAGCAACAAAATAATATACAATTGATTGCGGCGTCGGCTCTTTGTTGGAGTATTTGGTTAACAAGGAATGAAGTAGTTTTTGACAAATGCAGACCAAAATCCTTTTTGCAGGTTCTGTTCAGGGGAACCCACTGGTTGCGACAGTGGGCAAAGTTGCAGCAGCGTGAAGCAACTCGGGACGCGTTGGTTTTCACTGCCCAACACTTGGAGACTTCGGCTTTGCAGTTCTTTAGATCCAATGGATGGTTATCCTCTAGATGGATTAATCTGTAATTGTCAGAACTTATTTCTATTCGCTTGTCGGTACTTCTAAGACGTTTGTAATAAGTGGCGAGCGTCTATCTTTTGATAGACAAAGCCGGACATTAACTGTCCTTTATGTAAAAAAACAATCACACTTCGATCCCAAGCTTAGGATCCGAGGATCCGATTAATGACCGAAGATCTTTTTAAACTAGCAATGAAGACATATATCACTCAAAGTTAAAGCCACAGACTGATAGTTACATACCCTGGTACATTTAGCAATAATTTTTTTATTTGTGATGCTAGGCGTTTTTACGAACAATCAGTATCAAAGGCCAATAAAAGTCATTGTTAGGAACCGCATGTGTAAATATTGATACAGTTTCCTTAAAGATGGCGCTAGTGTAATAAATCGATTTATACTCAGTGTATACTTACAGAACCGCCACTAAAAATCATTTTTTAGAATTTGCAAATCGGGCAAAAAATAACAAAAAAAAGTTAATTAGGGAGAGTGAAAGTCTAGTTTGGCTTTGACTAATTAATGAAACCAACTGGACTAATCTTATGCGCTGTTGGTAATTTGAGGGGGTTTTCCCTGAATTTCTTATTTGAATTTATATTCAGATTTGAAATAAAAGAAAATTTGCAAATAAATAGGAAAAGGAGGCTTACCGTGCTGGGCTTGAACAAGGCCCATACGGTCATGTTGCCTGGACGCAGTCTTCACGTGCACTTCGGCGCGCGGAAGCTGCGGAGGGGTGGCGGTGCTCGGCTCTCGCTCGGCTGGCTGATCCTATAAACCGGATCGGGACCTTCTCTCTCGTATGGACTATAAAATCCCCCACCTTCTTCCTCCTCCAGGCTCGGGTTTTTCCATCACAGTACATCGGTTCTCTTCCACCTCCGACTCTCTCAATCCACCAAAATCCGGCTAAATGCCGAGTGATTCCGTCGAGGCTCGGTTGTCTCATCGCACTGTGCTCCTAGTCGTGTACTGGTGTTTCACGATTTGACAACCTAAGCCGGACGGCGTCATAGGGTAAGTTGGTCGCCTTCGTGGGGCTGGTGGTGGTGAATCTGGCGGTGCACCTGTGCACGTGCATGAACTGAATATGATTCAGTTCTATGAGTGTGGTTTCCCTGGAAACTAGTGGTGGAAGTGTTACCATGTTGTGCTGCTGTCGGTTATGATCGGCGACCTTGTGGTGGTCGTTCTTCGTGCGTCTGTGAGCTGGTTGTCAGGCTTTGTCCTCGACCAGTATATCGACATCTTCCTCCCTGGACCGGTGTGAGGGCTTCTTGCTTCTGCAGCAATCAATGTGTCTCAGGCGCAGATCACAGTGTGCCCTGTGATCTATGTATCGGCATTGTATCTCCGAAAACATCACCTACTGACCTCAGCAATAGAGGAGGTGTATCTGTTTTTTTGGACAGCGCCAAGAGCGTGCCTTGCCTTGTGACTTATTCGTTCACACCGACTGTAAGATCGATGACTCCTGTTAATTTATTGTGGCATTTCAATTCTTGCACCTTATTTAATATGTTGTGTAAGTGAAGAATTGCAAGGTTGGTAGAAAGAGTTTGTTCAATGATGATTAACGTAACACTGAGGCCGGACTAGTTGTAGACTTCTTTGTAGATTTTACTGTGAGTAATGTGAACCATTATTTTTGATCGTGCAATTTGTTTTAATAGTTATATTGCTTGCATTGCGTTCATTTTGATGCAAGTTCTTGAGGATATTCAAAGAACAACTGTGAGCATTATGCTGAAAATAAATAAACAACTCAATAGTTGTCCATTTATTTTAGAACTCTTGTATACGGTTATGTTTTATGCAATCACAAAGAGATATTGCTATTAATTTGCTGCTGAAATTGCACTTGAGTTAAATCACAAAGTAAGTTGGACTAGTTCGGCAAATGAAGTGTTTAGAAAAGTCTTAGTATGGGGGCAGGATCTAAAAGTCCTGGGGCCGACTAAAAGATTAATCTGAGAGCAATTTTGATAATGTTAAACACTTATATATATTCATATATATATATATTCATATATATATATATTAATTTAGTATTTTACCTTCCTATTCATGGTTATGTCATACTTAATTTATGAAATGTGAGTAGTATAGATTATTCTACTCTATATCAAATTTCAAATGCTCATGTTCATAAATTAGTAGATGTGTATGACATTACTTAGATAATATTTAATTTTGGATTTATGCAATCAATGTTTGCTAAATTGAGCCAATTTGTTCAACAATCCAAAAAACAGATAGTTGGTTAAAAATGGCTGGTTCATCAAAAACTGTTAAACCTGCTGAGACTGAAGGTTTTGTCGACGCAGATATTGACGTAATAGCAAATGAGTTGGGAACCCTTCATTTTAATGAGTCGGGATCTCCGAACTCTAAAGGAGTGTTTGATTGGGACATGGTGGATCTAGTTGACAACCTGGAGGAGTTTAAGCTACATGAGGGTGATTCCTCTAAGCCTAAACTCACTCAAGAGCCTGATTGGCTAGTTGTTAATTTAGAAAATGTTCCCAAGATTGCTAAAGAGGTAGGGCAGCCTCAGATAATTTCTGAGCAGCCCTATATAGCACACTCCAAGGCTATAAACATCACTAGTGTCAATGACCAATCTGAAGTTGGTGCCATGAGGGTTCAGGCTGCTGATCCTCTCAAAGGACAAGTTGCTCGGAATCCCTCAAATGGCAAGAAGAGCAGGCGTAACAGGAAGAAGTAGAAAAAGAAGGAAGAAAAGAAGTTCCTTCCCCATGCTCCCCATCATTTCTTCAAGAAAAGCAAAGAACACATTATCTGCTTTGTGTGTGGACAGACGGGTCATATGGCCCGTGCCTGTAAGCACACGAAAGGTAAAGGTGGTTCGAGACAGAGCAAGATGGCACATGAGAGGCTGGGTGACTCCAGCACTAGTGGGTATGTACCATTTGAGCCTACGTTGGCTAATCTATCACTTGATTGACTTGAAAAGGGTGATTGACTTGAAAAGGGTGCTGCCATTTATTTGTGCCTGATACTATGTGTGTATTTCTTTGGTACAGGGGACTCTTGGTGGGCTGATAAGATAGGCTTATGTCTGATCAGTTTCTGTGCATAGTGAGCTACATGCTGGATTCCAAATCTAATGATGCACTGAAAGCTCATCAGCCATTGGAAGCTTTGGTCACCACGAGTTGCAGCTACAGCAAGACACTCAATGGTTGAGTCCAATAAAATGTGTCTTGTAATAGTTGCACATTTCATTTGTTGGGAATAATCTTTTTATGGCACATATTGGATGCCTTTTTCCTCTGAACAATTCTTGTGTAATAATGATAACTTGTTGTGATATCCTGTACATGTCACAAACAAGGGAATGTTGTTTTATCAATTTAAGCAAACATTGCTGATTCCAATTATTTAAATTATGTGCTGCAAGGAATATTTCTCTATATATGCAAAGTGATCATATTGTTTGCTCACTCCATTTGGAGGCATATTACATTCCTTGCTGGTGTCTTGTTCTCTATGTTGCATATACTTTTAATATTATTTAGCCAAACATATTTCTCTGGATGAAGGAATAGATGACCTTGTAGACTGTACATTGGGTGAGCTCTCTATCTATGAGTACATCTGAAATATTGTCATGTGGTTATATTTCACAGCAAGGTCTAGTGATTATTTATACTTCTCTCAAATTTCTGATGCTTGAGATATCCAACATATTTATCAATTGATAATATGGTTGGCTACCATTGGCTGATAGAAAGAATTGATCGTGTGTGGATATTACACGGTTCAATTAAATCAGCAAATAATGGTGGGGTTCCGTGATAACTCAAGTGTCAGATTATGTCCTTGCAAGAGTATCTCCTGGATGTCTTCTTAGGAGATACTGTAAAGGACGTAAAGAGAGGAAAATTGGGTTCACTCAATTTTTGGCACTGCAGACTGCATCTTGTTGATGACAGTAAGTCGCCATTAAAAGAGAAATAATCACATCTTGAATAGAAGACCTATGTGATTTATTAGCTTGATGGCAGACATGTCAATGAGTTTAGAGTGAGTCTAGCAAGGTTCATGTCTGAAACTTCTTAGACGCCTCATCTTGTGATAAAATAAATATATGTTTGCACTAGTATACTGAAGTAAGTCTCTTATTCTTTCCAGTAGAAACATTCTCACTTCAGTTGGAGTTGAAAAAGAATAAACTTGAGCTTATACCCTTCAGTTACTAGTTGGAGTATATGCATCAGTAGTGTGAACAATTCTTGAATCCCTTTTAACTGAGGTTTGCATCAAATTGATGATAACATTGTAAAGGGTTTTTGACCGGTCCTCTCTCTGATTGCGGCTGAATGGAAAATGGAGATGATAAATCTCCAAGCTGAAAATGTACAATTTTAATAGGTGTAAATGTAAATAAATTGTTTAATAAGAGGGATAGTATGCCTGAGGGTACTTCTTGGAAGTACTAGCCTGTACAAAGCAAAAGGCAAATACTAGAACTACTGGAAAGGTTACTCTATCACTCGTACTCATGTGACCTGGGGTCCAAACTACTATATGATAGACTTTCAGTTTATCAAAGGAACAATAAATGCTAGTTTTCTTTAATGAAAACTGGAGTGAAGTTCCTGTGTATAGTAGTGGGGTGCAGTACGCGGCTATTGAGTAACAAACTTGAATGTGTCATTTGGTTAATTTCATGCTAGTCAAATAAATTCCCAACATATGGTAAGTTTGATAAAGAATAGATCACCTGTTGGCATTTCCTTTGGAAAGCCGATAAGTGAGTGAACTATCACTTTACCATAGGGTATGAAGGATATTTCTATAATGAGAATGTCACAACGTGGTTTGTACTAGCATGGAAATAATTAAGGAGATATTTATTCCTCTAAATAAACAATAATGAAGCTGATGTCTCTCAGAACATCAAGCTGATAAAAGGCAAAAGCAGGAATCATTTTTAGAGTCCTGCCGTGTATGAACATTAACATGTTCTTTCTGCCTTTTTATAGTCCAATGGTTAACTGAGTTAACTAAGGAACACCTTATGTGTTACAAGAGGCCAGCTAAATTGTACGAGGATCATTAAATTGTTTAAGTATCTGAGAAATCAACTGAGAGAAAACATCTCATTGCTATAGGCAAGGTGTGTTGTTTATCAGCTAACCTAGGAGATGATGATTATTCATTGATGAAGGAATGATCAATCTGATTTCTCTACTTATGCTCAGAAACTCCAAATAATTAATAGACCATGATACTAAATAAATAAATAAATAAATAAATAGATAAAAATCCTACGATTTGAAAGGCTGCATGGCTTGTCGTATGATATGTTACAAATATGACTCAAGCAGGTGGGGCCCTATAGGGCCAAGTGTTGTGGCGGACATTCTATGATAATAGATGATAATGACACTTCAGTGCTGTGAGTTATGATCAATTAATTTGATCAGGTGGGGTTTATATGTCATAGAGATTATCTAATAAATAGTATTGACATAAACCATCACATAGACTGAACTAGTCGCTCTAGTTACAGTAACGTGGAGGCAAAGTGATCAGAAAATATTTTCATTTACCTCCTTGTTCTGGAAATAATTAATTCCAGCAAGATCTTAGTATATACCATTGTATTGAAGGTAGAAAAGATCACTTTTTGAGTCATCAAGATAAATTGATTTGACGTCTCAATTCTGAAGGACCGAGAATGCAAAAGCAAGACGACCAGAGAGGGGTGAATGGGAGCCTAAACAATTTCTCTCGAAACTTCGGCCTTTGTCCCAAAAATCAACCCACGAAAGCTTTTACCGAACCGTGATGTCCACGATCCTTGGAAGAGGGTGGATGATCCCTAGGATCACAGCGAGGCACCACAAAGCAAGAGCGAACCAAACACCAAAAGCACCGGCTCAAGTTCAAACCCAAAAACCGACCCTTGAACGTAGATGGAAGGCTACGTCGAGAAATCTCCAAGTACCTATGCTAACAAGTAGCAAAGATTCTTAGAGAGGTTCCTTGGTTAACTATAGGGCCAAATGAGAAGTCCAAAAACAAAGCGGAAAAGCTGGGAGAGCAAACGCACTAAACCGCAAGCTTCAGCCAAGTCCCGGACTGTCCGGACTCCCAGTCCCGGACTGTCCATGGCAGGGGCGGACTGTCCGCGGTCCCCTGGCGGATTGTCCGCCGGCAAAAATCGCCAAACAACACAGTTGCTGAACACCCCCTGTGTGATCACGGACTGTCCGCGGATCACAACGGTGGACTGTCCGCCGGTCAAATCAGGGCAAAGTGACCGAGACTCGCAGCCACTGATCCGGCCGGAGCCCGACGCGCGGACTGTCCGCGGGCTCACTGGCGGACTGTCCGCGAGTGCCCAGAAAGGGCGATTTCGGTCGCCCTCAACTCAAATCTCCTCCAAATCGATCCAAATCAAAATCCCTTGATTCCAAACTTGGAGAGGATGATCACGAGGTATTTAGGAGACTATCCCCAAGAAATCATCCGCTCAAATCAACTCAATCAACGGAAATCGAAGGGGAAGGTGTATGAACTGAAAAAGCGCCACAAAAATTAAATCGACCCGATCTACTTGTTCGTGAGGAGTTAGATGAATTCCTTCGGTGGAAATGATCTCCTCACTATAAAAAACAAGATGATTCAAGTGGATTTCAAAAAGACGCAGTATAGAGGGAGATCGAGTGACGGGAAAATCGTGGACCCTAGGGTTATTCTGGACCAACTCGAAGTAAATGCTGATCCGACGACCTCGCCCGCACAACTGGTAGCGTTGCCTCAACGCAACCTCACCGATTGCCGCCACGTGCCGCCTCCACTCTGCTCGTCCTTTTCACGGACCTCGCCCCCGGTTTTGTGGCCGAAACCGGGAACCCTGTCTTCACGACCAACCCCCGGTTTTGAGGCCCAAACCGGGAAACCAGCCGTCCATCGCCTGAGTTTTGTGGCCCAAACTCAGAAACCCGCTAGCGCCCAGGTTTAGAGGTCCAAACCTGGAAACCGTTCTCAGCCCGAGTTTTGTGGCCCAAACTTGGCAAACCCGCAGCACCCAGGTTTTGTGGCCCAAACCTAGAAACCGTCCACCCGATGGTTTTTCTGTGGCTCAACCATCAAACCGACGCCGTAGAGGGGATGCACCGCCCGTGCACCCCATCCACCGACACATGTCCCCAGGTCCTCGACCCGAGCAACACTGTGCCCCGCAAGTCTCCGCTCATCGCTGTCCCAGGCTGTCAGCCACCACAGCTGATCCTCAGGCCACCGGTCCCTCAGTCCAAGCCTCATGTCCGCCCTTCGCCGCTGCCGGTCCATCAGCACGGCACGTCTCTACTTGACCTTCACCTTGCCTTTGATCACTGTATCCGTGCTCGGCACCTGCACAACACAAGCCAAAGAACATGCGCATCAAACCAGTTGACAATCACCCATCACTCAAGATCCGGCATACACCCATGTATCCGCAAATTCTTGTTGACTTACACGAGTGACAGGAGCCGTTCCGTATGGCACCTAGTCAGAAAGGAATGAAAAACTTTTTTTCAATGAGGATAAGGCAATGAGGCCATTCTGGCAGCGTTTGAGAATAAGGCTCTACTCTAATAAGGTTTCAATTGCGGATAACTATCATGTATGACCGGAGATCCTGAGATCCAGACTCTAGGAAACGAAACATTGTGAAACCAAAAGCACAAATAAATGAGTCTTATTAGCCGTATGTGTTTTAACTGTATGGCAGGTTGAGCATATGCTCTTAATGAGTTCATCGCCAAATGGCGGGAAATCATCCTACAGGCTTTCCTAAAAGAACTCACCTTTGTGAACTGATCATGGGGTTGTGATCCAGGAGAGTCAAGGGTTGCTCTCTAGTGAGTTCACTAAAAGATACAAAGGGCATGACCGTAACGCCCTGCCCCGTAAGAGGCGCAGTTAGCTGTCTAGTACTATCTGCCTTTTGAGTGAAGATTCTCACACTAAGGCAGTGGATCAAGGCGTAGTCCTCCGCTTGTCCGTGCAGAGTTGGAGTTCACTTGGCTAGGCTCTGGTTCAAACCTAACAAGTACCTTTGCCGAAAAATAGTATATCAAACAGTAAGAAGCTCTTATGAAGTTGTCGAAATTCAAGGTAAAAAGGTGGGGATTGTTGGTAATTTGAGGGGGGTTTCCCTGAATTTCTTATTTGAATTTATATTCAGATTTGAAATAAAAGAAAATTTCCAAATAAATAGGAAAAGGAGGCTTACCGTGCTGGGCTTGAACAAGGCCCATACGGTCATGTTGCCGGGACACGGTGGGTCAACTCCTCATCCAATCCTCCATCGGGAGAATAGACCGTGAGAAGGAGCAGAGGGCTGCTCCCTCGGACGAGCGCCGCCGCCCGCCTGCCACTCCGCCCTTCATGGGCGTGACGCAGTCTTCGCGTGCACTTCGGCGCGCGGAAGCTGCGGAGGGGTGGCGGTGCTCGGCTCTCGCTCGGCTGGATGATCCCATAAACCGGATCAGGACCTTCTCTCTGGTATGGACTATAAAATCCCCCACCTTCTTCCTCATCCAGGCTCGGGTTTTTTCCATGGCAGTACATCGGTTCTCTTCCATTTCTGACTCTCTCAATCCACCATAATCCAGCTAAATCCCTAGTGATTCCGTCGAGGCTCGGTTGTCTCATCGCACTGTGCTGCTAGTCCTGTACTGGTTGTACTGGTGTTTCGCGATTTGACAACCTAAGCCGGACGACGTCATAGGGTAAGCTGGTCGCCTTCATGCTTCATGGCTGGTGGTGGTGAATCTGGCAGTGCACCTGTGCACGTGCATGAACTGAATATGATTTAGTTCTATGAGTGTGGTTTCCCTGGAAACTAGTGGTGGAAGTATTACCATGTTGTGCTGTTGCCGATTTTGATCGGCGGCCTTGTGGTGGTCGTTCTTCGTGCGTCTGTGAGCTGGTTGTCAGGCTTTGTCCTCGACCAGCATATCGACATCTTCCTTCCTGGCGCTGTGTGAGGGCTTCTTGCTTCTGCAGCAATCACTGTGTCTCAGGCGTAGATCACAGTGTGTCCTGTGATCTGTGTATCAGCATTGTATCTCCGAAAACATCACCTACTGACCTCAGCAATAGAGGAGGTGTATCTATTTTCTGGGATAGCGCCAAGAGCGTGCCTTGCCTTGTGACTTCTTCATTCACACCGACTGTAAGATCGATGACTCCTGTTAATTTATTGTGGCATTTCAATTCTTGCACCTTATTTAATATGTTGTATAAGAGAAGAATTGCAAGGTTGGTAGGAAGAGTTTGTTCGATAATGATTAATGTAACACTGAGGCCGGACTAGTTGTAAACTTCTTTGTAGATTTTACTGTGAGTAATATGAACCATTATTCTTGATCCTGCAATTTGTTTTAATAGTTATATTGCTTGCACTTCGTTCATTTTGATGCAAGCTCTTGAGGATATTCAAAGAACAACTGTGAGCATTATGCTGAAAATAAATAAACAACTCAATAGTTGTCCATTTATTTTTGCGGAAACATTGGTGTATGCTGAGTCTTTGAGTGATGAGTGATTGTCAACTGGGATAATGCGCATGTTCTTTGGCTTGTGTTGTGCAGGTGTCGAGCACTGATACAGTGATCGAAGGCAAGGTGAAGGTCAAGTAGAGACGTGCCATGCCGATGGACAGAGAGTGGCGACAGACGGACGTGAGGCTTGGACTGAGGGACCTGTGGCCTGAGGATCAGCTGTGGTGGCTGACAGCCTGGGACAGCGACGAGCGAAGACTTGCGGGTGGACGGGGTGCACGGGCGGTGCATCCCTTCTATGGCTCGGTTTGGTGGTTGAGCCACAGAAAAACCACCGAGTGGACGGTTTCCAGGTTTGGGCCTCAAAACCTGGGTGCTGATGGTTTCCGAGTTTGGGCCACAAAACTCGGGCTGAGGATGGTTTTCAGGTTTGGCCCTCAAAACCTGGGTGCTGCGGGTTTGCTGAGTTTGGGCCACAAGACTCAGGAGATGGTCGGTTGGTTTCCTGGTTTGGGCCTTAAAACCGGGGGTTGGCTGTGAAGGCTGGTTTCCCGGTTTGGGCCACAAAACCGGGGGTGCGACGTCTAGGAAAAGGACAAGCAGAGCGGTGGTGGCACATGGCTGCAATCGGTGAGGTTGCATCGAGGCAACGCTATCAGTTGTGCGGGCGTGGCCGTCGGATCACCACCTACCATGAGTCGCTCCAGAATAACCCTAGGGTTTAGCTGGTTCGCTCTGTAATTAGTTAGGGATAGAGTGGGAATTAGAATTAGGATAAGTAGGGGAGTAACCCACCTCCCCATCGATCTCAGTCATTTGCTCTTTGCCTTCTAGGTTTTCTTGCTCTCCCAATCCCTTGCTGTAGCAACTGAGATCCGCAGAGAATCATACCTCTGTGTACTAGAGATTTTGAGGAAGTGAGACCGTAATCTCACTGTTGTAGCGTGTGGTAGCCACACGGTTGCAGATCGATGACTTGATTCGCGTTTTGGTTCGTGTTCTTCGTTTCTCCTCGATTTTCCCGTCACTCGATTTCCCTCTCTATTGCGTCTTTACGAAATCCATTTGAATCAACTTGTTCTTTATAGTGAGGAGATCATTTCCACCGAAGGAATTCATCTAACTCCTCACGAACAAGTAGATCGGGTTGATTTCGTTTTCATGGCGCTTTTTCGTTTATACTCCTCCCCTTTCGATTTCCCGGTGTTTGAGTTGATTTGAGTGGATAATTTCTTGGGGATAGTCTCCTAACCACCTCGTGATCATCTTCTCCAAGTTTGGGAACGTGGGATTGAGTTTTGATTCGGATTTGGGAAGAGTTGTGTGAGGGGCGACCGAAATCGCTTTCACTGGGAGGTCGCAGACAGTCCGCCGTTCCTCCCGCGGACAGTCCGCGCGTCGGGGACTTGGCTAGAGCAGTGGCCGCGAGTCTCTGCTGTTTGGGTCTCGGTTGACCAGCGGACAGTCCGCCGGTATAAACCGTGGACAGTCCGGGACTATCCAGGGGACTTGCAGGAGCAGTGTTGTTTCGATGTTTTGACCGGCGGACAGTCCGCCATCGCCTCGCGGACAGTCCACAGTAGGGGCGGACAGTCCGGGACCCCAGGGCCGGACAGTCCGGGATTCGGCTGCTTGTTGCGGTTTAGTGCGTTTGCTCTCTCGGCTTCTTCGCTTGGTTTCCGGACTTCTCGTTTGGCCCTAGAGTTGATCAAGGAACCTCTCTTGGTATCTTTGCTACTTGTTAGCATAGGTATTTGGGGATCTCTCGACGTAGACATCTATCTACGCTCGGGACTTGGTTTTTGAGGGTCGAACTTGTGCCGGTGCTTTTGGCGTGTGGTTCGTTCTTGCTTCGTGGTGCCTCGCTGTGATCCTAGGGATCATCCACTCTCTTCCAAGGGTCGTGGGCATCATGGTTTTTGTTCGTAGCTTTTGGGGTTGATTTTGGGAACAAAAGGCCAAAGTTTCGAAAGAGATTTTTGAGCTCTCATTCACCCCCCTCTGGTCGCCTTGATATTGCATTCTCGGTCCTTCAATTGGTATCAGAGCAGGTTAAGGATGTTCCACCTTAGCCGGTTCCAGATCCACAGAAGGCGACATGGATCGCGGCATGAGCAAACCGCCATTTTTTGATGGGACGAACTATGCGTATTGGAAGATACGCATGTCGGCCTATCTGCAGAGTATTGGTGCTTCCATTTGGGATATTTGCAACTCTGCCGATTACGTGGTCTTGGCTGCTCGTGTTACTCAGCGTCAGATCGATGAGCACGATGCCAATAGCCGAGCTCGTAATGCTCTTTTTTTCCTATTTGAGCATGTCCGAGTTTGATTGCGTTTCTCACCTCGCTACGGCTTGGGGGATTTGGGCTACCCTCATGCGTTTCCATGAGGGAACCTCTCAAGTCAAAACCCGTCTCTACGAGTCGTTCAAGCGAGAGTATGAGAACTTTCGACATATGCCTGGCGAGAGCATAGAAAGTTTATTCGCTCGCTTTCAGGTGATTGTCAACAGGATGAGGGCTAACAAGGAGCTGTTGCCTTTCGATGATCATGAGAGAGCTTTGAAGCTTTTGCATACTCTTGATCGATCGGTGTGAGATTCCAAGGTTCAGGCGATCATCAAATCGCCTAACTATAAGACCCTCACGTGCGACGAGCTCTTTAGTAAGCTCAAGTCCAGTGAGATTGACGCCATGGCGAGGGCTTCTTATGAAAATCCTTCTGGCCCATCAATGGCTTTGGTTTCTGGTTCTTCTGCTAACCCCTCTAGAGGCTTTGCACTCTCTTCTCTTCTTTCTGTCACATAGGAGCAGCTGGAGTTCATGGGGGATGACGAGCTGGCATTGCTCGCCAACCGGTTCTCACGGTTCCACAACAACTGTATGAACCGTCGCCGCGGAGGAGGACGCTCGGGATGTTTCGAGTGCGGTGACCCCAACCACTTCATCTTCAATTGCCCGAAGAAGAACAAGCAGACCTTCGGCAAGGCGGATCATGGGCACAAGTATGACTCCGGCAAGCCCAAGGAGAAGTACATCCCCACGAAGCACAAGCGGAAGGGCGGCTTCGACAAGGAGTACATCAAGACGAAGTACCTGGAGAAGGCCCAGGCTGAGCAGCGTGCGTTCTTCGCCACGCTCAGTGACATCGACGACTCGGATGACGACTCCGCTGCCTCAAGCAACGACGAGTCCGAGAAGAATAAGAGGATCAAGGACAAGCTGAACGACCTCTGCTTCTTCGCCGACGACGACGGCTTCTGCACCATGGCATCGGCAAGGAGGTCGACGGCGAGCTGGAGGACACCCTCAGAACGACGACGACGATGACGACACCTCCCAGTTATCTCAGACCCCCGACGAGCTTTCTGCTGAGGTCGAGAAACTTACTGTCGCGCTCCTTAGTCAGGATAAGTTGCTTAGGCGTGCTGCTAGAGAGCGCAAGGAGTTTAGGCAGAAGTGCGAGGATACGGTGAAGGAGCTTGAGTTTGCCAAGTCCACCGTAGTCGTGTCTGAGGAGGTTGAGTGTGAGATGTGCACCACACACATGACTGACCTTCTCACCTTGAGAAGCAAGTATGCTGTGTTGGTAGGAGAGGTGGATGAGCTGAAGGCGAGATCTTTGATGTTGGGTGCGTGCAAGTCCTGTGCGGGCTTGCAATCTGAGTTGGCAGAGAAGAATGCCAAGATTGTGTCTCTTGAAGAGGCCAACTCGGGTAGCACATGTGTGGCTAGGTGTGTTCTTTGTGAGGGTTTGGAGATGGAGATCGCTAATGTGAAGCATGACAAGATGCAAACCGAGGAGGAAAACACATACCTTCGGACCATCTTGTCATGGGTGTCGAGTGGTGAGCCACAGCTCGGGATGATGATCTCCCAATTCAAGCGAGCTGCTGGAGGTCCTGGTGTAGGTTTTGCTCCGGGTGTTGATGTTTCATCTTTCGGCAAGATTGGAGAGTCGAGTGGTCTTAACCCTTGTGAGAAGCCCAACTCCACCACTACTCCCAAGCTTACCAAGATTCCACCCAAAGAGCCTCTCAAGCCTAACACCAAGGATGGGGTCTTTGTTGAACCTCCGAGAGCTTCACCCAAGAAACAATCATGGGCTCCCAAACCAAACCACCTCAAGAACAAGCTGGACACCATGCCACCCATCCAGGAGGAACTTATGCCACAGAAGGGCAAAGTGATCCACACTCACTACCGTGAGTACCAACAACCCCCTATGAGAGCGGTGAGGTACCACTGTGAGCACTGTGGGAGAGATGGTCACTTGAGTGAGTTCTGCTTTCGGCGCAAGAGAGAGGCGCGCCATGCAAAGGAGATGAACAACAAGGACATGTACCATCCTTTCCATGATGTACATGTGCCGAATGTTCAGAGGCGTGCTGTTAGGCCTAGAGGTCCAGAACCTCAAGTTCCTAGGCCTAGGCAGCGGAGAGGACGTGCCCGGCGGGAGCCTGCAGTTGTAGGCTATGGACCCAGTGGCGGTGGCTTTGTAGTTGAGCGTTTTCGCCCACCGCGTTTTGAGTATCGCGATGGACGCTCTTCCCTTAGCGGACCACGTTTTCCTCAACGTGGTGATCGCTCTTCCCGTAGGCGTGCTAGGAATGGTTTTTCTGCTAACCGTTCTTTTGAGCAGCCGACCCAACACTGGTATTCTCCTTACTTCACTAACCCCAGTGTTGGACCGTATGCTCACCCTATGTCTTTTTATTGATGTAGGTAAAACGATTGGAGAACGTTTGGTTGGTGGATTCCGGTTGCTCGAGGCACATGACCGAAAACGCCAAGTGGTTCTCCAGTCTTAGTCCTGTCACCGGAAAGGAGTTTATCACCTTCGGCGACAATAGCAAAGGTAGAGTGTTGTTTCGCGGGTCGATGCGAGTTAATGAGCACTTTGTGTTGCGCGATGTTGCTCTTGTTTCTAACTTGCACTTTAACCTTCTTTCTGTTTCGCAACTCTTTGATGATGACTATGAGATTCGTTTTAAGCCGAATCTCAGTCGTATTTTGGATCCTCAGGGCAATCTTGTTTGTGGGATTTCGCCCTTTTGGAAAGTCTTTCGTGCGGATTTCTCGGAGTCGTTTGGAGTTTCTCGTTGTCTTTTGGCTGGACCTTCCTCCTCTGATCTTTGGAAGTGGCATAGGAGACTAGGACATTTGAGCTTCGACTTGCTTGCAAGGCTTAGTTCACTTGGCCTAATCCGAGGATTGCCAAAGTTGTGCATGGAGAAGGATCTTTTTTGCCATTCTTGTAGACATGGGAAGATGGTTGCCGCTCCCCACCATCCAGTGACTCAGGTCATGACTAAGCACCCTGGAGAGCTTTTGCACATGGACTTTGTTGGTCCGGCTCGGGTGAGCTCGGTTGGGGGGAAGTGATATGTGCTTGTTGTTGTCGACGATTTTTCGAGATATTCGTGGGTTTTCTTTTTAGCTGAGAAAACTGAGACTTTCTCTTTTGCTCGCAATCTGATTTTGCGTCTTCAGAATGAGTTCCCTTTGAACTCAATGGGAGCTATTAGAAGTGATAATGGTTCCGAGTTCAAAAACTCGGATTTTGAGAAGTTTTGTAACTCTTTGGGTTTAGAGCATCAATTTTCTTCTCCCTACACACCGCCTCAGAATGGTGTTGTAGAAAGGAAGAATCGGACCCTTGTAGAGATGGCCAGGATGATGCTCAATGAGCACAGGACTCCTAGGCGATATTGGGCCGAAGCTATGAGCACTGCATGCTACATTTCCAATCGCATTTTTCTCCGAGCTTTCTTGAAAATGACTTCTTATGAGTTGCGTTTTGGAAAACAGCCCAAAGTGAGTTATTTTAGAGTTTTCGGTTGCCATTATTTTATACTAAAAAAGGGCAACTTGGACAAGTTTGAGTCTCGTTCTTCTGACGGTGTATTTTTGGGTTATGGCACTCACACTCGAGCTTATCGTGTACTTAACCTTGATACTAACCGAGTCATGGAGACATCCGATGTCACCTTCGACGAGACCATGGTTTGTCCTTCTTCTCGTTTTGAGTGTGCAGGTGATCATGAGGTTGGCGAACCTCTTTTTGATGATGAGGAAGAAGGTGCTGAAGGGATGGATGACCCAGCACCTCCTCCACCTGTTGTGCCGCAAAGAGCGGTTTCTACTACGACTCATGGCCCCGATCCCTCTTCTTCGACTTGCGGGCCATGGTATCCGCCACCTCGTGCGGTACCTTTTGTACCAGAGGAGGCACCAGCTGCTGTTGAGGGGGAGGCTACTTCAGCTCGGGAGGCGCCACGCCACATTCAGCGCCAACACCCGCCTCAGCAGATGATCGGCAACATCGACGAATGGGTGACTCGGTCAAGGTCACAACAGATCTCTCACTTTGCTCATTCTGCATTTGTTGCTGATTTTGAACCCCGAGATGTTGGACACACTTTGACGGATCCAGATTGGGTCAATGCCATGCATGAGGAGCTTGAGAACTTTGAGATAAATCGGGTTTGGGTTCTTGTTCCTCTTCCTCCTGAGTGTCACCCTATTGGGACAAAATGGGTTTTCAAAAACAAACAAGGAGAAGATGGCCATGTTGTGAGAAACAAGGCTAGACTTGTAGCCCAGGGGTATAGTCAGAAGGAGGGGATAGACTATGAGGAGACTTTTGCTCCTGTAGCTCGTTTGGAGGCGATTATGTTACTCTTGGCTTTTGCTGCATCCAAAGGGTTTAAACTTTTTCAAATGGATGTCAAGAGCGCCTTCTTAAACGGCTACATAGAAGAGGAAGTATATGTGAGACAACCCCCCGGTTTCGAAAATCCCAAGTTTCCAAACCATGTTTTTAAACTTCACAAAGCTTTGTATGGTTTGAAACAAGCCCCTAGAGCCTGGTATGATAGGTTGAATACCTTTTTGCTTGCTAAGGGTTTTAAAATGGGATGTGTGGATAAAATGCTCTTTCTCCTCAAGCAAGGCAGTGACACACTCTTGGTCCAGATTTACATGGATGATATCATTTTCGGTGGTTCTTCTCACGCTTTGGATGCCAAGTTTGCAGATACTATGAGCAGGGAGTTTAAGATGAGCATGATGGACGAGTTGACGTTTTTCCTCGGATTGCAAATCAAGCAATCTCAAGAGGGAACGTTTGTGCACCAGGGTAAGTATACCAAGGATATCTTGAAGAAATTCGATATGGGTGAGGCCAAGCCTCTTCCAACACCCATGTCGACCACGACGGCCCTGGATGCGGACAAGGAGGGAGAAGCAGTGGACCAGAAGGAGTACCGGAGTATGATCAGGTCGCTACTGTACCTGACGGCAACACGCCCAGACATTCAGTTCGCGGTGTGTCTTTGCGCGCGATTTCAGTCGTCGCCGCGCACCTCTCACCGTTAGGCGGTCAAGCGCATTATGAGGTACTTATGCTTCACTCCTGAGTTTGGGATTTGGTATTCTGCTTCCTCCACCCTCTCCCTTTGCGGTTACTCTGATGCCGATTTTGCTGGTTGCCGCATTGAGCGCAAGTCCACTTCTGGGACTTGTCAGTTTATTGGATCTTCTCTTGTATCGTGGTCTTCTCGCAAGCAGTCTAGTGTCGCCCATTCTACCACAGAGGTTGAGTATGTTGCTGCGGCTAGCTGTTGTACCCAGTTGCTTTGGATGATGGCCACTTTGCGTGATTTTGGTCTGAGCTTTTCTCGCGTTCCTTTGCTTTGTGACAGCACGAGTGCTATTAGCGTTGCTAAGAACCCCGTGCTGCACTCTAAGACCAAACACATTGATGTGCGCTTTCATTTTCTGTGAGACCACTATGAGAAGGGTGATATCGACCTTCGCCATGTCGATACTCATCATCAGTTGGCTGATATTTTCACCAAGCCTTTGGACCAATCAACTTTTGCTAGGTTGAGAGGTGAGCTTGGTGTGTGTTTCCCCTTTTAGATGGGGGAAACATTTTGACTTGTATTATAAACTGACTTTGTGTTTTTCAGTTGGTTTCTTCATGCATCTTTGCATTTCATCTTGCATATCTACATTCAGAGCTTCATGTATATAATCTGAAGAATGTAACTATGCTCTATATAGTATTTGCTCCGATGCTTTATGATGATGCTGTAGCTTATGCTCTTTCTGATCATTGCTACATGTTGTGAGCGGAGCTATTTTATGAATGGTGAATCTGATTAATGAACTTAAAACTTGCAAATGTTCACCATTGAGACATGCAACTAGCATGTGTAGAATGTGTTGAAATCACTTGTGCTCTTCATATATGCTAGGTTGCTATGTCTCTAGTGTTGAGTCATTCACTTGCTTGGTATGTTCATATTCTGTTTTAAAATCTGAACCAAGTTAAGTGAATTGGAAAGATCGAGATGGGATTGCTTGTCAGCACATCATAGTTTTGAGACTGTTTCTCATTGCACTTTGAGTTAAACTTGAGCTGTGTAGTGTATGACCGAAACTGTTGCTTTAAGCTTCTGATTGCTTCTGCATAGGCTTCACACAGTTGAAAAGTTAGGCAATGACAAGCTTTCAACCTCTCACAGTCACATGCTGAAATTTAAAACTTGTGTAATTTAACCGCTGCAACTCCGATAAAATTTGGATACACAAGTCCATGTTTCATTCTATAGCATGATGATTGAACTGTGCTAGGGGTAGTTCACCTTGTATACATGTTTAGCACTTGTCTGACTTCTTGTCTATACATGTTTCATGCTATTTTGATGGTGAATACCTTTCTGGCGGAAAACTGCTCTTTTTGCTCTCATGTTCATATTTCATATCTGGTGATCAGTTTGAGCCTTTGCTAGCTTGTTATGGATGTTGTTGAGTCATCGGATCAGAACTGTGTAGAGCATCTTTGCACTCTCTTGATTATATTCCTGAAGCTGCTAACTTGCATTTTAACTCTTATGCATTTTTGGAGGGAGATTTTCTGTCAAGGTGGAGAAATTTGAGTGTTTTTGCACATTTGCTTGCTGGTGCATTTTCAACTAAGGGGGAGAAAATTTTGACAAATCATGTGAGCTCCCTGGGTTGTGTGCATTAGTTGAGGGGGAGTTTGCTAGTTGTGTTGAGCCTTTGCCTCTTTCTTGAGGGACTAGCAAACATTTTCAGCTCTTCAATTGGTATCGAACTCTTTTGTTTTTGAGTTGGTAACAGTTGGTTTCGAGCTGCTTCGCTAGCGGTGTTGAGCTCGTTTCTGCCTCTTCTTGAGGGCTAGTTTTGCTTTGCTTGAATTTCAGTTGATCTTTCAATTGGTATCAAGTTTTCTTGCTAGCGGTGTTGAGCCTGTTCTACCTCTTCTTGAGGGCTCGCTTTGCTTTGCTTGCTTGCGTCGAGCCGTTGCCCATATCTTTGGGAACCAAGCTGTTTTGCTCTTTCCACTTGACCTTCTTCAGCTTTGCTATGCTTTTTGGGTCATTTGGTCGAGTTCTCTCTCTTTCTTCCTTCCTTCTTCTATTTCATTATGATTTGTGTTGGTAGTTGACAATGCACTCATCAAGGGGGAGATTGCGGATACATGGGTGTATGCTGAGTCTCTGAGTGATGAGTGATTGTCAACTGGGATAATGCGCATGTTCTTTGGCTTGTGTTGTGCAGGTGTCGAGCACGGATATAGTGATCGAAGGCAAGGTGAAGGTCAAGTAGAGATGTGCCGTGCCGATGGACCGAGAGTGGCGAAGGGCGGACATGAGGCTTGGACTGAGGGACCGGTGGCCTGAGGATTAGCTGTGGTGGCTGACAGCCTGGGACAGCGACGAGCGAAGACTTGCAGGTGGACGGAGTGCACGAGCGGTGCATCCTTTCTACGGCTCGGTTTGGTGGTTGAGCCACAGAAAAACCATCGAGTGGACGGTTTTCAGGTTTGGGCCTCAAAACCTGGGTGCTGATGGTTTCCGAGTTTGGGCCACAAAACTCGGGCTGAGGACGGTTTCCAGGTTTGGGCCTCAAAACCAGGGTGCTGCGGGTTTGCTGAGTTTGGGCCACAAAACTCAGGCGATGGTCGGCTGGTTTCCCGGTTTGGGCCTCAAAACCGGGGTTTGGCTGTGAAGGCTGGTTTCCCAGTTTGGGCCACAAAACCAGGGGTGCGACGTCTAGGAAAAGGAAAAGCAGAGCGGTGGCGGCACGTGGCGGCAATCGGTGAGGTTGCATCGAGGCAACGCTACCAGTTGTGCGGGCGTGGCCGTCGGATCACCACCTACCACGAGTTGCTCCAGAATAACCCTAGGGTTTAGCTGGTTCGCTCTGTAATTAGTTAGGGGTAGAGTGGGAATTAGAATTAGGATAAGTAGGGGGAGACACCCACCTCCCCATCGATCTCAGTCATTTGCTCTTTGCCTTCTAGGTTTTCCTGCTCTCCCAATCCCTTGCTGTAGCAACTGAGATCCACAGAGAATCATACCTCTGTGTACTGGAGATTTTGAGGAAGTGAGACCGCAATCTCACTGTTGTAGCGTGTGGTAGCCACATAGTTGCAGATCGATGACTTGATTCATGTTTTGGTTCGTGTTCTTTGCGTTCTTCGCTTCTCCGCGATTTTCTCGTCACTCGATCTCCCTCTCTACTACGTCTTTGCGAAATCCATTTGAATCAACTTGTTCTTTATAGTGAGGAGATCATTTCCGCTGAAGGAATTCATCTAACTCCTCACGAACAAGTAGATCAGGTTGATTTTGTTTTCGTGGCGGTTTTTCGTTTATACTCCTCCCCTTTCGATTTCCCGGTGTTTGAGTTGATTAGAGCGGATGATTTCTTGGGGATAGTCTCCTAACCACCTCGTGATCATCTTCTCCAAATTTGGGAACGTGGGATTGAGTTTTGATTCGGATTTGGGAAGAGTTGTGTGAGGGGCGACCGAAATCGCCATCACTGGGAGGTCGCGGACAGTCCGCCGTTCCTCCCGCGGACAGTCCACGCGTCGGGGACTTGGCCAGAGCAGTGGCCGCGAGTCTCTGCTGTTTGGGTCTCGGTTGACCGGTGGACAGTACGCCGGTATATACCACAGACAGTCCGGGACTGTCCAGGGGACTTGCAGGAGCAGTGTTGTTTCGGTGTTTTGACCGGCGGACAGTCCGCCATCCCCTCGCGGACAATCCGCAGTAGGGGCGGACAGTCCGGGACCCCAGGGCCGGACAGTCCGGGATTCGGCTGCTTGTTGCGGTTTAGTGCATTTGCTCTCCCGGCTTCTTCGCTTGGTTTCCGGACTTCTCGTTTGGCCCTAGAGTTGATCAAGGAACCTCTCTAGGTATCTTTGCTACTTGTTAGCATAGGTATTTGGGGATCTCTCGATGTAGCCGTCTATCTACGCTCGAGACTTGGTTTTTGAGGGTCGAACTTTTGCCGGTGCTTTTGGCGTGTGGTTCGTTCTTGCTTTGTGGTGCCTCGCTGTGATCCTAGGGATCATCCACCCTCTTCCAAGGATCGTGGGCATCACGGTTTTCGTTTGTAGCTTTTGGGGTTGATTTTGGGAACAAAAGGCCAAAGTTTCGAAAGAGATTTTTGAGCTCCCATTCACCCCCCATCTGGTCGCCTTGATATTGCATTCTCGGTCCTTCAATTTTAGAACTCTTGTATACGGTTATGTTTTATGCAATCACAAGAGATATTGCTATTAATTGGCTGCTGAAATTGCACTTGAGTTAAATCACAAAGTAAGTTGGACTAGTTCGGCAAATAAAGTGTTTAGAAAAGTCTTAGTATGGGGGCATCTAAAAGTCCTGGGGCCGACTAAGAGATTAATCTGAGAGCAGTTTTGATAATGCTAAACACTTATATATATTCATATATATATTAATTTAGTATTTTACCTTCCTATTCATGGTTATGTCATACTTAATTTATGAAATGTGAGTAGTATAGATTATTCTACTCTATATCAAATTTCAAATGCTCATGTTCATAAATTACTAGATGTGTGTGACATTACTTAGATAATATTTAATTTTGGATTGATGCAATCAATGTTTGCTAAATTGAGCCAATTTGTACAACATGCGCTAAGCATGTGTGTAGCAAAAGATGGATTAGGACCAAGCCAAGGGATTAAGTAAGCTAGGTGGTGTTTACATCAGATTTTGGACTGGAAAATATTGTTATTTTGTGGACACAAACGACTGGTTTACTAAAAAAGAATCGGCCAGAAAAATAAAAGAAGCATGCTTAGGTCCAGACGCGACCAGAGGAATTCATGTGGACCGGGTATGATGGGCTTTGAAGACGTATCGGGCTCAACCAAAGAGTTCGGGTCCGGATCAACATTTTATCAGTATGTATCCTAGTCGTATTAGAATAGGAGTCTGCCGGGTTATAAATAGCTAGAAACCTGATTTTTGTAACGATATATCAAATCAATCAAACACATCGGCCACTGGCCAAAACCCTAGGAGTAGGAGTAAGGTAGAACTCAGGTTTGCATCGGCTAGACCAACCTCCGGTTTGCTTGTAAGTTTCACCAGCGTGCCAAAAGAATGTGTTGACACGATAATTTGGACTATGGTGCCAACACACTCAACCACGGTCCTCAGAGGCTGTTTAGAAAGCAAGGTCTTAACCTCCTGGACCTTCAAGAGATGGCGGTGCCGAATCTTGGTGAGAACGACTCCGGACGTGCCAGTCAATTTGACCTGCAATTGACAAGGACCAGAAAAAAATATGAAATCGTGGAACCTGCCGGTTTAGTGCCAGACAGCTCCAAATTGTGCGGCTCTGATATAGCCATTATCATAGGATTTTGACTACAAAATCAACTCCCAAGAAAATATTATAACTTTGACATAAATGGAAGCAAAATGGCTATTAAGAATATAAAAGAACATCATAAAAGAGAATAACCGATTAGCTTATTATATGAAGAAATAAAGATCTATGTACGTATTAGACAACATAAAACTAGTGAATCGACTAATCGTATCGACAATTCTATTCGTTAATAGTGGGGTGTCTCCATACAACCACAATAACTAATAGGTCGACAAAATAACTTGAACATCAATAGTGGGGTGTCTCCATGCAGCCATAATGATGACCAAGTTAAATCACGTCCGATACAATAAGCAAATCCACTAGCTTTAGGCCATTTAAATATATACACTATGAAGAAAGCATAATTGGATCGGCTATTTTAGCCGATACAGGGTCCATGGGGCATGAACAAGATCTATCTGTCAAAACCATGATCCGATCTGGGATCGAGCAAATCTAATCTAGCATGCATATCAGTGGGGTTCAGAAATACAGCCGTAATAAGCATGGAAAATTAAATCTACTTGTTCTTAGATCAAACCATAATTTAAACAGATATCTCGAACGCACAACATGTAACAATCAAGATTGACAAAATAGTCGATGAGAAGCTTAGATCGGCTATTTCCTTTGATATAAGCGTGTGAAGCCTTTAGACAGCCGAACTAAACATCTTTTAGGCTTATACTAGTTTGTCAATCTTGATTGGGCAAGATATTGTCGAAAGGAAGAACAAAACATTGAGAACATAAACAACATCGATAACTTAATGAATCTATTAGATTGCCAAAGCTAATAGAGCCGATAACTAGTCAAGTTCGACTAAAGCAAGAGATTGATCAGAGTCAAGACAGTCTTACAAAAGACAAACTTAAATCGATAACTAACCCATGTCATAGCTAAACAAGAGTTTGGTCGATGACAAATACAACCTTATTGAACAATAACACGAGCCATTGGTGATCCTTACAAGCAAATCAGAGGTTGGTCTAGCCGATGCAGCCCTGCCTGGTTGAAGGTTCCGCCGAGTTCTACCTTACTCCTACTCCTAGGGTTTTTGGCCGGTGGCCGATGTATTGATTGATTTGATATATCGTTACAAAAATCAGGTTTCTAGCTATTTATAACCCGGCAGACTCCTATTCTAACACAACTAGGATACATACTGATAAAATGTTGATTCGGACCCGAACTCTTTGGTTGAGCCCGATACGTCTTCAAAGCCCATCATACCCGGTCCACATGAATTCTTCTGGTCGCATCTAGACCTAAGCAGGGTTCTTTTATTTTTCTGGCCGATTCTTTTTTAGTAAACCAGCCGTTTGTGTCCACAAAATAACAATGTTTTTCAGTCCAAAATCTGGTGTAAACACTAGGCAGGGCTGCATCGGCTAGACCGACCTCCGTTTTGCTTGTAAGTTTCACCAATGGCTCGTGTTATTGTTCAATAAGGTTGCATTTGACATCAACTAAACTCTTGTTTAGCTATCACATGGTTTAGTTATCGATTTAAGTTCGTCTTTTGTAAGACTGTCTTGACTCTAATCAATCTCTTTCTTTAGTCGTTCTTGACTAGTTATCGGCTCTATTAGTTTTGGCAAGCTAATAGGTTCATTAAGTTATCGATGTTGTTTATGCTTTTTAATGTTTTCTTTAGATTTAAACAATATCTTGCCCAATCAAGATTGATAAACTAGCTTAAGCTTAAATGCTGTTTAGTTTCGGCTATCCAAAGGCTTTACATGCTTACACCAAGGAAAATAGTCGATCTAAGCTTCCCATCGACTATTTTGTCAATCTTGATTGTTACATGCTGTGCGTTCGAGATATTTGATAAAATCATGGTTTGATCTAAGAAACAAATAGATTTGATCTGGCATATTTATCACGACTGTATTTCCGAACCCCACTGATACGCATGATACCCACTTGATCTTGAATCTGAGAACACAAGGTTGATATGTGCCCTTGTGGTTCCCTTCCTGAGTGATGAGTGATCGATCAACGGGCAACATGTCTCTTGGCTGTGTTGATGTGCAGGTGCGGAGCTCGGGCAGTGGTCGAAGGTGAGGTGAAGGTCAAGTGGGGACGTGTCGTGCCGATGGACCGAGAGCGGTGAAGGGCGGATGTGGTGCTTGGACCGACGGACCAGGAGACCTGAGGATCAGCTGTGATAGCTGGCACATGGCGTTGACAAGCAAGAGTACATGGGGATGTGCGGTGCATCGGCCGAGTCGGGAGGATGCCCGGCGTGGAGGCTAGACATGCTCCGGCATCGGTGCTCGAACTCAGGGTATGCGAACCACATCCCGTCTACGGCACGGGTTCGGTAGCTGAGCCTCGAAAAGCTACCCTCGACGGTTTCCGAGTTTGGGCCTCAAAACTCGGGGTGGCCGGTTTCCCAGTTTGGGCCTCAAAACTCGGCGTGGACGGTTTCCAGGTTTGGGCCTCAAAACCTGGGCGCGCGGGTTTCTGAGTTTGGGCCACAAAACTTAGCCTGAGGACAGGTTTCCCGGTTTCGGCCTCAAAACCGGGGGAAGGCCCAGGTTTCCCGGTTTCGGCCTCAAAACCGGGGGGAGGTCCGCAAAAAGGATGGTCGACGCGTGGCGGCGTGGAGAGGCTGGCGCGAAGGCGAGGCTATCCACGAGGTAGGCGCGGCGGTTGACTGGGCGGCACGTGGCGGCATCCTGAGGCTTGCGTCGAGGCGAAGCTAAGGATGAGGAAGGCGCGTGGCTGTCAGATCAACTATCAGCAGAGTTGGATCGGGATACCCCTAGGGTTGGCCGCTTCGCTCGTGTATCTAGGGGTAGTAAGGGTATTATTGTTTTAGGCTATAAATAAGAGAGGCACCCCTCCTCTCCCTCTATCCTTGCAGTCATTTGTTCGTGAGCTCTCTCTCTCTAGCCCTTGCTTAGGTTCTAATCATACCTCGCTGCAAGCGATCCGCAGAGATGGGAATCATACCTCTGTGTATTTGGATCTTTTGAGGAAACGAGACCGTATTCTCGTTGTCTCTTCGTGTGGAGGAATTTCGGCTGAAATCGAATCGTGTTCTGTGTTCTTCATGTTTTGGTTTTTCATCTCCTGGAGATTTGCTTTGTTCTTCCTCTGCGCGAGATGATTTTCGATTCCACTTGAATCAATTTGTTCTTGGTCGTGAGCCCCTTCTTTCTACCGAAGGGTTTTTCTTCTAACCTCACGAATCCATAGATCGGGTTGATTTCGTGTTCGTTCTTCCTCTTTTCCCCCTTCTGGTGTTTCTCGGATTACTCTCGATTGACTTGGATTGGTGCGATGATTTCTTAGGATTAGCACCCAAATACGTTGAGGAACACCTGGGAGAAGTTTCATCGAAGCCTCTTTTGATTTGGTGAAGTTTCGATTGATTTCCCTTTTGACCCGAGTGGTTTTTTTGCTCTCTATTCATCCGCGGACAGTCCGTGCCGTCAGCGGCGGATAGTCCGGGGATCGGGGTTGGCCAGGTCAGTCAGGCGCAGTCCCTTGACTGTTCACTGTCAAGTGAACAGCGGACAGTCCGCGGTACAAACCCGCGGACAGTCCGGTACCTGTCCAGCAGACTTGCAGATCAGTTCGGTTTCTGCGTTTTTGCCGGTGAACAGTCCGGCGCCTAGTCGCGGACAGTCCGGGACTTAACGGCGGACAGTCCGGGACTTAACGGCGGACAGTCCGGGAATCTGCAGTTTGTGCTGTTTTGCTCCGTAGCTTTGGCAGTTGGCTTTGGGGTTTCTCCGGAGGTTCCGCTGTACCACTAGGACATCTCCTAGGGTATCCACCTACTCGTAGGTCGTGAACTCTCCGGTTGTTTCGAGTCTTCGCTTTTGGGGTGATTTTCTGGGACAAGGGCTATACAGTTCACGAGTTGAATTTGAGGCTCCCATTCACCCCCCTCTGGTCGCTAATCTGGTCCTTCAATTGGTATCGGAGCCGGTTAAGGATCTCTCCTACCTTAATCGGTTTCGGATCCTAAGGGCGACATGGAACGAGGGAATAGCAAGGCTCCTTGGTTCGATGGGACGAACTACCCCTATTGGAAGATTCGGATGCGTGCTTATCTCAACAGCATCGGATCTTCTGTCTGGGAGATATGTGAGAACGCTGAGTACGTAGTCCTTGCGGCTCGTGTGGGTCAGGTCCAGATTGACCAACACGAGGCCAACTCCAAGGCTCGTAATGCTCTTCTGGCCAGCCTCTCCCTTCCTGAGTTCGAACGTATCTCAGAGCTTGAGGCGGCACGAGAGATCTGGGTGAAGCTTCAAAGCTATCACGAGGGGACCGCTCAGGTCAAGACCAGAGTCTTCGAGACCTACAAGCGAGAGTACGAGAACTTTGTTCAGTTGGAGGGAGAGACGATTGATGCTATGTTCGCTCGGTTCCAAACGATCGTGAACAAGATGCATGCCAATCGGGCTAACCTACCCTATGACGATCATGAGAGGGCTCTCAAGTTGCTATACGCCCTGGATCGGAGGGTATGGGAGGTGAAGGTGTCGACCATCATTGAGTCTCCTGCTTATGACACCCTCACCGTGGACGAGCTGTTCAGCAAGCTCAAGTCCACCGAGATCGACCACCTGACTCAGGCCAAGCTGAAGAACCCATCTTCACACACCATGGCTTTGGTCTCAGGCACAGGTGGATCGACTTTCTCTGCTGACGCTTCACCTCCTCTTGTTGCTTTGTCTTCTTTGCATACAGTCACGGAGGAGCAGTTGGAGGCGCTGGGAGATGACGAGCTCGCCCTCGCCATCACCCGGTTCTCGCGGTTTCACAACAACCGCCTGAATCGCCGGCGTGGTGGCGCACGCGAGGGCTGCTACAAGTGTGGTGATCTAGACCACTTCATGGCGAACTGCCCCAAGAACGTCAAGAACTTCCTCGGCAAGAACCGCAACTTCAGGCGCAAGGGCAAGCCTGAGAACAAGGCCAGGAAGAAGAAGAAGGATGGCTTCTACCGCCAGGAGGACATGGAGAAGGCTTTCGACGCCGACAAGCGTGCCTACCTCGCCACCATCGGCGATGGCGAGGAGACCTCCGACGGCGACTCCAGCGACAATGAGTCCGAGCACAAGATGGAGGACCGCTTCAACGGACTCTACTTCCTCGGCAAATCCTCCAAGGGCTTTTGCACCATGGCCTTGGATGAAGAGGACAGCAAGCACCAGGCAGAGGACGATGATGACGCCCACGACGACGACGACGACGACAGCGCTTCTGAGGTATCAAACTCTTCTAAAGTCGATCGTCTCATGGAGGAGAGGGATAGGTTTGCGGATTTAGTCCTAGTTCTAGAGAAGAGGCTTACGGAAGTTTTCCAAGAGCGCGGTGAGTTTAAGGCTAAGATGAAAGAGGCGCGTAAGGAGCTTGAGCTCGCTAGATCCGAGGTGAAGGTGGCCGATGTGGAGGAGTGTGATGAATGCACGATGCATATGACAAACTTTGCCACCCTGCAAACCAAGTATGCCTCTTTGATTGAGGTGCATGATGAGCTGAAGAGTAGGCTAGACTTGGTGGGTGATTGCAAAGAGTGTCCCTCCCTGAAGGAAGAGCTGGAGGAAGTGAAGGCTAGGTCTTCTTTGCTGGGTGCGTGCAAGCTTTGTCCTAGCTTGCGAACTGAGTTGGCAGGAGTTAATGCCAAACTTGCTGAAGCCTTGAAGGCCAGCTCAGTTAGCACCTTGTCCGCTCCATGTGAGCGATGCGTGGGGATGGAGCTTGAGATTGCCAACTGTCGGCATGACAGGATGCAAACCGAGGAGGAAAACACATACCTTCGGTCCATCCTGAGTTGGGTGTCATGCAGTGAGCCGCAGTTGGGCATGATGATCAGTCAGTTCAAGAGGGGAACTGATTGCTCGGGAGTAGGCTTTACTTCAGGTGGGAAGGGCGCTAGTACCTTTGGTAAGATTGGTGAGTTTAGCGGAGTGAACCCGAGTGAGAAACCATCCGCTATCCCTAAGCTTACCAAGATCACCCCACCTGAGCCTCCCAAGCCTATCACCAAGGATGGCATCCTTGATGAACCTCCCAAGGCTCCACCTCGCAAGCAAGTGTGAGTTCCAAAACCTAACCATCTGAGGAACACACTTGACACCCTTCATGACGTCTCTAGTGATCCCCTTCCGAGAGGCAAGCAGCCAGCCAGAGTGAACAACCCTCGCAACAATAGGAACCAACAACCTAAGAGAGTGGTGAGGTTCGAGTGCGAGTATTGTCACCGTGAGGGTCACCTAGCTGAGTTTTGCTTTCGGAGGAAGAGAGACGCTAGGAAGGAGTTGGAGCTGAACAACCAAGCCAGGCACCACCCTTTTCATGGTGTGCAAGGTCGGGAAGTTCAGAGGCAAGGCGCTAGACCTGGAGGAGCACCCCCTCAGGTTGCTAGGCCCCAGGCAGCTAGACCACAGGGTGGTGGTCGTGCCCGTCGCGGTTCCAGTCGTCCTCTATGATGAGGACATCAACACCAGCGATACATCCTCTCCGACACAACCTATAGCTGGTCCTCTTACTCGTGCTCGTGCTCGTCAACTTAATCATCAAGTGAGTTCCATGATAAGCTCTTGTCCATCTTGTTTAGACAATGGAAACGCGTGCACTCTTGTTTTGATTAGGAACCAAGGAGAAGACCGAAAGGGAGAAGGACTCGCGCTAGCTGGATTCGGACTGCAGCAAAGCACCAACTTGTGACCGCCACCACGGTTGCATACGGATTCGGATTCAGGCGCTTCAGGACTTGTTGGAAAGCTTATCAAGTTTACTTTCATATGAATCAAGTCTCACGTCAATATCTGTTCGGCAGCAGCGGCAATGATCCAATTACCGTCGACAGGTCTTGCTGTCCAGGGTGCTGCGTCACCTCATTTTGGGCTTATGGCCCATGTATCAAGTTGGGTCCATTAGGGACACGTCCTAGGGTTGGAGGACGACCCCAACACTCTTTTGGTCGTCAATCCATCTACTTATATCCCTCTATAGCCGCCATGGTCGGGTTGGGTTTTGTTTAGATCAAGTTTAGCCTTAGCTACTTGCTTGTAGGCGCGCGTGCAGGATCAGCCGCCCGTCTCCCTGTCTTCGGAACCCCATTGTTGATTAAGATTCAGTTTGAAACCTTCAATTTCATCTTGCAAATTCAGTGCTTGTTTCCTCGTTCTTGCTAGTTCTTCGATTGCTTGCAGGACGGGAGCCCTAGGGGCTGGTTGTCGCGCTCCACAAGATCGTGACGGCTATTGGACGTGGTGTATCGGTTGCTAAGGCGCGGTCTTGAGGGCTGTAGTCGGGCCGTGAACGTCATCTCCATCCACCAATCGAGTTATCCCCGTTTCTCATCGAAAGATCGGGCAAAAACCCTAGCGGGTTCGCATCACTCTATACGATTGTGAGCCGAGTGTAAGAGGTTTTGCTGCTCAGTCCCATAGCGGATCACCTTTTCAGTATGGTGGTGATCGCTTTGCTCAAATGGGACAGGTAGGTCAGTTTGGAGGTTTTCCATTCCATAGCGAACCACCCTTTCAGGTTGGTGGTGATCGCTATCCACCCATGGGACGAGGACAGTTTGGTGTTGCTGCTAACACTTTTTCTGGGCCTATGACACAGCACTGGTATCCTTCTCAGTATACTAACCCCCGTGTTGTGCCATATGCTCACTTCCTGCCTTTCTATTGATGCAGGAACTTCGGTTGGAGAACATGTGGCTCATGGATTCCGGGTGTTCGCGCCACATGACCGGAAAGAAGGAATGGTTCTCCAGCCTTAGCCCCGTGATGCACAAGGAGTACATCACTTTCGGGGATAATAGTAGAGGTAAGGTTGTTTCTCAGGGAGCTATCAGGCTCAATGAGAACTTTGTCCTGAAGAATGTTGCCTTGGTTTCTAATTTGCATTTCAACTTGCTTTCTGTTTCGCAACTTCTTGAGGATGATTGTGAAGTGCGCTTTAAGAAGGGTTTGAGTCGCGTTTTAGACCCTCAGGGAGATCTTGTCTGTCGAATCGTCCCTTTTGGCCGTGTTTTCAGAGCTGACTTTTCTCAGTCTTTCGGCTCTGCTAGGTGTTTGATGGCTGGTCCTTCTTCTGATTTGTGGAAGTGGCATAGGAGGCTCGGTCACTTGAGTTTTGACTTGCTTGCAAGGCTTAGCTCACTTGGCCTAATCCAAGGATTGCCCAAGCTTAAGTTTCAAAAGGACCTCGTTTGCCATCCTTGTCGTCACGGGAAGATGGTTGCTGCTTCTCACCCACCTGTTAATCAGGTGATGACAAAGCGACCCGACGAGCTTTTTCACATGGACACAGTTGGTCCAGCTCGGGTTTGCTCAGCGGGTGGGAAGTGGTACGTTCTAGTGATCGTTGATGATTTTTCGAGGTACTCTTGGGTGTTCTTTATGGAGGGTAAGGATGAAGCTTTTCCGTTTGCTCGTGATCTTATTCTGAAGTTGAAAACTGAGTTTCCACCTGATACCATTAGAGCTATTCGTAGCGATAATGGTACTGAATTTGATAACTCTCAGTTTGCTTCCTTCTGTTCTTCTAATGGAATCGAGCATCAGTTTTCTTGTCCTTATGTCCCTCAGCAGAACGGTGTTGTTGAGCGCAAGAACCGGACCCTTGTTGAGATGGCCAGGACGATGCTCGACGAGCATAGGACTCCTAAGCGTTTTTGGGTCGAGGCGATCAACACTGCTTGCCATGTTTCAAATCGCATCTTCCTTCGTGCTTTGATGAAAGAGACTTCTTATGAGCTACGTTTTGGACGGGTACCCAAGGTGTCTCATTTTCGGGTGTTTGGGTGCAAGTGCTTTATCCTGAAGCAAGGCAATTTGGACAAATTTGAATCTCGCTCTGTTGATGGGGTGTTTCTTGGTTATGCTTCTTATTCACGTGCTTATCGAGTTCTTAACCTTGAAACTAACCGGATAGTGGAGACCTGCGAGGTCACATTCGACGAAACTATGCCTTGTGTTTCTTCTGCTTTTGATGTTGCAGGAGAACAAGAGATGGGAGAGACCATCTTTGTGGAGGAGGAGCAGGAGAATGCCGATTGGGGTGATCCCGAGCCAACTCCACTGGCTGCCCCCGTCGACCCTGCGACGTCTACTTCAGCTTGAGGACCCGATCCCACGACTTCTTCTTCTTGGGGTCCTCTTGAGCCACCACTCCAACGAGCACCCGCTGCACCTGAGGGAGGGACAGCATCTGGCGAGGGGGAGGCGACTTCGGCGAGGCAAGCGCCCCGAAGCGTTCAGCAAGTGCACCCCCCGCGACAGATGATCGGCGGCATCGACCAGCGAGTCATGCGGCCACGAGCGTATGAAATCTCTCACTTTGCTCATTCTGCATTCGTTGCGTCTTTCGAGCCCAAAGATGTTGGACACGCACTTTCTGATTCTAACTGGGTCAATGCCATGCATGAGGAGTTAGAAAACTTTGAGCGAAATCAAGTTTGGACCTTAGTGCCACCTCCACCACAATGCCACCCTATAGGTACCAAGTGGGTTTTCAAGAACAAAAAGGGTGAGGACGGGATGGTAGTGAGGAACAAGGCTAGACTAGTAGCTCAGGGTTTCTGCCAAAAAGAGGGTATAGACTATGAGGAAACCTTTGGCCCTGTAGCCCGTTTAGAAGCCATTAGAATCCTTCTAGCCTTTGCTGCTTCGAAGTGTTTTATGCTTTTCCAGATGGATGTCAAGAGTGCCTTCTTGAATGGGTATATAGAGGAAGAGGTTTATGTTAAGCAACCCCCTGGCTTTGAGGATCCCAAGTTTCCAAACCATGTTTATAAACTTTCAAAAGCTTTGTATGGTTTGAAACAAGCCCCGAGAGCGTGGTACGATCGTTTGAAAACCTTTTTGCTCTCCAAGGGTTTTAAAATGGGACGGGTCGATAGAACTTTGTTTCTCCTCAAGCAAGGCAACGATACCCTGTTAGTCCAGATTTACGTGGATGACATCATCTTTGGTGGCTCTTCTCATGCGCTTGTTGCCAAGTTTGCAGATACTATGAGCAGGGAGTTCGAGATGAGTATGATGGGCGAGTTGACTTTCTTCCTCGGGTTGCAAATTAAGCAAACTCGAGACGGGACATTTGTGCATCAAGGAAAATACACGAAGGATATCCTGAAGAAATTTGATATGGGCGAGGCCAAGCCTCTTACGACTCCCATGCCGACAACTGCGGCGATGGACGCGGACCAGGATGGAGAGCCGGTTGACCAGAAGGAGTACAGAAGCATGATTGGTTCGCTTCTGTACCTGACGGCAACGAGGCCAGATATACAGTTTTCTGTGTCTGTGCGCTCGTTTTCAGGCGTCCCCTCGGACTTCCCACAAGCAAGCAGTTAAGCGCATCATGAGGTACCTACGTTACACTCCTGAGTTCGGACTTTGGTACTCCTCTTCTTCGACTCTTTCGCTCTGTGGTTATTCCGATGCGGATTTTGCCAGCTGTCGGCTCGAGCGCAAGTCTACTTCTGGGACTTGTCAGTTTCTTGGCTCTTCTTTGGTTTCGTGGTCTTCTCGCAAGCAGTCGAACGTAGCCCAGTCTACTACTGAAGCCGAGTATGTTGCCGCTGCTTCTTGTGCTTCGCAACTTTTATGGATGGTTGCTACATTGCATGATTTTGGTCTAGATTTCAGTCAGGTCCCTTTGCTTTGCGACAACACTTCTGCCATTAGTGTAGCAAAGAACCCTGTTCTTCATTCCAAGACCAAGCACATCGATGTTCGCTTTCACTTTCTTCGTGATCACTATGAGAAAAGCGACATTGATCTTAGGCATGTAGACACCCATAACCAGGTTGCGGACATTTTCACCAAGCCTTTGGATCTCTCAACTTTTGCTAGGTTGAGAGGTGAGCTTGGTGTGTGTTTCCCCTTTTAGATGGGGGAAACATTTTGCTTGTTGTAAAATAAACTGACTTTCTGATCCTTTTTTTTGTTTTTGGGTCTTGAGTCTTTCTGTTTTTGCTTTGGCTCCGATTCTGACTTCATCATGCATACATCTTTTTATTTCAAGCTTCATGTCCATATTCCTTAGAATGAATTTATGCTCTGATTAGTGTATGCTTCGATGATATCTGATGATGCTTGTAGCTTAGGCTCTCTTTGATCACTGATACATGTTGTGAGCAAAGCTATATTTTTTAGAGCGATGAACATGTCTAATAAACTTAAAATTTGATACATGTTCACCATTGAGATTGGCAACTAGCATGTGTAGGATGTGTTGAGGTCCCTTGAGCTATTGCATATATGCTAGGTTGCTATGTCTCTTGTTCTGAATCATTCACCTGCTTGGATTGTCCATATTCTGCTTAAAATGAACCAAGTTTTAGTGAATTGAAAAGATCGAGATGGGATTGCTTTGTCAGCACATCACGGTTTCGAGACTGTTTCTCATAGCACCTTGAGTTAAACTTGAGCCGTGTAGTGTAAGACCGAAATCGATGCTTTAAGCTCCTGATTGCTTATGCATAGGCTTAGCACGGTTGGAAAGTAAGGCAATGACAAGCTTTCAACCTCTCGCAATCACATGCTGAATTTGAACTTGTGTAAAAACCGCTGCAAATATCTCCGATAAAATCTAAAAACACAGGTTTATGTTTCACTCTATAGCATGATGGTTGAACCTTTCTAGGGGTAGTTCACCTTACATACATGTTTAGCACTTGTTTGACTTCCTGTCTATACATGCTTAGTGCTAATTTGATGGTGAAACTCCTTTCTAAATGGCTTAAAACTACTCACTGAGCTTATGCATTCATATCTTGTTTTCGGTGATCAGTTTGAGCCTTTGCTAGCACTTGTGTATGTTGCTATGTAGTCGGATCAGCACTCATTAGAGCATTCTTTCACTCTTTCGAGTATATACCTGAAGCTGCTAACATGCATTTTTGACTCATGTGCATGTGTTTGACTCCGATAGGCATGACCTAGCTCCGTTTGACTTATTTGAGCTCTTTTCCTTCTCTGTTTGATTGCAAATTGCCCCCAAGGGGGAGAATTGGGGAGAATGTCTTGTTATGGTGACAATTTGCAATTTGTGCTTCACTTGTTGAGGGGGAGTTCCTTGAGTAAGGGGGAGTGTTTTTGCCTGCTCTGAGTTGGTTTTGGTCTTTTCAGCTAGTTGCGTCGAGCCTCTGTGCCTCTGTCTTGAGGGACTAGCTGTCATCTTATCTTGGTGGTTCTTGATTGGTTTTTCGCTTACTGCTAGTGGTGTTGAGCCCCTTCTGCCTCTTCTTGAGAACTAGCCTGCTTCTGACTTGGTTGCGTCGAGCCGTTGCCCATGTCTTTGGGAACCAAGTCTTGTGCTCTCATTTTGATCGAGTTTTGCTTCTGATGAGTTGTTGCTCCGATCTTTTGCTTGGTTGTGTCGAACCGTTGCCCATGTCTTTGGGGACCAAGCTTCACTTATCTCGAATTGTTCTTCTTTGGCCTTTTCTCTGGCTTTTGGACATTTCGAGTGAGCTTTTCTCCTTCTATCTAATTCTGCTTTCTTCTATTCTGGTTACGGATACTATGAGTTGACGATGCACTCATCAAGGGGGAGATTGAGAACACACGGTTGATATGTGCCCTTGTGGTTCCCTTCCTGAGTGATGAGTGATCAATCAACGGGCAACATGTCTCTTGGCTGTGTTGATGTGCAGGTGCGGAGCTCGGGCAGTGGTCGAAGGTGAGGTGAAGGTCAAGTGGGGACGTGTCGTGCCGACGGACTGGGAGCGGTGAAGGGCGGACGTGGAGCTTGGACCGACGGACCAGGAGACCTGAGGATCAGCTGTGGTAGCTGGCATGTGGCGTTGACAAGCAAGAGTACATGGGGATGTGCGGTGCATCGGCCGAGTCGGGATGATGCCCGGCGTGGAGGCTGGACATGCTCCGGCATCGGTGTTGGAACTCGGGGTGTGCGAACCACATCCCGTTTACGGCATGGGTTCGGTAGCTGAGCCTCGAAAAGCTACCCTCGATGGTTTCCGAGTTTGGGCCTCAAAACTTAGGGTGGCCGGTTTTCGAGTTTGGGCCTCAAAACTCGGTGTGGACGGTTTCCAGGTTTGGGCCTCAAAACCTGGGCGCGCGGGTTTCTGAGTTTGGGCCACAAAACTCAGCCTGAGGACAGGTTTCCCGGTTTCGGCCTCAAAACCGGGGGAAGGCCTAGGTTTCCCGGTTTCGGCCTCAAAACCGGGGGGAGGTCCGCAAAAAGGACGGTCGACGCGTGGCGGCGTGGAGAGGCTGGCGCGGAGGCGAGGCTATCCACGAGGTAGGCGCGGCGGTCGACTGGGCGGCACGTGGCGGCATCCTGAGGCTTGCGTCGAGGCGAAGCTAAGGATGAGGAAGGCGCGTGGCCGTCAGATCAACTATCAGCAGAGTTGGATCGGGATACCCCTAGGGTTGGCCGCTTCGCTCGTGTATCTAGGGGTAGTAAGGGGATTATTGTTTTAGGCTATAAATAGGAGAGGCACCCCTCCTCTCCCTCTATCCTTGCAGTCATTTGTTCCTGAGCTCTCTCTCTCTAGCCCTTGCTTAGGTTCTAATCATACCTCGCTGCAAGCGATCCGCAGAGAAGTGTCTTGAGGACTTCATCTTCTGTGTGAGGTAAGGGTAGAGGCTGTTGAGATTTTTGGTGATTCTAAATTAGTAGTTAATCAATTGCTCGGCCTATATAAATGTAAAGATGATGTCTTAAGGAAACATTATGAGAAGTGTCTTGAGCTGCTTGATTCTTTCTCTTCTGTTGTTATAAAGCATGTTCCCAGATGTCAGAATCAAGAAGCTAATCGATTATCCCAAAGTGCTTCTGGATATCGGCAAATCGTTGAGATATTAGCCGATGAGATTGCTGATAATGATGATTGGAGGATTCAAATTATGGAATATTTAAAGGACCCGTCATGATAGATATCTAGGAAACTGAGATATAAGGCTACAAAATTTGTCCTTCTTGATGATCAGCTCTATCACAAGACAATCGATGGTGTACTCCTTAAGTGTTTCAATCAAGAGGAAGCCAAAGTACTGATGGGGGAAATCCATGAAGGAGTTTGTGGTGCACATCAGTCTGCTCATAAAACGAAATGGATGATTAGGAGAGCGGGATATTTTTGGCCAACCATATTGGAACATTGTTTTAAATATTATAAAGGGTGTCAAGAATGCCAAAGATTCGTAATGTTCAAAAATCTCCGGCATCAGCTATGAATCCAATTACCAAGCCGTGGCCATTTAGAGGATGGGGAATTAATCTGATTGGCCAAATATTTCTGGCATCTAGCAAAGGACACAAATTTGTGTTAGTAGCAACCGATTATTTCACCAAATGGGTTGAAGCTGTTCCTTTGAAGGAAGCTTCATTTGCTACTGTGATTGAGTTTGTCAAAGTACATATCATCTATAGATTTGGTGTTCCTCAAACCATTACTACGGATCAGGGAAAGATGTTTACGACAAAGGAATTTGAGGATTTTGCTACTAGCACAGGTTTCAAGTTGATTAACTCATCCCCATATTATGCCCAAGCTAATGGGCAAGCTGAGGCCTCTAACCAGATTTTGATCAAGATTATTAAGAAAAAGGTTAGGGAGCATCCAAAGAAGTGGCATTCGATACTCAGTGAAACATTATGGTCTTATAGAATGGCTTGTCATGGTGCAACTAAATGTTCACCATACGAGTTGGTTTATGGACATGAAGCTGTGCTACCTTGGGAAATTAATATAGGATCCAGAAGAGTATCACAACAGAGCAACTTGAAAGCCGATGAATATAAACATCTTATGATGGATAACCTTGATGATTTGAATTTTCATCGGCTAAAGGCTCTAGAAAATATTATAGCCCAGAAACTGAGAGTTGCTAAGTATTATGATTGGAAGGTCACAGAAAAGAAATTCAATGAAGGAGACCTGGTTTGGAAAGTAATCTTGTCAATTGGTGAAGGATAACAAGTATGACAAGTGGTCACCAAATTGGGAGGGTCCTTATCGGATTACAAGGTGCGCTCTTGGCAATGCTTATTTCTATGAAACTTTAGAAGGGGTCGAATACTTCAGAGCAGTCAATGGGAAATATTTTAAGAAGTATTATCCTAGTATCTGGGTAGATCTACTATGACTCATTGATTTGGTTAATAGCCGATATTAGCAATATCGGCTTCAGACTAAAAATAGCCGATGCAAGTGAAGCATCGCCTTTAGTGCAAAAATCATAAAACTATGAATCTTAAATCCAAGAAACCTCGATGGAGCTGATCACAGATAGATCATATGGGAATAAAGGATTTCATTATATTCACAGTAGGTTTCTTACAAGGAGATTGATCCTACAAACTACTCGAAGACTTTATCTACTATAAATACATAAGGGACGGCGTCCACTATCTCCTCGGCTGCTCCATCAACACCATCGAAGTTCACCTCCATGGTATGACTGATTTCTGGGGTGATCTCAAGGTCACCTAAATCATGGTTGGTGTAGGCCTGGGCAGCTCCGAGTGCCATGGCGGCACCATGGCGGACACCGTGGAGGGCAACCTCATGCACCCTTGCGGGGATGTTGTTTACCCTCTCAACAACGCTGTTGCCGGCAGCATTCACAGAGGCGTCTGCCTCATTCCCTGCCTCTTGAAGGGCCTCTAGACGCACGGTCAGGTCTAGAAGATATACAGAATGATAAACATCAAAGATGAAAGGAGAAGTTATCATGAGGAGGATTTCTTCGTAGAAAGAAAGATTACCGGCGACACGTGCGTCAGATTCAGCGTGCTGCTGGGCTGCCTGAGAGGCTTTCGCCTATGCATCTTCCAGCGCCTTCTGGAGCTGGGCGATGTGGTCCTCAAGCAAGCAATTCCTGATGGTGGCCTCGGAGTGGAGATTCCGCATCTCCGTCATATGATGGTAATAGCGGGCGGCTGTTGACTCCGAACTCTCGGAAGACGGAGTTTCCAAGACCGACTCCATTCCTGGAGGAGGTCCCAAGGTGGCAGCGGCATTGGAGGGACTTGCATCGGTCCTAGATAATGAAGGACCGAATCGGCGACTAGAGAGGGGGGTGAATGGGAGCCTCAAATTCAACTCATGAATCAATTGGCCCTTGTCCCAGAAAATCACCCAAAAGCGAAGACTCGAAACGACTGATGAGTTCACGACCTACGAGTAGGTGGATACCCTAGGAGATGTCCTAGTGGTACAGTGGAACCCCCGGAGAAACACCAAAACCAAGTGCCAAAGTTCCAAAACAAATCTGCACAGTCTGCAGATTCGCGGACTGTCCGGGGTCAGGGTCCCGGACTGTCCGGTGTATGCCGAACTGTCCGACACTGGGAGTCCGGACTGTCCGCCAGCGAATGATCAGAAACAGAACTGATCTGATACAGTTCTGGACGAGTCCTGGACTGTCCGTGGGTTTGTTCCGTGGACTATCCGCCGTTCACTCGATAGTGAACAGTCAGGGGGCTGCGCTTGACTGACTCTGCAAAGTCCCGACGCACGGACTGTCCGCCAATACACAGAAAGCACAAAATTGCACGGGTTCAAAACCAAATTCGATTCAATCTCAACCAAATCGAAAGGGACTTCGATCAAACTCCTCCCAGATGTTCCTCTACGTATTGGGGTGCTAATCCTAAGAAATCATGGCACCAAACCAAGTCAATCACGAGAAATCCGAGGATCACTGGAAAAAGGGGAAGAACGAAGAACGATCGCGAAATCAGCCCGATCTATGTCGTTAAGAGGTTAGGGAAGAATTCCTTCGGTGAAAAGAAGGAGTTCACGACATAGAACAAACTAATTCAAGTAGAATAAAAAATCATCTCTCAGAGAGGGAGAACGAGGCAAATCTCTGGGAGATGGAAAACCAAAACGTGAAGAACACGAACACAGAACGCGATTTGATTCAATTTCAGCCGAAATTCCTCCACACGAGGAGACAACGAGAATACGGTCTCGTTTCCTCAAAAGATCCAAATACACAGAGGTATGATTCCCGTCTCTGCGGATCACAGGCAGCGAGGTATGATTGGAACCTAAGCGAGGGCAAGAGAGAGAGAGCTCAGGATACAAATGCTATGAGGATAGAGGGAGAGGAGGGCTGCCTCTCTTATTTATAGCCTAAAACAATAATCCCCTTCTACCCCTAGATACAAGAGCGAAGCGGCCAACTCTAGGGGTATCCCGGTCCAACTCTGCTGGTAGTTGATCCGACGGCCACGCGCCTTTCTCATCCTTAGCTTCGCCTCGACGCAAGCCTCAGGATGCCGCCACGTGCCGTCCTGTCGACTGCCGCGCCTTCCTCATGGATAGCTTCGTCACCGCGCCAGCCTCTCCACGCCGCCACGCATCGACCATCCTTTTTGCGGACCTCCCCTCGGTTTTGAGGCCGAAACCGGGAAACCTGGGCCTTCCCCCAGTTTTGAGGCTGAAACCGGGAAACTTGTCCTCCGGCTGAGTTTTGTGGCCCAAACTCAGAAACCCGCGAGCCCAGGTTTTGAGGCCCAAACCTGAAAACCGTCCTCGCCGAGTTTTGATGCCCAAACTCAGAAACCGGCCACCCCGAGTTTTGAGGCCCAAACTCGGAAACCGTTGAGGGTAGTTTTTTGAGGCTCAACTACCAACCCGCGCCGTAGACGGGATGTGGTTCGCACACCCTGAGTTCCACCCCCGATGCCGGAGCATGTCCAGCCTCCACGCTAGGCATAGTGCATTCGCCTTCCTTCTCGGCCTCCCGCCAAGTGTCACAACGCCATCACCTTCCCCCCGACTCGGCCGATGCACCGAACATCCCCCTGTGCTCTTGCTTGCCGTTGCCACGTGCCAGCTACCACAGCTGGTCCTCAGGTCTCCCAGTCCGTCAGTCCAAGCCTCACGTCCGCCCTTCACTACTCCCGGTCCGTCGGCGCGGCACGTCTCTACTTGACCTTCACCTCACCTTTGACCACTGTCTCTGAGCTCCACACCTGCACATCAACACAGCCAAGAGACATGTTGCCCATTGACCGATCACTCATCACTCAGGAAGGGAACCACATGGGCACATATCAACCTTGTGTTCGCAATCTCCCCCTTGATGAGTGCATCGTCAACTCCTAGTAACCATAATCAAGATAAAAAGAAAGCAGAAGTAGATAGAAGGAGAAAACTCACTCGAGATGTCCAAAAGCCAGAGAAAAGGATGAAGAAGAACAAATTGAGGTAAGTAAAGCTTGGTCCCCAAAAACAAGGGGAACGGTTCGACACAACCAAGCAAAAGATCAGAGCAACAACTCATCAAAGAGCAAAACTCGATCAAATTGGAGTGAAAGACTTGGTTCCCAAAGACATGGGCAACGGCTCGACACAACCAAGTCAAGATTAAGCTAGTCCTCAAGAAGAGGCAGAAAGGGCTCAACACCACTAGCTGAAAGCTCGATACCAAATGAAGACTGCATAAAAGTCTACTACTGCTAGTCCCTCAAGATAGAGGCACAGAGGCTCAACACAACTATCAGTAAGCTCGATACCAATCAAGAAACACCAAATCACGGTGAAAACAGCTAGTCCCTCAAGACAGAGGCACAGAGGCTCGACACAACTAGCTGAAACAATCGATACCAAATAAAAACCGACTCGGAGCAAAGCAGAAAAGCTCCCCCTCACTCAAAGAACTCCCCCTCAGCAACAAATTGTCACCACATCAAGACACACCCCCCCTTGGAAAAATTCTCTCCCTTGGGGGCAATTTGCAATCAAAAGAGAAAGGAAAAGAGCTCAATTAAGCAAAACAGAGCTAAGCCATGCCTATCAGAGTCAAGCAAATGCACATGAGTCAAAAAATGCATGTTAGCAGCTTCAGGTATATAATCGATAGAGTAAAAGAATGCTCTAAATAGTCCTGATCCGACTACAAAGAAACAAGCAAAAGTGCTAGCAAAGGCTCAAACTAATCACCAAATACGAAATATGAAAGCATAAGCCAAGTGAGCAGTTTTAAGCCGTTCAGAAAGGAGTTTCACCATCAAAATAGCACTGAACATGTATAGACAGGAAGTCAACCAAGTGCTAAACATGTATACAAGGTGAACTACCCCTAGCAAAGTTCAAACATCATGCCATAGAATGAAACATAGACTTGTGTTTTCAGATTTTATCGGAGAAAATTGCAGCGGTTATTACACAAGTTCAAATTCAGCATGTGATGACGAGAGGTTGAAAGCTTTTCATTGCCTAACTTTTCAACCGAGCTAAGCCTATGCATATGCAATCAGAAGCTTAAAGCATTGGTTTCGGTCTTACACTACACGGCTCAAGTTTAACTCAATGTGCAATGAGAAACAGTCTCAATACCGTGATGTGCTGACAAAGCAATCCCATCTCGATCTTTCAATTTACTAAAACTTGGTTCATTTTAAGCAGAATATGAACAAACCAAGCAAGTGAAAGACTCAGAACTAGAGACATAGCAACCTAGCATATATGAAATAGCACACGTAACCTCAACACATTATACACATGCTAGTTGCTAATCTTAATGGTGAACATGTATCAAGTTTTAAGTTCATTAAGCATGTTCATCATTCTGAAAAATAGCTTAGCTCACAACATGTATCAGTGATCAAGGAGAGCCTAAGCTACACGCATCATCATATATCATCGAAGCATACACTAATCAGAGCATAAGTTCATTCTAAGGAGTATAGACATGAAGCTTGAAAATGCAAGATGTATACATGATGAAATGCATGCAGATGTCAGTATCAGAGCAAAATAGGACTAAACAAACTCGAGAACAAAAGAGTAAGAAAAAGTTAGTCTGTGGTACATCAAACAAAATGCTTCCCCCATCTAAAAGGGAAAACACACACCAAGCTCACCTCTCAACCTAGCAAAAATTGAGAGATCCAAAGGCTTGGTGAAAATATCCGCAACCTGGTTATGGGTGTCTACATGCCTAAGGTCAATGTCACCTTTCTCGTAGTGATCACGAAGAAAGTGAAAGCGAACATCGATGTGTTTGGTCTTGGAGTGAAGAACGGGGTTCTTTGCTACACTAATGGCAGAGTGCTGTCACAAAACAAAGGGACCCGACTGAAATCTAGACCAAAATCATGCAATGTAGCAACCATCCATAAAAGCTGCAAAGCGCAAGAAGCAGCGACAACATACTAGGCTTCTATAGTTGACTGGGCTACGTTTGACTGTATGCGAGAAGGCCAAGAAACCAAAGAAGAGCCAAGAAACTGACAAGTCCCAGAAGTAGACTTGCGCTCAAGCCGACAGCCGGCAAAATCCGCATCGGAATAACCACAAAGCGAGAGGGTCAAAGAGGAAGAGTACCAAAGTCCGAACTCAGGAGTGTATCGGAGGTACCTCATGATGCGCTTGACCACCTGCTTGTGGGAAGTCCAAGGGGACGCCTGAAAACGAGCGCACAGACATACAGAAAACTGTATATCCGGCCTCGTCACCATTAGGCACAGGAGCGAGCCGATCATGCTTCTGTATTCCTTCTGGTCAACTAGCTCTCCGTCCAGGTCCGCGTCCATCGCAGCAGTCATCGCCATGGGCGTCGTAAGAGGCTTGGCCTCGCCCATGTCGAACTTCTTCAGGATGTCCTTCGTGTATTTGCCTTGATGCACGAAAGTCTCGTCTCGGGTTTGCTTGATTTGCAACCCGAGGAAGAAGGTCAACTCACCCATCATACTCATCTCAAACTCCCTGCTCATAGTACCTGCAAACTTGGCAACAAGTGCATGAGAAGAGCCACCAAAGATGATATCATCCACATAAATCTGAATCAAAAGGGTGTCATTGCCTTGCTTGAGGAGAAACAGAATTTTATCTACCTGTTCCATTTTAAAACCCTTGGAGAGCAGAAAAGTTTTCAAACGATCATACCAAGCTCTCGAGGCTTGTTTCAAACCATATAAAGCTTTCGTAAGTTTGAAAACATGGTTTGGAAACTTGGGACTCTCGAAACTAGGGGGTTGTCTCACATAAACCTCTTCCTCTATATACCCGTTCAAGAAAGCACTCTTGACATCCATTTGGTAAAGCTTAAAACCCTTCGAAGCTGCAAAAGCTAGAAGAAACCTAATGGCTTCTAAGCGGGCTACAGGGGCAAAGGTTTCCTCATAGTCGATCCCGTCCTTTTGGCAAAACCCCTGGGCTACTAGCCTAGCCTTGTTCCTTACTACCATCCCATCCTCACCCTGTTTGTTTTTGAAAACCCATTTGGTACCTATAGGGTGGCATTCTGGTGGAGGTGGAACTAGGGTCCAAACTTGGTTTCGCTCAAAGTTCTCTAACTCCTCATGCATGGTATTAACCCAGTTAGGATCAGAAAGAGCGTGTCCAACATCTTTGGGCTCGAAAGAAGCAACGAATGCAGAATGAGCAAAGTGTGAGATCTCAAACGCTCGCGATAGCGTGACTCACTGGTCGATGCCGCCGATCATCTGCTGCGGGGGGTGTGCTTGCTGGACGCTTCGGGGTGCTTGCCTCGCCGAAGTAGCCTCCCCCTCGCCAGATGCTGTCGCTCCCTCAGGTGCAGCGGGTGCTCACTGGAGAGGTGGCTCTAGAGGACCCCAGGAAGAAGAAGTCGTGGGATCGGGTCCTCGAGCTGAAGTAGTTGTCGCAGGGTCGATAGGGGAAGCCAGTGGAGTTGGCTCGGGATCACCCCAATCGGCATCTTCCTGCTCCTCCACAAAAATGGTCTCTCCCAGCTCCCGTTCTCCTGCAACATCAAAAGCAGAAGAAACACAAGGCATAGTCTCATCGAATGTGACCTCGCAGGTCTCCACTATCCGGTTAGTCTCAAGGTTAAGAACTCGATAAGCATGCGAATGCGAAGCATAACCAAGAAACACGCCGTCAGCAGAGTGAGATTCAAATTTGTCCAAATTGCCTTGCTTCAGGATAAAGCACTTGCACCCAGACACCCGAAAATGAGACACCTTGGGTACCCGTCCAAAATACAACTCATAAGAAGTCTTCTTCCTGAAAGCTCAAAGAAAGATGCGATTTGAAACATGGCAAGCGGTGTTGATCGCCTCGGCCCAAAAATGCCTAGGAGTCCTATGCTCATCGAGCATCGTCCTGGCCATCTCAACAAGGGTCCGGTTGTTGTGCTCAACAACACTGTTCTGCTGGGGGACATAAGGAGAAGACAACTGATGCTCGATTCCATGAGAAGAACAAAAAGAGGTAAATTGGGAGTTAACAACCTCGGTACCATTATCGCTACGAATAGCTCTAATGGTATCAGGGGGAAACTCAGTTTTCAACCTCAAAATCAAATCTCGAGCAAAAAAAAAGCTTCGTCCTTAGCCTCCATAAAGAACACCCAAGAGTACCTCGAAAAATTGTCAACGATCACTAGAACGTACCACTTCCCACCCGCTGAGCAAACCCGAGAAGGACCAATAGTGTCCATGTGTAAAATCTCTCCGGGTCGCTTTGTCATCACCTGATTAACAGGTGGGTGAGAAGCAGCAACCATCTTCCCGTGACGACAAGGATGGCAAACAAGGTCCTTCTGAAACTTAATTTTGGGCAATCCTTGGATTAGGCCAAGTGAGCTAAGTCTTGCAAGCAAGTCAAAACTCAAGTGACCGAGCCTCCTATGCCACTTCCACGAATCAGAAGAAGGACTAGCCATCAAACATCTAGAAGAGCCGAAAGAGCGAGAAAAATCAGCTCTGAAAACACGACCGAAAGGAACGATCCAACAAACAAGATCTCCCCGAAGGTCTAAAACACGACTCAGACCCTTCTTAAAATGCACTTCAAAATCATCCTCAAGAAGTTGCGAAACAGAAAGCCAATTAAAATGCAAGTTAGAAACCAAAGCAACATCCTTAAGAACGAAGTTCTCATTGAGCCGAATAGCTCCATGAGAAACAACCTTACCTCTACTGTTATCCCCGAAAGTGATGTACTCCTTGTGCACCATGGGGTCTAGGCTGGAGAACCATTCCTTCTTTCCGGTCATGTGGCGCGAACACCCAGAATCCATAAGCCACATGTTGTCCAACCGAAGTTCCTGCATCAATAGAAAGGCAGGAAATGAGCATATGGCACAACACTGGGGTTAGTATACTGAGAAGGATACCAGTGCTGTGTCATAGGCCCAGAAAAAGTGTTAGAAGCAACACCAAGCTGTCCTCGTCCCATGGATGGATAGCGATCACCACCAAACTGAAAGGGTGGTCCGCTGTGGAATGGAAAACCTCCAATCTTACCAACATGTCCCATTTGAGCAAAGCGATCACCACCATGCTGAAAAGGTGGTCCGTGTTGATGGTCTTTAAACACTTGTTTTACCATCAACACTTTACCCAAAAATTCACCAAAAAGGCATGAAATGTAGTCAAATAGGTTTCAAACTAACCGAATTCCACATGTCCATAGATTTTGATTTGAATGCACGATTTGGACCAAATTTGGAGCATGGACCCACCAGGGGCTGAGACCACTCACCAGAGCCCATTTGGGCCCTAGTGGGGTGGCGCCCGCCACCCCTAGGTGGCACCCGCCACATGGAGAGGCCCAACTTCCCCCCTTGCCACGTCACTGATTCGTGTGACCACCCAGGGCTAAATCTTGGCCCTTGGTCACTAGGTCAGTGGCATCGGACGGCTCAGGAGGGGAGTGGCGTGGATCATGACCGAATGGCGGTTACCTGGACATGCAACCGACCTAACCACCGCCTTGGAGGAGCCCCTGGAGACCGTAGGATCAATGACAGTGCATCCAACGGCCAGGGGGGTGGCGCCCGCCACCTAGGGCTGGCGCCCACCACTAGGGTTTGCCCTAGGTCGGTTGGCTCCCCCCTATAAGTACCCCCCTCACTCCTCAAGACTATAAACACCCCCTGGTGGCGCCACTTCATTCACACACACAAGCAAGGGAGAAGCAAGAGAAGCAAAGCAAAGCAAGCAAGGCTAATAGCTTAGGGTTTAGCCAAGCTTAGGCAAGTAGGTAGCTAGTAGAGCAAGGCATCCTTGCCTTAGTGCCCTCGCGGAAGCGCTGCTCAAGGCTTAGCCCAAGAGTAGAAGCGTGCGAGTGATCAGTCCTGGAGTCGGGAAGAGTCTTCCTGCATCTCCAGTTCAGGTTTTGCTCTTGTATCTCAAGCACTTTACTATATTCTAGTTCATCATTTCAAGTATTACTTTATTCTACTTATCAGTATTGAGTAGTATACTTGATTGATTGCTTGAGTGCCTAGCTATCCTACAGTTCAATTCAATTAGCCATAGTAGTTAATCTCTAGTGTGCTTAGTGTTTGATCTTTGCCAATAGGTTGCTTAGTTAGTTCAGTGTTTATCTTATTAGCCATAACACTTTATTCAAGTATTTGCTCTGACGTCCGCAAGGGTGTGTCTATTCAAAGCTAGGGTAGAGATAGTTAGAATATAATTAAGCGTGGTGCTTAGTTATAGACTTACCTTCAGATACGGCTGGACCCCCGGATAGTTGTGGTAGCAAGCAGGTGGTGACAGCCCTGTGCGCCTTGAATTCCACCACGTAGTTGGCCCAGTTTAACAGTAAGGCTCGTTGTGGTAGCGTTCAACCTAAGTCAGTGGTAAAGGCTAGTACGCCTCGGTACTTGACAAGATAGGAATAAAACTATACTTAACTTAGTTGCTTGTTTGGCATTTGCCTGTCCTGCTTCATAGTTATCTTGCTTCGTAGTTATCTAGGAGTAGTTATTAGTTAGTTATATTAGTTATCCTTAGTTATCCCATCCTATCTATCTATCTATCCACCTTACCTTAGCCAATTCATTCATCCTTACATATCCACCCATATATTCTTTCTATCCTTTCATCTCCTCTTTTCCCCTTTTCCCTTTTCTTATTCTTCGACTCTCATCCCCTCCTTGACTCGACTCATACACCACCCTAGCCTTCCCTTGGGATCAAATAAATCGACACCTGGTACTCCCAGGCAAAGTGCTACTACGATAGTTCTATGCGCTTGCAGAATCTCCTCCTGGTAGATTGCATTCTCGCTAGCTAGCTCCTACTAGTGTCAGGATTGACAACCCCATTTGGCATTAGTAGATAGATGCTTTAGCTTCACTCCTTTAGGTATAGTGACTGGACTTGCTTCAAGCATTTCTGGCGCCGTTGTCAGGGATAGACTCCATAGTCTACTCCTAGTCACGACGTTGGCAAGTGTCAACAAGCATTTCTGGGCCGTTACCGGGGATAGTGCCTAGCTCTATCTTTAGTGAAGTTAAGAACTACCAACAGTCCGCTAAGGGACTGTGCAGCAAAACCTCTTACACCCGGCTCACGATCGTATTGAGGACGACTGGAACCGTGACGGGCACGACCACCACCCCGTGGTCTAGCTGCCTGGGGCCTAGCCACCTGAGGGGGTGCACCTCCAGGTCTAGCGCCCTGCCTCTGAACTCCTCGACCTTGTACACCATGGAGAGGTTGGTGCCTGGCCTAGTTGTTCAGCTCCAACTCCTTCCTAGCGTCTCTCTTCCTTCAAAAGCAAAACTTAGCTAGGTGACCCTCATGGTGATAGTACTCGCACTAGAACCTCACCACTCTCTTGGGTTGTTGGTTCCTATGGTTGCGTGGGTTGTGCACTCTAGCCGGCTGCTTGCCTCTCAGAAGGGGTTCACTAGAGACGTCAGGAAGGGTGTCAAGTGTGTTCCTAAGATAGTTAGGTTTGGGAACCCACACTTGCTTGCGAGGTGGAGCCTTGGGAGGTTCATCAAGGATGCCATCCTTGGTGATAGGCTTGGGAGGCTCAGGTGGGGTGATCTTGATAAGCTTAGGGATAGCGGATGGCTTTTCACTAGGGCTCACTGCACTAAACTCACCGATCTTGCCAAAGCTACTAACGCCCTTCCCACCTAAAGCAAAGCCTACTCCCGAGCAATGAGTTCCCCTCTTGAACTGACTGATCATCATGCCCAACTGCGGCTCACTGCATGACACCCAACTCAGGATGGATCGAAGGTATGTGTTTTCCTCCTTGGTTTGCATCCTGTCATGCCGACAGTTGGCAATCTCAAGCTCCATCCCCACGCATCGCTCATATGGAGCGGACAAGGTGCTAACTGAGCTGGCCTTCATGGCTTCAGCGAGCCTAGCATTAACTTCTGCCAACTCAGTTCGCAAGCTAGGACAAAGCTTGCACGCAGCCAACAAAGAAGTCCTCGCCTTCACTTCCTCCAGCTCCTGCTTCAGAGAGGCACACACACATGACACTCAACCATCAAGTCTAGCCTACTCTTCAGCTCATCATACACATCGATCAAGGAGGCAACTTGGTTTGAATGGTGGAAAAGTTTGTCATGTGTGTGGTGCACTCATCACACTCGTCCTCATCAGTCACCCTCACATCAGACTTAGCAGACTCAAGCTCCTTAAGCGCCTCATTCATCTTGGCCTTAAACTCATTGCGCTATCGGATAGCAAGCTTGAGTTTCTTCTCCAAAGCGAAGACTAATTCAGCAAGGCCATCACGCTCATCAGTGAGACGATCGACAAGAGAAGAGGCTGATACCTCGGAAGTGTTGTCATCATCGTCGTTATTGGCGTCATCAGCGTCCTTAGCCTAGCACTTGCGATCCTCTTCATCCAAGGCCATGGTGCAGAAGCCCTTGGAGGAGTTGCCGAAGAAGCAGAGTCATTGAAGCGATCTTTTGTCTTGTGCTCGGACCCATCGTCGCTGGAGTCGCTGTCGGAGGTCTTGTCTCCATCGCTCATGGTGGCGAAGAGAGCACGCCGACCAGCGTCGAAAGCCTTCTCCACATCCTCCCGGCGAAAGCTGTCCTTCTTCTTCTTCTCGGTCTTGTACTCCGGCTTGCCCTTGCGCCTGGAGTTGCGAGTCTTGCCGGAGGATTTCTTGTTGTTCTTGGGGCAGTTTGCGATGAAGTGATCTGGATCACTGCACTTGTAGCAGCCCTCATGTGCGCCACCACGCCGGCGATTCAAGCGGTTGTTGTGAAACCGCGAGAACTGGGTGATGATGAGGGCGAGCGCGTCGTCTCCCAATGCCTCCAACTGCTCCTCCGTAACTGCAAGCAAAGAGGACAAAATAAAGAGAGGAGGTGAAGCGTCAGCAGGAAAAACGATCCACCCTTGCCTGAGACCAAAGCCATGGAATGTGAAGATGGGTTCTTCAGCTTGGTCTGAGTCAGGTGATCGATCTCGGTGGACTTGAGCTTGCTGAACAACTTGTCCACGGTGAGGGTGTCATAAGATGGAGACTCTATGATAGTCGACACCTTCACCTCCCATACCCTCCGATCCAGGGTGTATAGCAACTTGAGAGCCCTCTCATGATCGCCATAGGGTAGGTTAGCCCGATTGGCACGCATCTTGTTCACAATCATTTGGAAACGAGCGAATATAGCGTCAATCGTCTCTCCCTCTAACTGAACAAAGTTCTCATACTCGCGCTTGTACGACTCGAAGAGTCTGGTCTTGACCTGAACGATCCCCTCGTGCTAGCTCTGAAGCTTCACCAGATCTCATGCCGTCTCAAGCTCAGAGACACGCTCAAACTCAGGAAGGGAGATGTTGGCCAAAAGAGCGTTACGAGCCTTGGAGTTGGCCTCGTGTTGGTCAACCTAGACCTGACCCACACGAGCCGCAAGGACCTCGTAATCAGTGTTCTCGCATATCTCCCAAATGGAAGAACTGATGCTACAGAGATAAGCACGAATCTGAATCTTCCAATAGGGATAGTTCGTCCCATCGAACCAGGGAGCCTTGCCATTCCCTCGATCCATGTCGCCCTTAGGATCCGAAACCGATTAAGGTAGAGAAGATGATTAACCGGCTCCGATACCAATTGAAGGACCGAATCGGCGACCAAAGGGGGGGTGAATGGGAGCCTCAAATTCAACTCGTGAATCAATTGGCCCTAGTCCCAGAAAATCACCCAAAAGCGAAGACTCGAAACAACTGATGAGTTCACGTCCTACGAGTAGGTGGATACCCTAGGAGATGTCCTAGTGGTACAGCGGAACCCCCGGAGAAACACCAAAACCAAGTGCCAAAGTTCCAAAACAAAACTACACAGTCTGCAGATTCACGGACTGTCCGGGGTCAGGGTCCCGGACTGTCCGGTGTACGCCGGACTGTTCGACACTGGGAGTCCGGACTGTCCGCCAGCAAATGATCAGAAACAGAACTGATCTGATACAGTTCTGGACAAGTCCTGGACTGTCCGTGGGTTTGTACCACGGACTGTCCGCCGTTCACTCGACAGTGACCAGTCAGGGGGCTGCGCCTGACTAACTCTGCAAAGTCCCGACGCGCGGACTATCCGCCGTCAGGTCGCAGACTGTCCGCCAATACACAGAAAGCACAAAACTGCACGGGTTCAAAACCAAATTCGATTTGATCTCAACCAAATTGAAAGGGACTTCGATCAAACTCCTCCCAGATGTTCCTCTACGTATTGGGGTGCTAATCCTAAGAAATCATCGCACCAAACCAAGTCAATCACGAGAAATTTGAGGATCACTGGGAAAAGGGGAAGAACGAAGAACGAACACGAAATCAGCCCGATCTATGTCGTTAAGAGGTTAGGGAAGAATTCCTTCGGTGAAAAGAAGGAGTTCACGACATAGAACAAACTGATTCAAGTAGAATCAAAAATCATCTCTCGGAGAGGGAGAATGAGGCAAATCTCCGGGAGATGGAAAACCGAAACGTGAAGAACACGAACACAGAACGCGATTCGATTCAATTTCAGCCGAAATTCCTCCACACGAGGAGACAACGAGAATACGGTCTCGTTTCCTCAAAAGATCCAAATACACAGAGGTATGATTCCCATCTCTGCGGATCACAGGCAGCGAGGTATGATTGGAACCTAAGCGAGGGCTAGAGAGAGAGAGCTCAGGAAATAAATGCTGCGAGGATAGAGGGAGAGGAGGGGTGCCTCCCTTATTTATAGCCTAAAACAATAATCCCCTTCTACCCCTAGATACAAGCGCGAAGCGGCCAACCCTAGGGGTATCCCGGTCCAACTCTGCTGGTAGTTGATCCGACGGCCACGCGCCTTTCTCATCCTTAGCTTCGCCTCGACGCAGGCCTCAGGATGCCGCCACGTGCCGTCCAGTCGACCGCCACGCCTTCCTCGTGGATAGCTTCGTCTCCGCGCCAGCCTCTCCACGCCGCCACGCGTCGACCATCCTTTTTGCGGACCTCCCCTCGGTTTTGAGGCCGAAACCGGGAAACCTGGGCCTTCCCCTGGTTTTGAGGCTAAAACCGGGAAACCTGTCCTCCGGCTGAATTTTGTGGCCCAAACTCAGAAACCCGGGAGCCCAGGTTTTGAGGCCCAAACCTGAAAACTGTCCTCGCCGAGTTTTGAGGCCCAAACTCGGAAACTGGCCACCCCGAGTTTTGAGGCCCAAACTCGGAAACCGTCGAGGGTAGTTTTTCGAGGCTAAACTACCAAACCCGCGCCATAGACGGGATGTGGTTCGCACACCCCGAGTTCCAGCACCGATGTCGGAGCATGTCCAGCCTCCACGCCGGGCACAGTGCATTCGCCTTCCTTCTCGGCCTCCCGCCAAGTGTCACGACGCCATCACCTTCGTCCCGACTCGGCCAATGCACCGAACATCCCCATGTGCTCTTGCTTGCCGATGCCATGTGCCAGCTACCACAGCTGGTCCTCAGGTCTCCCAGTCCGTCAGTCCAAGCCTCACTTCCGCCCTGCACCGCTCCCGGTCCGTCGGTGCGACATGTCTCTACTTGACCTTCACCTCACCTTCGACCACTGTCTCCGAGCTCCACACCTGCACATCAACACAGCCAAGAGACATGTTGCCCATTGACCGATCACTCATCACTCAGGAAGGGAACCACAAGGGCACATATCAACCTTGTGTTTACAGATAAAAATAAGAAAGTCAGATTGATTTCAAAGAGCCGATGAGAAAATATCAAGATCAGCTAATGCAAGAAGAAACATACCTAGCGCGATGCTGAGGACGACGATAGGAGTCCACTTCCTCCTCTACAGGATGTTTGTTGTGGTTAGGATTTGCCATCGGTGAAGGAGGAGAAAGAGAGGGTTTTACCTGTGAGGAGGAAAGGCTATTGGAATGGAAGGTGAAGACGACAAATGATTATGCTTTGAGTACGGATGAAAGTGAAGGCAGAGTTGGGATTTATACTAAAAAATCAGTCTTCGAAGGCGAAAAGACGTCGTTTTGTACTATGCATACAGAGTAATCGAGTGGGGTGTTAAATCATGGTACGGTTCCCGAGAAGGAGTAGCCGTTTCACATTGGTCAATCGAGATATTGCCTGATGAAGAATCTTTTGAGCCATAATCATTTGAAATGCCAAAGGATGGTGAAGGAAGAAAGAAAAGGACTCAAATTTCGGAATGAAATAAATTTCTTCCCAAAATTGGGGGCATGTGTTTACACCAGATTTTGGACTAGAAAAATTGTTATTTTGTGGACACAAACGGCTGGTTTACTAAAAAAGAATCGGACAGAAAAATAAAAGAAGCCTGCTTAGGTCCAGACACGATCAGAAGAAGTCATGTGGACTGGGTATGATGGGCTTTGAAGACGTATCGGGCTCAACCAAAGAGTTCGGGTCCGGATTGACATTTTATCAGTATGTATCCTAGTCGTGTTAGAATAGAAGTCTGCCGGGTTATAAATAGCTAGAAACCCGATTTTTGTAACGATATATCAAATCAATCAAACACATCGGCCACCGGCCAAAACCCTAGGAGTAGGAGTAAGATAGAACTCGGCGGAACCTTCAACTAGGCAGGGCTGCATCGGCTAGACCAACCTCCAGTTTGCTTGTATGTTTCACCAATGGCTCGTGTTATTGTTCAATAAGGCTGTATTTGGCATCGACCAAACTCTTGTTTAGCTATGGCATGGGTTAGTTATCGGTTTAAGTTTGTCTTTTGTAAGACTGTCTGAACTCTGATCAATCTCTTACTTTAGTCGATCTTGACTAGTTATCGGCTCTATTAGTTTTGGCAAGCTAATAGGTTCATTAAGTTATCGATGTTGTTTATGCTTTTTAATGTTTTATTTAGATTTAAACAATATCTTGCCCAATCAAGATTGACAAACTAGCTTAAGCTTAAATGTTGTTTAGTTTCGGCTATCCAAAGGCTTTACATGCTTACACCAAGAAAAATAGCCGTTCTAAGCTTCTCATCGACTATTTTGTCAATCTTGATTGTTACATGCTGTGCGTTCGAGATATTTGATAAAATCATGGTTTGATCTAAGAAACAAATAGATTTGATCTGACATGTTTATCACGACTGTATTTCCGAATCCCACTGATACGCATGATAGGTTAAACCCACTTGATCTTGAATCAAATGATAGTTTTAACGGATAGCTCTTGTTCGTGCTTCATGTACCCTGTATCGGCTAAAGTAGTCGATCCAGTTATGCTTCCCTCATAATGTATAATTTTAAGTGGTCTGAAATCAATGGATCTGCTTGTTGTATCGGACGTAATTTAGCTTGGTCATCATTATGGCTGTATGGAGACACCCCACTGTTGATGTTCAAGTTACTTTATCGATCTATTTGTTATTATGGCTGCATGGAAACACTCCACTGTTAACAAATAGAACTACTTATGCAATTAGTCGATCTATTGATTTCATGCCGTTTAAATGTATACATAGATCTTTGTCTTATATACATGTTTAAGCTTATCGTCTGTTCTTTATTCTAATTTCTTTCTTCACATATACAATGGTTGTTTCACTTCAAATATTGTCAATGTTTCAACCTTCTCTTGGGAGTTGACTTTGTAGTCAATGTCCTGTAACAATGGCTATATCAGAGCCGTATAATTTGGAACTGTCTGGCATCAAACAGGCAGATTCCACAATTTGACGCTTTTTCTTTTCCTTGTCAATTACAGGTCAAATTGACTGGCACGTCTGAAGTCGTTCTCACCAAGATTCGATACTGCCATCTCGTGAAGGTCCAGGAGGTCAAGACCTTGCTCTGCACGGCCTCTGAGGACCGTGGTCGAGTGTGTTGGCACCTTGGTCAAATTTTTGCGCCAACAGGTGGCTAATCATGGTAGACGGTGATAACCACAGATCTACATGCCATCAAAGAAAAAGAGAAGTAGAGATACAAAGAGGTCCGAAGACAAAGGTTGATGTAACACCCTGATTTAAATTTTCCCCAATTGAATTAAATTAATTAGAAATTAAATAGGTTGGTTTATTTATTAGTGGAGGAAAATAAAATTTATTTATCATCGTCATGTTGCATTCATGCCATTGCATATATTTTATTGAGTGGAAATTAAATTTATTAAAACCCGTATAGGGCGAATCAGTTTTATTCTATTTAGAAAAGAAACAAATGGTTTATAAAAGTTTGATAAATTTTCAAACTCAAAGTTTTGTTTGGAAAACCTAGGGAAAATATTTGTAAAGTTTTCAAGAGCTATTTGATTTCAAACTGTTTTAAGAATTGGAGTTCAAATGAATTTGCAAAAGCTTGAAAAAGAGAAAGGAAAAGAAAATAAAAAGAAAATGGCAAGGATCATGTTCTCCTCTTTTTCCCTGAGCTAGCCCATTCCCCTCCCACTCCCAATGGCCCTCTCTCTCTTTCTCCCATTCAGCCAGCCCAACCCACCCCTCCTCTTTTTCCCTTGGTCCAGTGACCGCGTGGGCCGAGACCCTGCCGCCGGCCCAACCACACTCACCCGCACTCCTTCCTCTCTTCTCCGCGAGCCGGCCCGGCACCAAGCCAAGCGCGCTGGCCACCAGCCCACTCGCGTCACTCGGCCCGCGCCGCCACGCTGTGCGCGTACGCTCCCTGCTTCATCCTCCTTGAGTCACCGACACCTGGGCCCCGAGTGTCGTCGCTCTCCTCTCAACTCCCTATCCCGCCCTTCGCACTGCGCCACCCTCCGCCCGGGACCGATCCACAGTAACAGCAGCGCCGTAGCCGCCACCCCTCCTCACCCCTCGCTCTACAAGTAGGATACCTCACCGCTCGTGCTTGCCGTTTCCCTACCCTAAACCCTCGTTTCCCCTTTCCCGGACACCTTCGACGCCATCGCCATTGCCAAGCGGGGTCCGAGCTCGGGTTCTCCACCGCGTGTCTGCCGGCGCCTTCGTTCTCCACTTCGCTGGCATCGCAGAAACCCGATGCACCCGAGGGAACCGATCACGGTGGGAATCGGCACCAGGAAGGCCACCTCCACGACCTCGCCCAGCCGTCACCTCGGGAAGCTACTGTCGCCGTCGTCCTGCCCTTTTCAAGATGCCTCCGACACCAAGGACACCGCCATTGAGCCCGCTGTAAGCACTGCCTCCGATCCCACCCCTTCGTGCAGTCTCTACGACATTGTAGGCTTATCAGAGCGAGCACAGCGAGTGTGTCCATGGCGCCGCCATCCTCCGCTGGCCACCGTCGCGTCCAACGCCACCGGCGTTCGCCTCATCGCCCCGCGACCATCCATTTCACGATCTGTGGCTTAGATTAGAACGTGCCCTCGAACCGGTATACATCGGTGGTGGACCTCACCCACCGCACAGGCGCGCCGCGGTGCACGAGCACGTGGTGCACCACACCCAATCCTGTGAGGCCGCGTGGCACACGGTCAGCAGGTGCGCCGGCCGGCCGAGCCATCTTGCAAAAAGCCCCTTGACGATTTCGTGAATGAACCCGCACTCCAAAGAACCTGTTCACTGAGTCTTACAGATCTTACATCCTAGCCCCCGATCTTTTGCATAAACGAGGCCCGGTCCTGCGCCATTTTCCTTTCAAATTTGTTTTATTTTAAATGCAAAATCGAGTTCAACAAATTTACAGAATTGCCACTGCATTCAAAAGCTCATAACTTTTAATTCCGTTTCGACCCATTCAACTTGCGTTAGTTTCATAATTTCGTTCTCTACGCAGTAGATCCATTTGTTTACTGTTTGGTGTACTGTTATTTATTTTGTTGTATTGTGCCATGTATGTTGCTTGGGCCAGAGAGTGCGGAGTTCGAGGACGCTCCCATCTATTCCTGCGATCCTACAGATTCGACCCAGCCCGCAGGCAAGTGTTCTTGATCATCTTGCACCTATGTTTTATTTTTACTTTTGGTATTAGAGTAGAGTAGATCCAGTAGATGCATGCTTGTCATTAAATTGAATCCCATGTTAGGGTTTACTAGATTCTTGTATTATTTTCCTTGTCGCCTGTTTTGGGATGTTTGGGTAGATGTCTTGCTTAGCCCTGCAGTCATGGTTGGGATGGGAGATAAATATTAATAATCTTGATTAATGGACTATGAAACAATGTGGACTTGGTAATTTTGTAGCAACATGGTTATTAGGTAAATCCAGCAGGATATGGACCCGTATTGGTGGTTTTGTGCCGTGGGACTCGGCAACTGGTTTTGGTTTCTGGTTCTGGGCTCGTGCTAGATTTATCCTGCCTGGATCCCTAGGACCCGGTTCTTGGACAAGTAACCTGGCAAAACAGCGCAACCATGAGATCTGGATGGGCTGGACCTGGCTAATTAATTAGTTTTCTTCAAGTTATGCTACACGGGGGTTGTATAGTGGCTCAAGAGGGGTCCCTTTGGGTCGTTGACTTATGGACAGGGGAGAAACCTTAGAGTACGTGTAACATAGGCTTGAAGGGGCTTTGTAAAGGCCTTGCAGTGCAACCCGCTATGCACCTCGACAGTGTTTAGCGTGATGGGAACTGCACGACTCATGGGTAACGATGTGCAACCTTTGCAGAGTGTAAAACTGATATATGAGTCGTGCTCACGGTCACGAGCGGGATTGGACTTCTTCGAGATTAGTTGGTTACTGGTTACTTGTTCGGGTCATCTGATGGACTTCAGGTGTGGTTTGCCTGATGGACTTCAGGTGTGGTTGCTTGGTGTGACTCCAAGTGTGGTTGCTTGGTGGACTCCAAGTGTTGGTTGCTCGGTGTGACTCCGAGTGTACTTTGCTCAGTGCGACTCCGACTGTGGTTACTGTTATAGATGGAGACTATGGATATAACCTAGTAAAAAGGTGCATAGGAAATAAGAATTAATAGGATGTGTTGCTTTAGGCGCTTGAGTCAAACTGAGCCAGCCTACCTTTGTTAATAGCCTCATAAGAATATATTTCCTACACTTGCGGAGTACATTTTGATGTACTCACCCTTGCTCTTTGAGCCCCCTGCTACCCCACCCAGACGCCGGAGTCTACGACGCTGTTGGTATAAATTAATGCACACTCTACTTTATCCGCAAGCGCACAGATAAAATCTACTGATGTAACTTCATCGGAGTAACCTAGTTTTAATATCCAACCCAAAGGAATGGATAGAGTTAAGCCTCAAAGTCTAACCCCTGAGTAGCTAACAAGGACGGAGAATCTAGAAGTATAGAGGGGATCACTAAGGTTGTATAAATCTAATTCAAGAGTGATGTGTTTATATTGTTCTTAGTGGGAAAGTTGCCACAAAAGGTCACAAACAATGTATGAGTCTTTTATGCAAATGTATACTCCTACTGAGCCTACACACGGGTAAGTGGACTATAGAAGAATCAACAACGCTATAAGAGTTACCCTTGCGAACAACCACTACTACCGGCATTATAGGAGGCATTTATGAGCTATCAAGTCTAAGCACCACGCTTACACTATCCAACTACTCTAACTCTAGAATGACTAGAATCAAAGTACTCAAAAGAGAGTCATAAACCTTAAGAATAACAAGAACAATGGCTCAAACTTAACTATAGATGTTGATTACTGAAACAATCGCTGAAGCAAGTTGAAGATAAACTTGAATCCGCAGGTACAAGATGAAGAAGTTGATCCAACAGGCCGGAGCTCCTTCTTGATCTCTTCCTCTCTCTCTCTCTTCTAGTTCTAGTATAAGACTAGATTCTAAACCTAAACTAGAGGGGTAACTAGTCTTCTACTTGAAAGCTGGCTCTTGAAGTCTTCTTCTAGGGTTTCTGAATGAGGCGTAGACTTTTCTGAAGAGGGACTTGATCTACCTTGGGGTCTGGGGGCCTGTTTATATAGCCTGAGGGATCAACCGCGACCGTTAGATCAAACCGACTTCACGTAGGGCTGAGATGGATCCTCAAAGGCGGTGGAGGAAGCTTCCAAAAGACGAAGGCCAGCGGGCCCAGGGGGAGACCGACCGGTCTAAAGGTGGGACCGGTCGGTCCCACCTGGCGGCCTCTCGGGGTGTCCCGCCTCGTGGTGTCCTCTAGGTCCTTTTGGAATATTCCTGACGTGTCGGTTGCGTTATCTCGTGTTGGTTTCCTTCTAGGGGAAGCAATCATTGCTGGTTTTCCTGTTTAGTCCCTGCAGAATCACAATCCACCAAAACTCGTGGAATATTGTCAATTAAAACCCTAAACCTTTATTGGTGGTTGAATTCATGCCCTTTTCATATTTATTTATCCTTTAATTTTGATAGATAACCAGTGTCAACAACTCCCCCAAACTTACCTTTTGCTAGTCCCTTAGCAAAACCAAAACTTAACAATGGATCAGGAGTTGCTACAATATCTTCACTTCCAACAAGTATACCTGCTGTTAAACAAAAATTCTCTGAAATATATTATGTTATTCTTCATGGGGCTTATTACTTTTACCTTAGATCTTGAGTAATTGAAAGATTGAACGATCAAATCAAGCACTATGTTTCTAGTTCTTTCACTTCACCTTTATCCCAGTGTTTTAATTGATTTTCAAAAGCTTTAATACATGTGTTGTCAAATTAAACAATGGATCCAAAGAGAAAGTCAACCAACCATTGAATAAAGAAGTGCATGTGTATGGAAAAATGGAGTCGGATGCTCTTTTGAATATACTCACTCTCTTCTGTTTATCAGAGACATATGACTATTAGGCTAATTCTACTGTAGGGCACGTGCCCATTTTTTCTGATTTTTTTCTTTTCGAGGTTCCGGACACTTGTCCCTTTTTATTTCCTCAGGATCTATCTTTTTGAGGTTTCAGACACTTGTCCCTTTTATTTCCTCGGATCTCCTTTTTTTTCTTTTCTCTTTTTTTCTCTTTTTTTTAATAGTCACATGCTTCCAACAAACTTCTGAGAGGGTAGCAACAGATAATTATGAGCATTTATGCGAAAGATGGATGAAATGTGTAAGTGATCTCAATTCAATGGCAAGATAACATCTCACAGGGTCACAAAGCTTAATTTAACTCAATGCAATCATTAGTCATATTCATATTTAGAAATCTCCAGAACTTTAGTGTTGTTTAGAACAAGATAATAGCAGCTCGGATCATCACATGTCATATCCCAATTACCTAGACCTTAGATCAAGTATTTTCCAACCATGCATTTAATTTTATTTTAAGGCATCATTATTAATTAGGAGAACTCATGCTTTGAAGGCTAGGTACTTGAAAGAAATTAGATAGAGCAACTATTCATCATTTCCATGCAAAAGATTAGAGAGGGAGGGTTCTGTTTTAGTCATCAACTTCTTAAAGCACACTATTTTATTTATTTAATCTAACACACTTTAAGATATAAAATAAAAGCTAATAATAATAAAAGTAGTAGTAATAATAATAATAAAGACATACCTGAATCGCGAAGATAACGGGGGGTGCGTCTCCCCCAAGCTGGTTCCCTAAATAGCGTTGAGCCTTCATGTGCCCATATATTTTTGTCTCTTTTTTAATTAATGGTGAGCCTTCATGTGCCCACATATTTTTGTTCTTTTCTTTTTAAGGGTGAGCCTTCATGTGCTCACACATTTTATTTATTATTTTGAATTTGTTTATAGAATGAAAAACTTAAGAGCATAAAGATACTTACGTGATACATGGGGGTGCCTTCCCCCAAGCTGAATGTTGACGTAGTCGTTCGATCTTGCAACGTAGTAGACTGGCAGTGGATATGTCCTTCCTCTATTTGAGCTTTGGTTGATGTTGATGTTTGTTGAGACAGTGCTCTAACAGTGGATGGAGCATTCACTTGCTCGTCAGCTTTTCTTGGCCTTTCAAATCCTGTGAAACTCGAATAGACAACAAAACTTGTGGAACAGATTAAGCGTTAGTGGGTTGGCCACTTAAGCCTTAGTTGTCTAGAATTTCAGTAAGATCTCTTTCTCAATATTTTTGTATTTTATATTTTCATGATGCAAGAGAAAAAATGCAACAAGATGAATGTATGCATATTTATTTTTATTATTTTTATGTCGCCATGATGAACATTCCCGTGGGTTTTTACACACGATAGAATTATTCATATGAGGCTTTATGGTCTATGATGTAGTGTAACAAATGCAATATTTTTATTTTGTTTTCTAATGCAATGCAGAAATTAAAATGTTTGTGAATTAAATATGATGATGCAAGAAATGGTTATGGATTAAATATGAGAAATATGCAGCAAAGTAAATATAAAAATAACTACTGATTTTTACCTTTTGGTGAATGTTCGGATATTTAGATCCGACGAACCGGACCTTCCCTTGGTTCAGACCTCCCAAGGTATGTTAGACGTTTGGAAAGTTGTTATTGATTGTACCTCTTAGGTGCAGACATTTTCTACCATACTTTCTTGGTCTGAGTCTTCACTTCCTATGGTTCACTGTCTTGAGGTTTCTCTCCTTTCTTTTCTGGGACAGTGTCGATAGCTTCTTCTTCGTGATTGTCCTCTCTATTCTTGATAGCTTGTCTTCTTTGGCATTGAGAGCGGTTTTTTTCACTTCTATCCTTCTTGAGTGCCTCATTGGGTATGTAGTTGATGAAGTAGCATCGTACCTTTTCTATAGGAAAGTGAAAATGGATTTCCTCTTGTAGATGATTGCACTTGTAGCGTAGAGGAATGGTCTTTCTAGGATGAGATGGACATCATTGTCTTCTCTCATGTCGAGGATCAAGAAGTCTGTGGGGACTTCATGACCTCTAATTCTGACTATGACGTCTTTCATCATTCCTTCTTGTTTATGCCTCTTGATATGGTGTCACTCATGTCATTTGTTCGTCCAACAATTTGAAGTGAAGCGTTAATTATGGACGCTGGCAGCATCTTGCTCAGTGTGCATGTTCTTGTAGATCTAGGACCTTCACTCTGTAGAATTTGGGAGTGACTTCTCCATATTTTGCTCAAGAGTGTGTCCTGCTCATAAAAACAAGGTAGAGATCAAGTGCATGGGCTCTGTTGGTGGAAAAACACCAACAAAACCAAAAGTTTTGTTTATTCCCCTCTAACCTTAGGCACATTGCACAAGACAAACTTGTTGTTTATGTGTCCTATTCAATCTTAACATGAGTGATAGGATCAGAGGATGAGCATGAAAGTAGCATCTTAAAATATTTAACAAATCAAATTACTTAACCCAAGGAAGGATAATCTATGCATAAAGTGTCGATCATCTTCCAAAGGTTAGATGCACAACATTTTGGCTCATTTAGTTAAGACAGTGAGATTCAAGAGAGTAAAGCTAGGAACAAAGATCAAAGGACTAAACATGTTGAGTTGATTAGGTTGGATTAAATGAGGTGCAATTTAAACATGTTTTGTTCTTTATTTATGTTCATACCAGAATCAAAGAGAAACTTTTAAAGTGATGGTCACTTACCTTGAAATGTTACTTTGTCATTGAAGAGTGATTGTGTCAAACCTCCTTGTGGAAGCTTCTCTTGTCTAGCTGGTTGTTGTTTATGAATGGCTTGTCTTCTATTGTTTGTCTCACAGTGTGATTGAGAGGAGGAAGATCACAGTGGAATCATCTTTAGAGGTATTGACCTTCCTTCTCTTGTGTCGACTTATCAGTGAAGGCGCATTATTCTTCGAGTATGCTGACTAGGATCCTCTCTCTTGCTTGTATCAATTTTGTACTATGAGGATGTAGGGACAGTTCCGCATTCTTCCCTTGTCAACCTTTCTTGTTTTCTCTTTAATTATTGGGTTGACAGGAGACTTGAAATTAGAGCTACTACTCGAGTGCCTCTATGATAGTCTTTGTCTTTTAATGTCACAATTGAGACTTGTTCTCTCAATAGTGTCTAGATGATGGAGATCTTATCGGCTATTTTTCTTGATTTGCTGGCTCAGGTACTATCTCTCCATCTTGTAACTCTTGTGGTGCAGTGGCTTCATCCTTCATGATGCCCTCCTCAATTCTTGGCAGTTGGTTCTCCCTTTGGCGTCTTCTCTTGGTTCTCTTTGGCTGCTCATAAGTAATGTAGATATTAAAGATGCAGCGAAAGATCCAAAAGTTGACTTCTCTAGGTTCGGCAAAGATGATAACATTGATGATGTTGAAGAACGGTCTTCCAAGAATGAGTGGTGGATCATACTCCTCTTCTTGACTGGGGCAGCATCTAGTGGTTTGTACTGATCAAAGTGGTGAGTAGGAGATCGATATGTCTTGAAGCTGAATTTCTCCTTCCCCCCTTTGATTGTGAAATACATCTAGACAACAGAATTGTCTCTCCCAGGCTGGCTTGTGATGTAGATAGACTCCCAACAACATGTTCATGTGTTTGACTTGTAGATCTTGCTATTGTTGTAGTGGTACCATCTTGTCTCCCAAGCTAGCTCTTGATTAGAAAAGAGGATAACTTCCCACCTCTTGTCTTGATGTCTTGGGCAATGATGATTGCAGGCATAGGTTGTCTCATATGAGGTAAGTTGCATCCTGTTTGTCATCAGCGCCCAAGCAAGACTCAAAGCTAGGCTAGCACCATTTGTGATCTGAGAGTAGGTTTGTGTGTCTATGGTTTGGGTTTTGGATCTTCAATGTTCAGACCAAACCATGGATGAACAAAATCTCTCTCCTGCATAACGTTAGTGGATATATATACCCGAAGGATTGCAAGAATTTGAAATATGGGTTGTTATCCATAACTTATGTATTTTGCATCTATGCTAATAAAAGATGTTTTTAGGATTATTTTAGCATAGACTAGTATTTTATGTGTTGGCTGTACTTTAACATGATTCAAGGCAAAAGACAACTTGCAGTAGAAGACAAAATAAATAAACTTTGATACTCACAGTTCTTTCATACATGATGAATGAGCTGAGTCTTCATTGTGCAAGAGTTGTTAAAGTTCATGTGTCTCTTCATCTTCAATGTGAGTTCATCTCCGGACTTTCCCAAATTAATAATGAAAGTTTTCCTGCAGGGGTTAATCCAACAACATATCCAATATCTACTATAGCATACTATCAATTCAGAAATCAACCTAGACACCACGTCTAATTTGATCTAGGAAGACATTTTAACCTAAGCACCATACTTAATTTAAAAGCCTTTAAAGGTTAAATCAGCACACCTTTTAGCTCAAGAATCAAACCAGACACCTTGTCTTACTTTAATTCATGAAAACAGTTAAACTAAGCTCCATGCCTAATTTAAAAGGTGTATGATAATACTTCAAAACCAAAGAATATACTATAGCAAATAAAGATAACATGAAAGCATTGTAGAGATTTATTCAGATGGTGATGAAAGAGTATGATTAGTATATGAGCATATCCTAAAGGTAGGGACAACCAACATAGCAACATGGCAAGAAATATTCTTAGAAAGTCTATTCCCCAAGCTTGGATTTTGCACAAATCAAGATTGGATGAATGTAATTTAATGTTGCTTGATGATTGGTGGGACATACCTTGTGTTTGTTGTTCCTTCGTTCTTTTCTGCTCCAGACCTGGAAAGGTTAGTGACAAGAATACCCAAAGGAATATTTTCATAATTATATTTCTATGCTCATTACAAGGATAGTGCAGCAGAAAGGTAGGCATAGCCCATAACCAAGTATTATGATGGGGTATAAGGATTCTACTGGTTATAGCTTGCTCATGGGGTAGTGATAGATAAGAGTCGAATTCAAAAACAACATTCATAAGAATGAAAACAAAAATAATGAAAAGACTGGGACAAAAAGGAAAAAGATAAAAGTATGATTACAAGGTTAGACTAAAACTTAAGATGATCTACCGTCCCTGGCAACGGCGCCAGAAATGCTTGTTGGTATAAATTAACGCACACTCTACTTTATCCGCAAGCGCACAGATAAAATCTACCGATGTAGCACTTCACCGGAGTAACCCAGTTTTAATATTGAACCCAAAGGAACGGATAGAGTTAAGCCTCAAAGTCTAACCCCTGAGTAGCTAACAAGGACGGAGAATCTAGAAGTATAGAGGGAATCACTAAGGTTGTCTAAATCCAATTCAAGAGTGATATGTTTATATTATTCTTAGTGGGGAAGTTGTCATAAAAGGTCACAAACAGAGTATGAGTCTTTTATGCAAATGTATACTCCTACCGGGTAAGTGGACTATAGAAGAATCAACAAAGCTATAAGAGCACCCTTGCGAACAACCACTACTACCGGCATTATAGGAGGCATTTATGAGCTATCAAGTCTAAGCACCACGCTTACACTATCCAACTACTCTAACTCTACAATGACTAGAATCAAAGTACTCAAAAGAGAGTCATAAACCTTAAGAATAACAAGAACAATGGCTCAAACTTAAATATAGATGTTGATTACTGAAACAATCGCTGAAGCAAGTTGAAGATAAACTTGAATCCGTAGGTACAAGATGAAGAAGTTGATCCGACAGGTCGGAGCTCCTTCTTGATCTCTTCCTCTCTCTCTCTTCTAGTTCTCGTATAAGACTAGGTTCTAAACCTAAACTAGAGGGGTAACTAGTCTTCTACTTGAAAGCTGGCTCTTGAAGTCTTCTTCTAGGGTTTCTGAATGAGGCGTAGACTTTTCTGAAGAGGGACTTGATCTACCCTGGGGTCTGGGGGCCTGTTTATATAGCCCTGAGGGATCAACAGCGACCGTTAGATCAAACCGACTTCACGTAGGGCTGAGATGGATCCTCAAAGGCGGTGGAGGAAGCTTCTAGAAGATGGAGCCCAGCGGGCCCAGGGGGAGACCGACCGGTCTAAGGGTGGGACCGGTCGGTCCCACCTGGCGGCCTCTCGGGGTGTCCCGCCTCGTGGTGTCCTCTGGTGTCCTCTAGGTCCTTCTGGAATATTCCTGACATGTCGGTTGCGTTATCTCGCGTTGGTTTCCTTCTTGGGGAAGCAATCAGTGCTGGTTTTCCTGTTTAGTCCCTGCAGAATCATAATCCACCAAAACTCATGGAATATTGTCAATTAAAACCCTAAACCTTTATTGGTGGTTGAATTCATGCCCTTTTCATATTTATTTATCCTTTAATTTTGATAGATAACCAGTGTCAACAGACGCGGAGCAGGAGTACCCAGAAGACGGTGGATATGACCCCGATGACCTGTACTAGGATGGCGCAGCCCCCGGTCGACCTTCTTGTGGAGATGGCGTCCAGTTTCCGTGAGTCTACATTAGAGTTAGACTGAGAGTGTGTACTTTTCTTTTGGACCCAAGGGTCATTTTTTGTAATAATGTTTGAGATATTAATAAAAGCATTGTTTTGATATTTACTTTGATGTCGATATATGTATGAAAATTGATCCGAGCATACATATATTGTGCTCCAATTTTGTTCTTAAAATTGGGGTGTCACATTGATGGGACATGATTCCCAATCTTCTATCAAGTTCGAGATAACTATCTATTTGGTGGAGAGCGACATACCAATCCGGCTTTAGATCATAAAGACCCAAACTTTGCAACTTAGCACCATGTCTCCTCTTTTTATCAACCGTGTCACAAGCCGGTTGACCTCATCAAGATGGCTAATCCTTGCAGTGAATCGAAGAACACAAGAAAAAACAAGATAATACGCAACTCTATAGTGACAATTGCAGATGTATGATTAAGAACTCGAATGTAGGGGTTTCACAAGCCAATAACGACGACTGTTCAATGACAGGTTGATCTAAAGCAAAACCCAAAACCAAACGTGGGTGACAACTACAAATTATATAGACTAAGGGGCGTTAAAGGACCCATACTCACGTCCCTAAGGTGTCCCTAAGGTGACAACTACAAATTATATAGACTTAGGACTCAATGAATAGGTAACTATCCAAGATGATTCTCCATGATTAATATAAAAATATTATTTATTAGTTGCAAAGTACACCAATTTGCAAACAGTTCACAATAAAAGTTTAGTGTATATGATCATCACATACTATAATATTGCTATTCAAGAGTAAAGCTTATCTACACACACAACATGTCATATGTCCGACACGAGTAAATCGTCAGACGCCTCCTGCAGGGCCACATAAGTTTTTTTACGTCTCGTTTGCTGTGAGTTATTTTATTAAAAAACACTCATCCTTATCTCCCTCGCGCTTCCAGTGGCCACCGCTCGCTCATGTCATGTGGCTTGCAGGCCTCTCGCGCTCCTTTTGTTGTGCATGTCGGCTGCTCCCTCTCCCTGGTCGACGACGACGCCATCATCCACCCGGTCTTCTCCTCCCATCGCATGCACACCTCTCCCCCTGCACTCCATGGCAGCCGCTCCCACCACTCCATGATGGCTCAAGCAAGCACTTTGGCCTCCTCCCTTCGATAGATCTAGCCACGCGCCTCCCTACGAGTTATATGACCCTCCATGGCATCTCCTCCCCCAAGTAGTTGATATCTTTCCCATCGCATCCTCCCTATCCCTCACACCATGACTCCTCCACCCTGGCGTTGTCCTCCCACACCATGGCGACGCGCCTCCCTCGACATTGGCGTCCTCCTCCACAAGGAGCTCCGAACTCTGAAGGACCGAGAATGCACTAGCAAGGCGACCAGAGGGGGGTGAATGGGAGCCAACACAAATTCTTTCGAATCTCTGGCCAAATGTCCCAAAATCAACCCCCAAAAGCTACGACCAAAACTGTGATGCCCACGACCCTTGGAAGAGGGTGGATGATCCCTAGGATCACAACGAGGCACCACAAAGCGATAGCAAACCAAATGCCAAAAACGCCGGCTCGAGTTCGACTCCTAGAAACCAAGTCCCGAACGTAGATAGACGGCTACATCGAGAAATCTCTAAATACCTATGCTAACAAGTAGCAAAGATACCTAGAAAGGTTCCTTGGTCAACTCTAAGGCCAAACGACAAGTCCGGAAACAAAGCGAAGAAGCTGGGAGAGCAAACGCACAAAACCAGAAGCTTCAGCCGATTCGCGGACTGTCCGCCGGTGCGGTCTCGGACTGTCCGGGCTTACTGCGAACTGTCCTCCACAGAAGCTCGGACTGTCCGCCGGCCAAATGAACAAAACAGCAAGGTTGCTGAACGTCCCTGGTCGACTCTCGGACTGTCCGCAGAATTCAACTGCGGACTATCCGCAGGTCAAAAATTGCCAAGGCAGCCGGGGAACGTAGCCACTGATCTGGCTCACCCCCGATGCCCGGACAGTCCGCGGTACCAGGCGCGGACTGTCCGCGACCTTGCAGAGAGGGCGATTTTGGTCGCCCTTCTCTCAAAACTTCTCCAAATCGAATCAACTCACAATCCCACGTTCCCAAACTTGGAGAGGATGATCACTCAGTAGTTAGGAGACTATCCCCAAGAAATCATCCGCTCAAATCAACTCAAACACCGGGAAATCGAAAGGGGAGCAGTATGAACGAAAAAGTTCCACGAAAACGAAATCAACCCGATCTACTTGTTCGTGAGGAGTTAGATGAATTCCTTCGGTGGAAATGATCTCCTCACTATAAAGAACAAGTTGATTCAAACGGATTTCACAAAGATGCAGTAGAGAGGGAGATCGGGTGACGGGAAAATCACGGAGAAACGAAGAACGCGAAGAACACGAACCAAAACGTGAATCAACACATCGATCTGCAACCGTGTGTCTACCACACGCTACAACAGTGAGGTTACGGCCTCACTTCCTCAAAATCTCCAGTACATAGAGGTATGATTCTCTACGGATCTCAGCTAGCTACAGCAGGGGATTGGGAGAGCAGGAAACCCTAGAAGCAAAGAGCAAATGACTAAGATGGAATGGGAGGAGGGTGTCTCCCTCTACTTATCCTAATTCTAATTCCTACTCTACCCATCATTAATTACAGAGCGAACCAGCTAAACCCTAGGGTTATTCTGGACCAACTTGTGGTAGGTGGTGATCCGACGGCCACGCCCGCACAACTCATAGCGTTGCCTTGACGCAACCTATCGATTGCCGCCATGTGCCGCCCTCGCTCTGCACCCCCGGTTTTGTGGCCCAAACCAGGAAACCAGCCTTTCCAGCTAACCCCCGATTTTGAGGCCTAAACCGGGAAACCAGCCGACCAGCATCTGAGTTTTGAGGCCCAAACTCAGCAAACCCGTAGCACCCAGGTTTTGAGGCCCAAACCTGGAAACCGTCCTCAGCCCGAGTTTTGTGGCCCAAACTCGGAAACCATCAGCGCCCAGGTTTTGAGGCCCAAACCTGGAAACCGTCCACCCGATGGTTTTTCTCTGGCTCTACCACCAAACCGAAGCTGTAGATGGGATGCACCGCCCGTGCACCCCGTCCACCGACACGTGTCCCCAAGTCCTCGACTCAGGCAACACATGACCGCAAGTCTTCGCTCATCGCTGTCCCAGGCTGTCAGCCACCCCAGCTGATCCTCAGGCCACCGGTCCCTTAGTCCAAGCCTCACGTCCGCCCTTCGCCACTCTCGGTCCCTCGGCACGGCACGTCTCTACTTGACCTTCACCTTGCCTTTGATCACTATATCCGTGCTCGACACCTACACAACACAAGCCAAAGAACATGCGCATCATCCCAGTTGACAATCACTCATCACTCAGAGACTCGACATACGCCCATGTATCTGCAATCTCCCCCTTGATGAGTGCATTGTCAACTACCAACACAAATCATAATGAAAGAAAGAAAGAAGAAAGAAGGAGAGAGAGAACTCAACCAAATGACCCAAAAGCATAGCAAAGCTGAAGAAGGTCAAATGGAAAGAGCAAGACAACTTGGTCCCCAAAGACATGGGCAACGGCTCGACGCAACCAAGCAAAGCAAAACTAGCCCTCAAGAAGAGGCAGAACGGGCTCAACACCGCTAGCAAATACCAATTGAAAAAGCGAAGCAAAATGCTAGTCCCTCAAGATAGAGGCACAGAGGCTTAACACAACTAGCAAGAAAGCTCGACACCAATTGAAAATCTGAAAGGTGAATGCTAGTCCCTCAAGAAAGAGGCAAAGGATCAACACAACTAGCAAAAATGCTCCGAACCAATTGGAAATTTCAACAACTCATCATGAGCAAGCTCCCCTTGCATGGAGCACACAACCGATTCCTCTCCCCTTTGAACATGGGAGGAATGATTTGTCCAAATTCTCCCCCTTAGTTGAAAATGCACCATCAAGCAAAAAGGAACCGAAAGCAATTTTCTCCCCCTTAGAAAATGCACCATCAAAAGTGCCAAACAAGAGAAGTTCTCCTCCTTCCAAAATGCATATGAGTCAAAATGCAAGTTAACAGCTTCAGGAATATAGTCAAGAGAATGCAAAGATGCTCTATATAGTTCTGATCCGATGACTCAATGGAAAACATACAAGCTAGCGAAGGCTCAAACTGATCACCAAATATGAAATATGAACATATGAGCAGTTTTTAGCCAAAAAGGTATTCACCATCAAAATAGCACAACACATGTATAGACAGGAAATCAGACAAGTGCTAAACATGTATACAAGGTGAACTACCCCTAGCACAGTTCAATCATCATGCTATAGAATGAAACACAGACTTGTGTATCCAAATTTTATCGGAGTTGCAGCGGTTAAGATTACACAAGGTCAAATTTCAGCATGTGATTGCGAGAGGTTGAAAGCTTGTCATTGCCTAACTTTCCAACTGTGCGAAGCCTATGCATAAGCAATCATAAGCTTAAAGCAACAGTTTCGGTCATACACTACACAGCTCAAGTTTAACTCAAAGTGCAAAGAGAAACAGTCTCGAAACTGTGATGTGCTGACAAGCAATCTCATCTCGATCTTTCTAATTCACTTAACTTGGTTTAGATTTTAACCATAATATGAACAAACCAAGCAAGTGAATGACTCAGAACTAGAGACATAGCAACCTAGCATATATGAAAAGCACATGTGACTTCAACACATTCTACACATGCTAGTTGCATATCTCAATGGTGAACATTTTCCAGTTTTATGTTCATTAAGCAAATTCACCATTCAAAAATAGCTCAGCTCACAACATGTATCAGTGATCAGAAAGCGCATAAGCTACATGCATCAACATAAAGCATCAGAGCATACTAAACAGAGCATAATCACATTCTAAAGAATATATACATGAAGCTCAGAATGTAATAGCGTATGCTGAAATGCAAAAGAAAGCAAAAACAAAACGAAAAAGAGTCAGTCCATAGTACAAGACCCAAAATGTTTCCCACATCTAAAAGGGGAAACACACACCAAGCTCACCTCTCAACCGATTAAAGGTTGATTGGTCCAAAGGCTTGTTGAAAATATCTGCCAACTGATGATGAGTATCGACATGGCGAAGGTCGATATCACCCTTCTCATAGTGGTCTCGCAGAAAATGAAAGCGCACATCAATGTGTTTGGTCTTCGAGTGAAGCACGGGGTTCTTAGCAACGCTAATCGCACTCGTGCTGTCACAAAGCAAAGGAACACGAGAAAAGCTCAGACCAAAATCACGCAAAGTGGCCATCATCCAGAGTAACTGGGAACAGCAGCTAGCCGCAGCAACATACTCAGCCTCCGTGGTAGACTGGGCGACACTAGACTGCTTGTGAGAAGACCACGATACAAGAGAAGAACCAATAAACTGGCAAGTTCTAGAAGTGGACTTGCGCTCAATTCGGCAACCAGCAAAATCGGCATCGGAATAACCGTAAAGGGAAAGGGTGGAGGAAGCAGAATACCAAATCCCAAATTCTGGAGAGAAGGATAAGTACCTCATAATGTGCTTGACCGCCTGACGGTGAGAGGTGCGCGGCGAAGACTGAAATCGCGCGCAGAGACACACCGCGAACTGGATGTCCGGGCGTGTCACCGTCAGGTACATGTCGCGGAACCGTCCTGATTATAAGGACTCAAGTACCATCTTAGTCAATTACGTCTGACATCGACCCGCACTTGAAGCCATATAACCCCGGTAGTCCGGAAATCTCGAAGGATTTCAACATCGTACAATATACAGGATCGCATCGTTCAAGTATTACATTCGAAAGGAGACGACACAGTTAAACGAAACCGAATTTAAACATCAGAGAGCGGCATTAGAACAGAGTTATTACAATACTGAGTTTAAAAGTGCGGAAGCTTAAATAAGTTTTGAAACACGACCACCACACATGTGGTCCAAATAAAACATTGTTTCATAACTCAACTCAACACGACTCACTCCTCCTTTTTCAAGTAATGTGCCACCAGTAGTCTCAATCCAGCAAAAGAAAAGGGGAAGCTTCTGGACGACCCTGCCCTGGGCCTACTCCTCATCACCTTCCACTGGGTAGAGGCAGTGCTTACAATAGCCATAGTAAACCTGGCCATCTGCAACAAATGGGATAAACCCTGAGTATGGGAATGTACTCAGCTAGACTTACCCGTCCAACTGGAAATAAAGACACCAAGGGTATGCAAGGCCTTTTTGGTGGAGCTGGGATTTTTAGTTGCTAAAAGCTCAAAATTAAGATAAGGAGTATTAATGACATTGATGAGCTGTCAGTTTTTAGTCCTATCTCTTACTCTAGGTTTGCACCTGAACTATTACACACACTTGAGTCTAACAAGCAATAATATAACCATATCCAGTTGACTTATTCATATTTTAGTTGAACCTTTAAGACATCACATGGAGTTGTATCGTGGTGAAGCTCGTCATAGTTTCCCACTAACCGGGAGACGACGACTCGAATCGAATTCCAAACCAGCTGGTGAAAGACCTTTAATACCAACCCACACTTTCCCCGTCGGGTCCATGCATTGGGTAACCGCTCGATGCTTGTTCGTGGTGGTAATCGTCGCGGTTCAAGCACAGACCGCCCAATTGGAACCTGGCGATGGCCTCACGCGGCAGATCGCATTTCCATACTAGAGGGCACGACTCGGGTTGATTCCGGCCCGAACAGCTTCTAACCGGCTTTGGGGTTGATGATTACGGCACCGACATATCCATAAGTAAAAGGGCGCGTTCAAAAATGAACGAGGGCCAACATCGATACAAACCTACACGATCCAACGGACGGACTGCCCCAAGTTTCCAAACTTGTGCCTTGCCTTCCAGTTGACCGTATTTCATTACTACTCAGGTTCTTTTCCACGATAGCAAATATAGTCAACCGTGATCCGGTAAATACCCATCAAGAGTATTACGGAAACATCATTAACCACTACTTTTATTAAGCAGACTAAGCAATTCTACTTTACAATAAGATAGCAGGATAACAAGGCAGATATTAATCAATAGTAAAGGGATGGTAATGCAGCAAATTGGATTCAACCAACTCCTATACCTAATGCATCACAATATAAAATACTCAATTAAGTTAATTATAAAAGCTGGGAGACTTAAAATGCTCCGGGGCTTGCCTTGAGCGAAGACCGAGGCCTCGTGGGAGGGGCACTCAGGCAGGTTAGTTTCCGCTGCGGGGTCGACCTCCTCGGCCTGGGGTAGCTCCGGGATCTCCTGCTCGACGCTTGCCTCCTGCTCCTGGTCGGGCTCCGGGAGTGTCAATCCTATTAGATGCGGTAAATAATAAATAAATAAATAATGCGGGGCGCGAGATATGGTGGTATGAAAAGCAATATTTCTTGCAAACCAACAAAACCAACTTGTTGAACCACTTTTGACAAGTATTTACCTCATAAAACAAATCATTATTTCAACTATTTCCCATTTAGAATTTCAAAAGAAACTCAAGTTTGAACTGCAAGTGTATTTTTCTGAACTCAGAAAAATCCACAAAAATTCCAAAAGATAACTGACACTAACTAGACTTCACTGGCCAATTTCCAGTAAGAGATCAGTTACGGTACAGCGGCCACAAAAAGATGAAACACACTGCTCAAAAGATACTTTGAACTAACTCTTCTCCTAAAAAGTGTCAAACAGAAGATTTCATAATTTTTCTTGCTTCATCTACTCATAAACACTCTACTGCAGAATGTGCACTGCCAAAACATAAATATATCACCCTACACAAAATAAACAAATCTATTCCAAAATAACCCAATTGAACTACAACCCTACTGGAAAAGGGTGACATACTCATTACCATATTTTTCCCAGATTCTACTCCCTATTTCATATTTATCAAGAAAGTTCCATGAACAAAAACATTATATTACTTCCTACAAGAATTTCCAAATAAAAACACAGAAAAGTGCATTTGTACAGTAACTTCATATTTTTCCATACAACAACCTATGCTTAATATTTTTCCCAACTGAAACATAACACACAGATGCTACACAAATTTTCCCATATTTTATTTTAACATATAAAACACCTTAGCACTTATTCTAAGAAAACAGCCAAAAAGGATTTCAAACCATAATAGACATTTTTCCTACGTAAACAGGGCCTCATATATTTTTCACAGGTACATAACATGATAAGAAACCTACACAAAATTTGCCATGAATTAACTCGACCAGAAAACATATAAACCCATTTATCTCCACAAAAGCATATAAACTGAAATAAATAAAAAACAGTAAAATAAACTTTCGCCAAAAATACTTTCATATTTTTCCATGATAGATCCACTCAATAACAAGCTAACAAAACTGAAAGCACCTCATTTGGACCATTAAATCGCGCTACACAAAAATAACAAGTTTTTCTGGAATTTAAAACAAAAAGGAAAAACATTTTAACTTCCCGACTCAACTTGCGCAGACCCGGTCTATAGACCGTGAGCAACTGACGCGGGGGACCCACTAGTCAACGGGGCCCACCCGTCAGAGAGAGAAAACAGGGGAAGAGGGTTGACCGCGCGGTTCTCGCCGGCGGCGAGGTCGCCGGCGGTGGGACATGGCTCATCGCGCTCCTCTCGACGAGACGGACCGAGTGGTGGGGCTGGTTTGGCTAGCGCATGGCCGTAGCTCGCCGGCGGCGGCGGGGACGTACGCCTACGCCGTTTCCGGCGGTCGCCGGCCAAATTAACGGGGGCGGAAGCTTACTTGAACCCTAGGAAGGCTACTAGGGGTTTGGTTCGGCCAGTGAAGCTCCGGTGGAGCTCGACCATGTGTGCGGCCATGGCGGCATCCATGGCGCTCGGCTAGAGGTGGAAGGAGAGCTACGGGGCGGTAGAGGGCTTGCGAACTAGTGTTCTCACTTTGCCTTGACGTGACGAAGCTCGACGAAGAGGAGGGGGGCTCGGTGGAGGCTTGGTCGGGGGTGAACGGCTTCGAGCTCCGGGCGGCGCTCCTCGGACTCCGGCGTCAGCGAGGCTCGGCTGGTGGCGCTAGCGCGAGCACCGGAAGTCCGAGATGACGGCGAAGTGGTGTGCGCGAGGGATTGGGAAAAGGTGAGCGGAGGTGGTCGGAACGGTGGTGTGGACTCTCAGTGCCGAACGGTGGCGGGCTCAAGTGCTCGGCTTGCTTGGCAGTGTGGGCAAGGGAGAGCGAGAGCGAGAGAGGGCGAGCAGAATGGCAAGTGAAGAGAGGGGAGTGCGGTGCGCGGGGCCTTTGGCCCGGTCGGCGGCGATGCGTGGTCGTAGTGGGGGCCACGACGACGCGACGTCGCGGCAGAGCGGCGCGAGTGGCGAGGCAACGCGACAGGCGAGGCGGAGCGAGAGTGGGCGAGGCGGATCATGGCGTGATCGCGGAGGCAAAGATCGGGAGGCGATAGGCGAGCGCGGATTTCCGGCAGGGATGGGCCACCACGCGGCGCTCCGGCCGGCGTACGGCGCGGCCGCGCGGTCGGGCACGCGCGCGTGGCGCGGGAGCGGCGCAGGCGCGGCGGGCGGGCCGGCGTGGCGCTGGCGGGCCGAAAGGCCAACTGGGCCGAAAGTGAGGGCGCGGGAAAAATCTTTTCCTTTTTCTTTTTCCAAAATTTTTTCAAACTTTGACCATTCAAAAACAGTTTCAAAAACTCCAAACTAGGTTTTGACCCAAAAATAAAAGTTGCTCAAAATAATTTTCTCTACAACTTTCATATAGAACATTTTTGCTGACAAACACTTTTAAAACCTCCACAGAAATAAAGCCAATTTTGAGACATAAATCATTTTGTTTACCTTGTTTTTATTTGCTAAACAAATTTGAACTAGGTCAAAATGTTAACATGAGAAATGTTATACTCAATATTCTTTATTTTATAAAATTATTTGCCAAGACAGAAATCCACTTAAACCATCAAGTCCAATAGAAATCCAAAATCCAATAAATAAGCAAAAGGCAAAAACACTCTCATGCACATGAAATGATGCCATGCATTGCTTATGCATTTTAGTAGCTAAATGTAGTTCCTAATGCAGTGCTTGACACTAGGGTGTCACAGCCCTTCCCCCCTTAAAGAAATCTCGTCCCGAGATTTGAGTTACGTACCAATCTTTATAAAAAGCGGGATAGTTCACACGCAAGTACTCCTCGGTTTCCCAAGTCGCATCGTTGGGTCCGTGGTTGCTCCAGAGAATCTTGTAAGTCTTCACTGTTCGGTTGCGAGTCTCTCGAGTCTTGGTATCCAATATCTCCCGAGGTTGTTCATAGTATTCCAGATCTGATCTGATAGTGACATCCGGGATCCGAACCTCTTCTCGTTCCGGGACTCGAAGATACTTCTTCAATTGGGATACATGAAACACGGGAAAGACTGCGCTCATCTCTGGGGTAACTGCACTTCATAGGCCACTTCTCCCCTTTTAGCTATGATCTGATACGGTCCCACGTATCGAGGTGCTAACTTTTTCTTGATTCCAAAACGTTGAACTTTTCTCATGGGCGAGACCTTAAGGTAGACGTAATCTCCTATTTGGAATACCAAGGGTCTCCTTCGTGTGTCAGCATAACTTTTCTGTTGTGACTGCGCTGCCTTGATATGTTGTTGTACAGTTTGCACGATTTTCTCGGCATCCTTTACATAATCGGACCCGTAAAATCCTCGATCTCCTGATTCAACCCAATTTACCGGGGTTCTGCATCTTCGTCCATATAAAACTTCAAACGGTGCCATTTTTATGCTTTCTTCATAACTATTGTTATATGAGAACTCGGCAAGGGGCAACCATTTCTCCCATGATTCTCCTGAGGATAGAACACATGCTCTGAGGATATCTTCCAAGATTTGATTCACCCTTTCGGTTTGTCCTGCGGTTTGGGGATGATAAGCAGAACTTCTTACCAACTTAGTCCCTAGCTCCTTGTGCAACTGTTCCCAAAAACGCGCTATGAACTGGGGTCCTCTATCAGAAACAATTCTCTTAGGTACTCCATGTAACCTTAAGATATTTTGAATGTACAAATCTGCGTACTGATGAGGTCGGTGGGTAGTCTTGACTGGTATGAAGTGAGCCACTTTAGATAACCGATCCACAATAACCCAGATAGAATCATTTCCTTTTTGAGTGGTGGGAAGACCTGTGATGAAATCCATACTAATCTCTTCCCATTTCCACTCTGGGATTGATAACGGTTGCAACAGTCCGGCAGGTTTCAGGTGTATAGCTTTTATCCTGCTGCAAGTATCACACCTTGCGACATCAGCTGCAACTTCTTTCTTCATCTTTGACCACCAATACCTTGTTCTTAGATCTTGGTACATCTTACTGCTTCCTCGATGGATAGATAACTTTGAATTATGGGCTTCATTCAGAATTCTTTCTTTCAGCTTCGTGTCCTTAGGAACAACCAACCTCTGATTGTACCACAAGATTCCCTGCTCATCTGTTCTGAAGTTCAAAGAACTATTGGTTTCCAATCTCTTCTTGATCTGGCCGATTTCTTCATCGGTATTTTGTCCTTCGATGATGTTACTCTCCAGGGTGCACTCTCGGATGATGTTATTTAGCATAACGGGGCGCATAAGGTTGAATCCATCTTCCAAAAGTGGTTGTAGAGAGTTGCAATGAGTCTTGCGACTCAAGGCATCTGCTACAACATTCGCTTTTTCAGGGTGGTAATGCACTTCTAGGTTGTAATCCTTAATCAACTCTAACCATCTCCTCTGCCTCATATTCAACTCTGGCTGGGTGAAGATATATTTCAAACTTTTATGATCTGTGTACACATAACATAGGTTACCCATAAGATAATGCCTCCATATCTTGAGTGCATGAACTACAGCTGCCAATTCCAAATCATGAGTCGGGTAATTCTCTTCATGTGGTCGCAACTGACGTGATGCATATGCTATAACTCTCCAATTCTGCATAAGTACACACCCAAGTCCAATCTTGGATGCGTCACAAAACACATCAAAAGGTTCCTCCAAATCTGGTTGTGCCAAAACTGGCGCCGAAGTCAACAAGGTTCGCAAAGTGCGAAAAGCTGCCTCACACTCTAGAGTCCATTCAAACTTCTTGTTTTTCTGAGTGAGACGAGTCATAGGCTTTGTGATCCTTGAGAAATCCGGAATGAACCGACGGTAGTATCCGGCTAATCCTAGAAAGCTGCGTACCTCATGTACGTTAGTGGGTGCTTGCCAATCCATAACTTCCTGTACCTTCGTGGGATCCACAGAAATTCCTTCCTCTGAAAGGACGTGTCCAAGAAAGGGTACCTTCTTTAACCAAAACTCACACTTGCTAAACTTAGCATACAACTTGTGCTCTCGAAGTCGAGCTAAGATGACTCGTAGATGCTCATCATGATCCTTTTTATTTTTAGAGTATACCAAAATGTCATCAATAAACACCACTACAAACTTATCCAACTCAGGCATGAAGACAGAATTCATCAGGTACATAAAATGTGCTGGTGCATTGGTTAACCCGAAGGACATAACTAGATACTCATAGAGTCCATATCTGGTGGAGAAGGCTATTTTTGGTATATCCTCTCTCCTGATCTTAATCTGATGGTATCCTCACCTCAAGTCGATCTTGGAGAACACTTTTGCCTTTGATAACTGATCAAACAAGACATCGATTCGGGGTAAGGGATATTTGTTCTTTATGGTTACTGCATTCAAAGGTCTGTAATCCACACACATCCGTAAAGTTTTATCCTTCTTCTTTATGAAGATGGCGGGACATCCCCAAGGTAACGAACTAGGACGTATTAACCCTTTATCCAAAAGCTCTTGCAACTGAGCCTTGAGCTCTGGTAGCTCGTTAGCTGGCATCCTATACGACATCCAAGAAATGGGTGCCGTTCCAGGGATTAACTCTATAGCAAACTCCACATCCCTATCTGGTGGTAGCCCTGGCAATTCATCAGGAAAGACATCTGGAAACTCACACACTACTGGGATCTCAGCTATCTGCTTGGCTGTGATATTAAACAACACTCCGATCTCATGGGGATTTCGAGGTAACTTAAAACGGATAGAAGACTCATTCCGAGGGCTCACTAGGGAAACCACTCGTTCTGCGATATCCAAATTAACTTTCTAACGTTTCATCCATCCCATTCCCAAAATCACATCCAAACCTCATCCGGGAATCATAAGGAGATCCACAGATACCTTCTTATCCCCCAAAGTGATTTCCATCTCCTTAGCCAAGATACGGGCAGAAAGAACAGCCCCTGCTGAACTTATCTGATAACCCCTATCCAATTCTACCAACTTAGGGTTACTTCTCATAACAAAATTCTCACTTATGAAAGAATGCGATGCTCCAGAATCGAACAACACAACTGCAGGGTATTGATTAACAAGAAACGTACCAGCAGTGACAGGTTCTCCTTCCGACACTTCCTCCACGGTGGTGTAATGCACATGACCTGCGCGAGGTGGAGGCTGGGTGTACTGCTTCTTTGGACGAGGGCACTGACGTGACAGGTGTCTGGTCTGACCATAGTTGTAACACGGTCCAATCACATACGGGGTCTTGGGACCTCCTGCACTTCCTGCTTTAGCCTTGTTCTGCATCAGAGGAGCGGTGTAGGGCTTCTGGAAACCGGGACGGGGACGGTTGGTGGTTATCTTCCTCTGTGGGGGACGGAACCTTGCTCCTGCAACTGGCTGGCGATATGGGGTGCGTGCTCCGAAAGGGGTCCTCTGTTGAGACGAACCTCCTTCGTTTGCACGACGACGGTTTTCTGTCGCCAGCCTACTGTCATTGGCCTCCTGATTCAGACAGTCACTAACAAAGTCACTGAAGGTGGTGCGGTGACTGTTACCCATCTTGGAAAACATGCTGGCACTCATGCCACGCTTGAAGCTTGCGATCTTCTTGGCCTCTGTGTTGACAAAGTCAGGGGCATAGCGAGATAGATTGTTGAAGCTGTGTAGTCAGGGGCATAGCGACATAGACCTGGTTCCCTGAGACAGCCTCATGAACTTTGTAGTCTTTATCTCCATTAGACCACTGGGGATGTAGTGGTTGCGCATAGCAGTCGAGAACTGATCCCAAGTGACTCGTGCATTTGCAGATAGGGATGCACGGTACTGGGCCCACCACAAACCTGCGGGTCCTTCCAACATGTGGGCGGCATACTCCGCCTTAAGCTCTTCCGTCAGGCGAAGCAGGCGGAACTTCTGGATGATGGAGTTGAGCCACTCATCTGCTTCCAGCGGCTCGGTGACTTCCTTGAACACAGGGGGACGAGTGTCCAAGAAGTCACGGTAGGAGCTGTACTGGTTGGGTTCTGGGCCTTGGCGCTGTTGATGTTGGTGTGCAGTGTTGTTAGCGATGTTGCGGAGGGTGGCCTCCATGTGCCTCTGCATCTCTTCCATGTTCCTCTGACTTCCCAGAAACTGGCCGAAAAACGCTTCCGGCGTCATTGGTGCCTGAGGGGGTGGTGGCAGATTCTCCTCCTGTCCAGACCCCTGTCCGCGTTGGCTGCGAGTGTGCCGGCATCTGCATATCCCATTAATAAGCAGTCATTAAGTGATGTCACATTGATCATGAATAAATACTGCGTTGTACATAATTTAAATTTAGCACATGACCAAGTATAACTATTCATTTTCATACAACATCACAGAATAATTGCTCGAAATTAGACATGCAAACGAAGGAATTTCCATAAAAAGGTGTCAGATCGAAGTCTGGACTTTGTCCAAAAGCAATACATGCCATCATACAATCTTAAACATAAAGCAACACATGTCTGAGTGTTACATCATCAGCGAGCACGCTCAAGCTGTACAAAAGAAATGATTCCTAACGAAACTAACGCTCAGGCATCTCCAGCGGCGGATGCGGCGTCCTCCTCATCGGCGTCCATCATCGGCTCGTCGGCGTGGTCCTCATCGTCTGAAGAAGGCTCTGGACCAAGCACAACCCCGTCCCGGGGCTCCTGGGCCTCATCTGCAGGGGCCTCGTCAGCTGCTGGGGCGGCTGCCTCTTGCGCGGCGTGATGCATCTGATGAACTGCCTCATGGAGTTGATCGATCTAGTCCTGCTGGTGATGTATCTGCTGAATCAGTTGATGGGCGCCTTCTTTGAGCTGATCAAGCGCTGTGCGGGCCTCGTCTCGCTGTAAAGATGCCGTCAAGTACATCTGCTTAGTGAGGGTCCTGGCGGTGCTCTCTGCTCCTATGGTGGCACGTGCATCGTCACGCTCGAGAGTGATCTGGTGAATCTTCTCCTGAAGATGGGCTACCTCAGCATCAAACGCTTCCTGCAGCTTCCTCTTGCTCTGGTAAGTGGCAGTGAGAGTGAAAGACATGCTCTCGAGAGTGCGCTCCAAACTCTCACATACACCTAGCAAAGCTCCGGTGGCGCTCATCGCAGGCGTCTCGCAGTAGAACCTCTCCTCGGGACTCCCGGTCAGGACTGACTCCAAGGTCTGCCCCCAGCGCAATGGAAATGGTGATCCACAAGGGAACACTCCTGCCATCGCACTAGCAAGATCGGCGGGAAAACGGGCGATGAGGTCCTTCAGCACTAGATATGCTGCCCTGTTAGCTCCATCCTTGGCACACGTGCCTCTGGTGATTTCTGTCCATCCTGACCAGTGAGGCTTGGCAGGCAAGGCTTTGACCTTGATCTGCACCATGACCAACGAATCCTGCCCATAGATCTCCTTCTGCCAAGAGTATTTGGGCTCCTGCCCCTCCTCATAGCCCACGGCCTGCAGAATCCTCCATAGGATGGTCGGCAACCCAAAGTAGCTCAAAAACGTCTTCCGGGTCAGCTTGGTGGCCAAGCGGTGACGCGGAACTCCTCTTCCTCCGGTGGCCTTGCGAGCGGTCAGCTTAGTCCGGGCCATCTGTAGAAACAAAAGGGGTTTCGAACTCTCATGAGACTGATATTAAGTTGGCAAATTTTATAGAAAAGAGACAACTTTTAATTAAGGGGAGGTAATGTAAATGCAAGAATATAAACATGATGCATGATCGTACTTACGTTCTCACTCACTAACAATGACTCGTAAGTCCTAACGTTCTAGTCGGTGGCAAGAACAATCTCTCATGCGTTATCTACACGTTCTACTCGATCGCATAGTTAGTGTACCTGCAGAAGATTCATTTCAGCTCAAAGCAATCCCAATGGTAAAACAACTAGTGTTGGCTAATATGCGCAAAATACATAGAAGCCAACACTAAACACCATGCGCCAATATAGAAAACACCCTCAAAACATTGATACCCTCGTATATGTTTGCGTGGAGCTCGCACATACTTGGTATAAGAACTCTCACCTAGACCGACGGTTGGACGGTCATGCTCTCATATCTCACAAAATCATTTTATGCATGTTTTCGCGATTGACGCATTCTCTTTCCCTCGAGAATGGACCAGCAAATAAAGATCCAGCATGAGCAAATCCCTGAACCCTGTTAGCAGTTAAGCCACCTGAATTCCTAGTATAGGCTTAAGGACGAGACTGGGCACACTTAGTAATCGAAAATAATTTTGAAAATAGTTTTGAAATACCCATTTTAGTTCGAAAAAAGCTCCTTGCGGATGCAGTAACTTGAACCATGCTCTGATACCAGCTATCGCGGAACCGTCCTGATTATAAGGACTCAAGTACCGTCTTAGTCAATTACGTCTGACATCGTCCTGCACTTGAAACCATATAACCCCGGTAGTCCGGAAATCTTGAAGGATTTCAACATCGTACAATATACAGGATCGCATCGTTCAAGTATTACATTCGAAAGGAGACGACACAGTTAAACGAAACCGAATTTAAACATCAGAGAGCGGCATTAGAATAGAGTTATTACAATACTGAGTTTAAAAGTGCGGAAGCTTAAATAAGTTTTGAAACACGACCACCACACATGTGGTCCAAATAAAACATTGTTTGATAACTCAACTACACGACTCACTCCTCCTTTTTCAAGTAATGTGCCACCAGTAGTCTCAATCCAGCAAAAGAAAAGGGGAAGCTTCTGGACGACCCTGCCCAGGGCCTACTCCTCATCACCTTCCACTGGGTAGAGGCAGTGCTTACAATAGCCATAGTAAACCTGGCCATCTGCAACAAATGGGATAAACCCTGAGTACGGGAATGTACTCAGCTAGACTTACCCGTCCAACTGGAAATAAAGACACCAAGGGTATGCAAGGCCTTTTTGGTGGAGCTGGGATTTTTAGTTGCTAAAAGCTCAAAATTAAGATAAGGAGTATTAATGACATTGATGAGCTGTCAGTTTTTAGTCCTATCTCTTACTCTAGGTTTGCACCTGAACTATTACACACACTTGAGTCTAACAAGCAATAATATAACCATATCCAGTTGACTTATCCATATTTTAGTTGAACCTCTAAGACATCACATGGAGTTGTATCGTGGTGAAGCTCGCCATAGTTTCCCACTAACCGGGGGAGACGGCGACTCGAATCGAATTCCAAACCAGCTGGTGAAAGACCTTTAATACCAACCCACATTTTCCCCGTCGGGTCCATGCATTGGGTAACCGCTCGATGCTTGTTCGTGGTGGTAATCGTCGCGGTTCAAGCACGGACCGCCCAATTGGAACTTGGCGATGGCCTCACGCGGCAGATCGCATTTTCATACTAGAGGGCGCGACTCGGGTTGATTCTGGCCCGAACAGCTTCTAATCGGCTTTAGGGTCGATGATTACGGCACCGACATATCCCTAAGTAAAAGGGCGCGTTCAAAAATGAACGAGGGCCAACATCGATACAAACCTACACGATCCAACGGACGGACTGCCCCAAGTTTCCAAACTTGTGCCTTGCCTTCCAGTTGACCGTATTTCATTACTACTCAGGTTCTTTTCCACGATAGCAAATATAGCCAACCGTGATCCGGTAAATACCCATCAGGGGTATTACGGAAACATGCTTAACCACTACTTTTATTAAGCAGACTAAGCAATTCTACTTTACAATAAGATAGCAGGATAACAAGGCAGATATTAATCAATAGTCAAGGGATGGTAATGCAGCAAATAGGATTCAACCAACTCCTATACCTAATGCATCACAATATAAAATACTCAATTAAGTTAATTATAAAAGCTGGGAGACTTAAAATGCTCCGTGGCTTGCCTTGAGCGAAGACCGAGGCCTCGTGGGAGGGGTACTCGGGCAGGTTAGTTTCCGCTGCGGGGTCGACCTCCTCGGCCTGGGGTAGCTCCGGGATCTCCTACTCGACGCTTGCCTCCTGCTCCTGGTCGAGCTCCGGGAGTGTCGATCCTATTGCATGCGGTAAATAATAAATAAATAAATAATGCGGGGCGCGATATATGGTGGTATGAAAAGCAATATTTCTTGCAAACCAACAAAACCAACTTGTTGAACCAATTTTGACATTGAGGTAAATACTTATTTACCCCATAAAACAAATCATTATTTCAACTATTTGCCATTTAGAAATTCAAAAGAAACTCAAGTTTGAACTGCAAGTATAATTTTCTAAACTCAGAAAAATCCACAAAAATTCCAGAAGATAACTAACACTAACTGAACTTCACTGGCCAATTTCCAGCATGAGATCAATTACGGAACAATGGCTACAAAAAGATGAAATATACTACTCAAAAGGTACTTTGAACTAACTCTTCTTCTAAAATGTGTCAAACAGCAGATTTCATAATTTTTCTAGCTTCATCTACTCATAAACACTCTACTGCATAAAGTGCACTGCCAAAACATAAATATATCACCCTACACAAAATAAACAAATCTATTCCAAAATAACCCAATTGAACTACAACCCTACTGGAAAAGGGTGACATACTCATTACCATATTTTTTCAAGATTCTACTCTCTATTTTATATTTATCAAGAAAGTTCCATGAACAGAAACATTATATTACTTCCTACAAGAATTTCCAAAGAAAAACACAGAAAAGCGCGTTTGTACAGTAACCTCACATTTTTCTATACAACAACCTATGCTTAATATTTTTCCCAACTAGAACATAACACACAGATGCTACACAAATTTTCCCATATTTTATTTTAACATATAAAACACCTTAGCACTTATTCTAAGAAAACAGCCAAAAAGGATTTTAAACCATAACAGATCATTTTTCTACATAAATAGGGCCTCATATATTTTTCACAGGTACATAACATGATAAAAAACATACACAAAATTTTCCATGAATTAACTCGACCAGAAAACATATAAACTCATTTATCTCCACAAAAGCATATAAACTGAAATAAATAAAAACAGTAAAATAAACTTTCACCAAAAATACTTTCATATTTTTCTACGATAGATCTACTCAATAACAACCTAACAAAACTTAAAGCACCTCATTTGGACCTTTAAATCGTGCTACACAAAAATAACAAGTTTTTCTGGAATTTAAAACAAAAAGGAAAATCATTTTAACTTCCCGGCTCAACTTGCGCAGAACAGGTCTATAGACTGTGAGCGACTGACGCGGGGGACCCACTGGTCAACAGAGCCCACCCGTCAGAGAGAGAAAACAGGGGAAGAGGGTTGACCGCGCGGTTCTCGCCGGCGGCGACGTCGCCGGCGGTGGGACCGGGCTCATCGCGCTCCCCTCGACGAGATGGACCGAGTGGTGGGGTTGGTTTGGCTAGCGCATGGCCGTAGCTCATCGGCGGCGAGCGGTGGCGGACGGCCGCGGCGGGGACGTACGGCTACGCCGTTTCCGGCGGTCGCCGGCCAAATTAACGGGGGCGGAAGCTTACTTGAACCCTAGGAAGGCTACTAGGGGGTTTGGTTCGGCCGGTGAAGTTCCGGTGGAGCTCGACCATGTGTGCGGCCATGGCGGCATCCATGGCGCTCGGCCAGAGGTGGAAGGAGAGCTACGGGGCGGTAGAGGGCTTGCGAACTAGTGTTCTCACTTTGCCTTGAAGTGACGAAGCTCGACGAAGAGGAGGGGGGCTCGGTGGAGGCTTGGTCAGGGGTGAACGGCTTCGAGCTCCGAGCGTCAGTGAGGCTCGGCTGGTGGCGCTAGCGCGAGCACCGGACGTCCGAGATGACGGCGAAGTGGTGTGCGCGAGGGATTGGGAAAAGGTGAGCGGAGGTGGTCGGAACGGTGGTGCGGACTCTCGGTGCCGAACGGTGGCGGGCACGGCGGGCTCAAGTGCTCGGCTTGCTTGGCAGTGTGGGCAACGGAGAGCGAGAGTGAGAGAGGGCGAGCAGAATGACAAATGAAGAGAGGGGAGTGCGGTGCGCGGGGCCTTTTGCCCGGTCGACGGCGATGCGTGGTCGTGGCGGGGGCCACGGCGACGCGACGTCGCGGCAGAGTGGCGCGAGCGGCGAGGCGGCGCGACAGGCGAGGCGGAGCGGGAGTGGGCGAGGCGGATCGTGGCATGATCGCGGAGGCAAAGATCGGGAGGCGATAGGCGAGCGCGGATTTCCGGCAGGGATGGGCCGCCACGCGGCGCTCCGGCCGGCGTACGGCGCGGCCGCGCGGTCGGGCGCGCGGGAGCGGTGCAGGCGCGGCGAGCGGGCCGGCGTGGCGCTGCCGGGCCGAAAGGCCAACTGGGCCGGAAGTGAGGGCGCGGGAAACATCTTTTCCTTTTTCTTTTTCTGAAAATTTTTCAAACTTTCACCATTCAAAAATAGTTTCAAAAACTCCAAACTAGGTTTTGACCCAAAAATAAAAGTTGCTCAAAATAATTTTCTCTACGACTTTCATATAGAACATTTTTGCTGAAAAGCACTTTTAAAACCTCCATAGAAATAAAGCCAATTTTGAGACAAATCATTTTGTTTACCTTGTTTTTATTTGCTAAACAAATTTGAACTAGGTCAAAATGTTAACATGAGAAATGTTATACTCAATATTCTTTATTTTATAAAATTATTTGCCAAGACAGAAATCCAATAGAAATCCAAAATCCAATAAATAAGCAAAAGGCAAAAACACTCTCATGCACATGAAATGATGCCATGCATTGCTTATGCATTTTAGTAGCTAAATGTAGTTCCTAATGCAGTGCTTGACACTAGGGTGTCACAGTACAACAGCGACCCGATCATACTCCGGTACTCCTTCTCGTCCACTACTTCTCCCTCCTTGTCCGCATCCAGGGCCGTCGTGGTCGACATGGGTGTTGGAAGAGGCTTGGACTCACCCATATCGTATTTCTTCAGAATGTCTCGGGTATACTTGCCCTGGTGCCCAAACGTTCCCTCTCGAGATTGCTTGATTTGCAATCCGAGGAAAAACGTCAACTCGCCCATCATGCTTATCTCAAATTCCCTGCTCATAGTGTCTGCAAACTTGGCAACCAAAGCGTGAGAAGAACCACCGAAAATGATATCATGCACGTAAATTTGGACCAAGAGAGTATCAGTGCCTTGCTTGAGGAGAAAGAGCGTTTTATCCACACATCCCATTTTAAAACCCTTAGCAAGCAAAAAGGTTTTCAACCTATCATACTAGGCTCTAGGGGCTTGTTTCAAACCATACAAAGCTTTGTGAAGTTTAAAGACATGGTTTGGAAACTTGGGATTTTCGAAACCGGGGGGTTGTCTAACATACACCTCCTCTTCTATGTAGCCATTTAAGAAGGCACTCTTGACATCCATTTGAAAAATTTTGGAAACTTTGGATGCAGCAAAAGCCAAGAGTATCCTAATAGCCTCCAAACGAGCTACAGGAGCAAACGTCTCCTCATAGTCTATCCCCTCCCTCTGACTATATCCCTGGGTTACGAGTCTAGCCTTGTTTCTCACAACATGGCCATCTTCTCCCTGTTTGTTTTTGAAAACTCATTTTGTCCCAATTGGGTGACACTCAGAAGGTGGAGACACTAGAACCCAAACCCGATTTCTCTCAAAGTTCTCAAGCTCCTCATGCATGGCATTGACCCAATCCGAATCCATCAAAGCGTGTCCAACATCCCGGGGTTCAAAATCAGCAACAAATGCAGAATGAGCAAAGTGAGAGATTTGCCTTGACCGGGTGACGCGTTCGTCGATGCTGCCGATCATCTGCTGAGGCGGGTGCTGGCGCTGAATGTGTCGTGGTGCCTCCCTTGCCGAAGTGGCCTCCCCCTCAACAGCAGCTGGTGCCTCCTCGGGTACAAAAGGTACCGCTCGAGGTGGCGGATCCCACGGCCCCCAGGAAGAAGACGTGTCGGGGCCGTGAGTCGTCGTAGAAGTCGCTCTTTGCGGCACAGCAGGTGGAGGAGGTGCTGGGTCATCCATCCCTTCAGCACCTTCTTCTTCATCATCGAAAAGAGGCTCGCCAACCTCATGATCACCTGCACGCTCAAAACGAGAAGGACAAACCATGGTCTCGTCGAAGGTGACATCGGATGTCTCCATGACTCGGTTAGTGTCAAGGTTAAGTACACAATAAGCACGAGTATGAGTGCCATAACCCAAAAACACACCGTCAGAAGAACGAGACTCAAATTTATCCAGGTTGCCTTTCTTAAGTATAAAACAGTGGCAACCAAAAACTCTAAAATAACTCACCTTGGGGAGTTTTCCAAAACGCAACTCATAAGAGGTCTTTTTCAAGAAAGCTCGGAGAAAAATGCGATTGGAAATGTAGCAAGCAGTGCTCATAGCTTCGGCCCAATATCGCCTAGGAGTCCTATGCTCATCGAGCATCGTCCTGGCCATCTCTACAAGGGTCTGATTCTTCCTTTCTACAACACCATTCTGAGGCGGTGTGTAGGGAGAAGAAAACTGATGCTCTAAACCCAAAGAGTTACAAAACTTCTCAAAATCCGAATTCTTGAATTCGGAACCATTATCACTCCTAATAGCTCGCATTGAGTTCAAAGGGAACTCATTCTAAAGATGCAAAATCAGATTGCGAGCAAAGGAGAAAGTCTTGGTCTTCTCAGCTAAAAAGAAGACCCACGAATATCTCGAAAAATCGTCGACAACAACAAGCATATACCACTTCCCCCCAACCAAGCTCACCCAAGCTGGACCAACAAGGTCCATGTGCAAAAGCTCTCCAGAGCGCTTAGTCATGACCTAAGTCACTGGATGGTGGGGAGCGGCAACCATCTTCCCATGTCTACAAGAATGGCAAACAAGATCCTTCTCCATGGATAACTTGGGCAATCCTCGGATTAAGCCAAGTGAGCTAAGTCTTGCAAGCAAGTCGAAGCTCAGGTGACCGAGTCTCCTATGCCACTTCCAAAGATCAGAGGAGGAAGGTCCAGCCAAAAGACATTGAGAAATTCCAAACGACTCCGAGAAATCCGCACGAAATACTTTTCCAAAGGGCGAAATCACACAAACAAGATTGCCCTGAGGATCCAAGATACGACTGAGATTCGACTTAAAATGAATCTCATAGTCGTCATCAAAGAGTTGCGAAACAGAAAGAAGGTTAAAATGCAAGTTAGAAACAAGAGCAACATCGCGCAACACAAAGTGCTCATTAACTCGCACCGACCCACGAGACAATACCTTACCTTTGCTATTGTCGCCGAAGGTGATATACTCCTTTCCGGCGACCGGACTAAGACTGGAGAACCACTTGGCGTTTCTGGTCATGTGCCTCGAACACCCGGAATCCACCAACCAAACGTTCTCCAATCGTTTTACCTACATCAATAAAAAGACATAGGGTGAGCATACGGGCCAACATTGGGGTTAGTGAAGTAAGGAGAATACCAGTGTTGGGCCGGCTGCTCAAAAGAACGGTTAGCAGAAAAACCATTCCTAGCACGCCTACGAGAGGAGCGATCACCACGTAGAGGAAAACGTGGTCCGCTAAGGGAGGAGCGTCCATCGCGATACTCAAAACGCGGTGGGGGAAAACGCTCAACTACAAAGCCACCGCCACGGGGTCCATAGCCTACAACTGCAGGCTCCCGCCGGGCACGCTCTCTACACGGCCTAGGCCTAGGAACTTGAGGTTTTGGACCTCTAGGCCTAGCAGCTCTCCTTGGAGCTCTCCTCTGAACATTCGGCACATGTACATCATGGAAAGGATGGTACATGTCCGTATTGTTCATCTCCTTTGCACGGCGCGCCTCTCTCTTGCGCCGAAAGCAAAACTCACTCAAGTGTCCATCTCTCCCACAATGCTCACAATGGTACCTCACCGCTCTCAAAGGGGGTTGTTAGTATTCACGGTGGTGGGTGTGGATCACTTTGCCCTTCTGTGGCATATGGCATAAGCTCCTCCTGGATGGGTGGCATGGTGTCCAGCTTGTTCTTGAGGTGGTTTGGTTTGGGAGCCCATGATTGTTTCTTGGGTGGAGCTCTCGGAGGTTCAACAAAGACCCCATCCTTGGTGTTAGGCTTGAGAGGCTCTTTGGGTGGAAGCTTGGTAAGTTTGGGAGTAGTGGTGGAGTTGGGCTTCTCACATGGGTTTAGACCACTCGACTCTCCAATCTTCCCAAAAGCAGAAAGATCAACACCCGGAGCAAAACCTACACCAGGACCTCCAGCAGCTCGCTTGAATTAGGAGATCATCATCCCGAGCTGTGGCTCATCGCTAGACACCCATGACAAGATGGTCCGAAGTTATGTGTTTTTCTCCTCGGTTTGCATCTTGTCATGCTTCACGTTAGCGATCTCCATATCCAAACCCTCACAAAGAGCACACCTAGCCACACATGTGCTACCTGAGTTGGCCTCTTCAAGAGACACAATCTTGGCATTCTTCTCTGCCAACTCAGATTGCAAGCCCGCACAGGACTTGCACGCACCCAACAGCGAAGATCTAGCCTTCAGCTCATCCACCTCTCCTACCAACACAGCATACTTGCTTCTCAAAGTGAGAAGGTCAGTCATGTGTGTGGTGCACATCTCACACTCCTCCTCCTCGCTAACAACCACGGTGGACTTGACAAATTCAAGTTCCTTCACCGTGTCCTCCCACTTCTGCCTAAACTCCTTGCGCTCTCTAGCAGCACGCCTAAGCAACTTATCCTGACTAAGGAGCGCGGCAGTAAGTTTCTCGACCTCAGCAGAAAGCTCATCGGGGGTCTGAGATACCTGGGAGGTGTCGTCGTCGTTGTCGTCATTCCGAGGAGTGTCCACCAGCTTGCCGTCGACCTCCTTGCCGAGGGCCATGGTGCAGAAGCCGTCGTCATCGGCGAAGAAGCAGAGGCCGTTCAGCTTGTCCTTGATCCTCTTCTTCTTCTTGGACTCGTCATCGCTTGAACAAGCAGAGTCGTCGTCCGAGCCGTCGACGTCGCTGAGCGTGGCGAAGAACGCACGCTGCTCAGCATGGGCCTTCTTCAAGTACTTCTTCTTGGTGTACTCCTTGTCGAAGCTGCCCCTCCGCTTGTGCCTCGCGGGGACGTACTTCTCCATGCGCTTGCCGGAGTCATACTTGTGCCCATGATCGCCCTTCCCAGATGTGTTCTTCTTCTTGGGACAGTTGGCGATGAAGTGGTCGGGGTCGCCGCACTCAAAGCATCCTGAGCGTCCTCCTCCGCGGCGACGGTTCATGCGGTTGTTGTGGAACCGCGAGAACCGGTTGACGAGCAACGCCAACTCGTCATCCCCCCAAAGACTCCAGCTGGTCCTTTGTGACAGAAAAGAGTGAAGAAAGTGCAAATCCTCCAGAGGGGTTAGCAGAAGAGCCAGAAACCAAAGCCATAGTCGGGCCAGAAGGATTCTCATAAGAAGCCCTCGCCATGGCATCAATCTCACTGGACTTTAGCTTACTAAAGAGCTCGTCGCAAGTGAGGGTCTCATAGTTAGGCGATTCGATGATCGCCTGAACCTTGGAATCCCACACCGACCGATCGAGAGTATGCAAAAGCTTCAAAGCTCTCTCATGATCGTCGAAAGGCAACAGCTCCTTGTTAGCCCTCATCCTGTTGACAATCACCTGAAAGTGAGCGAATAAACTCTCTATGCTCTCGCCAGGCATATGTCCAAAGTTCTCGTACTCTCGCTTGTGCGACTCGTAGAGACGGGTTTTGACTTGAGAGGTTCCCTCATGGAAACACATGAGGGATGCCCAAATCTCCCGAGCCGTAGCGAGGTGAGAAACGCGATCAAACTCCGTCATGCTCAAGCATGAGAAAAGAGCATTACGGGCTTGGCTATTGGCATCGTGATCATCGATCTGACGCTGAGTCACACGAGCAGCCAAGACCACGTAATCAGCAGAGTTCCAAATATCCCAAATGGAAGCACCCATACTCTGCAGATAGGCCGACATGCGTATCTTCCAATGCGCATAGTTCGTCTCATCAAAGAACGGCGGTTTGCCCACGCCGCGATCAATGTCGCCTTCTGTGGATCTGGAACTGGCTAAGGTGGAAGATCCTTAACCCGCTCTGATACCAATTGAAGGACCGAGAATGCACTAGCAAGGCGACCAGAGGGGGGGTGAATGGGAGCCAACACAAATTCTTTCGCATCTATGGCCAAATGTCCCAAAATCAACCCCCAGAAGCTACGACCAAAACCGTGATGCCCACGACCCTTGGAAGAGGGTGGATGATCCCTAGGATCACACCGAGGCACCACAAAGCGCTAGCAAACCAAATGCCAAAAACGCCGGCTCGAGTTCGACTCCTAGAAACCAAGTCCCGAATGTAGATAGACGGCTACGTCGAGAAATCCCTAAATACCTATGCTAACAAGTAGCAAAGATACCTAGAAAGGTTCCTTGGTCAACTCTAAGGCCAAACGAGAAGTCCAGAAACAAAGCGAAGAAGCCGAGAGAGCAAACGCACAAAACTGGAAGCTTCAGCCGATTCGCGGACTGTCCGCCAGTGCGGTCTCGGACTGTCCGGGCTTACCGCGGACTGTCCGCCACAGAAGCTCGGACTGTCTGCCGGCCAAATGAACAAAATAGCAAGGTTGTTGAACGTCCCTGGTCGACTCCCAGACTGTCCGTGGAATTCAACTGCGGACTGTCCGCAGGTGAAAAATCGCCAAGGCAGCCGGGGAACGCAGCCACTGATCTGGCTCACCCCCGATGCCCGGACTGTCCGCGGTACCAGGCGCGGGCTGTCCGCGACCTTGCAGAGAGGGCGATTTTGGTCGCCCTTCTCTCAAAACTTCTCCAAATCGAATCAACTCACAATCCCACGTTCCCAAACTTGGAGAGGATGATCACGGAGTAGTTAGGAGACTATGCCCAAGAAATCATCCGCTCAAATCAACTCAAACACCGGGAAATCGAAAGGGGAGCAGTATGAACGAAAAAGTGCCCCGAAAACGAAATCAACCCGATCTACTTGTTCGTGAGGAGTTAGATGAATCCCTTCGATGGAAATGATCTCCTCACTATAAAGAACAAGTTGATTCAAACGGATTTTGCAAAGACGCAGTAGAGAGGGAGATCGAGTGACGGGAAAATCGTGGAGAAACGAAGAACGCGAAGAACACGAACCAAAACGTGAATCAACACATCGATCTGCAACCGTGTGGCTACCACACGCTACAACAGTGAGGTTACGACTTCACTTCCTCAAAATCTCCAGTACACAGAGGTATGATTCTCTGTGGATCTCAGCTAGCTACAGCAGGGGATTGGGAGAGCAGGAAACCCTAGAAGCAAAGAGCAAATGACTGAGATGGAATGGGAGGAGGGTGTCTCCCTCTACTTATCCTATTTCTAATTCTTACTCTACCCCTCTCTAATTACAGAGCGAACCAGCTAAACCCTAGGGTTATTCTGGACCAACTCGTGGTAGGTGGTGATCCGACGGCCACGCCCGCACAACTCGTAGCGTTGCCTTGACGCAACCTCCCGATTGCCGCCACGTGCCGCCCTCGCTCTGTACCCCCGGTTTTGTGGCCCAAACCGGGAAACCAGCCTTTCCAGCCAACCCCCGGTTTTGAGGCCCAATCCGGGAAACCAGCCGACCAGCATCTGAGTTTTGAGGCCCAAACTTAGCAAACCCGCAGCACCCAGGTTTTGAGGCCCAAACCTGGAAACCGTCCTCAGCCCGAGTTTTGTGGCCCAAACTCGGAAACCATCAGCGCCCAGGTTTTGATGCCCAAACCTGGAAACCGTCCACCCGATGGTTTTTCTCTGGCTCTACCACCAAACCGAAGCTGTAGATGGGATGCTCCGCCCGTGCACCCCGTCCACCGACACGTGTCCCGAAGTCCTCGACTCAGGCAACACATGACCGCAAGTCTTCGCTCGTCGCTGTCCCAGGCTGTCAGCCACCACAGCTAATCCTTAGGCCACCGGTCCCTCAGTCCAAGGCTCACGTACGCCCTTCGCCACTCTCGGTCCCTCGGCACGGCACGTCTCTACTTGACCTTCACCTTGCCTTTGATCACTGTATCCGTGCTCGACACCTGCACAACACAAGCCAAAGAACATGCGCATCATCCCAGTTGACAATCACTCATCACTCAGAGACTCGGCATACGCCCATGTATCCGCAAACTCCTTCAGATCTGGCGGCCATGACGTTTCTCGCATTAGGCTCTTCTCCCATGTTGCAATTGTATCTTTCAGTTGTTTCAGACGTTTCAGAGGTTTGTTGCAGTTGAATTGTATATAGATGTTGCAAAAGTAGATCAGAGAATGTTGCATGTTTCATTTGTATTTCTAGATACATGTTGCGATTTGTATTTATGTGGATGTTGCACATATTCCATATATATGTTTATATGTGTTTTGGCAGATTTTGTGTATGGTTCCGGTGTTCCCCCATGTTGCAACTGTATCTTTCAATTGTTTCAGACTCTTTAGAGGTTTGTTGTAGTTGAATTATATGGATATTATAAAAATAGATCGGGGGATATAGCAAGTTTCATCTGTATTTTCTGAATGCATGTTACGATTGTATTTATCTGAATATTGCATATTTTCCATACATATGTTTGTATGTGTTTTATGCAGATATTTTATATGGTTCCAATATTTTTCAAGCGGTGTGTTTCAGCTTGCCTAATACGTATGTTGCAGCCAATGTTTTTAGATGTTTTAAAATTAGATTGGGTGTTGCATCTCTCCTTCTCCCACCTTCTGCTACATTTAAGAATTGGTAGGGCATCCATATGAACAAGGGATGAAGCACTGCTTTGCCAGTTGGTGGAAAAAGTAGATGAAGATGGCACAAGGAGGCACATCACGTCCCTACGTGCATGGAGGAGGATAGTAGCACGAGGCACAGCAGGCGCGGAGAAAAACGGCGAAGTAGGAGGCTAGCATGTAGCAGGGAGGAGGAGACACAGGAAGTATGGGCAGCTGCGCGGGTGATCTCTTCATGTGTGCCATAGATGCTAACCTATAGTAGGCCAGCGGTGTCCGGACGTGTCCATGTGTTTGGACGTCCGGGAGTGAGGAGGTCCATAATTTTTCAGCCACCATGGTAAGTTTTTTGCCGTCAGATTTTTAGCGCTGAGGATTTTCTTTGAGCCACCGATTTTTTCCCCTCCCACACATGCTCAACGTATAATTTCACACACTCACCACGGTATCCTTTCTCCTCCAAATCACTTTCCTCAGCCACCTCCACGGCTCCACCTCCATGTCCAGCACGAAAAAAATTCTCCTCGCTCCGTCACACGTTCCTCACGAGTGGACGCCACCGTTCTCCGGCTGTTGGCCTCCGCCGCCGTTCTCCTCGCCACCACTGTCAAATCCTCCTGCATCCTCACATCAGGACACCTCCCCCGGCCGCCCGGAGCTCCAGGCCATATGCGCCGCACGGCTGCCGATCGCTCCAGGCCACAGCAATCCAACGCGTGCTGTCTCCCTCGTCGCCTCCACACCTGCAGCTCCAAGCCTCCAACCAAGCAGATGCCTTGCCTAGGTAAATCCGCCTCCCTCCTAGATCGACATGACTTTTGTTTGATGAAATATCTGTAATCCGGTGGTTTTGTGTCAAGCTAATTGAGGAGAATTAGATTGTTTAGATTATGCATGCTACCTGCATTTTTATTAGTAAGTGTATAACATGTAAGCCATTTAATCATGCGATATGTGTTGTCAGTAAGTAGAGAAATGATTTCTAGTTAGAAATTTGGAAACTGAATAAATACGAGTTATCTGAAATATAAGCAAGGTGAAAAATTCTGGTGTAAATTAGTTATTAGTATGATTTTGGCAGTACTTCAGTTCTTTCCTCCATTGGTTTGGGTGAATTGCTACACACTACTACACGTTTGATTTACTGAGACACCACCCCGTACAAGTCCGAGGCGGGCAAAGGGCGTCCGCCTCGGTTAATATTTAACCGAGGCGGACGCCTTGAACCGCCTCCGTTAATATATTAACCGAGGCGGGCGCCTTGAACCGTCTTGGTTAACATATGTGTTTAGATGCATAAGAGAGGTCAAGGGACGTGGGTACATGATTGCCGCCCACCAGTTCGGGTAAGTCAAAAGAAAACTATCACATAGTTACTATTACGATCATAGCTTCTCACGTATTTGAAGGTTGTAATTGTACGTTGTTTCAATGGTCTAGCCAAGGCATCATGGGCCACTGGATTGCATTTCTCATATATCCTCAGGATGGGAGGGCAATAGTGTTTGACTCTTTGGATAGTCAAAAAGAAGGTTATAAGAAATTTGAAAGCGTAGTGAGATTGTAACTGACAATACTTCTTTTTTATATAACATATGTGCTAAATTGGTCATGACAAATGTGGTTTTGTATAGCGCTTACCGAATATACTTGGAGGAACCAGATTGTATTGGTCTCAGAACTGAAAAGCAGAAGAAGTATAAAAACAACCTGCAAGTCAGACACTTATTAGTATATCGTGAAAGCTCTATATGTTCTGAATGATTGTGTATTACATGTAGTGACATATTATTATGTGGATACTATGTTTGTGAGTACCTAAGAGAGACCGGTAAGTTTAGCAACAACTACAAGGTACTGAAGAAAGAACTACATGGCTGGCAAAACAAGTCATTCAACAAAAAGACCATAACTCATATTGTTAGGTTCATTTGTTCATTCCTCATGCACGATTGCGTGTATGAGGGTGGAAGGTTCTTCAACATGGAAGGTCCGTTAGCGGATGACGACAAGTATGAGATCCTCTGAAAGTGGAGCACCCATCTCAACATCAAGGATTACATGTTGCCACACATATAATTTGTAAAATGTTGAATTATAAAGTTGAATGCGTGTAATTGAACAATGATACGTTGTTGTGACATAATATAGGTACTCGAAGGAGTACTACTACTTCAACAAATGTGTTTGTGACTTTATTAATTGTGTCTTTGCTTTCAACGTGAAAATGAAATTCAAATTCGATTTTAAAACAAATTTCAAAGGAGTACTAGTTCAACAAATGTGTTTGTGACTTTATTAGTTGTGTCTTTGCTTTCATCGTGAAAATGAAATTCAAATTCGATTTTAAAACAAATTTTTTTTTTAATTTGTAAAACAATTAACCGAAGCGGTCCCTCTTATGAAACCGCCTCGGTTAATGTTCTAACAGAGGCGGGCGCATTACAGTAACCGCCTCTGTTAAAATATTAACCGAGGTGGTTTCATAAGGGTGACCGCTTCGGTTAATACCTATTTGATAGGACCGTGACACCTAAGAGGGGGTGACTTAAAACTTCTACTCTAAACTATGGCCTCTAGTTTTCACCTAATCAAAACCTATGCAACAAAGTAAACTATCTAGAGTGCAACTAAGGTTTTGCTAGGTGTTTTGCTATCTCTACCGCAAAAGAGTTTTGCAACCTATGATCCAAACCTATCAACTAAGCTAGGAAAGGTAAAGCACACAACAAAGGTAACAAGTAAATGCGAAAGCTAAAGAGAGAGGTAAAGATGCAAACTACCGTCGACGACTTCGGTATTTTTACCAAGGTATCGAGAAGCGAGCAAGCTTCCCCTAGTCCTCGTTGGAGCCCCTCGCAAGGGCCAAGCTCCTAGTCGGGTAACTCCGAGGATAGCCCCTGGCCTTTCCCACGCGCAAGTGGGTCTCTGGTTAAGCCTCGCAAGGCACGGCCTCTCCCGGATGCTCCCCGCCGTCTTCACTATCAAGCTTCCGGCCGAACTGCCGCGAGCCATGTTCCCTTTGGTACACGGTGGCGGCCACACCACAAACGCGGTTGGTGTGGTCTCGCAAGACTACAAGCCCCTCCGATATACAATCAACGGTGCGCGCAAGCACTGGTAGGTAAGAGGTGTTTGAACCTCACTAACCACTAGGCCTAACACCTAGAGCAAGCGCAAAGCGATGGTCTAACTAGCCTAAGCACTTCGCAAAGCACCTACACTAATCACCTAGTCTATCACTTAAGCACTTTGGTGGCTAGAGCAACTAAATATGTGTCTAAGCACTTGGTACACTTCCTTGAGCTTCAACCCCCGTGTTTTGGCCGGCCATGGGCGTATATATAGAGCCTCAACCATATAGAGCCGTTGGAGAATGTCTTGGACTTCACAGCGTAGCATCAGACGCTGGAGTCGAGACCATCGGGCGCGTGTCCGATGCTCATTTAACGGCCAGATGCCAGCCTAGCACTGTGTCGCAACAGCTACCTCAGCGTCCGATGCTCGAACTCCTAATGCGTCTGATGCTAACAGAGCCTCTCTGGAACCTCTCTGCATAGGCATCGGACGCAGGGTCCTCTAGCGTCCGATGTTACAACGGCGCGACCGATGTACGCAGTGCAGGCTTGCGCAGTGTAACCGCAACGTCCGATTTGGCGACAACGGTGCGTCCGATGCTTCTGCTGGCGCCAACCCGAGCTAGGATTTAGCATCGGTGCATCCAACGCTTTTGAGCCAGCGTCCGATGCAGTGTCCGATGTCCCTATCTTCTCGTTTCTTCACGATTTCTTGCACCATCTTGGTTCTATTCTTGTGCCTTGGACTTTGCTTGATCTTGAGAGTCTTCTACTGAGCTTCAAATGTCTTGCTTGAGGTGTTGATCGCGTCGCCTTAGTCCAAGTCACATTTGCACCCTATTGAACTACAAAACAAACACTTGCAAACACATTAGTCCAATATGGTTGTGTTGATCATGAAGCACCAAAATCCAAAGTTAAATGGGCCGAGCTCCATTTTCCTTAGACTATTAACCGAGGCGGTCGCTTTAAGATGACCGCCTCGGTAAAAGGATTAACCGAGGCGGTCGTCTGGCCCGCCTCGGTTAAGTTTTGATTAACCGGGGCCTATTGTCCGAGGCGGACCGTTTGCCCGCCTCGGTTAATCTATATTGCCCGCCTCGGTTAAGGTTTTTGTAGTAGTGACATGTAGCAGAACCAACCAATTTACACCAGATTAAGCACAAAAATCTCCGCTTGCGCGACGATCATCATGTACTTAAGCTCGTATAAACCCTGTAGTCCGGAAAACTCGAAGGATTTCAAATCATTTCGCATTCAGCCAAGATCGTACTAGTTTTGTATACATGTCCAGAAGTTACATCACAGTTCAACATAGTTCAAATCGATCGGAGTATGAAATAATATTACAAACCATAGTTTGATAAAAGAGCGGAAGCAACATAGTTTTGAAACATGGTTCAGTTTGTTCGCAATACTGGTGCCATCGACCTGATCATATCCAACAAAAGCATCAGGGAAAGAGAATAGAGGACCATGCCCATGGTCTAATCATCACTCGTAGCCGGGTACAGACAGTGCTCATAGTAGCCAAAGAAGCTCTGACCATCTGCAACACCAGAAATAATGAGAAACCAAGGATCATGAAGGCTATATCTGGGGTTGGCTAAACATACCATTTGCATGAAAGCGTTTTCGTGAGTAAAACATAATTAAGATAATGGCAGTCACTTTTATAATTAATCCTAATTAACTAGATTTGCACTTGATCTATAGCAATCACTTGACTAATTAATCAAGCAAGAGTGACTATCTCATCAATAGTCTTTCAGATTTAATATCATAACCATCTTTAGTTTCATGAGTTACTACAGTAACACATGCCTAGTCAAGTTACTCACTATCCAGAAGCGATGACATTATAATTGATTCCTACACAGCTGGGGATAAAATATCGCACACTCGCCCGATCACTCTTGGTCGAAGGTAGACGTCGGCTGCCCTTCAAGAAACTTGAGAACAAGTCACGGGACGGCCATGGGCCCTTCTCACCGGGGGTTATCTCAGTGCCGGGTCGCTCAAGCAATTCTGCCCACAGTCATCTCGGGTCGATCAGGCCGTGCCTGCCCCACGGACCATGCCACGTTGATCAGTAAAGTTGCCCACAGTACATATGAGGCCCTCGGTGTTAGGCGTCAACATCTCCATCACCAGCTCGAATAACCTTACTCGGCTTCACGGGAGGTACTCGGACCTACTCCGTTAAGTGATTGACGCGTTCAAAATGACTGAGATGTGCTTTCGTCGGGTCCTAAGCAACACAGACGGGAGACTACTAGCACACAGAACCCTTGTCCTACTGCTCCTACATCCCGCCCGGTCTCAGATTAATTATCACATGGTTATCTCCATGATAGCACCAGGCTAGTCATGACCAGTATCCACCTATATGCGGGAGACAGGAAATCGCCCGACTTTTACCGGTCTAAGCAGCGCTAAGCATATAATTCGAGCCTAGACCTAGCAGAGATATTAAGATAATATTTGCGATGGACAAGGTACAATAATAATGCAACAACGGTAACATTCAACTCCTATAACCTAACGCAACAAACATAACAGGTTAAAATTGTTAAAGATTTGCAAACCACAGGGAGTAAGATGCTCCGGGGCTTGCCTCGCTCGAAGTCAGTGGGGTGGTGATCCTGGCACTCCGGTAGGTCTTCGGCGTTGGCTTCTCCTCTCCTCTCGAACGGGGCCTCCTCTTGGTCCCGTTCCTCCGACTGTAGCGGGTTCTCCTCTATCGATCGTGTATGATGCCTTGCGCGTGTAAATATGATGAATGCACATAGAATGCTCATGAGATGCAAACATAGAGGAAAGGACTAATTAGGAGATAAGCACATGTCATCTACTGCATTCTCTTGAACAAGGTAGTCAACATCATTTAGCTAACTACTAACTACCTTGTCGTCACCCTACAACCTAGTGTTTAACCTAACCCTTTCTGAACAACCATTCATCAAACCAGACACAACAGAAATACGTAAATAAATCTAATTACTTATTTACCTACTCCTTTTTACTGATTTATTAGACAGGATATAACCATCACCAAACTGAAATGACCTCAGAAAATTTCCAAACTTTTACACAGGCTACTATAGACTAAAACCTGACTACCATAAAAATTTCAGCCCAAAACAGTAACTCTAGCATACAGTAAAAATTAACTCTATTGATTTATAAATCATGCACTTTTCATAGATTGTACTACCAACTGTCCAAACAGACCAGCCTAACATTTTTCTTGGTAAACTTACATCCAAACATAACTACACAAAGATTACCAAGCTCAGAATCTAAGCATTCCTATTTATAAAAATTAAAGGTAAACTTACATCCTAACATTACTACACAAAGATTACCAAGCTCAGAATCTAAGCATTCCTATTTATAAAAATTAAAGGAAGAAAATAATATTTAACAACTTTAAATCCTACAGCCAACATTATCAACATAACATACACATATTATATTTTTCTTGGATACTACTTATCAAGACAAACCTAACAAAACTGGAATCACATTTTTTTGAGATATACAGAATTAGTTATGCATTTTTCAACTTAACAACCATTTACTTAATTAAATAAAACTGCGCATAAAACTATCACAAAATATGCACCTAATAATTTTAACAGGTAGATCTATTTATTTCCAGCACAACAAAATTGGTTTCACACAATTTGGACTTAAAATGAGCCATATATAAATTTTGGAAGCATTAAAACTAAATCTGAAAAACTGATTTAAAAGAAACTTGACCTAAACTGCTATGGATACTCAGACTAACACACCCACAGACTCAAACCTAACTACTAAGCACACCCGGAAGTCCCGGTTTGATTGCACCCAGCTTCTTCTCCTTCTCTCTTTTCTCTCGCTGGAAACGGGACCCATAGGTCAGCGACCCCATGTCCTCCGGTCAACGGGGTCCACTGGCAGTGGCACGCTCCCACCGGCGCTAGCTCGCCGGCGGCGAGGTTCCCGGCGACACCAACTACACCTACAGACTCACCTTCGCGAAGCGGACACGGTCGACCTACGAGCTAGGCCAGAGGGTCACCGGAGCAAGCTCGACGACGGCCATGGCAAAGCGGCGGCGCTGCGACTCAATGACGGAGCTGTTCCCGGCTATTCCGAGGCTCGGCGCGGTGAGCATCGGCTTCAGCAGACCCTAGGCTACTCACTGGTGTGGTGCTCGGGCCATGCCAACCCTGGCAGTGGCTAGCAACACGCACGACGGCGGACCGCAGTTCGCCCGCGGCGAAGTCGGGTTCCGGCAAGACCACGACGCTAGGATGCTCTCCATCTAAACCTAGGCTCTAGCTGTGGTAGGGAAGGCTAGAACGAGACTTGGCTTGAGATGGTATGGCCGGAATCAGCCGGACCACGTGAAGGTCATGGCGGCGGACATGGCGGGTGCACGGAAAAGGAATCCGACGTTCCGCCGTCTAGCTCTAGAGAGAGGAGAAACCAACAGGAGCAAACAACAGAGGGGATCAAGGCGGACGGTTTGGCGGGAGAAATCGTGCGGCGGTGCTTTGGCTTGCGAGAGATTGCTTGCTGGAGTTCGGCGATGGCGGCGGTGTTTTGCAACTGGAGAAGATAGGGCATAGGGGAAGCGAGCGGGCGAATGAGCGGGGCTTTGGTCGAGTGCTTGTGGAAGATGGGATGAGGCGCTGCGCGTTTGGGGTTCAATGAACCTGGACGGAACCCGTCGTCGCGTCCCGACCGACGCAGCGGAACAGCGCATCCATGGCGGCCACGCAGCGACAAGCGGGAGGGGGACACCGCGACATGAGCGGGTGGATGCGGTGTTTGCTGTTCGGACAGAGCGAACAGCAGGCAGCGGCACTCCGGCGTACGGCGGGCGCGAGCGGCGGAGCTAAGCGGCACGCGCGCGAGGAAGGGGAAGAAGAGGCTGACATGTGGGGCCCGCGACTGATTAAACAAAAGAGGATTTTTCTTTTTCTAAACTAATTTTTATCTCCCAAACTATGCCGAATTAGGAAAAGGTCCTAAAAGCAAAGTTGCTTAGAATTTCACAAGGAACAATTCATCTTTAAGGCTCAAGTCCAAATTCTGCCTGGAAACATAAATTTTACTCCTAGCTTGATTTTCTAATGCAAGAATAAAATACTAACTGACCTTTTCTGATAAAGTGCTTTTAAGCAAAGTTGTTCCTTTTGTTAAGACCTATAACTTTGGTTTATGGCACTTCCTCAGAAAAACAAAGCATCTAATGGCTACAGTAGAGACTTAGCAAAGGACTTAAACAAACATACCACACAAGAATACACATGAAATGATATGATGTTATGCTCATGACATGTCCAATTATGCATTTAGGGTTGCTTAGCACTAGGAGTGTTACAGTCCTCCCCTCCTTAAAAAATCCCATCGCGAGATTTGAGTTACTAACCGTTCTTTGTAAAATTGTGGATAAACCTCCTTTAAATAGTCATCCGTTTCCCAAGTGGTATCTCGATCGTTTTGCTCACTCCACGTTACTTTGTATTGCTTAACTATTCTCCCGCGTGTTACTCTTTCCTTCGTATCAAGTACCTGATGCGGCTTCACGGAGTAAGTGAGATCAGATTGTTGTTTGATGTTTGCTGGTTGTACTTCTTCTGGTACTCGTCAATATTTCTTCAACTGTGACACATGGAATACAGGGAATATAGCTTTCAAATATTCCGGTAATTGCAGCTGATAAGCTACCATTCCCCTCCTTTTGAAAATCCGGTACGACCCCACAAACCTTGGTGCTAACTTTCTTTTAACTCTGAACCGCTTAACACCCTTCATTGGTGAGACCTTCATGTAGACATAATCACCTTAACTGAACTCAAGCGGTCTTCTACGTATATCTGCGTAGCTCTTTTGTCGAGATTGTGCTGCTGACATATGCTATCGAATTATTCTAACTTGTTCTTCTGCTTCTTTAATGAAATCAATGTCATAGTACCGACGCTCTCCTGGTTCAACCCAATAGACTGGCGTCCTACATCTTCTACCATACAAAGCTTCAATAGGTGCCATCTGAATACTTTCTTGATAACTGTTGTTATATGAGAATTCTGCTAGAGGTAGCCATTTCTCCCAAGAACCTTTCGCTGAAATTACGCAGGCTCTCAACATATCTTCTAATACTTGGTTCACTCTTTCTGTTTGTCCTGATGTTTGGGGATGGTAGGTTGAACTGCGAACTAGCTCTGTCCCTAGCTCCTTTTGTAATCTTTCCCAGAACAGTGCGGTAAACTGTGATCCTTGATGCCGATGACGCGTCCATTGCCGACCTGCCTACTTTCGCCAAGCCTGGCTCGCGAAAGGCGCCCCGTCCGTCAGAAATGGCGGATCGCCAGGGAAAGAAACAGAAGACGCAGCGCACCGATGTCTCTACTCGGGCATCTAATGAAAAGGAAGTTGCTAGTGAGAAGGGCTCTGGCTCTTCGAAAATGCAAGCCCCTGCTGCTGTTGATAAAGGTAAGTCTCGCTTTATGGGTGGTGCATTAGCTTGACGTAGGAGGTGGTGGATGGACAGCTCCTAGGCCATGGACGGCTGGTTCTCGAAGCCGCGCCTTCGGACTACGAAAACCCCTATTTTTATACCGGGTTGAGTTCGTCAAGCAAGACGGAGGACGCGAGGGAGGAGTCTTATCACATTGCCTGTTCTTTGGGTGCAGCCTCAGATGCCCAACTTGCATGTCGTATTGACTATCGCCAAGTTGGGTTTCTGCCTGGTGAGGGCGAGGAGGCTACGAAGTTTGTGGAGTTCTCTCAGAAGGCGTTTGTCGCTCCGGAGATCGAGAGGGATCTCTTTAAAGTTAACAACGCGAAACTGTGCGACGCGCTCTCTTTTCATCTGGCCAGTGTAAGTGCCCTATTTTCTCGTAAGTTCAGTAACCCGTTCCCCTTCGGCTTATTCTGACTTATATGTTCGCTTCGTTTTACATGTTGTTCGCAGGCTGCTGTCATTGCTCGCAGCCAAAATCACCAAAGCAATCTCTATATTCGCAAGCTTGAGCATGGTAGGCAAGAAAAGGATGAACAAATTAAGAATCTTGCTACCGATTTGGAGAAGCAGACGAAAAAGGCCGAAGATGAGCATACCTCCCAGAAGGCGAGCCAGCGGGAAGTTGAAAATTTGAAAAAGGAACTGTCGGAGCTACGATCAACCCAAGACGAAAGGGAGAAGACACTTTTGGCTTCGGCAGCCGGCGCTGCGTCGTGCTTCCGAGAGTGGCCTTCGCAGCATTGGAGTTGAGGCCGAAGGCCCGCTTGAGGGCAGTGTTGAAGGCCTCATCGATTGGATTCGTCATGAGATGGAGTCACTGGAGGGGCACATGGCCCTTGGCCGCGATTACGCTGCGGTTACATGCATCAAGGCTATTGGTCATAGCCCTATTGACGCCAGCTGTACTCACATTTCGGACCTTCTGGTTAAGGAGGTGGACTACTACTGGCGAACTCCCGAAGTGGCAAAAGTGCTTGGAAAGAGATTCTTTGATGAATTTTGGCTAGCTGGCGGAAACGACATGTCCCTCATGCAAGCAGCAATGGGTCGTGGCAAGGTGATTTCGAATTCGTTGAAACATCATTTTTCACTCGGATTTATTACTCACCGTATTTTGCCCTATATTTAGAGGAAGTCATTTAGCTTTCACTTGCTTGCAGACCCCAGAGGAAAAAGCTCGCATCAAGTTGATTTTTTTGAATTTCAGCTCTGAGCGGCGGGGGCGTGAAGCTGAACCGGATGATGAAGAGACCCCCGATCGCTCGAATGAAGAAATTCTGGAAAGCTCAGCTGCTGCTGCTACCCGCGATGAAAGCAACGCGCAAGATAGGGTAGATGCCTGAGCGGGCAATGTCTTATTTGGGAGTTAGTTCCATATGTAATGGTTACTATCGTCTGTAGCTTTGGATCTTAAGTTGTATTGTTGTATTGAACAGGACGCGGATGCGTGAACGCCGGACGTTCTTGATATTTGCCCCTTAATGATTAGATCCGGTGACCTTTTTGTCAGTGGTGACTTGTGGAGGAGCTTCCGTTCTAGGTTTCCGATGACGACACTTTCGTCATATTTGAAAAAAACGCGCTAAGAAAATTAAGCGCACGGAGGAGCACTTACGTGCATTTTATGACGGTTTTGACCCGCGCGAACTTGAGAACACGCGAGAGAAATGCAAAGCTTCGCGTGCGCCATCGGCTTTTGAATGTGACCCATCCGTTAAGGTGGAGCCTGAAGACAACGCATTTTCGCCCGACGAACACAGATATAGTGTATTCCTGGGATCGCAGAAACAGTTTGCGAGTTTTTCTTTTTACTCATGGTCGGCACTGTACATGCTTTTCTTGTTAAATGAAGTGTTGGTTTCTCGAATGATCTATTTTTCTGAGTTTTTAGAAATTGTTAGGCGGTTCCTAGAAGCGTCTCTATTTTGCCGTTTGGCTGCCTTGTTCGCGCTAAGATGCTTTTTCTCTCATCCCGTTGGGTGAGGTCCGAATGTGCCTGCTCATTTTTCTCTACTCTTGGAGCGGTATTATTTGCGAGCCCTTCGTCCAGAATTTGAACGACGCTCGCCCCGCACTTTGGTCGAGAGGTGGTAACTTTCGCGCAAGGGTGCTTTCGTTGCGAGTCCCTCGGCCAAAAAAATTAAAAGACGCCCGCCCCATACTCTTTATTCGGGGGGCGATAGTTTTCGCGCGAGTGTGCTTTCGTTTCGATCCCCTCGGCCAAAAATTGAAATACGCCTGCCCCCAAACTCTTTATTCGAGGGGCGATAGCTTTCGTGCGAGTGTGCTTTCATTGTGAGCCCCTCGGCCAAAAATTGAACGACGCCCGCCGCACACTCTTTATTCGGGGGGCGATAGCTTTCGCGCGAGGGTGCTTTCGTTGCGAGGCCCTCGGCCAAAATTTGAACGACACCTGCCCCACACTCTTTATTCGAGGGGCGATAGCTTTCGCGCGAGGGTGCTTTCGTTGCGAGCCCCTTGGCCAAAATTTGAACGACGCCCGCCCCACACTCTATTTTCGAGGGGCGATAGCTTTCGCGCGATGGTGCTTTCGTTGCGAGCCCCTCGGCCATAAATTGAAAGACGCCCACCTCACACTCTTTATTCGAGGGGCGATAGCTTTCGCGCGAAGGTGCATTTGTTGCTATCCCCTCGGCCAAAAATTGAAAGGCGCCCACCCCACTCTCTTTAGTCGAGGGACGGTAGCTTTCGTACGAAGGTGCTTTCGTTGCTAACCCCTCGTTCATAATTTGAGAGACGCCTGCACCACTCTCTTTAGTCGAGGGGCGGTAGCATTCACGCGAGGGTGCTTTCGTTGCTAGGCCCTCGTTCATAATTTGAAAGACGCCCGCCCCACTCTCTTTAGTCGAGGGGCGGTAGCATTCGCCCAAAAATTCACTCCTTTTTAAAAAGTGAGCTGAAAAGGATGTTTTTCGAACAAGATTAAAAAGGCTGTTACAACTGGCTATATCTGAGATATTGCTCTTATTGTCTCCCTGCAGCGGATTTAATTTTCCCTCGCCGTAGGTTTGGGCTTGAGATGGTTTCGTGACCCTTAAAAGCTTTCGTCTAGCTCTCTATTGCCAAGCATATTTTCTACCTTTTGTGCCGATGACACAATCATTAAAGCGAAATCTGATATCCTGACGCTTCCTATTCGTAGCCCACTCATTAGAAAAACCCTCCAGCTGTGATGGTGTACGCTTGGTAATTTGATCACCTGGACGACTATGTTCTAGCCTCTATTTAAGGGCTTGTTTCTTGGGTGTGGGTCTGCGCATTTGTTGTGCTGCTGTACCCGATGGTTGTTGGATTATCAAAGCCGGTAGGTTTTGTTAGGTAGAGAATTAAAGGAGTGCTTTTAATTTTGTGCAATGCTTTTTCACCTGACAAGCTGTTGGTTGCCCTTTTGTTGTTGGGTGGGGGTTGTTTTGTCCTGCCTCCATTTTGCTATTCTGCTACTGGTTTTGTTGGAGGGTGGGTACTTACTCGTCCGTGGGCTTCTCTTTCCGTTCTCCCGTTGTTGGGGAGAGGGGCCCTCGGTAGAGGCACCACGCAGACTGGCTAAACGAAGCGACCCTCGCGCGTCCCGCGCACCTTCGCCGCCTACCCCCCTATTTCATCCTGTTAAGTCTCTCAGATCGCCAATCAAAACTCTGGACGCTGACCCAACCTTCGGAGGTGTTTAGGTATTTTTTGCAGGAAAAGGGCGTGAAGAGCGCTGAGAGTGACCCTCGCGCATCCCGCGTACCTTCGCTAAGCGGCCCAGACCCAACTGGTGACGAGGGACCTCAGAGGTTGCCACCCCTGCCTTCGCAACCAACGAAGACCTCAACAACACCAAATGCCCTATGACCCAAAGTCACCACTCTCCCAAATACTCCAGACCCAACCTTGGCCACCGTGCTACAATCCACAAAACCTACCCCGCTACGACGGGCTCTCCGACCCTCGCCAATTCATAATGAGCTATGAAGCAGCAGTCGCCGCAACAGGCGGAGATGAATCAATAATGGCAAAGTCCTTTGTCATCATCCTGCGAGACATCGCACAAACCTGGTACAACAACCTCCGCCCCGGAACAGTGGATTCCTAGGCCAATCTCAGAGACAGGCTCTGTACAAACTTCAAAGGCATCACACCAGCCCCATCAAACCCCATTGAGTTGTTCAACTGCAAACAAGAAGAGCGCGAACCACTTCAAGATTATTGGCGGAGGTTCATCCAAATCAGAGCAAGAACCCCGGGAATATCCGACGAGGCTGTCATCCTCGCTGCAGTCAGTGGCCTGCGCCCAGGCCCATGCTCTTTGAAATTTGCCAGGAAGCCGGCAAACACAATCCAGGAATTACACGAGACAATGGAAAGATACTGTAGAGCAGACATGGACTTCAGAGCGAAGTCCGATGCTCGGAGGTCGCAGCAGAAGCCGTAGCCGGGGCCTCAACCAAGAGTAAACAACCTTCGCCAAGAACAAAGCAACATCGGTGCCATCAACAAACCAATACACTATGAACACCAAGGACGGGGCACTCAACCTCCGAACAACCAAAACCCCCAAGGTTTGCCACCCCTGCCAGATCAACGGAACTAGCAAAAAGACCCCGCGAAAATGTATTGTCATTTCTGTGGTCTTGGAAAGGGGCACACCACCAAACAATGCGAATGCTTCGCCAAGGGAAAAGAGTTCCAGGAGTCCAAAAGAGCCGCTTCGGCAGACACACGAACCATCAACCACACCAGGAAACCAAGCTTCCACCCACCAAATCCTCCATACCACTATACCCCCATAAACTACGGCCTACCTTCGCAACAAACCATCTACGCTAACCACCCACTCTACAACCAAGCCTCTTATCAGCCAACCACCATCCCACAACGCCAAAATTCACCATACACAGTCACATACCCAACAACCCCCCAAACCCAAACCCCAACTACCCAACAAGTCAACAACGCTCTACGGCCACCACCACCAATACCCGCCTTACCAGTGCCTCAACCTGTCAAATCCGAAACCCAGAGCCAAACGACCATCAACAACCCAACATCAACCTTCGGTGTAATACTTGCCATCACCGGAGGTTCAAATGAAGACCATGGCAACAAGCGGCAGAGAAAGAAACATGCCAGACGGGTGCACCATATAGCCGTCGAAGGACCACACAAATTTGGTCGTTGGTCCCACATTCCCATAACCTTCGACTCCAGTGATATGAAGCTGAGAGATTACCCTCATACCGACGCCATGGTAATCGAGACCAATCTAGCAGGGTGGACTGTCACTAAAATTCTGGTCGACAAAGGAAGCTCCGCAGACATCCTGTTCGCCTCAACCTTCGACAGCATGAAACTTGATAGGAACCTCCTACAACCTGCTGACAACCCTTTATACGGCTTTGGCGGTCAACAAGTAAGAGCCATCGGGAAAATTTCTTTGCCCGTGACCTTCGACGACCAGATCAACTGCAGAACCGAGCATCTAACCTTCGACGTGGTCGACATGTTTTATCCGTACAATGCCATATTTGGCCGAGGGGTAACCAATACATTCAACGCAATCATCCACCCCGCTTACCTCTGCATGAAGCTTCCCGCTCTGAAGGGAGTGGTCGCAGTATATGGAGACCAAGACATTGCAAGGGCAGCTGAGGGAACAGTAGCACCAGGGCAACGTAATGTCCACAACCTGTCAAAGCCTCAAGCTACAAACCTTAATGACGAAGGTGAGGTGTGCACTGAAAAAATAAAGGTGTCACCCAAGGAAGAAACCAAACAAGTGCAACTCTTCGAGGGTAACGCCGAAAGAAAGGTGTTCATCTCAGCCAACCTAGCCCCCCAATCAGAAAGCGACCTCGTCACTTTCCTCAAAGGAAACCCCGACATCTTCGCCTGGTCCGCAGAAGACTTAAGAGGAGTGAACAGAACCCTGATAGAGCACAGCCTCAACATCAAGTCGGACTATCGCCCGGTCAAACAAAAGCTTCGCAAAATGTCAGAAGAAAGGAAAAAGGCAGCGAAGGCCGAGGTAAAAAGGCTTTTGGACGCAGGCGTCATCCGCCCGGTCAAGTACCCAACATGGCTCTCAAACGTGGTACTAGTACAGAAAAAGAACAAGAAATGGCGAATGTGCGTAGATTTCACGTGCCTGAAGAAGGCTTGCCCGAAGGATGATTTTCCCCTCCCCAACATAAGCACCTTGGTCGACAGAGCAGCCGGCTGCCAAATGCTATCTCTACTCGACTGCTTTTCGGGGTACCACCAGATTTGGATAAATGAACAAGATGAGGAGAAAACAAGCTTCATCACACCTTCGGGAACTTTTTGTTTTCGGAGAATGGCAGAAGGCCTAAGAAACGCGGGTTCAACCTTCGCTCGTATGACATCCGAGGTCTTCAAAGAAGAACACTCCGTCTCTGCTTATGTTGATGACCTGGTTGTCCAAAGCGAGTTAAAAGAAAACCACATTTCGGACCTGTCGAGAGTGTTCAGCAACCTCCGGGGCGCTGGATTAAAGCTGAACCCCGAAAAATGTGTCTTCGGGGTAAGTAAAGGAAAACTGCTGGGTTGTATCGTCTCTGCAAGGGGAATTGAAGCCAACCCCGACAAGATTGATTCCATCATCAACATGGAACCACCGACAACAAAATAAGCAGCCCAACGCTTATCAGGCCAATTAGCAGCTCTCAGCAGATTCATTTCCAGATCAGCTGAGCGAGGGTTACCTTTCTTCGAAACTTTGAGAAGCACTGCACCATTCAACTGGGGACCCCGGCAGCAGAAAGCCTTCGAAGACTTGAAGAAGCATCTCACCAGCTTGACTGTTTTAACCAGCCCAAGCAAAGGGGACTTGTTACTGCTGTACGTCGCAGCCTCGCCTCATGCAGCGAGCGCAGTCTTAATCAAAGAGTTGCACGAGAATAACAAAACCAAGCAAGCCCCAATCTACTACGTATCAGAAACCCTCGAAGGGCCTAAACAAAATTACTCAGAGCTCGAGAAGATAGCGTACGCAGTGGTCATGGCATCAAGAAAGCTCAAGCACTATTTCCAAGCACACGAAATCCATGTACCCTCGGCTTTTCCCCTCGAGAACATTTTCAAAAACAACGAGGCAGTCGGAAGAATAGCTAAATGGGCAGTTGAACTCAACAGCTACGCCCTAACCTTCGTCGGTCGAACAGCAATCAAATCCCAAGCACTAGCAGATTTCATAGCAGAATGGACCCCAGACCCTCGCAAAGATGAACCTCACCAAGACCCATTTTGGACTGTGTATGTTGACGGAGCCTGGGGTGCAACTGGCGCAGGGGCCTCGGCCATTCTAGTCTCGCCATCCGGATCTAAGCTACGATACGCTAGAAGACTTGACTTCAAATGTACAAACAACTCCATAGAATACGAAGCTGTGATACTCGCTCTCTCAAGGCTTCGGTCACTATCAGTCCGAAGGGCTGTCATCTACACAGACTCACAGGTCATCGCGGGGCACATTGAGAAAAATTACAAGGCCAAAGATCCAGAGCTGCAAAAGTACTTTCAACATGTCCGAAGGTTAGAGTCCTTCTTCCTCGGCATATCAGTAAAGGCAATACCAAGGTCAGGAAATAGCGAAGCAGACTGCCTAGCTAAAGCAGCAACACAACAATTACACCTACCGTCTGATGTTTTCCACGAAGTTGCGACCCAATCAGCTTTCAAAACCTTCGAAAAGAACGCCAAGTTGATCAACGCAATCCAGAGTGAGGATTGGAGGGCACCTATCATAGCCTACATCAAGGGGCTCCACGAACCAGACTCCAAAGAAGAAGAAAACAGGCTAAAACAAAGAGCACGAGGGTATAAGATTGTGGACAACATTCTGTACAAAGCCTCAGTAACCTCGCCCTGGCTCAAATGCGTCCCACAGTCTGAAGGAAATGACATTCTTAAGCTTATCCATGAAGGCATTTGTGGTTCACACAACGGCCCAAGGGCATTAGTTGGAAAAGCCTTCCGGCAAGGTTTCTACTGGCCAACGGCGCTAAAGGATGCAGAAAACATCGTCAAACAATGCGAAGGTTGCCAACTAACAGCAAAAAACCAAAACGCCCCAGGGGCTCCTACGACGCTTATATGCCCAACATGGCCTCTACAAAGGTCGGCAATGGACCTCGTGGGCCCACTACCGATAGCTCCAGGAAACCTTCGCTACGCGGTGGTAGCCGTGGAATACTTCACAAAGTGGATCGAAACAAGACCATTGTCTTCCATCACCTCCCTCGCAGTGAAAAAGTTTTTCTGGCAACAAATAGTTTGTCGATTCGGCGTCCCCAAACATCTCACCGTCGATAATGGCACCCAGTTTGACTGCGAAGTTTTCAAAGAATTCTGCGCACAAATTGGTACAATCTTATGCTTCACTTCTGTTCGGCACCCTCAATCCAACGGCTTAGTCGAAAGAGCTAATGCAACAATTTTCCAAGCCATATCCAAGAAGTTGCAAGGTAGGCCTAAGGGAAAATGGGTGGAAGAGCTAACCTCGGTCACTTGGTCTCACAACACCTCGGAGTGCAGAGCAACCAAATTCACTCCTTTCAAGCTACTGTTTGGGGAAGAGGCTGTGCTACCAGAAGAACTGAAGCACGAATCGCCGAGAACAACCCTCGAACCAATAGAAAAAAGCTAGCCGCTCAACAAAGATTTACTCGAAGAAGCAAGATGCAACGCAGTGCACAACCTTCGCAAGTATCAAGAAGAAACCAAAAAATGGAGAGATAAAAAGGTCAGAATCAAAGACTTGCAGAAGGGTGACCTCGTCCTCATCCGGAAACAAAACACCGGCATGGCGGGGAAGTTCCAGCCAAAGTGGACCGGTCCATACCTGATATCAGAATGCAATCGCCCTGGCTCTTTCCACCTCTCTGACAGCGAGGGAAACATCCTGCCTCATACCTGGAACATCGACGACCTTCGCAAATACTACCCATAGCGGAGCCTTAGCGAGCCCTCGCATTATGTAATTTGTTGTTTCTTCCATTTTCAATGAATGTAACAAACAAAAGGAGCTGTACTCTTTTTCTTACGAAGGGGCGTAAGGTTTTTTAACGAGGCAGTATCCAAACCCTTAATACAGGCTAGAACCCCCAAAAAAGTAAAATCTCCAAGTTATTACTTTTACTAGCAAACATCGAAAAAGCACTTCTTTTTCACAGAGCGCTACAATCGATGTAAACCCGCTAAGATTGCTTCGAAAAACAACCTTTTTTCTTTTCAAAGCAAACTTCACCTCCACCTAAGATAAGGGGAGGCGTGAAGTCCAAAAAAGTCGAGCACCCTGGCAAAAAACGAAAGGAGCTCGCAAAAACCAAACTTCACCTCCACCTAAGATAAGGGGAGGCGCGAAGTCCAAAAAAGTCGAGCACCCTGGCAAAAAACGACAGGGGCTCGCAAAAGCAAACTTCACCTCCACCTAAGGGGAGGCGCGAAGTCCAAAAAAGTCGAGCACCCTCGCAAGCACGTCAGGGGCTCGCAAAAGCAAACTTCACCTCCACCTAAGATAAGGGGAGGCGCGAAGTCCAAAAAAGCCGAGCACCCTCGCAAACACGCCAGGGGCTCGCAAAAGCAAACTTCACCTCCACCTAAGATAAGGGGAGGCGCGAAGTCCAAAAAATCTGAGCACCCTCGCAAACACGCCAGGGGCTCGCAAGAAGCAAACTTCACCTCCACCTAAGATAAGGGGAGGCGCGAAGTCCAAACAAGTTGAACACCCTCGCAAAACACGCCAGGGGCTCGCAAGAAGCAAACTTCACCTCCACCTAAGATAGGGGGAGGCGCAAAGCCCAAATAAGTTGAACACCCTCGCAAAATGCGAGCCTCGCTAAAAAAGAAAGGAGGCGTCGCTGTTTTTTACCACACATCTCAGGCTAACGAGACGCGGGCATCGCTAAAAAAGAAAGGGGGCGTCACTGTTTTTTACAAAACAGCTGTCTAATGAGACGCGGGAGTCGCTAAAAAAGAAAGGGGGCGTCGCTGTTTTTTACAAAACAGCTGTCTAATGAGACGCGAGCCTCGCTAAAAAGAAAGGGGGCGTCGCTGTTTTTTACAAAATAGCCAGTCTAAAGAGACGCGAGCCTCGCTAAAAAAGAAAGGGGGCGTCGCTGTTTTTTACAAAACAGCCGTCTAATGAGACGCGAGCCTCGCTAAAAAGAAAGGGGGCGTCGCTGTTTTTTACAAAACAGCTGTCTAATGAGACGCGAGCCTCGCTAAAAAAGAAAAGGGGCGTCGCTGTTTTTTACAAAACACCTGTCTAATGAGACGCGAGCCTCGGTAAAAAAGAAAGGGGGCGTCGCTATTTTTTACAAAACAACCGTCTAATGAGACGCGAGCCTCGCTAAAAAGAAAGGGGGCGTCGCTGTTTTTTACAAAACAGCCCAGTCTAATGAGACGCGAGCCTCGCTAAAAAAGAAAGGTGGCGTCGCTGTTTTTTACAAAACAGCTGTCTAATGAGACGCGAGCCTCGCTAAAAAAGAAAGGGGGCGTCACTGTTTTTTACAAAACAGCCGTCTAATGAGACACGAGCCTCGCTAAAAAGAAAGGGGGCGTCGCTGTTTTTTACAAAACAGCCCAGTCTAATGAGACGCGAGCCTCGCTAAAAAAGAAAGGGGGCGTCGCTGTTTTTACCAAACATCCCAGTTCAACAAAACGCGAGCCTCGCTAAAAAGAAAGGGGGTGTCGCTGTTTTTTGCTAAAACATCTCAGTTTAACAAAACGCGAGCCTCGCTAATTCGCTTCCTGAGCTAAACATCGCACACAACAAAACAACGCAGTGCCGGACAGCCAGCGAGCCTTGTCAATATGCGATAACGAGTAAGGAATCGTAGCGACATAAAACCAACATTCAGTGTCCCCGTTCATTTACAAAATAACTTCACCACGACAAACAAATCATGGAAAATTACAAAAATTACAAGGAACCTTCGCTCCCTTCAATTAACATCAAATCACCGGAACCCTCGCTACCTTCCTCAAACTCTGGCTCCACCGCAACAATGGGTCCCCACAACAAAGGAGCTACCGAAACAATTGGCAGCTCCCCAGACAAAACCCTAGCCCGATACATATATGTACGGCCTACATCACTGACCTCTGAAGGTTCCTCCTTTGGAACCACTAACGATCCGTCCGAACCTAAACCTAGTTCGGTTCGCCCAAACAAGTACTCCAAGGCTGTGTTCTCATCAATATCATCATCAATTCCAACTTGCGAGGACGAAGAAGCACCAAATAAATAACGGGTGGCCTGCCGGTCAGTAAAGTCCTCCTCGCGCCAAAAACGGCTCGACCTGCTATTTTTTAAATCGTACCTTCGCACCTTCGACCACCAAAAATGCTCGAAGGTCAGTGACGGATATTTCAACTTAGCACGAGCCCAAGATTCGCCAGTTACAAAAATATCTTGATAATTTAACGTCAGGGGCGTCACATCAAACACTTCTAGCACGGTTCCATCAGGAACCTGCATTTCCATAGAATTAAAAAGTATCGTCAAGTCATTCCACCCACCTCACACATTACAAAATAACCTTCTCATCCATACAACCCTAAATATTCACACCTGCCCGGCTTCCCCGTGCCCGCCCGTCTCAACCCCGCCAGTGGCAGCATCCGCAACTTCAGCGGGTGCCTCCTCTGAGGCCACCTCTTGCTCGACACCTTCGCCAGTGATCGGGGCATCCGCGACCAAAGATTCAACCTCGACTGGTGGAACCTCTGCAGAACTAGGAGCAGGAACAGCATCGGAGCTACCACCAACATCAATGGCCGCAGGCGGCGAAGGCATCGCCTCCCTCCGAGCCTGAAAGCACAAATAAGAGAAAAGAAACCTAAGTTAACACCAACTCCATAATCATTGAAACAAAGCCAAAAAACCAGTCTCTCCAATAACACGAACCTGACGAGTAGCCTCGACAGCTTCCTCGAAAGCAAGAGCGCGACCACCGCCAGCAATCCAAAACCGGCGAAGCAAGCGCATCGCACAATTCCGAACCCCGGCGTCCGCGATCTTCATCTGGCGCACCTCGTCCATGGTTGGAAAGTTATGGTTGGGTTTCTTAATTTTGCGAAGGTGCTCGCAACCTGCCTGACGAAGCGTACCAGCCATCGCTAGTGCTCCGGCATACCCACCAAAATCTGCAGCATTCCCAACCAACGAGCTAAACACATCCAGCTCATTACATAACCAACCTTCAAAACCCGCTGCGCCTTCAACATGCAGTGGTTCCCCGGCAGAACCTCCGGCTTCGGTCAAGCATGTATCCATCTTATTTTTAACCCTCCCCATGCTTTCTCGCCAAGCCTTGGCTTGGGTAGCCAGCTCCGTGGACAGCTCTTCTATGCGCTTGTTCGCAGTCAACAAATCCTTGTCCTTTCGCCGGCTAGCAGCCAGGAGCTCCGCATTGCTATTCGCAACCTCTTGTGCTTCCTCTCGTGATTTCTTAACCTTCTCCAAAGCAGCTTTGAGCTCAATCTCCTTGTTTTCTAAACTCTGGCGAAGCTCTTTATTAGCTTTCTCCGCGTCACTCAACCGGTCATTCAGATAGTGGAGATTGTAACTTGCCCTCCGGCGCGCCGACCGGTTGAGAAGCATCAGCTCAGCCACTTTGACGTCAATATCATCGTGAAGCCTCTCCAAGGGCTCGTTGGCCAGCCGAAGCTCCGCCTCTGGCACACAAATACGGTTAAACACCCGACCCAGAAAGCACCTTTCCTTCGGAGCACACTGCAAGTGACACTCTCGAAGGTCCGGACTCGTGAAAAGCTCGGTCGCCGGGTCGGAAACTCCAAGTTTCTTCGCATAATAAGGAAGACAAGACCGGCTAGCCTCGCCATACGGCCTCTTCCCCGGGGTCCGGTCCGATTCGACGTCACCCTTAAACTCAAAACCTTCGACCCATATGTGCGAGCCAGCAAACTCGGGAAATGACCCTCGCGGAGGACTCTCTGGCTCAAAATCCCGTATGATGTCATCAATGCTTCGCGCAGCCGCAGCACCAACACTAGACGAGGCTATTCCTTTTCCTCGAGCGTCCTCGAGGGATACGTCTTCATCGGAGTTACCTTCGCTACTTGACATATCACTATCCTCGTCGGAGGAGTCCTCTTCAGTACCGCCCTCTTTTTCTTCTTTCTCCCCTTCCTCCTCATCATCATCGGAGACACCCTCGTCATCCGAGATTTGAATCAAAGCACTAATACCGCCCACGCGGGGCACCCGTCCTTCAGTCTTCCCAGTGCCTCGGCCGCTAGAAACAATGGACGAGGATGAGGAAGTGGCGGTACCTCCCGAACCGACAGCGACCTTCGTCGCAAGTGTTTTAACTCGGCCACCGGCGCTGCCGCGTCCTCAGTCACGACCCCTCTTCGGCCGAGAAACAACTTCCCCGTCCGCAGAAGCACGTTTCCTTTTCTTTGGAGCATCTTCGCTCGACGGAGCAGGCCAATTCACATAATGAACCCCAAGACTGTCAAACATCCTGTTGACCCGGCCTCTGCTACCTACCGAGCTGTGGATTGCTTTAGTCTCCAATGTGGAAAGCTTTCCAACAAGTTCCACCGCCCACCCCTGAACACGCTTGTAGATTGCTTCGACCCCATCTTCTCGCCTGGGAAATTTCTTCAGAAGTTTGTCCCAAACCTTATCAAGGTCAACCTTCGGTTTCTTCAAGCCCCTACCCTTGTACCTCGAGTCTTCCCCGACTGCAAACCACGCCTGTCTCCGACTGAGGGGCCAAATCATAGCACAACAGTACTCCTCGACCAAGTCGCGAGCACACTGAGACCGCGCCACAACCCTCAAACAATCAACACAAGCGTGAGCCTTGGAACTCATCATAGCTTCGGTGCTCACATCACCAAGTGGCGAAAGCTCGCCGCAGAGCTCTGCATCCCCACTAAGTTTATAGTAAAACCAGGACTCCTGCCACCCACTGGTCCACTTATTTTTCTGGGCTTGCACCGGCAACTCCGACCCAGCGCGATGGCAAAAAGTGTATACTGCGAACTGTCCAAGACTGGTGTTACCTCCGTGATCCGAGATCTTGCGAGGTTGCATGTGCACTCGATGGGTCCGAACAAACCCCTCAACATGAGGAACAATACCCTGAGAGCGGCACGCCCAGATATAAACTGACATCTTCGTAAAGCACGAGGGTGTGAGCTGGTGGAAGCGCAAGTTGAACCTTCACAGAACCGAGGTCACAAAAGAGTCAACAGGGAAGCGAAGACCGGCTGAAAAAAATTCCTCGAATACAACAACCTCATCTGCATCCGGCTTCGGCACCGTCTCCCCGGCACTGCTCCTCGCTTTACCTTCCTCAATCCAACCCCACCTGACATAAGACGCAATCTCCGCGGTGCAAACTCGGCTGAGTCCGAACTCGAAGGTAACCCCCTCATCCGCGGCAGTGGGAGAAACAGCGTGAGCAGTTTGCTTGAACCTAGCCATCTCTTCAGCTGCTAACGCTATCGAACAGCGAACGCCTGTCTCAACCCTCGCAGACAAGCAAAAACAAACCTTCGCTACAAGCAAATTGCAACAGCAGGATGGCTATAGCAAAGGAGGGCACAAACCAAACTCCTCACCCACCCCTTCTATTTATAGACCGGGTGGCGGAACGCCCCACCCGGTAACACCGGCACGAAAACCAAAAAGGCCACAGCACAAAAAACAAAACGGACTCCGATAGTTCAAAAAAAAACCTACGGCCCGGCCCGAAGCAGCCGCGGGCGTCGCTGCCGAGGGTCCCGTCTCTTTTCCCGTTGAAAGGCGCTGCTTGGGCCTAAACACGGTTCTTTAGATACAAGACAACGAGGGGCTACTGTTGGGGAGAGGGGCCCTCGGCAGAGGCACCACGCAGACTGGCTAAACGAAGCGACCCTTGCGCGTCCCGCGCACCTTCGCCGCCTACCCCCCTATTTCATCCTGTTAAGTCTCTCAGATCGCCAATCAAAACTCTGGACGCTGACCCAACCTTCGGAGGTGTTCAGGTATTTTTTGCAGGAAAAGGGCGTGAAGAGCGCTGAGAGTGACCCTCGCGCATCTCGCATACCTTCGCCAAGCGGCCCAGACCCAACTGGTGACGAGGGACCTCAGACTCTGCAACTGGGCAGATGCCTCCGCAAAACGAAGGTCGGCCCTCGTCTTTCCACCGGGGTGAGCATGAACCGAGCGGCGGCGGGCGCATGGAAGGTGGGCTAGGGTTTCGGCTCCGGCTGTGTTTGTACGAGTTTGCCCTTCTGTATGAGTAGCGCAAAGGAATCTTTCTTGTACCCTACTGTAATTTGGTCGGCACCCCTTGGTATCCCCTATAAATACCGGGGGGTGAACAGTGCAGCAGGGACGATTTTTTTTGGGAACAGAGCCAGAGCAACTTTGTCTTCGTTTCCTCAACCTTCGCTATTGCTTCCGACACTTGGTCACCTTCGCCACTCCCCTGCACAAGTGCGAAGGTGGGGCAAGTGTGATTCCAACAGTTTGGCGCCGACCGTGGGGATCGAAGTTCAAGATGGCAGGAAACAGGAGAGCGCCCACAGCCAGGGACCGACGCGTCGCCAGCGAGACGGCGACGGTGGTTCCGCCTGCTGAGGAGATTGTGCAACCCTCGGGGGCAGAAGGTGTCACCCCAGAACCTGAAGTCCCGGGCCCCCAGGCCCGAGTGGTGACGCAGCCGCACCCCACACTTCTGGAGAAGGAGAGGGGAGAGATGAAGAAGAGTTGGGCCTCGAGGCCCTCGAAAGACTTCAAGCTGAGCTGCAAGAGAAGAAGAGGCTCCTGGATCAGCTTGAGAGGCACAACCGTTTGCGCTCGATCAGGCAAAGGGCAGACGAGGCTAGAGAACAGCTTCGCCGAATGGAGGAATCCCTCGCTGCGGCTGAAGCCGAAGCCGAGGGATGGAATGATGAGGAAATACCCCCGCTGCAAGAGGGGAATGAGGAGTGGGATCGAGACAACCTTCGTCGCCATCCACCACCCCCACCACCACCAATTCACCTAGAACCACATCCTATGAGACCACCAAACTTTCGCCAACTCTACCTAGATGAGAGAGAGCCTAACCTTCGCAACCAACGAAGACCTCAACAACACCAAATGCCCTATGATCCAAAGTCACCACTCTCCCAAATACTCCAGACCCAACCTTGGCCACCGTGCTACAATCATTAAAGCGAAATCTAATATCCTGACGCTTCCTATTCGTAGCCCACTCATTAGAAAAACCCTCCAGCTGTGATGGTGTACGCTTGGTAATTTGATCACCTGGACGACTACGTTCTAGCCTCTATTTAAGGGCTTGTTTCTTGGGTGTGGGTCTGCGCATTTGTTGTGCTGCTGTACCCGATGGTTGTTGGATTATCAAAGCCGGTAGGTTTTGTTAGGTAGAGAATTAAAGGAGTACTTTTAATTTTGTGCAATGCTTTTTCACCTGACAAGCTGTTGGTTGCCCTTTTGTTGTTGGGTGGGGGTTGTTTTGTCCTGCCTCCGTTTTGCTATTCTGCTACTGGTTTTGTTGGAGGGTGGGTACTTACTCGTCCGTGGGCTTCTCTTTCCGTTCTCCCGTTGTTGGGGAGAGGGGCCCTCGGCAGAGGCACCACGCAGACTGGCTAAACGAAGCGACCCTCGCGCGTCCCGCGCACCTTCGCCGCCTACCCGCCTATTTCATCCTGTTAAGTCTCTCAGATCGCCAATCAAAACTCTGGACGCTGACCCAACCTTCGGAGGTGTTTAGGTATTTTTTGCAGGAAAAGGGCGTGAAGAGCGCTGAGAGAGACCCTCGCGCATCCCGCGTACCTTCGCCAAGCGGCCCAGACCCAACTGGTGACGAGGGACCTCAGACTCTGCAACTGGGCGGACGCCTCCGCAAAACGAAGGTCGGCCCTCGTCTTTCCACCGGGGTGAGCATGAACCGAGCGGCGGCGGGCGCATGGAAGGCGGGCTAGGGTTTCGGCTCTGGCTGTGTTTGTACGAGTTTGCCCTTCTGTATGAGTAGCGCATAGGAATCTTTCTTGTACCCTACTGTAATTTGGTCGGCACCCCTTGGTATCCCCTATAAATACCGGGGGGTGAACAGTGCAGCGGGGACGATTTTTTTTGGGAACAGAGCCAGAGCAACTTTGTCTTCGTTTCCTCAACCTTCGCTATTGCTTCCGACACTTGGTCACCTTCGCCACTCCCCTGCACAAGTGCGGAGGTGGGGCAAGTGTGATTCCAACACCCGTTTAGCCAGAGGGTTGGTTTGTACCACCTTCTTGTTTTGTTGTAAGGTGGGAGCTTATTCGCCCGCAGGGTTTTCATTCCGCCCTCTCATTTTGTCGGAGGGTTGGTTTGTGTTGCCCTTAGGTTCTGTCTTCCACCTTCTCATTTTGCTGGAAGGTGGGAGCTTATTCGCCCGCAGGCTTTTCATTCCGCCCTCTCGTTTTATCGGAGGGTCGGTTTGTATTGCCCTTGGGCTTTGTCTTCCACCTTCTCGTTTTGCTGGAAAGTGGGAGTTTATTCGCCCGCAGGCTTTTGAGATTGTCGTGCCCTGTACGGGACTTCTTTCTGTCCACCAGGCTGACATTCTTGGGTGTTACATTATATTTTGATGAATATCTCAACCTCATGTACGGTTGATTTCGTCGTCAAGCGCGTACGCGGTAGTATGGGGAATAGCGAATGCCTTCGTGAGGTAACAGTTACATTCGGCTACCTCATTAAAAAACCTCGCACCCTGATGAAGGGCTTCCTCGGCGAGGAAAAAGAGTGCAACCGATTTTGTTTACAAAAATTGGAATTGAAAACTTACATGAAGATTGTAAAAAAGAAATCTAAGGGAAGAAACGGCGTAGGTTGCTTGCGTTCTAGGTGTGAGTTGTTTCTTCCCCCTTCTCATCCAGCAACCGGAATACTCCGGGCGCTGCCATGCTTGCCACTACGAAAGGGCCGTACCACTGCGATTGCAGTTTACCTTGCTTGTCTGGATGTCGAATGGTGACCATATCATTGGGCTTGACGTCTTTCCGAATCAGGTCTTTATCCTGGTAGTGTTTTGTTTCTGCGTGATATTTTTTGAGATTGTTTGCCGCTTACAACCTTACTTCCTCGACGGTGTCTAGCTAAACATGTCTTTGTTCCTGAGTTGGTGGTGACATTTTGGTTCGGAAGGACCCCAATTTTACTTCTTCCGGGGTGACCACCTCCTCGCCGTACAACAGGCGAAATGGGGTGAAGCCAGTAGCTCTGGAACGAGAAATATTGTGCCCCCATACATCTGATGTCAGGGCATTCGCCCACTTGCCTTTTGGTGCATCGAACAAGGTTTTTGATATTGCTGTGAAGATCAACCCATTTGCCCTTTAGACGGCCCCATTCGCTTGCGGGTAGTTTACTGACGCAAAATTGAGCTTGATGTTAATTTCGTCGCAGAAGTTCCTAAATTCGGTGCAGTAACTATTTTCCGTTGTCACAAGTGATGAAGGAAGGAACACCGAAACGACAAATTATCCTTTGTCAAACGAATTTGGTTATGGAAGCTGAAGATATGTTTGCTAGGGCCTTTGCCTCTATCCACTTGGTGAAATATTCAAGAGCGACAGCTGCGAATCGCAAATTTCCTGGAGCTCATGGCAGTGGCCCTACTATGTCAACGCCCCACCTTTGCAAAGGCCAAGTTGGGACCACTGGCGAAGTTTCGTTTGTTGGCGCTTTTTGGTTCTTGGCGAACATCTAGCAGCCCTTGCAGCACTTGACCAACTCCTTAGCATCTGTGGCGGCGGAAGGCCAATAAAATCCTTGTCTCATTGCTCTGTGCGCTATTTCGTGAGGTCCCCTACGGGCTCCGCACATTCCGGCGTGCATCTCTTGAAGCAGTCGAATGCCTTCTTGCTTATGCATTTCAGTAGCGGGGCTGCCATTCCGCTCTTGTAAAGTTGTTCCCCAATGACCGAGTAACTTTTTCCTCTATTAGTCATCCTTTCGGCATCTTTCCTGGACTCTGGCTCATACGTTCCGGTTAGGTAAGCAAATATTGGAGACCTCCAGTCATCGCTCATGATGATGTGTACTAAACTTAATTGGTCTTCTTCCTCTTTGACTGCTTTGGCCGAAAGGACCTGGTAGAACACATCTGGTGGTAATGACAGATTTTGCGCTGCAGCCTTGGCTAGCTCATCCACTTCTATGTTTTCAGCTCTTGGGATATGCCGCAGAGTGAATCCCGTGAAATAATTTTCCATTCTTCGGACTGCTGCTAGATATTTCGCCAATTCTGGTTCTTTTGCTGTGAACGCCTTTTTGGCTTGCCCGACAACCACTTGAGAATCTGATTTGATGATGCATCTTCTTGCCCCGATTGCCCAGAGTTTTTGCAGGCCTAGCAGTACTGCTTCATACTCGGTGGTGTTGTTTGTTGTCAGAAATTGCAACCTTGCGGCGAATCTGATTTTTGGGCCTTTAGGTGGGGTTAGAATCACCGATATCCCGGCTCCAGCCATCCCCCAAGCATCGTCGCAATTCACTATCCATACCGGTTCCTCAAACTCAAGGGTTGGGTCGAAAGTTGCGGGGGTCCAGTCCGCTATGAAATCCGCTAATGCCTGGGACTTGATTGCTTATCGGTGATGGAAATCGATCACATATTCGTTCAGCTCCGCTGCCCACTTGCCTACTCGACCAATAGCTTTGTTGTTATGGAATAGAGCTTCGAGCGGTTGGGCTGATAAGACTATGATATGATGAGACTGAAAGTAGTGCTTTCACTTCTTTGAAGCCATTACCACCGTGTACGCTATCTTTTCTAATTCTGAATAGTTCAGCTTTGCCCCTGATAGAGCCTCGGAGACAAAATAGATTGGGAACTTCGTCAACTTATTTTCATACCCCCTTTCCTCCACCAAAACAGCATTGACAGTAGCGTTGGAGGCTGCGAGATACAACAGGAGCGTGGCATCTGCTGATGGCTTGGATAGCATTGTAAGCCTTGTCAGGTATTCTTTCAGCTGCTGTAAAGCCTGACGCTGCTCTTCTCCCCAATCGAAAGGATTGGAGCTACGCAAGGTTCTGAAGAAGGGCATGCCTTTTTCCGCGGACCTTGCAATGAATCTGTTTAAGGATGCCAGCCTTCCGGTTAACATCTGCACTTGCTTGCGATTTGATGGTGGTTGCATGTTCATGATTGCCGTTATCTTGTCAGGATTGGCTTTGATTCCTCTTGCGGACACCAGACAGCCCAAGAGCTTCCCCTTCTTGATGCCAAAAATGCACTTGTCTGGATTGAGCTTCAGGCCGCTCTTGCGAAGGTTGCCGAAAGTTTCCAGCAAATCTACTTGATGGTCTTTTTCTCTGTCGCTCTTGACCACTATGTCATCAACGTAAGCCAACAAATTTTTCTTCTGCTTCTGGCTCTCAAAAACCTTGTCTGTCATTTTTGAGAAAATTGGGCCTGCATTTCTTAGCCCTTCCGGCTTTCACGGGTAACAATACGTGCCGGTAGGGGTGATGAAGCTTGTGTTTTCTTCATCGTCGGGATGCAGCCATATCTGATGATAACGTGAAAAACAATCTAACAATCTCATTATTTCACAACCTGCTGCGATATCAACAAGCTTGTCGATGTGCGGCAAAGGATACAGATCCTTCGGGCAACATTTGTTCAGGTCGGTGAAGTCGACACACATTCGCCACTTCTCATTCTTCTTTTTCACCAGGACCACGTTTGCAAGCCATTCGGGGTACTGTACTGGGCGAATTACTCCTGCATCGAGTAACCTTTGCACTTCTGCTTTCGCTGCATTTGCCCTTTCGTTTGACATTTTTCTCAGCTTCTGCTTCTGGGGCTTGGCGCCGTTTGCGATATTTAGGCGATGTTGAGCCAGATCCCTGCAGACTCCCTGCAAATCATTTGCCGACCAGGTGAAAATATCATCATTATCTGCCAGGAAAGATGCTAGAGCGTTCCTTTCTCCTTCTGGCATGCTCGAGCCGACATGCATAGCCCTTTCGGGTCTTGATGCTGCGAGCAGAATTCTTATTGTTTGCTCAGCTGCTCCAGCCTTGCTTTCCAGCGAAGAAGTGATAGCGTGCTCTTCAGTGGTTGTTTCCATTTCATCCATTTTTGCTACCTCGTTTATTGGGCTGTAACCAGGGGTTGGCTTGCCCTAAATTCTTCTGGAAGCTTGTTGGTCTCCATGCACAGTAATGACGCCGAAAGGGGATGGCATCTTCATACATAAGTAGCTTTGCTTGATGACCACGTTGAACTTGTTGGTGAAACCCCTGCCAAATATGGCGGTGTAGGGATAATCCATGTTTACTATGTCGAAAGTCACCATTTCAGTTCGCACTCTTTCACCTTCGGCGAAGGAAACAAGAATCTGCTTCTTGCCGATAGCGTCAATTTTCCTTCCGTCGAACCCGTACAAAGAGTTGTCGGCTGGATCCAAACCTCGTCTGTCCATTCCCATCGCCTCAAAAGCCTTGACGAACAGGATGTCGGCCGAGCTGCCTATGTCAATCAGGATGTTGTGCAGGGTGAAACCGGCCACGTTGGCGGTGGCCACAAAGGCATCGCAATGCGGATAGTCGCGGACTTTGAAATCCGACTTGTTGAAAGATATCAGCATCAGCGACCATGCCGGTCTATTCACCGGAAGCCTTGGTGACACGGTTTATACTCTTCGATGGTAATCCCTTCTTGCTCTCTTGCTTTCGTGCTCCAAATTGGATCCACCTGTGATGGCGAATATGTGGCCCCGTGATGGAAGGATGTTGTTGACTGCATTAAGCTCGTTTTCTCCGTCCTGCCCCTGATGGAGGTTGAGCGGCACTGGCTGCCCCTGGGGCTGAGTTTGAGCCAGAAGCATTGGTGGTGGCGTTGGCTGGCGCTGATATTGCATGGGCGAAGATACTGCCACCGACTGAGTCGAGAAACGAGGGAACTGATAACTCTGATATGCTGGATTGAACCAATGCAAGTTTTGAGAAGGTAAGTACTGGGGGATGTTGGGGCATGTTCATATAGCTGCCACCCGAAATGATTCCTGGTGCCGGATCATGCAAGTTATGGAACACGTGCATGGAGCTTTCGCCAGAAGCTGAAGCTTGGTCTTTGTCTTTTAGTTCCTTGGCCATTTTTCTGTATTTACATTCTCGGGTGGTATGACTAAAATTACCGTCGCAGATGGCACAGTACGGGGGCTTGCTTCCCCTTCCACGACTTCTTCCATCGCGACCGCCACGTCCTGACCTTCCACCCCGTCCTCCACGGAAAACTTGATCGAACCCCCTTTGTTGCTGGAAATTGGGTGTGTTGGGCCTATCTCAGTCTGCAGCTGACTGAGCTGGTTCTTCTTGCAAGGTATTGATTGATCAGAAGGGCCTGGTAATCCTTTGATACGGCACCTGAGGGGGGCGTGACGCTTTCATCATTTTCCTTTGCGTCAGACGGGCGGCCTTTCGCCGCCGAAAGTTGTCGTCCAATCTTGCGTATGCATTCATCACATCGAATAGTTCGTTGACCGACTTGGGCGTCTCTCTTGACAAATGAGCAGCACACTATCCTGTCCCTAAGCCTTCAATGGCCACTGCAATTACCGCCGCTTCCGGCACATTGGGAGCTTGTGCCTTTAGCTAGATAAAACGTCTAAGATATTGGGATAAGGGCTCATCATCTTGTTCGGTGCAATTCATAAGGCCGCGGGTGGTTTTGACGTCTGGCCAGAAACCTTGGAAGGTGGCGAGCAATTCGGCCTTCAACTGAGCCTAGGAGTAGATGGACAATGGCTTGAGGGTCATGTACCAGTCATGGGCTACATCTTCCACTGCTAGAATGAGAGACTTAGCCAAAGCTTGGTTGTCTCCGCCTACCGAAAACACAGCTGTCTCGTAACTTGCCAAGAACTTGCATGGGTTGGCCTTGCCGTAGAAAGTAAGAATTTGGGGCTTATAGTTTAGCGGCCAAGGATGTACTTGCAACTCTCTCGACAACGAAGAAGTTTCATCAATGGCATTGTCGAAAGCTAACGGCTGCTCTTGCGGTGGTATAAACAGGTTCTCTGGGATCCTTGGATGCGGGCCTCCTCCAGCCCTTTGCAACTCCTGCACCTCTCGTTCCAACTGTCTTCTCTGTGCTTCTGAGAACATATATGATGAATGATTGACTTTTGGGAGGAAGGTTTGAGGCTTTTCCCGGTTGAGTCTATATCTAGCTAGGCGCTTAATGCTTATGACTAACCGGTGGCGTTGAGTTGTGGTGTTTCTGTGTTGGTGTGCGTGTGCAACATGTGTCTCTTGGCTGTGTTGATGTGAAGGTGTGGAGCTCGGATACAGTGGTCGATGGAGAGGTGAAGGTCAAGTAGAGATGTGTCGTGCCGACGGACCGGGAGCGGTGAAGGATGGGCGTGCCGTGCGGCGGACGTACCATACCGATGTACCTAGAGCGGTGAATGGCGGACGTGAGGCTTGGATCGACGGACCGGAGGTCCGGAGGACCAGCTGTGGTAGCTGGCACGTGGCATCGACGAGCGAGAGCACATGGGGATGTGTGATGCATCGGCCGAGTCGGGAGGAAGACGATGGCGTCGTGGCACTTGGCAGGAGGACGGACACGGGCTTGCGTGCGGCGCAAGTGCCATCAGCCGAGTCAAGAAGGAAGGCGAAGGCGTTGTGCCCGGCATGGAGGCTGGACATGCATCGACATCGGTGCCGGTGGTCGGGGTGTGCGAACCACATCCCTTCTACGGCGCGGGTTCGTTAGTTGAGCCTTAGAAAGCTACCCTCGACGGTTTCCGAGTTTGGGCCTCAAAACTCGGGGTGGCGGGTTTCCGAGTTTGGGCCTCAAAACTCGGGGTGGACGGTTTCCAGGTTTGGGCCTCAAAACCTGGGCTGGCGGGTTTAACGGTTTGGGCCTCAAAACCGGGCGGAGGTTCCTATGCAGAACGGTCGACGCGTGCCGGCACAAAGAGGCTTGCATTGTGACGAAGCTATTGGTGAGGAAGGCGCGGTGGTCGATGGTGACAACACGTGGCAGCATCCTGGAGCTTGCGTCGAGGCGAAGCGAAGGATGAGAAGGCGTGTGGCCGTCGGATGAAGAATGACCGAGTTGGACGGTTTTACCCCTAGGGGGTATTTGGGTCAGTGCTTCATGTGAGGGCGTTTTGGTCTTCGGACGTGCACCTATATATATGTGAGGGGGCTGGTTAGGGCAGCTATCCTTGGAGGTGTCACTCTCATTTTGTTTAGGTGAGAGGTGGCTAGGGCTAGAGGAGAGACCGACTCTTGTTCTTGAGCTTTTTGCCATCCACGCTTTGTTGTTGCGAGGAGTGGCTTGTAACCCGACACAGTGTGCTATACAATTCATCATCCCATTGCAATCCAAGGATCAATTTCTTACTCCTCTTGTGTTGGCTGAAATTTGGATCGATTCGCGTTTTGGTTTTTCCCCTCCCGGAGATTTGCCTCGTTCTCCCTCTCCGAGCGACGATTTGCGATTCCATTTGAATCAAATTGTTCTATGTCGTGAGCTCCTTCTTTCCACCGAAGGATTTCTTCTCTAACCTCACGAGCACATAGATCGGGTCGAAATCGCGTTCGTTCTTCCCCTTTTCTAGTGTTCTTCCGATTTCTCATGGATTAGTTGGTTTTGAGCGATGATATCCTAGGATTATCTTCCCAACACGTAGAAGAACACTTGGGAGAAGTTTGGTTGCAGCCCCGTTCGATTTGGTGAAGATCCAATCGATTTTGGTTTTGTCCCGAGCTGTTTTTGGGCTTTCTGGACAGTGGCGGACTGTCCGGGACTCATCCCCGGACTGTCCGGGGGTCGGGGCTATTCTCGGGCAGCAAGGTTGCTGCTTTCGTTTTTGAACGGTGGACTGTCCGGGCCTCATTCCTGGACTGTCCGGGCCTCATTCCCGGACTGTCCGGGGTTCAATAGCGGACTGTCCGCGGTTCACTAGCGGACAGTCCGCCACTACACAGTTTTGCTGTTTTCGTTCATATCTTTTGCGTACAAGCTCTGATTTGACATCCGTTTGTTGCGTTGGTTTTCTAACTTCTTAAGGATCATTCCAAAGTACTTTTTCCAACATTGGTCAAAGTATTTTTGGTCGGACACTTCCTTCTTCTCCATAGGAGTTAAGTGTTCCGCTTTCGGAGTTTCGTTGGTTCTAGCGTCCTTATCTTTTGCGTTCGAACTCCGATTTGAGATCCGTCTGTTGTGTTAGTTTCCTAACTTCATAAGGATCTTTCCAAGGTGCTTTTGCCACTAGTTGTCCTAAGTACTTTTGGTCGAACACTTTCCTCTTCTCCATAGGAGTGGGGTGTTCTGTTATCGGAGGTTCGATTGTTCTAGGAGCTTGCTTGTGCAGTTTTGCCCCGTTGCTTTGGCGCTTGGTTTTGGGGGTTCTTCGGTAGTTCCACTGTACCTCTAGGACATCTCCTAGGGTATCCACCTATTCATAGGTCATGAACTCACAGGTTGTTTAAGTCTTTGCTTTTGGGGTGATTTTTTGGGACAAGGGCCATCATTTCTCGAGAAGAAATTTGAGGCTCCCATTCACCCCCCTCTGGTCGCCAATTCGGTCCTTCATTTGGTATCGGAGCCAGTTAAGGATCTCTCTACCTTAACCGGTTCAGGATCCACAAAGGCGAACTTTTGAGAGCGGTTGTGCTTCCGACTTTGTTCGTCGAGGTGTTGAGCTTTTGTCTTGCTAACACTAATGGTGCTTTTGCAAATGGCACCAAGTTTCTCTACTAGTGTGTCTTTGTCCTTAGGTGTGAATGATGGACATGCGATCGAGGACAACATTTCGGCAAGAAGGAGGAGTGCGGCTCTTGAGACGGAACGTGAGGTAGATGCTTTGTTGAACTTCCTAGGAGATGATGAGGATTCGACGGAGGATCTTGTACGCGAACTTGGCAAGGCCAAGAAAGGTACACTTGCTGCTTGTCTTGGGATTGTGTCCCAACAATTCAATGCTTGCTATGATGACAACAGTAAATATGATGAGCTTTGTGATATCTTGTGTAGTAAGATCAAGAAGTTGAAATGCTCTGTTGCTAGACTAAGATGTGGTCTTTTTCACTGGAAGTCTAGTGCATCTTTACCTTGCACCTCTTGTAGTGACATGGTTAGGAAGAATGATGAGCTATGCTTTTCTCTTGCTAGCTTAAAAGCTGAGAATGAATTGCTGAAATCAAATGCTTCCAAACCATGTATAGTTTGCATTGACTTGTGCAAGGACCTTGATTCTGCTAAATCTGAAATAGGCTTGCTTAAGTCAAATGCTTTGTTACCATGTGATTCTTGTGAGTCTTTGCTTGCTGAAATTAATAAATTAAAATTGACTCACACAACATGTGTAGATGAACTTGAGCATGCTAGGGCTGAAATTGATGAGATAAATTCTAGGCCTTGTAGCTTGTGCTCTTTGAATAAAAATGCTTGCCTTACTTCTTATGCTATTCATGATTCTTTGCTTGATGTGAATGGTGATGTTTCTTCCACTGATCTCATGTGCACATCATGCATTGATTTGGAAAAAGAAGTTTTGGCTTTGAAGGTGTTGCGCGATGATATGAGCGCTAAGTTGGTTGAGCACAATGATATGAGTGCCAACCTTGAGAAAGAAGTTGAACTCTTGTGTACCACATATGCCGAGTGCATTAGAGAGGAGATGGAAAATCTGAAAAACACTCCTTGTGGTACTTGTGATCGCCTCATGTTTGAGAATGAGGTTTTAGCCAAAAGATGCAAGAGTCTTTGTGCTAAGTCTTTTGAGTCACGCGTTTCTTGCCACTCCGATGTTGGTGTTTCTAAGCTTGATTCCTTGAAACTGGAGTTGAGTTCTTGTGTTGCGCGTGAGTCTTTTGACTGTAGCACTTGTGCCAAGGTTTCGGCTCTTTCATAGCTACTCCTAACCTTGTTGTTTCGTCGAGTGATGTCCAAGGGACTTCTCATGACAAGGGTGCTTCTCACATTTTTGGGACTCGTTTTCCCAATCCGATTTTCTATTGCACCTTTTGCAAGAAGGATGGACATTCATTCGATTTTTGTTTCCGCCATGTCAAACACGAGTGACGTATTTGAGATAAGGCTTTTAGGAAGCCACGTAGCCTTTCCCATGGCACGTGTGCTCCTAGTGTTGGCACCAAGTTGAATGTTGATACTTCTTGTTCTAAGACCCAAGGGACTTCTCACTTGTCGGAGAATGGTGTGCCTTCTGATAGGCCTTTGTACCATTGTTCTTTTTGTGAGAAATATGGGCATCCAGAAAGCTTTTGCTATCGGCGTGCCAAACGCTTGCGCCAAGCTCGCTCTTCTAGGAACTTGGTGGTTCATAGCCCTTCTCATGGCATGAATACATCTGTTCCTAGTAAGAAGCTCCTCTTTGTTGATGGGTTTTATGACTCTTTTTCTAGTGGGATAGGTCATGGTCGTGGACATGCTTCTAGTGCTTCTTCTCTTGGTCCACGTCATGCTTTTCATGGTGCCTCTATTGGTTCTTCTACAAAAACCTTGGAAGATGTTTGCCTCCTTTCCCATGGTATGACTCGTTCTTCTCCTCGAGTTGTCCTTTTGAGGAATGCTTCCAAGGGTGTTTCAAAATTGCATTTGAACCAACATTGGCATCATGCTAACCCACAAGATAAGTTGAGTTTTGTGACCAAGTCTTGGGTTCCCAAGTACATGCTTGCTAACCCTTCGGGATCCAAGACTCGGGTTATTTTGTCCTCTTGTGTGTAGATATGAGGGCGCGGGGTGGAGAACATGCACAGAATGGAACTTGGTCTTTTAGATGTGATCAAGTTTTTGATGGTTCTCTGCATCCCGCTTAGATTTGCCAACAAAGAGGTTTTTGCTACTCGGTGAGCATTCTTATACACTCGTACCTTGTACATTCATGTTCTATTTTCTTGTGGTATGAGATGGACTATCATGTGCTCACTTGTATAGTTCTTATATGTACATTTTTCTTTGTATCATGTTTTGATGTAGACTAGCATGTGCTATCTTGTATATCATGTCATGCTAGCCTTGTGTACAGCTTTGGTGGCTATTACACTTTTCATGCTAGTTTTTGATCCTCATGAACATTATGCCATGTTTTACCATATTTATCCATGAGCTTGATTTGTAGTGGTATGATGTTCATTAGGTGTCGCTTTTCAGGTGCTAGTTTTGGTCAGCTACATGTATCCTGTTGACATGTTTAGTTTGAGCACTAGCCTTTCACTCTTGTGTCATGTTACATGCTTTTGGATCTATTTCTATCATTATCTTGCATTGTAGCATGTGTTGAGGTTTAGGCTGTGTTTGGGTTGATCATGTCTTTAGGCTACATTTTGCTATATAGTGCTTTATCCTGTTGCGTAGTAGTCTTGACTAGTTTGAGTTCAGATCTCCTTGCGGTATTATTCATAGGTAGGCCTTTTTTGTTGAGAGTTCACCTTATGCTTATAATGTGACTAACCATTTTGTGGAGACCTTGAGGTCACACTGGACAAGACAATGCCTTGTGTTTTCTTTTGCTTTTGAGTGTGCAGGAGAACATGAGCCTGGAGAGAGCATTTCGGCTCATGGACCTGATCCCACGACTTGGGGTTCTGTTCAAGCAGCATCTCCAGCGAGCACTAGTTGCACCTGTGGGAGCGACAACATCAGGCGAGGGGGAGGCAACTTCGGCGAGGCAGGCGCCCCGGAGACTTCAGCTGACTCAGGCGTCCCCTCGGGTATCACACAAGCAGGTGGTCAAGCGCATCATGAGGTACCTCCAACACACTTCTGAGTTCGGATTTTGGTACTCCTCTTCTTCGACCTCTTTCTGCTGTGTGGTCTTTTCGATGTGGATTCTGCTGGCTGTTCGCTTGAGCGTTTCTTGGCTCTTCTCTAGTGAGTTTGGTGTGTGTTTCCCTTTTAGATGGGGAAGCATTTTGCTTATTGTATCATAGTTTGACTTCTCCGATACCCTTTTTGTTTTGGGTCTTCTTTCTTAGGCTAGTTTTTGCTTTGTCTTGATAGACTAGTTTTGCATGCATTTCATCTTGTTTTTAGTGCATTTTAGAGCTTCATGTATATAGTGCTGAGAATGAGATTATGCACTTTTTGGTATGCCCTATTTATTCATGATGATGCTTGTAGCTTAGGCTCTTTATGATCACTTGATACATGTTATGAGCTAAGCTATTTTTGCAAATGGTGAACTTGATTAATCAACTATGAAACCTTTAATTTGTTCACCGTTGAGATTGGCAACTAGCATGGGTAAGATGTGTTGAGATCACTTGAGCTATCTTTTGTATGCTAGGTTGCTATGTCTCTTGCACTGAGTCATTCACTTGCTTGGATTGTTCATATTTACTGTGTGTTTAAAAATTGATCCAAGTCTAAGTGAAATGAAAAGATCGAGATGGGATTGCATGTGTCAGCACCTCACGGTATCGAGACTGTTTCTCATTGCACTTTTGAGTTAAACTTGAGCCGTGTAGTGCAAGACCGAAACCGGCGCTTTAAGCTTCTGATTGCTTTTCTTGCATAGGCTTAGCCCCGTTGAAAAGTTAGGCAATGACCATGCTTTCAACCTCTCGCAATCACATGCTTTATTATGAACTTGTGTTAATACCGCTGCAATCTCTAATAAAATTTGAAAATAACATAAGTTTATGCTTCATTCTTTGGCATGATGATTGAACTTGGCTAGGGGTAGTTCACCTATTATACTTGAGTTAGCACTTGGTTGATTTCCTGTCTATTCATGCTAAGTGCTATTTTAGTGGTGAACTCCTTTTCAAATGGCTTAAAACTGCTCATATGCTTAATTGTTCATATTTTGTATTCATTTGATCAGTTTGAGCCTTTGCTAGCATTTGTTTTGGTTGCTACACTTTCAGGGCAGCATCCTTTTGAGCATATTTTCATTCTGATTGCTATACACTTGAAGCTGTTGCATTGTGCATATCATGCATTTTTAGCTTAGTGTACATACCCCTGTTGATGCTCACTAATGCTCATAATTAACCATCAACTATTGCATGAAATGACACTAAATGAATCACAAAGCATAGTTATAGGGTTTGAAACTAACAAGTTCCACGAGTTTTGGTGCTCTCACTTGTTTTGTAGGACATCAATATTTCACCATATAAAAGTATCTCAAGTGATGAATTGGAGTGAACCATTGCGAAGAGCTCGTCGAGACGATCGAAACGGACATATCATTTGCTATATTCGGAGTCCCGGATGAAAAGATATTAATTTCGCGACGAAACCTGCAAAAGAAGAATCTAGAAGACACCAGAAGACACCACTAGGCGGCCCGCCACGTGGGCCCACTGGGCCACGGAGGCCGTTTCTCCTCCGCCTTCTGGAACCTTCTTCCACTACCTCCTAGGATGCATCTCCACCGTCTCTGAAGTCGGTTTGATCCAAGGGCTCACGTTCCACGCTCCGGGCTATAAAACCAGACCCAGACCCCCCCTCTCCAGGCATCTCCATCTTCATTATTCATCTCCACATCAGAAACTAGGGTTTCAAGTAGAAGTAGAGGTCCCTCTAGATGAATCTGTTCTAGTTCATCTAGAATTAGATCTAGTTCTAGTTCTTCTAGTTCTTCTAGTTCTAGTTGTCTAGTTCATCTAGTTGTAATTAGAGATCAGATTAGAGAGAGGAGGAGGAGAGAGCTGAGGAGGAGCCGGATCTGTCGGATCTTCCTCGACATTGTAATGGTGCAGCATCTGGTTCGTCTTCAAGTAATATCCAGGTTCTTCATTTACTACTTCTAAGTATTCTATTTAGTTTCAGTTCTTACTTTATTTTATTTACTGGATCTCCGCTCGTATTGAGTGCTCTAATTATGATATCTGATTAGAGTAGTAAGCGTTAGTGTAGACTTGGTGTCTAGACTAGGGTTTACCTGAGTTTGCGCCCAATCCTCCGGATAGTAGTGGTAGCTACAGGGGTGACAGCTTTGTAGAATGTTATAATCCACCACGTTAGGATTGGTGTTTCGTAGAGCTTTTTGGCAGCCTTCTCCCGATTACCCTTTTCCCAGTCTTTTTCCAGAATCGAAAAGGTACTGTTGCTCCGAAGTGAGTAAAGTATAGTGAGCCTTTCATTAAATAGACCCACTTAGAAAACCCTATATCTCTCTCTAACCACATTACCATTCTTTTCTTCGACGTTCTTAATTCTTCTAGTACACTTCGCGTTCCCCATGAAAATCGATACCCTGGAATACTCTCGGGTGAAAGCTACATCAGTATCCGTGCACTTGCGGATCTTTCTGTGTGAGTTTAAAATACCCAACAAGCTTTCTGGCGCTGTTGTCGGGGAACGGTAGCTTTTCTAGAATCAAACCAAGTTCGTCCGTGTTTCTTTTCTTTTACCACCTTTTTCTTTTACCACCACCTTTACCTCACCACCACACTTCTTACCACATGGATTTCACTCCTATTTTTAAATTCTTTGCTCCAAAGGGCGACTTGTTGGAGCCTCCACCATCATCATACCCCATTCTTACAGATGGCTATGAGCTTCGCTCTGCTCTTATAGCCATGGTTCGGGAGAAATCCTTCTCTGGGTCAGAAGACGAAGATCCATACACTTACCTTAGGGAATTTCAGGAGTTGTGTTCTTGTCAGACTATAGTTGGCATGACACAAGAGACCATTAAATGGAAACTATTCCCGTTCTCCCATTTGGGAAGAGCGAGAAAATGGTATAACCATTCCGTAGAGGGCGTAAATGGAAATTGGGATGAACTTCGGGACAACTTTTGTCTTGCTTTCTTCCCTCTTTTTCGAATCAGTAATCTTAGACTCGAAGTTCTTACATTTAAACAAAAAGAGAAGGAGACACTAGGAGCAGCTTGGGCTAGGTTCAAACACCTTACCAATTCTGGCCCAAAGCTTTCCTTGCCAGACCATGTGCTACACTTTCACTTCTATTGTGGTCTTAACAAGGAAGCTGCTCTACATCTCGATTTAGCTTTTGGAGGATCATTCTCACATAAACTTGTTAGTGAAGGAGGAGACATCCAAAATAAAATCTTTGAAAACACTCCTTACACTGGCATTTTTGACAAATTCCCAGAAGAAGAAGTCGAGCCTAACCCCGACCAACACGAGGAGGAACACCCAACCAAATTTGAAATTCCTTCAAATCCTTCTAATAATTTGGTTGTCACAGAACCTTCTCTAGAGAAAACATCCTACACATTAGAAAATGATGAACCCCATTCTTCGGTGTTCTTCTCTGAAATCGAGGAAGATGGTATCAAAGAGCATGAAAGCTACTTCATAAACACCTCTTTAAATCCATGCTCATATATATGAAACATCTCCTGATTCAATTGGTGTGTCTAACATTGCCACACTCGAGATTTTCGACCCCCTCACACTTTCTGTTTACAAAAACTTCAAAAGGGTGGTTGTCAATGCATATGTTTATCACAAATTTTGTAGATCTCGTTGTGCTCTTAAGTTGGTGTTGGAGGGGAAACCACTCACCAAATCTCATTCTGAAGGTTTCCCAAAGACAAGCTCAGTGTCCTAAAACAAACACTTTTTAGATCAGTGTTCACTCTCCTGCTACACTGCCTTTGTGTTATGAGCATAAGGATATAATTGTTAAAATATTCCTTCGGGTATTCTTGTCACTAACCTTTGCAGGTCTGTAGCGAAAAGTTCGGAGGAATGACAAACACAAGGTATGTCCAACTAATCATCATGCAACATTGAATTACATTCATCCAATCTTGATTTTTGCAAATCTAAGCTTGGGGGATACACTTTGTAAGAACATCTCTTAACATGTTGCTATATTGGTTGTCCCTACCTTTAAGATATGCTCATGTGCTATACACTAATCATGCTCTCTCATCACCATTTGAGTAAATCTCTTTAATGCTTTAATGCTACCCTCTTTTGCTATAGTATATGTTTAGGTTTGAAGTACTTTCATACATCTCTTAAATTGAGCATGGTGCCTAGTTTAGGAGTGATGATCTTGCTTTTAAAGGTTTTTAAATTAAGCATGCTTAGCTTAAAATGCCTTCCTAAATCAAATTAGACGTGGTGTCTAGGTTGATTTTTGAACTAATAGTATGCTATAGTGGATGTTGGATATTTTGTTGGACTAACCCCTGCTGAAAAACTTTCAATATCAATTTGGGAAAGTCCTGAGATGAACCCATACTGGAGATGAAGAGACACATGAACTTTAACTTGCGCAACGGAGACACAACTCACTAGTCATGGAGAAGTGAGATCTGTAGAACAAGACATAAGATGAGTGCCATAAAACAATACCTACAATCAAAGCACTCACTCCATGGAAATAGGTGAACAAGTCTGAGCTGGGCCACTAGAAGACAGAGACCATCGTACGAGCACTTGAATCCTCATCTCTCATATCAGACAGTACAAACACAAGCTAAAAGAGAGAGGTCCTGGTACGGACCTGAGGAACAACACACCTTCACTGATAGGTCAACGCATAGAGAAGGAAGGCTGATCCCTTTAAAGATGATCCCACTATGTCCTTCCTCCTCTCAAGCTCCCATCACTCAGGCCACTATGAGATGAGCAAGAGAAGACAAGCCATTCATGAACAACAACTAGCTAGACAAGAGAAGCTTCCACAAGGTGGTTTGACACAATCACTCTTCAATGATAAAGCAACATTTCAAGGTAAGTGACCAACACTTTAAAAGCTTCTCTTTGATTCTGGTATGCACATACATAAAGAACCAAACATGTTTAAGTTGCACCTCACTTAATCCAACCTAAACAACTCAACATGTTCAGTTCTTTACTCTTTGTACCTAGCTTTACTCTCTTGAATCTCACTATCTTAACCAATGAGTTAAAATATTATGCATCTAACCTTTGGAAAATGATATATCATAATCATGAAAATATCGACACATTATGCATAGATTATCCTTCCTTCGGTTAAGTAATCTGATCTGTTTAATATTTTAAGATGCTACTTTCATGCTCATCTTTTGATCCTATCACTCATGTTAAGATTGAATAGAATACATAAACAACAAGTTTATCTTGCTCGATGTGCCTATGGTTAGAGAGGAATGAACAAAACTTTTGGTTCTGTTGGTGTTTTTCCACCAATAGAGCCCATGCACTTGATCTCTACCTTGTCTTTATGCGCAGGACACACTCTTGAGCAAAACAAGGAAGAGTTTGTCAACTCCCATATTCTACAGAGTGAAGGTCCTGGATCTATAAGAACATGCACACTAAGCAAGATGCTGCCAGCTTCCAAAACTAATGCTTCACTTCAAACTGCTGGGCAAACGAAGAAGATGGGTGACACCATATCAAGAGGTGTAGTTATCAAGGTCTACCTATCGAGATCAAATGATGCACCTCAGGAATGAACATGGTGAGAAGTCCTATTGAAAGGACTTAAAACATTGAATCCTCGCCGAAAGGTAAAATTGGTAGTTATCTATATTTATCTTTTCTGCATTAATTTCACTTTTTGCATGTTTACTTTCCATCATTTGCATAATCATCTCTCCATAGCATATTTACTTTTCTGCATTAGCTTTGCATAAAAAAAAGAAAATAAAAATACTTTACTTTTTGCACTGCAAAACCTAAAGCCCCATGTGAATAATTCTATGGTGTGTAAAAACCAACAAGGATTTTCACCGTGGTGGCATAAAAATAAAAATGTATTCATTTTGTTAGACTGTCATTGCATCATAAAAATAAAAATATAAAAATATTTAGAAAGAGATCTTACTGACAACTAAGGCTTAAGTGGCCAACCACTAACGCTTAATCTGTTCCACAAGTTTTGTTGTCTATTTGAGTTTCACAGGATTTGAAAGGCCAAGAAAAGCTGACGAGCGAGTGAATGCTCCATCCACTGTTGGAGCACTGTCTCAACAAACATCAACATCAATCAAAGCTCCGATAGAGGAAGTACATTTCCACTGCCAGTTTGCTACATGGCAAGAATGAACGACTACGTCAACATTCAGCTTGGGGGAAAGCACCCCCGTGTATCCAGGTAAGTATCCTTATCCTCTTAAGTTTTTCTTCTATACATAAATGAAAATAAAATATAAAACAAAAAAATATGTGGGCACACGAAGACTCACCATTAATTAAAAAGAAAAAAAAGAAAAAAAATAATATGGGCACATGAAGGCCCAACGCTATTAAGGGAACCATCTTGGGGGAGACGCACCCCCGTTATCTTCGTGATCCAGGTATGTCTTATTCATTATCTTAGTTATTTACAATAAAGTGTGTTAGGTTAAATAAATAGTGTGTTAAGTTTGCTTAGTTTGTTTTAAGAAGTTAATAATAAAAGGAGAACTCTCTCTCTAATCTTTTACATGGAAATGATGAATAGTTGCTCTATCTAATTTCTTTCAAGTACCTAGCCTTCAAAGCATGAGTTCTCCTGATTAATAATGATGCTTAAAAATGAAATTAAATGCATGGGTAGCAAATGCTTGACCTAGAGTCTAGGTATTTGATAGATATGACATGTGATGATCTAAGCTACTACTATCTTGTTCTAAACAACACTAGAGTTCCGGAGAGTTTCCAATATTAATATGACTAATAATTGCATTGAGTTAAATTAAGCTTTGTTGACCCTATGAGAAGTTATCATGCTATTGAATTGAGATCACTTACACATTCCATCCATTTTCCACATAAATGCTCATGATTATTTATTCCAATCCTCTCAAAAGCTTGTTGGAAGCATGTGGCTATTGAAAAAAAGAAAAAAAAGAGAAAAAAAAAATCCGAGGAAATATAAAGGGACAAGTGTCCCAAACCTCAAAAAGAAAGATCCCGAGGAAATAAAAAGGGACAAGTGTCCGGAACCTCGAAAAAAAAGAAAAAATATTTAAAAAAATGGTCACGTGCCCGATAGTAGAATTAGCCTGATAGCCATGTGTCTCTGATAGACAGAAGAGAGTGATATATATTCAAAAGAGCATCTGACTCCATTTTCCATACACATGCACTTCTCAATTCAATGGTGTGGTTGACTTTCTCTTTGGATCCATTGTTTAATTTGACAACATATGTTTTTTAAGCTTTTTGAAAATTCATAAAAACTCCGGGATAATGGTGAAGTGATAGAGCAAGAGACATAGTACTTGATTTGATCATTCTATCTTTCAATTACTCAGGATTCAAGGTAAAGTAATAAGTCCCGTGAATAATATGATACTTTTTCCTATTCCATATGAGAACTTCTATTTGAATGCTTGTGTACTTGTTGGAAGTGAAGATATTGCAGCAACTCCTGATCCACCGTTGAGTTTGGCTTTGCTCGGGACTAGCAAAGGTTAAGCTTGGGGGAACTTGTTGACGCTCACTAATGCTCATAGTTAACCATCAACTATTGCATGAAATTACACTAAATGAATCACAAAGCATAGTTATAGGGTTTGAAACTAACAAGTTCCACGAGTTTTGGTGCTCTCACTTGTTTTGTAGGACATCAATATTTCACCATATAAAAGTATCTCAAGTGATGAATTAGAGCGCTCCATTGCGAAGAGCTCGTCGAGACAATCGAAACAGACATATCATTTGCTATATTCGGAGTCCCGGATAAAAAGATATTAATTTCGCGACAAAACTTGCAAAAGAAGAATCTAGAAGACACCAGAAGACACCACGAGGCGGCCCGCCACGTGGGCCCATTGGGCCACAGAGGCTGTTTCGCCTCCGCCTTCGGGAACCTTCTTTCACCGCCTCCTAGGATGCATCTCCACCGTCCCTGAAGTCGGTTTGATTCAAGGGCTCATGTTCCACACTCCGGGCTATAAAACCAGACTCAGACCCTCCTCTTCAGGCATCTCCATCTTCATTATTCATCTCCACATCAGAAACTAGGGTTTCAAGTAGAAGTAGAGGTCCCTGTAGATGAATCTTTTCTAGTTCATCTAGAATTAGATCTAGTTCTAGTTCTTCTAGTTCTAGTTCTAGTTGTCTAGTTCATCTAGTTGTAATTAGAGATCGGATTAGAGAGAGGAGGAGGAGAGAAGTTGAGGAGGAGCCGGATCTGTCGGATCTTCCTCGACATTGTAATGGTGCAGCATCTGGTTCGTCTTCAAGTAATCTCCAGGTTCTTCATTTACTACTTCTAGGTATTCTATTTAGTTTAAGTTCTTACTTTATTTTATTTACTGGATCTCCGCTCGTATTGAGTGCTCTAATTATGATATCTGATTAGAGTAGTAAGCGTTAGTGTAGACTTGGTGTCTAGACTAGGGTTTACCTGAGTTTGCGCCCAATCCTCCGGATAGTTGTGGTAGCTACAGGGGTGACAGCTTTGTAGATTGTTATGGATTGGTGTTTCGTAGAGCTTTTTGGCAGCCTTCTCCCGATTACCCTTTTCCCAGTCTTTTTCCAGAATCGAAAAGGTACTGTTGCTCCGAAGTGAGTAAAGTATAGTGAGCCTTTCATTAAATAGACCCACTTAGAAAACCCTATATCTCTCTCTAACCACATTACCATTCTTTTCTTGGACGTTCTTAATTCTTCTAGTACACTTCGCGTTCCCTATGAAAATCGATACCCTGGAATACTCTCGGGGGAAAGCTACATCAGTATCCGTGCGCTTGCGGATCTTTCTGTATGAGTTTAAAATACCCAACAAGCTTTCTGGCGCTGTTGCCGGGGAACGGTAGCTTTTCTAGAATCAAACCAAGTTCATCCGTGTTTCTTTTCTTTTACCACCTTTTTCTTTTACCACCATCTTTACCTCACCACCACACTTCTTACCACATGGATTTCACTCCTATTTTTAAATTCTTTGCTCCAAAGGGCGACTTGTTGGAGCCTCCACCATCATCACACCCCATTCTTACAGATGGCTATGAGCTTCGCTCTGCTCTTATAGCCATGGTTCGGGAGAAATCCTTCTCTGGGTCAGAAGACGAAGATCCATACACTTACCTTAGGGAATTTGAGGAGTTGTGTTCTTGTCAGACTATAGCTGGCATGACACAAGAGACCATTAAATGGAAACTATTCCCGTTCTCCCTTTTGGGAAGAGCTAGAAAATGGTATAACCATTCCATAGAGGGCGTAAATGGAAATTGGGATGAACTTCGAGACAACTTTTGTCTTGCTTTCTTCCCTCTTTTTCAAATCACTGATCTTAGACTCGAAGTTCTTACATTTAAACAAAAAGAGAAGGAGACACTAGGAACAGCTTGGGCTAGGTTCAAACACCTTACCAATTCTGGCCCAAAGCTTTCCTTGCCAGACCATGTGCTACACTTTCACTTTTATTGTGGTCTTAACAAGGAAGCTGCTCTACATCTCGATTTAGCTTTTGGAGGATCATTCTAATAATTTGGTTGTCACAGAACCTTCTCTAGAGAAAACACCCTACACATTAGAAAATGATGAACCCCATTCTTCGGTGTTCTTCTCTGAAATCGAGGAAGATGGTATCAAAGAGCAAGGAAGCTACTTCATAAACACCTCTTTAAATCTATGCTCATATGAAACATCTCCTGATTCAATTGGTGTGTCTAACATTGCCACACTCGAGATTTTCAACCCCCTCACACTTTCTGTTTACAAAAACTTCAAAAGGGTGGTTGTCGATGCATATGTTTATCACCAATTTTGTAGATCTCGTTGTGCTCTTAAGTTGGTGTTGGAGGGGAAACCACTCACCAAATCTCATTCTGAAGGTTGTCTAGTTCATCTAGTTGTAATTAGAGATCGGATTAGAGAGAGGAGGAGGAGAGAGTTGAGGAGGAGCCGGATCTGTCAGATCTTCCTCGACATTGTAATGGTGCAGCATCTGGTTCGTCTTCAAGTAATCTCCAGGTTCTTCATTTACTACTTCTAAGTATTCTATTTAATTTCAGTTCTTACTTTATTTTATTTACTGGATCTCCGCTCGTATTGAGTGCTCTAATTATGATATCTGATTAGAGTAGTAAGCGTTAGTGTAGACTTGGTGTCTAGACTAGGGTTTACCTGAGTTTGCGCCCAATCCTCCGGATAGTTGTGGTAGCTACAGGGGTGACAGCATTGTAGATTGTTATAATCCACCACGTTAGGATTGGTGTTTCGTAGAGCTTTTTGGCAGCCTTCTCCCGATTACCCTTTTCCCAGTCTTTTTCGAGAATCGGAAAGGTACTGTTGCTCCAAAGTAAGTAAAGTATAGTGAGCCTTTAATTAAATAGACCCGCTTAGAAAACCCTATATCTCTCTCTAACCACATTACCATTCTTTTCTTGGACGTTCTTAATTCTTCTAGTACACTTCGCGTTCCCCGTGGAAATCGATACCCTGGAATACTCTCGTGTGAAAGCTACATCGGTATCCGTGCGCTTGCGGATCTTTCTGTGTGCGTTTAAAATACCCAACAACCCCCAGCTCTGATACACTTTGTGGTCACTTTCAATGCTTTTCATTGCCCCCATATGCTTTTGATTGATGACTTGTCTTGTGTTTGTGTCAACTTTGTGAAAAATGTCAAAACCCTTCAGCCTGTTCCCTTTTGTCAAGGGGGAGAAGTTGTTTGCAAGGGGGAGTTTGTGTGTTGGCACAAACGGGAGAGTCGTGCATTTTAGGGAGAGCTTTGAGCTAGGGGGAGTTTAGCTCTTTTATGTGCTTCAATTGGTATCCTTCATAGTGAGCTTTGTTGCATAGCATTTGTGTATAGGTTTGCTTTCAGGGGGAGTTGTTTTGTTTTGCAACTTCTCCGCATGCTCCGAATGTTTGTGCTCCATTTGGTTTTGAGCTTCTTTTGTGTTTTCTCAGTTGGTACCGAGCCTGCTAGTCGTGTTGAGTCGTTTTGCCTCTGTCTTGAGGGACTAGCAGTTTTTGCTTGGTATTTTTGATTGGTATGGAGCCTTCAGCTAGTTGTGTCGAGCCTCTGTGCCTCTGTCTTGAGGAACTAGCTGTTTTTCACCAATTTTTGGCTGTTTGTGATTGGTATCGAGTTTTTCTGCTAGTTGTGTTGAGCCTCTGTGCCTCTATCTTGAGGGACTAGCAGTTTTGCATTCTAATGCGTTGTTTCAGCCTCAATTGGTATCGAGCCTTGAGCTAATGGTGTTAAGCCTTTTCTGCCACTTCTTGAGGGCTAGCTCATTTTTTACTTGGTTGCGTTGAGCCGCTGCCCATGTCTTTGGGAACCAAGTCTTTCGCTCTCTGTCTGAGTTTTCACTCTTTTGGGAGTTTTGCTCAGATTTTGCTTGGTTGTGTTGAGTCGTTGCCCATGACTTTGGGGACCAAGTTATGTTCATTTCAAATTACCCCTTCTTTAGCATTTCTTTGGCTTTTTGGGCATTTGAATGGATAATCTTCTCATGTCAAGTGACTTTGTTCTTTGCCCTTCTATAGCTTTTGATCACTTGAATGAGATTTTCGGTTTTGGTATCTCAAACCATATCTTGTGCTTAGTTTTTGTCAATTCAATCATCAAGGGGGAGAAATTTCGAAACCCAAGTGGATAAGAACCTTGGCTTCTTTTGTGATGATTGTTTGACAATTTATTTGAGATTGGTTTTTTAGTGCCTTTTGGGATTCCTGAAACTCTTGTTTCTCTTGACTCTTCGGTTGTGTGGAGGATTTGCCCGCTTTTCCCATTTCTTTCAGGACCGAGAGCTTTTCATGATCCTTCCTCATATCAAGTGGCCTTGTGTGTTGCTTTTGCTTGGCATTTGGGCACTTGAATGAGGTTTGCCTTCAAACCCTTCATTTGTGGTTTTATTGTTAGTCAATGCATTCATCTAGGGGGAGATTGAGAACATATATGATGAATGATTGACTTTTGGGAGGAAGGTTTGAGGCTTTTCCCGGTTGAGTCTATATCTAGTTATGCGCTTAATGCTTATGACTAACCGGTGGCGTTGAGTTGTGGTGTTTCTGTGTTGGTGTGCGTGTGCAACATGTGTCTCTTGGCTGTGTTGATGTGCAGGTTTGGTGCTCGGATACAATGGTCGATGGCGAGGTGAAGGTGAAGTAGAGACGTGTCGTGCCGACGGACCGGGAGCGGTGAAGGATGGGTGTGCCGTGCGGCGGACGTGCCATGTCGATGTACCCAGAGCGGCGAAGGGCGGACGTGAGGCTTGGATCGACAGACCGGAGGGCCGGAGGACCAACTGTGGTAGCTGGCACGTGGCATCGACGAGCGAGAGCACATGGGGATGTGCGATGCATAGACCGAGTCGGGAGGAAGACGATGGCGTCGTGGCACTTGGCAGGAGGTCGGACACGGGCTTGCGTGCGGCGCAAGTGCCGTCGGCCGAGTCAATAAGGAAGGCGAAGGCGTTGTGCTCGACGTGGAGGCTGGACATGCATCGGCATCGGTGCCGGTGGTCGGGGTGTGCGAACCACATCCCGTCTATGGCGCGGGTTCGCTAGTTGAGCCTCAGAAAGCTACCCTCGACGGTTTCTGAGTTTTGGCCTCAAAACTCGGGGTGGACGGTTTCCAGGTTTGGGCCTCAAAACCTGGGCTGGTGGGTTTACCGGTTTGGGCCTCAAAACCGGGCGGAGGTTCCTATGCGGAACGGTCGACGTGTGGCGGCACCGAGAGGCTTGCATTGCGACGAAGCTATCGGTGAGGAAGGCACGGTGGTCGATGGTGACGGCACATGGCGGCATCCTGGAGCTTGCGTCGAGGCAAAGCGAAGGATGAGAAGGCGCGTGGCCGTCGGATGAAGAATGACCGAGTTGGACGGTTTTACCCCTAGGGGGTATTTGGGTCAATGCTTCATGTGAGGGCGTTTTGGTCTTCGGACGTGCACCTATATATATGTGAGGGGGCTGGTTAGGGCAGCTATCCTTGGAGGTGTCACTCTCATTTTGTTTAGGTGAGAGGAGGCTAAGGTTAGAGGAGAGACCGACTCTTGTTCTTGAGCTTTTTGCCATCCACGCTTTGTTGTTGCGAGGAGTGGCTTGTAACCCGACACAGTGTGCTACACAATTCATCATCCCGTAGCAATCCAAGGATCAATTTCTTACTCCTCTTGTGTTGGCTGAAATTTGGATCGATTCGCGTTTTTGTTCTTCGCGTTTTGGTTTTTCTCCTCCCGGAGATTTGCCTTGTTCTCCCTCTCTGAGCGACAATTTGCGATTCCGTTTGAATCAAATTGTTCTATGTCGTGAGCTCCTTCTTTCCACTGAAGGATTTCTTTTCTAACCTCACGAGCACATAGATCGGGTCGAAATCGCGTTCGTTCTTCGTACTTCCCCCTTTTCTAGTGTTCTTCCAATTTCACATGGATTAGTTTGTTTGGAGCGATGATATCCTAGGATTAGCTTCCCAACACGTAGAAGAACACTTGGAAGAAGTTTGGTTGCAGCCCCGTTCGATTTGGTGAAGATCCAATCGATTTTGGTTTTGTCCCGAGCTGTTTTTGGGCTTTCTGGATAGTGGCGGACTGTCCGGGACTCATCCCCGGACTGTCCGGGGTCAGGGCTATTCACGGGCAGCAAGGTTGCTGCTTTCGTTTTTGAACGGCGGACTGTTCGGGCCTCACTCCCGTACTATCCGGGGTTCAATAGCGGACTGTCTGCGGTTCACTAGCGGACAGTCCGCCACTACACAGTTTTGCTGTTTTCGTTCATATCTTTTGCGTACGAGCTCCGATTTGAGATCCGTTTGTTGCATTGGTTTTCTAACTTCTTAAGGATCATTCCAAAGTTCTTTTGCCACCATTGGTCAAAGTATTTTTGGTCGGACACTTCCTTCTTCTCCAAAGGAGTTAAGTGTTCCGCTTTCGGAGTTTCGTTGGTTCTAGCGTCCTTATCTTTTGCGTTCGAACTCCGATTTGAGATATATCTATTGTGTTAGTTTCCTAACTTCATAAGGATATTTCCAAGATGATTTTGCTACCAGTTGGCCTAAGTAGTTTTGGTAGAACACTTTCCTCTTCTCCATAGGAGTGGGGTGTTCCGTTATCGGAGGTTCGATTGTTCTTGGAGCTTGCTTGTGCAGTTTTGCCCCGTTTCTTTGGCGCTTGGTTTTGGGGGTTCTTTGGTAGTTCTGCTGTACCTCTAGGACATCTCCTAGGGTATCCGCCTATTTGTAGGTCGTGAACTCACCAGTTGTTTGAGTCTTCGCTTTTGGGGTGATTTTCTGGGACAAGGGCCATCGTTTCTCGAGAAGAAATTTGAGGCTCCCATTCAACACCCCTGTGGTCGCCAATTCGGTCCTTCAGCTTCTGCCTGCCGAATGGTGTTGTGAGTTTCATCTTCTCTTGCTCTAGCTGCAAGTTGCTGCTGGAGCTGATCCCTTTGTTGCAACAGCTTTTGTATTTCTTCATGTTGCTGTGTTAACTTTTTGATTGCTTGGGCATGCCTGGTGACTTCTGCGTTATCATCATCCTCTTCATCAATCACGTCCTAGACTGGTCCTTCCGGCATTCCATCCCTATCGAATGGCTGCTCCTAGCTTGAAGACGGTCCCACCGGTAGCTGGGATCCTGGCGGATTTGCGCCGGTAAAAGCTGCGGGGTTTGGGGTTGTGTTTGGTGGAATTTGGGCTGTGGGAGCGGATGCTGCGGTCTTGCCCTGGGCATTTGTGTTCGCAGCCAGTGCCCTTTCATTTTTGTGAGGATCAACCATCTTTGACGCTTTCCTTGGTGCCATGATAAGATCGGGCAACAACCACGGTGGGCGCCAATGTTGTTTCAGGGCCTAAACCCTGAAACAGCCGGTTGACGCACGAGCGAGCACTCAAAACGGAAGCGAAAGTCGAACTCGATGGCGAAAGCCAATGGACAAATTAATGGAATGAACAGTCCTCCTCCCCCTCTCTACGGAGAGTCGGGGTATTTATATTGGTTCAAACCAGATTGCAAGTACAAAAATGCCCTTTCAACCACTCCTTTACAATTACAATAATGCCCTTTCCAACTACTCCGCGGCTTCTTCAGTTCCTTGAGCCTGGGGGGCGTCATCGTAATTTCAACTCATGGTGGGCCCAGACACGCGCGGCTCCCGCCTCTGTCCGGTGGGCCTCCTCTACTTGACTGGAGCATCTGAGAACCTGCGAAGGGTCTTACAACAAAGACGTGAGCGGCGAAAGTGCCTCACCATATTTGTCAAGCTACTTCCGCATGAAAGACAATCGAGCTGCAGTCTCAGCCATCCGCCTAAGCTGCCTTCAACGCCTTCGCCTAACCTCTGTCTGGAAACTTACTCTTTCTCCCATTCGCCCGAAAGTGCTTTTGCTACGAAAGCGCTTTCGCCAGCTCCCCACTGGTGTCCCTTTCGGGACGAAAGCCCGCTCGATCCTGACGGTGCGCTTTTGCTCGAAAGCTACTCCAACTCGGGTGTGACAAAAATGATATCAACTCGCGGGCTAGGGATGCCTGTGCCCTGGGTACCGTCCCAACAAGAGACTATGGTCTTCGGTATTCCATGAAGTCGAACAATCTGACTGATGTAGATTTCCGCATAATCTGGCGCTCGATAATGGGTCTTGACTGGGATAAAATGTGTAGTCTTGGTAAGACGATCCACAATTATCCAAATCGAATCATTTCCTTTCTGGGTAGTTGGTAGACCAGTGATAAAATCCATACTTACTTCTTCCCATTTCCACTCAGGTACTGATAACGATTGAAGAATTTCGGCCGACTTTAGATGAATAGCTTTTACCCGACAACAGGTATCACATCTGGCCACATATGCAGTGATTTCCTTCTTCATTTTGGTCCACCAAAATCTTGGACGAAGATCTTGATACATCTTGGTACTACCAGGATGAATGGATAGTTTTGACAAATGTGCCTCATCCATAATCCGATTTCTGAGTTCCCTGTCCTTAGGTACCACTAGGTGCTTCTCCAACCGTAGAACTCCATTGTCATCGACTCGGAAGTGTTTCATTGGCTCAGTTGCAGCTCTCATCTTTTCCTTGATGTGATAAATTCCTTTAGCAGTCTCCTGTCCTTCAAGGATTTGGTTAACTAATGTGCTTCGCAGCTTGATGTTGTACAAAATTGCAGGATACATTCGCCTTTCCAGGATGATATTGGATTTGCATATTATAATCCTTGATCAATTCAAGCCATCTTCTCTACCTCATATTCAATTCAGGTTGAGCAAAGATATACTTGAGACTTTTGTGATCCGTATACATATTGCAGACGTTACCAAGCAAGTTATGCCTCCAAATTTTTAGAGCATGCAAAACTACGGCTAATTCCAAATCATGGGTAGGGTAATTCACCTCATGTTTCCTTAACTGACGAGAAGCATAAGCAATCACCCTTCCTTCTTGCATTAGAACACAACCCAAACTAATCTTTGATGCGCCACTGTTGGTAACACACTTGCCTTACCCCCGCTCACACGCAGGGGAGGGGCGAAGGTGGCCGGTCGTCAAAACTAAACACGAGGGTACGAGAAGATTAGAACAGTGGTATTGTAGCTCTATTCCCCCGAAAAAATCGTCCCTATTACACTGTTCATCCCCTGGTATTTATAGGGAATACCAAGGGGCATAGACCAAATTACAGAAGGGCACAAGAAAGATTCCTTAAAGCTATACAACGGAAGGGCAGAATCGTACAAACACAGTCGGTACAGAAAACCTAGCTAGCCTTCCATACGTCCGCCGCCACCCGGCTCGCGTTCGCCCTCGCGAGAACGCGAGGGTTGATCTCCGGCTTGTGAAATCATCCTTCCAGTCGCGAGGTCCGCGTCCGCTCGCCATCCGTGGAGCCTAAGCCTCCTGGCGAGGGTGTGTGGGACGTGCGAGGGTCGCCTCCAGTGTTCTGCATGCCTTTAACCTGCAAGAATTGTTAAACATCCCGAGGGTCGGGCCAGCGCTCGAGGGTTAGATAAAAGGCGACTCGAGGGACTAGACAAACACAAGGGTATTCACGAAGGCCCACGGGGCACCCGAGGGTCGTCTCCTGATTCGGCCTGCATGACGTCACTGCCGAGGGTCCTTTCCCCCAATAGTAGCCCTCGATGGCTTGGATCTAAAAAACGATCTTTAGGCCCAAGCAGCGCCTTTGTTTGGAAATGAATAGTGTCCCTTGGCAGCGACGCCCGCGACTGCTTGTGGGCCGGGCCTTTTGTTTTTTTGCTTACGGTGTTGGAGGTCCATCTCGTTTCCTATGCCAGGATTTTCAGGATTTGTGTCAATTTTTTCGGGTTGTATGGTTCGTGCGTTGGCCTATAAATAGTTGGGGTTGGTGGCGGCTTTGAAGTCGTGCCATCCTTTTGCTATAGCCAACCTACTGCTGTGATTTGCTTTTAGCGAGGGTTGGTTTTAATTTTTTGGCGAAGGTTTAGCTAGGCGCTCGTTGTTTGAAGTTAGATTGAGATGGCTAGGTTGAAACAAACTACTCACGCTGTGTCTCCGATTTCCATTGACGAGGGGATAACCTTCGAGTTTGGGCTTAGCCGAGTCTGCAGTTCTGATCTGGCATCTTATGTCAAGCGAGGCTGGATTGAGGATGGAAAGGCTAGGAGCAGTGCCGGAGAGACTATTCCGAAGCTGGAGGCTGACGAGGTTGTCTTATTCGAGGAATTTTTTGCAGCTCGTCTGCGTTTTCCGGCTGCTTCCTTTGTGTCTTCTGTTCTGGAGAGGTTCAATCTGAGGTTTCATCAGCTCACACCATCATGCTTCATGAAGCTCTCAGTGTATGTGTGGGCGTGCCGATCCCAGGGCGTTGTCCCTCATGTCGAGGGTTTTGTCCGAACTCATCGTGTGCATATGCAACCTCGCAAGATTCTGGATGGCGAAGGTAACACCAGTCTCGGTCAGTACGCGGTGTACACCTTTTTCCATCGTGCCGGATCGGAGTTGCCAGTGCAAGCTCAGAAAAATAAGTGGGTCAGTGGGTGGCAAGAGTTCTGGTTCTACTACAAGCTTAGCAGCGCTACCGAACTTTGCGGCGAGCTTCCGCTTCTTGGAGACGTAAGTGTCGAAGCTAAAACGAGTGCCGAGCCACATGCCGCGGTTGATTGTCTGAGGGTGGTTGCGCGTTCTTAGTGTGCTCGCGACTTGGTCGAGGAGTATTGTTGTGCGAAGGTGTGGCCCCTTAGCCGGAGACAAGTATGGTTTGCTGTTGAAGATGATCCGAAGTACGAAGGTAGGGGTTTAAAGAAACCTAAGTTGGAGTTGAACAGGGTTTGGGAGGCTGTCCTCAAGAAGTTTCCCAAACGTGAAGATGGTGTCGAGGTTATTTATAAGCGGGTTCAAGAGAGAGCGGAGGACCTTGTTGGTAAGCTCTCTACATTAGAAGTTAAGGCTATTCATAGCTCGGTGTGTAGCGGAGGTCGGGTTAACAAAATGTTCGATATACTTGGGATTCCGTACCCTGAATGGCCCGCTCCTTCGAGCGAGGATGCGCCAAGAAAGAGAAAATGCGCGTCCGTGGAGGAAAGGGGGGTTGTCTCACGGCCTAAGAGGGGTCGTGGTCGGGGTCGTGGCAGCGCTGGCGGTCAAGCCAAAACATTAACGACGAAGGTTGCTATGGCGTCGGGCACTGCCGGTACTTCCTCTTCCTTGGCCATCATGCTGGTGACGGGCGGCCGAGGTGTTTATAAGGCCGTGGGGCGTGTACTGCGCTTCGGGGGGATTGGGGCTTTGATCCAGATATCTGATGACAAAGCTTCCTTTGATGAAGAAGAAAAGGAGGAAGAGAAAGAGGCAGAGAAGGTGGCCGGCTCTGAGGATGATTCTAGTGAAGGCACTAGTGACACCTCTGGCAACGAGGGCAACATGGACGAAGAAGTGTCGATTGATGATGATCTTGGTAAAGCGATAGTTTCATCGAGCGCTGACGCTGAAGCTGCTCGAAGCATTGATGATATCATGCGGGACCTCGAGCCTGAGAGCCCCGAGCGACGGTTGGTGCCTGAGTTCACGGGTTCGCATATTTGGGTTGACAGTTTTGAGTTGAAAGGTGAGCTTGAATCGGAAAGGCACCCTGGTAAAAGGCCGTATGGCGAAGCTAGCCGGTGCAGCCTGCCTTACTTTGCCAAGAAAGTTGGTGTTTCGGATCCAGCGATGCAGCTTTTCACGAGTCCAGACCTTCGAGAGTGCCATTTGCAATGCGCTCCGGAGGAAAGGCGTTTTCTTGGACGAGTGTTTGGTTGGGTTTGTGTGCCGGAGGCCGAGCTTCGACTAGTCAACTAGCCCTTGGATGAGCTTCATGATGATATTGACGTTAAGTTGGCTGAGTTGATGCTTCTTAGCCGCTCTGCGCGCTGAAGGGCAGGTATAAACGATGATTTTTTAAGGAGACGGTTGGCCGAGGTTGAGAAAGAAAACAAAGAACTTCGGCACAGTTTAGAGAACAAAGAAATCAAACTTAAAGGAGATCTTGAGAAAGTTAAGAAGACCCAAGAGGAAGCACAGGGTGTTGCGAGCCGTAATGCTGAACTGTTGGCATCTTGTCGTGATAAGGACAACGACTTGGTCTCTGCGAGGAGTCGTATTAAAGAGCTGTCCACGAAGCTGGCTTCTCAGTCGGAGGCATGGCGAAGGAGCATGGTGAAGATAAAAAACAAGGTTGACGTCTGCTTGACTTAAGCCGGCGGCTCTGCTGGGGAGACACTATCTGCTGATAACGCTGAGCCTTTCGAAGGTTGGTTGACTAATGAGCTTGACGTTTTTAGCTCATTGGTTGGTAATGTGGCTGACTTCGGGTGCTATGCCGGAGCTCTGGCCATGGCGGGTACTCTTCGCCAAGCTGATTTTGATCATCTTCGAAAGGTGAAGAGGCCAAGCCATGTATTTCCAACAGTTGATGATGTGCGGGCTATGAAGATGAACGATGCGAAGGTTCGCAACTGCGCCATGCGTTTGCTCCGAAGGTTTTGGATAGCTGGCGGAGGTCAGGTTCTAGCTTTCGAGGAGGCTGCCGAAGCTACACGTCAGGTTTGTGGTGTTGGTGTAAAGTTGGTTTTTTAGTTTATTTAAGTGGGAAAGATTGGCATTCATATTTGTGTCGGCCTCTTCGATTTCCCTTTGTAGGCTCGGAGGGACGCGATGCCTTTGCCGCCGGCGACTGATGATGCTGCTGGATGCTCCAAGACCGCACCTGCGCACGGCTCCGAGGACGTTCCTTCGGCTGAAGAGGTTCCCTTGGTCGAGGAAACACCTGCCACTATGGTGTCTGTTGTTGAGGAGACAGCTAAAGTCGGAGCTACTGCTGCTGACCAGGCGGTGGTGGGGGCTGCTGCTTCTAGCGAGGCTGCTGCTATCGGCGAAGCTGCAGCAGAGGAAAGTGTGGATCCCGAGCAGGTGTGAGCTGATGGGGACGATTGTAAAAGAAAGTTATTTTGTAACTTTTTGCGAGGTGAAGTTGCTGATGTAGAAAACTGTTATTTTGTTTTGGTTGTTTGACAATGCAGGTTCCTCATGGAACCATGCTTGAGGTGTATGACGTGACGCCTCTCACGTTGAATTATCAGGATGTTTTTATTACTGGTGAATCGTGGGCTCGGGCGAAGCTCAGGCACCCTTTGCTGTCTTTCGAACGTTTTTGGTGGTCTAAAGTGTGAAGATACGATTTGAAGAATGGTCGATCAAGCCAATTTTGGCGTAACGCGGACTATACGGATCGGCAAGCTGCGCGATTTTTGTTTGGTTCTTCTACTTCTTCGTTGCCAGTCGTTGAAGATGACATCGATGAGAACACTGCCCTAGATTATTTGTTCGGGTGGAGCAATCTTGATCTGGGTCCGGACGGCTCACTTTTGATTCCGAAAGAGGAGCCTTCGGAAGTTAGTGATGTAGGTCGGAGATATATGTATAGGGCGAGGGTTTTGTCCGGGGAGCTGCCAATTGTTCCTGTGGCTCCTTTGTTATGGGGACCCATAGTTCCGGTGGATATAGGTTTTGTGGAGGGTATCGAGGGTTTTGATGATTTGTTGTTGATTGAGGATGGGGATGGTTCTTTGTAATTTTATTCTTTTTATTGAGTGTAAATCACACTGTGGTTGCTTTGTACAGAAGTAGACAATTTGTGATGTTATTTTGTGGAGATGGGATTCATTTTTTTTGTTTTGCAGAGTGAGAAAAAAAGATAGTTGATCCTCGAGGCTCGCTTTTTTGAGAGAGGTGTTTACTAAAACAGCGACGCCCCCTTTCCTTTTAGTGAGGCTCGCGTAACGATTTTCTAAGCTTATTAGAAAGACAGCGATGCCCTCTTTTCTTTTAGCGAGGCTCGCGTGTCGCTTTTGTGAGCTGATTAGAAAGAACAGCGACGCCCCCTTTCCTTTTAGCGAGGCTCGCGGGTCGCTTTTGTAAGCTGATTAGGAAAAAACAGTGACGCCCCCTTTTCTTTTAGCGAGGCTCGCGTGTCGCTTTTGTAAGCTGATTAGGAAAAAACAACGACGCCCCCTTTTCTTTTAGCGAGGCTCGCGTAACGCTTTTTAAAGCTGATTAGGAAAAAACAACGACGCCCCCTTTCCTTTTAGCGAGGCTCGCGTAACGCTGTTGTAAGCTGATTAGGAAAAAATAACGACGCCCCCTTTTCTTTTAGCGAGGCCCGCGTAACGCTTTTGAAACCTGATTAGGAAAAAACAGCGACGCCCCCTTTCCTTTTAGCGAGGCTCGCGTAACGCTGTTGTAAGCTGATTAGAAAGACAGCGATGCCCCCTTTTCTTTTAGCGAGGCTCGCTTATCTTTACTTTTTTGGACTTCGTGTGTCCCTTTGTCTTGGGTGGAGGTGAGGTTTGCTTTGTGAGCTCCTGGCGTTTTTTGCGAGGGTGCCCGACTTTTTTGCACTTCGCACCTCCCCTTGTCTTGGGTGGAGGTGAAGTTTGCTTTGCGAGCCCCTGGCGTTTTTTGCGAGGGTGCCCGACTTTTTTGGACTTCGCGCCTCCCCTTGTCTTAGGTGGAGGTGAAGTTTGCTTTGCGAGCCCCTGACGTTTTTTGCGAGGGTGCCCGACTTTTTTGGACTTCGCCCCTCCCCTTGTCTTGGGTGGAGGTGAAGTTTGCTTTGCGAGCCCCTGGCATTTTTTTGCGAGGGTGCCCGACTTTTTTGGACTTCGCGCCTCCCCTTGTCTTAGGTGGAGGTGAAGTTTGCTTTGCGAGCACCTGGCATTTTTTGCGAGGGTGCCCGACTTTTTTTGGACTTCGCGCCTCCCCTTGTCTTAGGTGGAGGTGAAGTTTGCTTTTCCCAAGTTTGTTTCGAAAAAATTTGTGTTTCGAAGCAATCTTCGGTGTTTTTTATCGATTATAAGCGCTCTTGGATAAGGGCTGCTTTTATCGATGTTTATGGAAAACTGAAAAAGGACTTTAGAGTTTTGTTTTTTTGGGGGTTGATGCCTTTATTAAGGACTTGGAAACTGCCTCGTTAAAAAACCTTATGCCCCTTCGCAAGGAAAAAGAGTGCAGCTCCTTTGTTTTGGTTACAAGTATGGTGCTGAAAGAGAAAAACAAAGTCTGAAGGCAGATTACATGTTGCGAGAGCTCGCTAAGGCTCCGCTATGGGTAGTATTTGTGAAGGTCGTCAACATTCCAGGCGTGAGGTAGGAGGTTTCCTTCGCTGTCGGAGAGATGGTAGGACCCTGGACGATTGCATTCTACGATCAGGTATGGTCCCATCCATTTTGGCTAAAATTTTCCCGCCATGTTGGCATTTTGTTTCCGAATGAGGACAAGGTCGCCCTTTTTCAAATCTTTGATTTTCACCTTTTTGTCTCTCCATTTTTTGGTTTCTTCTTGATACTTGCGAAGGTTGTGCACTGCGTTGCATCTCGTTTCCTCGAGCAAATCTTTATCAAGCAGCTGGTTTTGTTCATCTGATTCGAGGGTTGTTCTGAGAGAGCCATGCTTCAATTCTTCTGGTAACACGGCTTCTTCGCCAAATAGGAGCCTGAAAGCTGTGAATTTGGTAGGTCTACATTCCGAAGTGTTATGGGACCAGGTTACCGAGGTTAGCTCTTCAGCCCACTTTCCCTTGGGCCTGCCTTGTAATTTTTTGGATATGGCTTGGAAAATTGTTGCGTTGGCTCTTTCAACTAAGCCATTGGACTGAGGGTGCCAGACTGAGGCGAAGCACAAGACTGTTCCAATTTGTGCGCTAAATTCCTTGAAGGCCTCGCTGTCAAACTGAGTGCCATTGTCGACAATTACATGTTTGGGAACCCCAAAGCGACATATGATTTGCTGCCAGAAGAATTTTTTCATGGCTAGAGAGGTGATAGAAGTCAACAGTCTAGTCTCAATCCACTTGGTGAAGTATTCCACAGCTACCACCGCGTAGCGGAGGTTTCCTGGAGCTGTTGGTAGTGGACCAACGAGATCCATTGCCCATCTATGCATGGGCCATGTTGGGCATATCAGCGTTGTTGGAGCCCCTGGGGCGTTTTGTGTTTTTGCTGTTAATTGGCAACCCTCGCAACGTTTGACGATGTCTTCTGCGTCTCGTAAAGCTGTTGGCCAGTAGAAACCTTGACGGAAAGCTTTTCCAACTAGTGCCCTGGGGCCGTTGTGTGAAGTGCAGATACCTTCATGAATGAGTTTGAGGATATCATTTCCTTGATATGTTGACACGCATTTCAGCCATGGCGAGGTTACCGAGGCTTTGAACAGAACGTTGTCCACTATTCTGTATCCACGAGTTCTTTGTTTGAGTCTGTTTTCTTCCTCCTTGGACTAGGGTTCATGCAACCCATTGATATATGCCATGATAGGTGCTCTCCAGTCTTCGCTCTGGATTGCATTGATCAGCTTCGCTGTATTTTCGGAGGCTTCGATTGTTGAATGAGTTGTTACTTCGTGAAACACATCAGGGGGCAACTATAGTTGTTGTGCTGCTGCTTTGGCCAGGTTGTCGGCCTCGCTGTTCTCTGACCTCGGAATTGCTTTCACTGTTATGCCGTGGAAAAAAGATTCTAACGTTCGGACATATTGTAAATATTTGTGTAGCTCTGGATCTTTTGCTTTATAATTTTTCTCAATGTGACCCGCGATGACTTGGGAGTCTGTGCTAATGAGCGCCCTTCGGACTGATAATGCTCGAAGCCTTGAAAGCGCTAGTATTACAGCTTCATATTCTGCGGAGTTGTTTGTGCACTTGAAGTTGAGTCTTTTTGCGTATCGTAGCTTCGATCCAGATGGCGAAACTAGGATAGCCGAGGCTCCTGCTCCAGCTGCTCCCCAAGCTCCGTCGATATACACTGTCCAAAACGGATCTGTTACGACTCCATCCCTGCGAGGGTCTGGAGTCCATTCGGCTATGAAATCTGCCAAGACCTGCGATTTGATCGTTGTTCTACCCACGAAGGTTATTGTGTAGCTGTTCAATTCGATTGCCCATTTTGCTATCCTGCCGACTGCCTCATTGTTTTTGAATATGCTTTCGAGGGGGTATGTTGAGGGTATTTGGATTTCGTATGCTTGGAAATAGTGTTTTAGCTTTCGCGATGCCATGACCACGGCGTATGCTATCTTCTCGAGCTCTGAGTAGTTTCGCTTGGGACCCTCGAGGGTTTCTGACACATAGTAGATTGGGGCCTGCCTGGTTTTGCTGTTTTCATGCACCTCTTTGATCAACACCGCGCTGGTTGCATGGGGCGAAGCTGCCACATACAGCAGTAGTAAGTCCCCTTTGCTAGGGCTGGTTAGGACTATCAATTGTTGAGATACTTTTTCAAGTCCTCGAAAGCTTTCTGCTGCCGAGGTCCCTAGTTGAATGGAGCAGTGCTTCTGAGAGTTTCAAAGAAGGGTAAACCTCGCTCAGCTGATCTAGAGATGAATCTACTTAGAGCTGCTAAGCGGCCTGACAAACGCTGAGTTGCTTTCTTTGTTGTCGGGGGTTCCATGTTGATAATGGCGTCGATTTTCTCGGGGTTGGCCTCAATTCCCCTTGCTGAGATGATGCAACCAAGCAGTTTTTCTTCGCTCACCCCGAAAACACATTTTTCGGGGTTTAGCTTCAATCCGGCTGACCGAAGGTTGTCGAACACTCTTGCCAAGTCTGAAATGTGGTTCTCTTTTTGTTCGCTTTGAACAATCATATCATCGACGTAGGCAGAGATTGCATGTTCATCTTTGAAGACTTCGGACGTCATGCGGGCGAAGGTGGATCCTGCGTTTCTCAAGCCTTCTGCCATTCTTCGAAAGCAAAAAGTGCCCGAAGGTGTGATGAAGCTTGTTTTCTCCTCATCTTCTTCATTCATCCAGATTTGGTGGTACCCCGAGAAACAATCGAGGAGGGAAAGCATTTGGCAACCAGCTGCTCTGTCGACCAAGGTGCTTATGTTTGGCAGGGGAAAGTCATCCTTCGGATAGGCTTTGTTCAGGCACGTAAAATCTACACACATTCTCCATTTCTTGTTCTTTTTCTGGACTAGGACCATGTTTGAGAGCAATGTTGGGTATTTGACTGGGCGGATGACACCTGCGTCCAAAAGTCTTTTTACCTCTGCCTTCGCTACCTCTTTCCTTTCTTCTAACACTTTGCGAAGCTTTTGTTTAACTGGGCGATAGCCTGGTTTTATGTTTAGGCTGTGCTCTATCAAAGTTCTGTTTACTCCCTTTAGGTCCTCTGCAGACCAAGCGAAGGTGTCGGAGTTGCCCTCAAAGAGTTGGACTTGTTTAGTTTCTTCTTTGGGTGATGCTTTCACTCGGTTGGTGCATACCTCGCCTTCGGTGTTGGGGTTTGTTGCTCGAGGCTTTGACAAGTTGTGGACATTGCGTTGCCCCGGTGCTACTGTTCCCTCAACTGCCCTAGCAATGTCTTGATCTCCATATACTGCAACAACCCCCTTCGGAGTAGGAAGCTTCATGCAAAGGTATGCAGGGTGGATGATAGCATTGAATGCATTGGTGACCCCTCGGCCAAATATTGCATTGTAAGGATAGAACATGTCAACCACGTCGAAGGTTATGTGCTCAGTTCTGCAATTCACCTGGTCCCCGAAGGTCACGGGCAAAGATATTTTTCCAACAACTCTTACTTGTTGACCGCCAAAACTGTAAAGTGGGTTGTCAGCGGGTTGCAAGAGGTTTCTTTCAAGCTTCATGCTGTCGAAGGTTGTGGCGAACAGGATGTCTGCCGAGCTTCCTGTATCGACCAGAATTTTGGTGACTGTCCACCCTGCTAGATTAGTCTCGATCACCATTGCGTCAGTGTGAGGGTAATCCCTTAACCTCATGTCACTAGAATCGAAGGTTATTGGGATGTGAGACCATCGACCAAACTTGTGTGGTCCTTCGACGGCTACATGGTGTACTCTTCTAGCATGTTCTTTCCTTTGCCTCTTGTTGCCGTGATCTTCGTTGGAGCCTCCAGTGATGGCTAGTATAACTCCGAAGGTTGATGTTGGGTTATTGATGGTTGTTTGGGATTGGACTTCGAGTTTGACGGGTTGGGGTGCTGGCAAGGCTGGTACTAGTGGTGGTGGTGGTAATGTGTTGCTCACTTGTTGGTTAGTTTGTGGTTGGGGGGTTGTTGGGTATGTTACAGTGTATGGTGCATTTTGTCATTGAGGAATCGAGGTTGGCTGATATGTGGTGTGGTTGTAGTGTGGGTGTTGAGCGTAGAAAGGTTGGTGCAAAGGTAGGCCATAGTTTATAGGTGTGTAGTGGAATGGAGGATGGGTTGGGTTGAAACTTGGTTTCCTGGTATGATTGATGGTTCTGTTTTCGGCCGAAGTGGCTCTTTTTGATTCTTGGTACTCCTTTCCTTTGGCGAAACATTCACATTGTTTTGTTGTGTGCCCCTTTCCTTGCCCACAAAAATGACAGTACATTTTAGCCGGGTCCCTCTGTTGGTTTCTTTGGTCAGGCGGGGGTGGAAATCCATGTGGATTTTGGTTGCCCGAAGGCGGGGTGCCCTTTCTCTGATTTTCGAGTGGATTTGCCTTGTTGACCGCGCTAATGTTGCTTTGATCTTGGCGAGGGTTGTTCTCTCTCGCTTGGGGCCTCAGCTGTGGTTTTTGCTGTGACCTTCGAGCGTCGGACTTTGCCCGGAAGTCCGTGTCTCCTCTGAAGTACCTCTCCATTGTATCATGGAGCTCTTCGATTGTGTTTGCTGGTTTCCTAGCAAACTTTGAGGAACATGGGCCTGGATGCAGACCGCTGACTGCAGCGAGGATCACGGCTTTGTCGGATATCCCCGGAGTTCTTGCTCTGATCTAGATGAACCTTCGCCAGTAGTCTTGCAGTGGTTCACACTCTTATTGTTTGCAGTTAAACAACTCGATGGGGTTTGATGGGGCTGCTGTGATGCCTTTGAAGTTTGTGCAGAGTCTGTCTCGGAGGTTGGCCCAGGAATCCACAGTTCCGGGGCGAAGGTTGATGTACCAAGTTTGCTCAATGTCACGAAGGATGATTACGAAAGACTTCGCCATTGTTGATACATCACCCCCTGCTGCAGCGACTGCCGCTTCATAGCTCATTATGAATTGACGAGGGTCAGATAGTCCGTCATAACGGGGTAGATTTTGTGGGTTGTAACATGGTGGCCAGGGTTGGGTTTGCAGTATTTGGGAGAGTGGTGATCTTGGGTCATAGGGCATCTGGTGTTGTTGGACCCTCCGCTGAATGCGAAGGTTTGGCTCTCGTTCTTCTAGGTAAAGTTGGCGAAAACTTGGTGGTGGTGGGGGTGGTGGTGGCTGACAGGCGTTGCCCTGTCCCAACCCCTCATTCTCCTCTTGAAGGGGCGGCATTTCTCTATCATTCCAACCCTCGGCTTCGGCTTCAGCTGCCGCGAGGGACTCCTCCATTCGGCAAAGCTGTTCCCTCGCTTCATCCTCCCTTTGCCTGATGGCGCGCAACCGGTTGTGCCTTTCAAGCTGATCTAGGCGCCTTTTCTTCTCCTGCAACTCAGCTTGGAGCCTGTCCAAAGCCTCGAGGCCCAACTCCTCTTCATCTCCTCTTCCACCTCCTCCGGAGGTGTGCCGGTGCGGCTGTGGTACCAGCCGAACGTGAGGTCCTGGGACCTCTGTCCGTGGGGTGACTTCTTCTTCTTCCGAAGGTTCCACATTTTCTTCTACAGGTTGGACTGTCACCGCGGCCTCTCTGGTTGTGCGGTTGTCTCTGGTTGAGGATGCTCTTCTGTTTCCTGCCATTTCGTCCCCACGGTCGGCGCCAAACTGCTGGTAACACACTTGCCTTACCCCCGCTCACACGCAGGGGAGCGGCGAAGGTGGCTGGTCGTCAAAACTAAACACGAGGGTACGAGAAGATTAGAACAGTGGTATTGTAGCTCTATTCCCCCAAAAAATCGTCCCTATTACACTGTTCATCCCCTGGTATTTATAGAGAATACCAAGGGGCATAGACCAAATTACAGAAGGGCACAAGAAAGATTCCTTTATGCTGTACAACGGAAGGGCAGAATCGTACAAACACAGTCCGTACAGAAACCCTAGCTAGCCTTCCATACGTCCGCCGCCACTCGGCTCGCGTTCACCCTCGCGAGAACGCGAGGGTTGATCTCCGGCTTGTGAAATCATCCTTCCAGTCGCGAGGTCCACGTCCGCTCGCCATCCGTGGAGCCTAAGCCTCCTGGCGAGGGTGTGCAGGACGTGCGAGGGTCGCCTCTAGTGTTCCGCACGCCTTTACCCTGCAAGAATTGTTAAACATCCCGAGGGTCGGGCCAGCGCTCTAGGGTTAGATAAAAGGCGACTCGAGGGACTTGACAAACAGAAGGGTATTCACGAAGGACCGCGGGGCACCCGAGGGTCGTCTCCTGATTCGGCCTGCATGACGTCACTGCCGAGGGTCCTTTCCCCGAACAGCCACAAAAGACATCAAAAGCCATTTCGATGTCCGGTTGAGCCAAAACAGGAGCAGTGGTCAATAATTTCCGCAGGGTACGGAAAGTTGTTTCACACTCTTCTGTCCAAACGAACTTCTGATTTTTCTGCAACAAGCTTGTCATAGGCTTGGCAATCTTGGAGAAGTATGGAATAAATCGGCGATAGTGTTGGAGATGCGGTCTCCAAACAGATGTGTCAAGATGAGGGTTCTGGATTCAACTGAGAGAGAGTCCCCCTTCTCTTCCTCTTCTTGTCCTCTATTATACAGGTGACATATATTGGGCCTCTTCGGGGAGAGTTGGCCCATATACCATATGGGCTCTCCTCAACAGTAGCCCCTCAACTACTAGATCAAGACTGGCTATTCATGACCTAGTAGTTGCTCATACACGAAGAGGCACAATACAACTCAAAACCTGGTTGCGAGGATCGCCCTTCGCAACCGACACGTGCGCGCCTCACTAAAAACTCCATCCCAAAAACCCAGTGGGAAAAAAGGGCATGGAGAAAAGAGCACACGCACGATTCTGTCATATAAATGTTCTAACTCCTAGGCTTGCACTTTGAAGCATTTTGTCATCGATCTTCCTGATGTCTCCACCTTTGAGCCTTCTTGGCTGGTGCTCGTAGTCGGGTCCTCAGCTACGCTTGATGTAGGCGAAGTAGTTGTAGCAGCGGAGGCAACCACTCGGGCGGACGTGGTCGCCAGACGAGGTTGGTCCATTTTTCGGCTCATGAGCGGCGGCCAAGACATATTCTTCGGGTTGAAGTGCCCCCCTCAACACACCCCCTAGCCCCTCTTGGCTGGTGCTTATGGGCGGGCAGATGACTTGTGCCTAGTTGACGAAGGTGTTGATGAGCCCCTTGTCGTGGTTGGCGAGGGTGCTGCTGATGTCGCCGAGGTCGATGGCGAGTCGAGTGTTATGTTGATGTCGCCATGGTCGATGGCGAGTCCCTCGCCAAGGTCGAAGGCGAGCCTGGTGCTGATGTCGCCGAGGTCGAAGGCAAGCCCCTTGCCGTAGAGTCGGCGAGGGTGGTGTTGATGTTGCCGAGGTCGAAGGCGAGCCCCTTGCCGTAGAGTCGGCGAGGGTGGTGTTGATGTCGCCAAGGTCGAAGGCGAGCCCCTTGCCGTAGAGTCAGCGAGGGTGGTGTTGATGTCGCCGAGGTCGAAGGCGAGCCCCTTGCCGTAGAGTCGGCGAGGGTGGTGGTGATGTCACCGAGGTCGAAGGCGAGCCCCTTGCCGTAGAGTCGGCGAGGGTGGTGCTGACGTCGCCGAGGTCGAAGGCGAGCCCCTTGCCATAGAGTCGGCGAAGGTGGTGCTGATGTTGCCGTAGCTCCTTTTCTCATGGGGTTTCCCTTGTAGATAAGTTGAAGACCTATAAGGGAATCTCCGTAACCAAAGTGAAGTCGATAAAATTTTCGAGGGAAACATTCGACTTTTTTTTGTATTGTGGAAGCTGTGCAAGCGAGTAGCTCTGCAAAACAAAGTTATTTTCACATAGTGAGGAATCATAAGATTTGAGTCCTTCGCGTGTTTCTTTGCGAAGGTACTCATTTGAGACCTCCCTCTTCGTCCTCCGTTGTCTTTTGGAGGGCGAAGTGAGGTTTGGTTATGAAAAAAAAAATGCGACCTCCCTCTTCGTCTCCTTTGTCTTTCGGAGAGCGAAGTGAGGTTTGGTTATGAAAAAAAGCGACCTCCCTCTTCGTCTCCTTTGTCTTTCGGAGAGCGAAGTGAGGTTTGGTGTGCATCATGAATATGCGATGCGATGATATGATGAATGAGTATGCTTGATGCGTTTATGATATGTACTTGCACAAAATCAGTGCAAATTTAAGCTGAGCCCGCAACAAGAAACAAAAAATGTGACATTTAGTGCACATGCCGAAACAAATAATTTGATCCCTGCAAAGTGAGTTATTAGTGAGGGGGCTTCGCATATTAGAGGTCATCCTATGTGGATGTTTCGATAAATTGTATAATCAAAGTTTTGAAGTATTGCAAAAAATGAGGTCCTGCAAAACAGTTGGTAATAAGAGACATTCGCACACTTGAACATGAGAAGTAAGAGTTCGAGATTATCGAAAGGTTAGTTTTCCCGACAGATGAAATATGATGCAAAATTGGCTGATTTTGTGCGGTAGGGGATTCATTAACTTGAGTGAAACACGAAGGTCTGCAATAGTGCAATGCACTTATGTAATGTACGCGTGTGTATGATGATACAAACGAATATATTTGCGCAGTAATATTAAATAGAGGTAAATATATCATGCTCCCTGCAAAAATGACGGTTATGTTTGAACAAAAGATTAGCTATGTATATAAGAAGTGCTGCCCTCAAAATGAGAAGGTTATAGTTTTAGATAACCAGCTGAGGTTACTATTCAAGGACCTGCATGGGTATAAATGTGACTTATAATATTGAATCATAAATAAGAAAGGTTTCCTGCAAAGATTAGCTGAGATAAAATTTGAAGCATTTTATGAAAATTTAAAGAAAGAAAAAATAAAGAGAATTTAAAAAATACAACCTGCAAAAAAGATAAAAATATGTTAGCGTTAGTTGGTTTGTAGGCTGAGTAGCTGCTGAGAGTTGATTTCTGAGATAGATGCTGCTGGCTAGAAAGCTGCCGAGAGACGAAGGTTGCCAAACTGACGAAGGTTGCTGAATAACAAATGCCAATGAGTGACAAAGGCTGCTGAGAACCACTGACGAAGGCTGATAGATGAAATCCATTAACGAAGGATGAGGATCAATCATTGACTAAGGCTGATGAGAATCAATGATAGATGAAATCCACTGACAGATGATGAAGATCATTAACCGATGAAGGTTATTTACTGATGACGACCAATTATATTTGAAAGGTTACTGACTGACAACTGGCTAATCAAAATTCACTGACTGTCAAAAACCAATAACTGTCGAAAACCAATAACTGTGAAACGCTGCTGACTGATGAGAACCACTGACTAGTAGAAGATCTGTTGAACGTTGCCGACCGATGAAAACCACTGACAGGTAGAGAATCTGATGAACATTGCCGATGGATGAAATCCACTGACTAGTAGAGAATCTAATGAACATTGCCGATGGATGAAAACCACTGACTAGTAGAGAATTACTGAAGAATCTAATGAACGTTAAATATCTCATGAGAACTGTTGACTGGTGGAGGATACTGACCGGAGCAAACTCAATAGTTACTGGACATATATGTGACTAAGGCTGAACCACTGACTGATATAGGTGTCTGATTTGGTTTGGAAAGATAAAAACATGTATATGACAGAGAAAATATATTCTAGGAGGAAGGTGTTAGAATGAAGGGACAAGAGATACTTACAGTGATAGTAACCTGCATGTTAGTAACAAAAAGAGGCTCAACTTAAGAAAATGATAGATGTTTTAAATTTGTCATTTAAGGCCAAGTAGCTATAGTTACTCAGGCCATGTTTTGATGCAGCTGAGGCCGCGACACTTTCTTTGTCATCATGGTGACAAGTTGTGTGCGAAAATAAAAAATTTTAAAATTTTGCCTCAAGAGGCAAGAGTTAGATCAAAATAGTAACAAAGCAAATCATAAGGGCAGAAAATATTAATGAATATAGACTGCTGAGAATTAATGAACCGATGAGAAATACTCACTTATGTTGGTTTGGTTTCACTATGCTGTCAACACGTGTCCAAAAGAGGTTAGCGACTGATGTTTATATAAATAAACATGTACTGATTATTTTCTTAAATAATATATAGTTCAAGAGGTGAATGATCAACTTTGAGTGCAATAAGCTTATCAAAGAAGAATAACAAGTAGATATTATGGTTAAGGTGTCATTTGTACCTTATTAGTTGAGAGACTGTTCTTGTCAATAATATTCTCAAGACATACATATTTGGTGATCAATTGAAATAAAAATAGTATATGATAAAATACATATATGTATATATGGACTTAGACATAAAGGATAAGCTTGGATTACTTACGTGTAGTCATTGTCTGGTGAAAGGCCGAGTGAGCCTTTTTGGGATGATAAGAACCTTTTGGTTTTGCCTTTGACAGATAGTCCAGGACTCTTTTGATGAAAATATTCAGGTTTCAGATGTAAAAGAATATCCCAGAGTTTCATTCACGTGAGAAAGTAACCTTCGCTAAAGAACCAAAATTCACAAGGTTCCATTTTCACAAGATAAATAGCTTTGAGCTTGTAAAATAAAAACCCAACTTCCATTGTCAAGTTTCAGCTTCTCAAAATCGAGAGTATATGTCTGGATTAGCATGCAAAGATTTTGCTACCAAACTACCGAGTCCAGAAAAAAGGAGTTTAGGGCTCGCGATTCTTTGCAACTTGTTTTGGTGATCAAGAATTTTTTGCTAAATAGTGACTGCAAAGGCTATCTTGGTACTCTCGGTTTTAATAGAATATCTAGACATATAACACGTGTAACAGAGGTATGTATGTACTGGAAACCATGTCAAAAGAGAACATTAAAGCTAATTTGTCTATGCAGAGCAGCGTGCTTGACGCAACTGCTAGATCATATAGAGTCTTATAAGCATATGCATATGTTATCTGCTGGCTACCTAAAGTTGTACTGAAAAATTATATAATTAAATAAACCAAACAGCAACATATGAAAGATCAAGCTGAGATAAGCAATATGCAGAATTTAGTTAAGGGAAATTGCATATAGCATGATTCCTCTAATAAGTGAACAAAATGACATGCAAGAGCAGGCACCTTGATCATACCATTTCATCCAAAAATCCAAGCCATCACATTTCGTTCACATTATTCAGTTCATCTCTTCTAAAAGTGCAATACCATATGTGTAACAGTGAACGGTGAGCTGGTAGTCTGGGACTTTAGGTCAATAGAAAAGTGGCCACCTAGTTACTGTAGTGGTCATTTCTCCAATCCTCCTTATTGTGCCAGGTTCCACGGTTCCACCACACAAAGGCATTATCACATTGAACTATAACATGAACTGCACTTCCTGTAGTCTGGCATGGATAGGCCAATGGAACAATGAAGCCATTTAAAAGCAAGAACAGTCCAGATATATCATATCTGAGTATGCAGAAGGTAAATGAAGCAGATATATCTATCTATCTATCTGAAGCCTGACACCAACTCATAAATATGCCACTGCTTGCCTATGGCAAATAATTGGTAAGTTACTGCAATTACATAGGCATAACATACTACAGGCCCATGCTAGCCCAGCATTTTTTGGTATTCAAATTCAGTAATGAGCATGTTTACTGGATCTGAACCTGAGTTGACTGCTCTGCTTTCATCCCTGCTTACATCCGCTTTATCCCAAATTCCCAATGCAATTGTGATTTAATGGGTTATAGCTCTGGCTGCAGGATAGCCAATACCCAATTTTGAACAGCGCTAACTCAGTATTTCACTGTAAAACTCACTTCCTCATAGAAACTAATTTATTTGTCCTCTGCAGCTGAAGGATCAACTGGAGCTGAGTCAAGAAGCTGCTATCCGGCGCCTCCTAGGATCGTGGATCTTGTCGCGGCCCGCTTCCGCTTGTCATCATCTAGCTCCTGGCTCAACTGACAGACACTATGAAATCAACTGAGAAATGCTGCTTCTGTCAACTAGCAGATGAGGTCAAACAGATATGTAACAAAGGTATGTATGAAAGCACAAACAGATGTTATCCGCTGGCTACGTGAAGCTGTACTAAGAAGTTATATAATTTAAATAAAGCAAACAGCTGCACACAAAAGGTCAAGTTGAGATAAACAGAGGAGCTCGTATTTTAATTGAGAAGGGAAATTGTAACTACCTTGCTTTTAAAACGATTTCTTTAATCACGTGAACAAAACAACATGCAAGAATTAGTTAAGGCATGCTAATTAAACTTGCATGTAATAAATGGTACCTCAACCGATGTACTGAACAAGAACTGATTTACCCCGGTTCCTCGAAACAAACAATCAACCAAACTGGTTGGTGTTCCTTCAGTGAACTGAAATGATTCGGATATGCTGCTACAACACTGCAGTGGTGCTAAAGGAATCTCCAAAGAACCCGAGCACAAGCAAACTTGTTGTCGAACAGGGAAAAGCACAACCATTCTAGACAAGATGCAGCTGAGAATTTTCTGACTGAGGTGCAAATGAAACTATCATTCCAAGCAAGATGTAGAGGAGAATTTCCTGATTGAACTGCACACAATGAAATGATTATTCCAAGCAAGATGCTGCTTGGACCAGGTTACTGTTGCAAAAATATAGCATCTCTGCATGTTGCTGCTTTAACTTCTTTGAGCCCAACTGACACTATGAGATACGTGAGAGCTAAGAAGTGTGGAGACAAGGGCAGCAAGCATTCGGCCAAACAAGTTTGTGGAGACAGATTCTCTTTGGTGGGAGGAACAAGAGTAGCCACATCTTTTCTTGGTTTTGATCCACAACAGATAAGATGCCTCAGATGTAAGCCAAAGTGTGAAAATTGCAGAGCAGAGTTCAGAAAAAGAGAGGACCAATGTCACAAACAGCAGATTGGGTCTTATGCCGAAGTTAGTACTATGATGATCACATATGCTTAAGTAAAATATCCTACTAGGAACCAATAGTTTGGCTCAATGAGGGTATGTTAAGCAAGAGTTCTTACTGGAGATCAACACAAATAGTGGACCTGCATCATCTTAGCTGCAAGCCTGCAACTGTGCCACGACGGTGTGCAATTGCGTGGGGAGGAGCTTGGTGATGCACGTGGTGTTGAAGCCGTACTCGGAGAAGCCGTTCGCCACCCGGAGCCTCGCGCCACGGACCCTCACCACGACAGCGTTGTAGGTGTGGTCCACCACCGTGTAGGACGACGATGTCGTAGAGAAGAGCCTGGGGGCGGAGGCCTTGGCCCTGGAGAGGCCCCGCGAGACGCAGCTGCGCCGCATCGTGCCCCGGATCCAGGCGGCCCAGCGAGAAGAGCTTGGCTGCAGGCGCGTGCAGCAGGGAGATGGTGGAGGCGGCCACGCGCGGGGCGGCAGAGCTTGGCCAGGAGGCAGCCGTCGTTGATGTCGCCCTCGACGACGAACACGCCGTGGGAGGCGAGCAGCGCCCTACGCGCCTTCTTGAGCGACGGGTCGTAGTAGGCTTTGAAGCTGTCGACGCCGACGACGCCGTCGCCGCGCTTGCGGAGGGCGAGGGAGCAGTGGATGCCGACGAAGCCCGCGGCGCCGGTCACCAGCACCGACATCCCGGCCCCAGCGGCGGAACCTGGGGGCCGCCTGGGCGCGGCGGACGCGCAGATCTGCCGCTCCCAGTGCAGGCCACCCGAGGAGGCGGTGAAGTACTTGGAGGAGGAGGCCCGTGAAGGCGCCGGCGAGGGAGGAGTAGGTGACGCGGCGGATGGAGAGGTCGAGGCATGCGTCCCACTCGGCGTCCAGGTCGTACCACGGCGGGACCCCCGACTTGGGAGGAGGGGAGGGGGCGGGCCGGCGGAGATAGCGGGGCGGCGGCGTGGGTGGTTGTTGCTCGCGCTCTGGACGGGGATTCGATCTTGCGGAAGAAAAACCGATGAGGAAAATTTTTGAACCGGACACCCAGGCTGCTGCTACCGGTGATGGAGGGGAGATGATGTGCCGGTCTTGCCTCGCGCGACCGTGCAGCCGGCGGAGAACGCGGCGGGTGAAATCGCCGATCCCCATGGTCGGCGCCAATGTTGGAGATGTGGTCTCCAAACAGATGTGTCAAGATGAGGGTTCTGGATTCAACTGAGAGAGAGTCCCCCTTCTCTTCCTCTTCTTGTCCTCTATTATACAGATGACATATATTGGGCCTCTTCGGGGAGAGTTGGCCCATATACCATATGGGCTCTCCCCAACAGATAGTAACCAGCTAAACCATGAAAACTTCGAATCTCACCAATTGACGTAGGCGCTTCCCAGTCCATAACTTCTTGAACTTTGCTTGGATCCACAGAAATGCCTTCTTCTGACGGGATATGTCCAAGGAAAGGTACTCTCTTCATCCAGAACTCACACTTGCTAAACTTGGCATAGAGTTTGTGCTCACGAAGTCTGGTTAGTACAACCCTCAAATGTTCAACATGGTGTTCCCGGTTCTCGGAGTATACTAGAATATCATCAATGAACACCACTACGAACTTATCCAATTCGGGCATGAAAACCGAGTTCATCAAGGTCATAAAGTATGCTGGAGCATTAGTCAAACCAAAAGACATGACAAGGTACTCGTATAATCCATATCTGGTTGAAAATGTGGTTTTCGGGATATCTTGCGGTCGAATCCTGATCTGGTGGTAGCCTGATCTCAAGTCGATTTTGGAAAACACCTTAGCTCTTGACAATTGATCAAATATAATGTCTATCCGGGGCAAAGGATACTTGTTCTTGATGTTTACGGCATTGAGTGGGCGATAATCCATGCACATTCATAACGACTCATCCTTCTTCTTAACAAACAAGTCTGGACAACCCTATTCTGATATGCTTGGCTGAATAAACCCCTTGCCTAAAAGTTCCTTTATTTGCCCCTTGAGTTCTGCTAATTGATTGGCCGGCATATGGTAAGGTGTCCTTGAGATTGGGGTTGTTCCTGGTAACAACTCAATTGCAAACTGTACAACTCTCTTGGGCGGTAACCCTGGTAACTCATCCGGGAAGATATCCGGAAAGTCATGAACAACTGGAATTTTGGAAAGATCTTCTACTGCAAGAGTGCAAGACAAGTCAACAAAATCGGCACCTCGAGGAAGAGGCACCCAAAGTTTGTTACCCGTTCGCCCAGCAGATAAGGTAAGAATTCTATTAGCAGTGTCTAACACCGCGTTCCACATACTCATCCAACTCATACCCAATACTATGTCCAAGCTTAGTCCGAGCAAAACTACTAGATTGGCTCCAAATTTTTGCCCTCCAATTTTGACGTTTGCATTACGAACCATCTGTCTAGATAACACACTACTCCCCACGGAGCTTATACGAAACCCATAGTCCATTTCAGACATTTCTTGACTATGCTTTTGTGCAAATGCTTTGCTCATGAAGGAATGCGATGATCCAGTATCAAACAAAACAACTGCAGGATGGTCGTTGACAAGAAACATACCAGCAGTCACAGGCTCCCCTGCACGAGCTTCCTCAGCCGTCGTGTGATGCAGACGCGCTGGGTAGTTTGTTTGCTGCTTCTTCGGATGTGGGCAGTATCTTGCGAAGTGCCCTTCTTGGTTGCAATTGAAGCAAGGTCCACGAGCAATAGGCTTGCCTCCTGTGGAACTACCCTGACCAACTCGAGCTTGTGCAGTCGCTACCTTGTACGGCCTCTGGTTACGCTGGTACTATTGCTGATTCTTCCTCTAAGGCTGCCCGAAACGAGCACCAGGCACTAGTGGACGATATTGGGAACGTTGGGCTTGTGGTCCTCTAGACTGAGATGGACCAAACTCCAAGGTTCTCTTCTGGGCATTGTCGGCTGCATGCTTGTTGTTGTTGTTTTCTTGGGTTAAGCAATCACTGATGAAGTCATTGAAGGAGGTAGAGATGATGTACCCATAGACTTGCCCATCTTGGTATTCAAACCTCTCTTGAAACTAGCTATCTTCTTAGCTTCAGTGTTCACGAATTCTGGCGCATAACGAGACAAGGAATTGAACATGCGATGGTACTCTGTTATTGAGTGAGTTCCTTGGGTCAAACTCATAAATTCTGCCACCTTCATCTGGATCAACCCTGGCGGTATGTAATGCCCTCGGACAGCCTGCGAGAACATTTCCCAAGTAATAGGGGCGCGGGCAGGATAGGTAGTGCGATGGTGTCCCCACCATATCGCGACCGGTCCCTGAAGTTGATGCGCGACATACTCTGTCTTCAGTTCTTCCGTAAGCCTGAGCAGACAAAACTTCTGTTCTATGGTATGTAGCCATTCTTCTGCTTCCAAAGGTTTCATAGCCTCCTTGAAGATAGGCAGCTTGGTATCCAAGAAGTCCTTGAAAGTGCTGTATTGATTTGGCTCGGGGTGCTGGTTGCCACGTGAAAGGTCCTTGTTTGGTTTTGGTAATTGAGTGACAACTTAGGTGGACTAATATGTGTTTAAAGTGAATTACACAGGTGATTAGTCCACAGGTGATCATGTGTGAGCAACATATGCCATAGAGGAGAAATGGCTTGGAGGATGTTGAAATGCTCATGCATGAAGATGAAGAAGGAGCTTAATGCACATGAAACATGACATGGAGTCATGTGGCTAAGATGGTGAAGATCAAGGCAAGACTTGGCTTGATGGACCGGTCGCGAAGGTGAAGGGCAAGTTGAGGCTTTGAAGCCGTTGGTACCGAGTGTCGGGAGGCTTAAGCAAGACTTGGCGCCGAAGGACCGAAGCGATGGTGAAGAGCAAGTGATGTCAAGATCGATGGACCATGGAGGCCATGTGATGATATGAAGTGGATCATATCATTTGAAGATAGGTTGGTGCATGTGTTGCATCAACACAAAAGGAGATGGAATGGAATGCGCAAGGCAAAGGTATATTTGTAGGGCATTTCATTTCACCGGTCATAGGTGTGTAGAGAAGATTATGACCGGGTTTAGGATAGATGGCCGTACTATTAAGAGGAGCAAACTTGTTTGTATATCGGTCATCTAGTGCCACTTGAGCGATCTAACTTTGCGATGTTACTAAGATCGAGTGGCGTTATGAGAGCAAGTGAAAATCCTTTGAAAATTGTTTGTGAAAATGCTAACACACATGCACATGATGGTGTACACTTGGTGGTGTTGGCACATTTGCAAAGGAGAAGGTGTTGGAGTTGATTTGGATCAACTCGGAGAAGTTTCAGAGAAAGCTTTGGTTGAAAAAGAGAAGCGATGGATCTTGGATTGGAATTCTGTTCTAATCCTTTGTGATTTGGATCTTGAATTCATGTGGGATATGTAGCCCTCTGAATAAGCTTTCCAAAATGTCCAAGATCATCGAAATCGGAGTTTGGAGTGAAGAGTTATGGCCGTTCGAGCGCGGGGAGTGCAGGCTGGTGTAGTCGGTAGTACCGACCCTAGTGGTCGGTAGTACCGACCCAAGAGGGCTGTTTGCAGCCTCTCTGGAAGTGGCTTGGTTTGGCCTGGCGGTAGTACCGCCATAACCTCGGTACTACCGCCCGCGGTGGTACCGACCTATGGCCGGTAGTAACCAAGTTTGCGGAGCTCTCTGGTTTGAGTTGAAAATGGCCTGGCGGTAGTACCGCCATTACCTCGGTACTACCGCCCGCGGTGGTACCGACGCAAGGTCGGTAGTGTCTGGTTTTTCGCAGAGCTCTCTGGTCGCGGCGATTTTGGCCTGGCGGTAGTACCGCCATGACCTCGGTACTACCGACCTCGGAGGAACCGACCAGGGGTCGGTGGTTTGCCTAAATCTGCGCGATGTGAGGTAACGGCTAGTTTGACTAAGCCGGTAGTACCGCCCAGGAGGGGTCGGTACTACCGACCGGAGCGCAGAATGCCCAGTGAAGGGGCATAACGGCTAGTTGGCCGTTGAGGCTATATATAGTCGTTGAGGCCGGCTTTGGGCCGGTGGTTGGAGCACTCCAAAGCCTTGGTGGCTTGTGTGGATGTGCTTGGGAGCCCTCTAACACACATATGCTTTAGTGCTCATCTGATTGTGTGAGAGAGTGATCCTAGTGCGTTGCTTTGAGAGATAGCATCGAGTGGCACTAGGTGTTCGAGTTGCAAGCCGGTGGTGCTTATTACTCTTGGAGGTTGCCACCTCCTAGACGGCTTGGTGATCGAGTCTCCGTCGTGAAGCCCGCGTGAAGATTGTGCGTGGCTCCGGAGAAGGATTGTGAGGGGCATTGTGCTCGCCCCGCGGGGATCGCGAAGAGCAACTCTAGTGGATTGCGCGTGTCATTGAGTTACCCTCACTTGTGGGTGAGTTCTTGCGGCGCTCGAGTGTCGAGCTAGGTGTGGTGCCTATTAGCCGCCGAACTACCAAAGTGTGTGGTCGACACAACGGGGACTAGCTTGGTGGCAACCAAGTGAACCTCGGGGAAAAATCACCGTGTCAACATTGTCTACTCTTCTCGGTGGTTTGCAATCTCCTTACACAAGCTTGTATTTACTTTCATACTTATTGTGCTTGTGTAGCTATCTTGCTTGTGTAGCATAGAGTTGATCCCATGAGTGACTAGTTGACTTGTAGTCTTGCTAGTCACATTGCTTAGTTTGTGTAGCTAAGTTGAGCTCTCTAATTTGGCTTGTGTAGCCTTGTTATTGAGCATTGCTAGTGAGCTTAGGCTTCGCGCTTTTGCTTAGTGGCATGTGTAGGAGCTCCCCGGTTGTTTGAGTACTAGTTGCTTAGGTTTGTGTAACCTTGCAAGCTAGAATTGTTTAGGTGAGCTCTAGCTAGCCCGACACCTTATTTGCATTGTTTAGGATCTTTTGTAAGGTGTCATAGAGTATAGGTAGAGGGGTGTAGTCTTGGCTAGACCGATAGTTTTTAATTCCGCATTTGTTTCGGTTAGCCATTCTACTACGATTAAGTTTAAGTTTTTAAAAAGGACTATTCACCCCCCTCTAGTCCGCCATCTCGACCCTTCAATTGGTATCGGAGCAAGGTCTCTCATTTGTGGTCTTCACCGACCCGAGAGGATGGCGTCTAGTGGGCTAGATGATGTGTGTGATACACATATTTTTGATGGCACACACTTTGCACAATGGAAACACCATATGCTTGATCATTTTCGTGCAAAGGGGCCAAAGTTTTGGTGGATTATCACTAGTGGTCTCACTCATGTTTTGGACCATAGAAATCTCACCAAAGCTCAAAAGGATCTCTTTGAACTTGATGCAAATGCTTATTGTTATCTAATGGATGCATTGAGTTTTGAGTTGTTTTATAAGATCAACTCCAAAGGGACCGCCCATGAGATGTGGGAATCCATCAAGACCACCTTCGGTGATCCCTCCACGTTTGATGATGGCAAGTTCATAAAGGAGGATGAACCGGTGGCATATGAGGATGTTGAGCAAGACCACAACTCCGTGATTATGGAAGATTGCTCCACCTCACGTTCAAGTGATGCAATCAATGAAGATACTTCAAGCACACTTGACAAGATGGAAGATGATGCCTCAAGTGATGCAAGTGATGATTCAACCTCAAGCACACTTGATGGTAATGATGGCTCATGCTCGGGCGATGATCGTGATACTACTACAAGCCCATCGCCACATTGCTTCATGTCACAAGGTGACACCAAGGTATTTAATGCAAATGTGGTTGATCATGTTGATTCATATGATGAGCTTGTTAGTAGACTTGCTAGCATGACCATGTCTTTAGAAAATGAGAAAAATAAAACAATGAAATTAACAAATGAAAACTCATTTCTAAAGAACTCATGTGAAGAACATAAGCGCTTACTTGATGTTCTTAAAGCTTCACATGATGATTTAATTGAAAAGTATGGCTCTCTCATTAAGGAGCTTTCAAAGAAAATTAAAAATAATGAGAGCTCATCACATGGATCAAATGATCAATTGCAAAATGTTGCTAACCCATGTGATGTAGGCAAGAAGAATGTATCCACCTCTTGTGATGATTTAATATCTATGCCATGTTCTTCACACATAGATGCTTGTTCTACTTCTATGTCTTGTGAGACTAACCTTTTGAAGGAGAACAATGAGCTCAAACTTGAAGTGAAGAACTTGAGAAACAAGTTAGAGAGGTGGTGTAAATCAAAGGTCACCTATGAGCACATAATGAAGAATCAAAGAAGCTATGGTGACAAGAGTGGCATTGGCTTCAACAAGAGCAATGTCAAAGGCAAGAGATGGGGCAAGAGAAGACATGAAAGAGAAATGAAGAAGCAAGAACAAGAAAAGCTATCTCATTTCATGTGCTATCAATGCCATGAGATGGGACATCTTGCAAAGGCTTGCCCCAACAAGAAGAAGCCCCAAGCTCAAATCAAGAACAACCATCATGATGGTGACTTGATGAAGAAGAAGAAAACAAGAAGGGGCGGAAGAGCAAGGCATCCAACTCATATCCATGATGCCAAGATGATGATGAGCAAGAATGAAGAAAAGAAGAAAGATTTGGCTCACATCAAATGCTACAAGTGTGGTGACATGGGACACTTTGCCTCGAAGTGTCCTAACAAGCTTGAGAAGAAGGCTCAAGCAACTCATGAGAGGCAAGGCAATGAGAAGCAACAAATGAGCAAAGAAGAGAAGGCTCAATCCAAGAGAAGTTGCTACTCATGCCGGGAAAGGGGACACATGGCTCATTCATGTCCCCTAGGTATGACTTCTAAGCCTATTTCAATTGATGATAATATTATGCTTAGAAAGGATGAAAATGGTACCTCTAAGGATACTATTGCAACTCATCCCGCTACTCATACTAAGGCTATGCCTAAGTATGTTGCTCCTAACTTGAGAGGACCCAAACTAGTTTGGGTACCATCAAAAAGTGGATGATTGTGTGTAGGTACCATGGCATTGGAGACTTGATTCAATTGATTTCATATTGTTCATTATATGATTGAGTCAAGTAATGAAGCTTAGTGATATCCAAACCCAATGCCAAGTCAAGTCAAGTGAAGTCCAAATGTGCTACAACATACAAGTGTCACATTCTAGTTGTGGTGATCTTATTGGAATTATTTGAAGGCTTGCAATCAAATTGAGTAGAAGCTTGCTATTGGATGATCATGATTTACAAAGGTATATTTCTAGTTGATCATATTCATTTGGGTGCATATGAGTTAATTGAATTGGATATATATGCATATGTTGCTTGCTATAAGGTGATTGAATGGATAAATTGCTTAGTGATCAAGTTTTGAGTTAGTTTGATTGGATATGTTCATGAGACTTCTTTTAGTAAGTGGTTTGAATGGATATATGTCTTGTGTTGATGTTCAAACAAGTTTAGCTCAAGTTTGATTCAAATTGGTAGAGTATAGCTCAATTGCTCAAAGTTGTCAAAAATCTGAAATCTGAGCTAGCTGTGATAATAGCCATGTTTGAATGATCAAATCTATTTGGATTGGCTTGAAATTTGGTACACATGCTCTACACTTGTGATATTAGTCGCTGTGCAAAATTCATGATTATTGGATAAGATGTACTTTGGTTTTGGAGTAGATCTTGTCAACTATTGTGCAGCAGTTTTCAGCATGTAGTACTATGGAAAGAATTGAAATCTGGTAGCAATCTAGAAAGCCAATGAAGCTCAAATTTTTATGGCTGCTAGAACACTTAGAGAGGCACATCTCCACCAAATTTCATAGTCATTAGACTTATATTTTGGGAGATAAGCATGTTTCTTTGAGAAGGACAGAATCTGCCAGAAAAGTGACAAATATTGGATTGATTTAGAGTCACTTTGATTGAAAGGCCCTCAAGTTGGAATCATGTTTATAAAGTGGTTGAGGGACCTATGTTTGGTTTTGAGATGAGCTAGAAGTATGGCAAATATGAGTACAAGTTCATGTGATTGGGAAGTGTATTTGGCACACATTTGGTACTCAAATTGAAGATCAAGACCAACATCAAGATGAAGATAAAGATCAAGCTCTAGTATCAAATTGAAGATCATTTGGAAGAAAGAAAAGGACTCAAAGAGGAATTCAAAGTCACATTTTCAAGAAGAGTTTAATTGGATCAATCAAACAAGGTCAATTCAAGTGAGTATCAAGGATGGTTCTTTGGAGAGAGGTCACTTCTCCCTTTTGTAGGGGCTTGCCGCCTTTGGTAGGTTAACCAAGTATGATACTTGGAAGGCTAATATGGAAGTGGTGATTCAAAGGATATTTGAGATGCTTAGTTGAAGCAATGAAAGGATTGACCAAGCAAAGCAAGCAACATGCAAGATAGAAAAGCAAATCATGTCAATTCAAGTGGTATTCATATGCAAGCTATGTTAAAATGAAGAAGCAAGCCAACCACAACAAGATAGTGCACTTAATCATATGAGTGAAGATTTGTTCTATCAATTGGTATATATTGGTCTTCACCATGGACTTCACATTGCTATTTGGAGCTTAATTGGAATCAAATGACTATCCTCTACTCCAAGATAGCAAAGGTATCATTGTAATGTGCATGATCATTTCATCCCTTACTAGTATGCGGTTAGTGCATATAGTACGTGCTCAATAGGATCATGCATAACAAATAAAAAGTTTAAATTCATAAGCTTACCACTATTGCTTGATTTATTATATGATCTAGTGGTTAGTATATGAGTTTGTTCATGAGCTAGTGAACCCAAGTACTTGATCTAGAAGATGAACATTCAAGTGTCTAATTCAACATGAGTAAGATAACCATTGAAAGATGTGTGAAGAAGCTTACTCTAGAGCAAACCGAGTTAGATATCTTATGCAATATTGCCTAGTTCAAGTCACAAATGAGAAGCTCATGAAGACGACAAGAGTTCAAGAAGAAGACAATAATGCAAATGGATATCAAGTTTAAACTTCCATTCAAGTGGTATCCTACAAGACTTCAAGAGATCCTCAACTATAAGTGATCAAATCAAGCAAAGCATCCCTCTCCAACAAGAGCTCAAGTTTATCAATTGGATGACCCATGCTATGACATAAGGGAGGTGCCCCACCTAGTGGTATCAAGGTCAAAGATCCTACACATGGTGTCATTCCAACACATATGGTGGTGTCCATCAAAAATACAAGACTCAAGTGTCAACCATCTACCCTAATGCCAACCCTTTGTGAGAAAAGAGGTACCTTTTATGGTCATTGATGACAAAGGGGGAGAAGTTATGGAAAAGATATGTCAATTATGATATGTCAAGGACAAAGAGGGAGAAAAGAAGATGGACATGGATCAAGAGGGAGCAAGATTGAAGGATCAAAATTCTTGGACAATGAGAGCACACAAGTAGGGGGAGCAAGCTCATGAACTTGGTTGTTGCATTTGATATGTGCATAATCATGTGCTTGCTTGCATTGCATAAGTTTTAAAATTTTATATGCATGCTTGTGTGGTGTATGCTAGTTATAGGATTTAATTGATGAATTGATAACTAGCATGCATAGGTTAATAGCTAGACTTGTGCTTTTAATGCAAAACTAGACCCTTGCTATTAATGTTGATCTCACGGGGTTTTCTAGTTTTTATGATGTCTAGCTACTCTTCGATGCTAAGGATGAATCAAAATGTGGTATGCACGCTTCAAAGGTAAAATTTCATCATGTATACCTTAGCATCACTTAGTAGTGCTAACACTCCCACAAATTTCATATTTATGCATGTGTGCAAGCTTGAAACCAAACCATTTGAGCACACATGTAGGGGGAGTTAACACTACAAAGTCGGATTGTATGGTGCTTATCCAAATTCTCGTATATGGTCTTAATGTTGGATAAGTAACATAGAATCCAAAGGAGCTTAATTTCCATATCTTTGTAGAGTTGTCATCAATTACCAAAAAGGGGGAGATTGAAAGGTCCTTGTTTGGTTTTGGTAATTGAGTGACAACTTAGGTGGACTAATATGTGTTTAAAGTGAATTACACAGGTGATTAGTCCACAGGTGATCATGTGTGAGCAACATATGCCATAGAGGAGAAATGGCTTGGAGGATGTTGAAATGCTCATGCATGAAGATGAAGAAGGAGCTTAATGCACATGAAACATGACATGGAGCCATGTGGCTAAGATGGTGAAGATCAAGGCAAGACTTGGCTTGATGGACCGGTCGCGAAGGTGAAGGGCAAGTTGAGGCTTTGAAGCCGTTGGTACCGAGTGTCGGGAGGCTTAAGCAAGACTTGGCGCCGAAGGACCGAAGCGATGGTGAAGAGCAAGTGATGTCAAGATCGATGGACCATGGAGGCCATGTGATGATATGAAGTGGATCATATCATTTGAAGATAGGTTGGTGCATGTGTTGCATCAACACAAAAGGAGATGGAATGGAATGCGCAAGGCAAAGGTATATTTGTAGGGCATTTCATTTCACCGGTCATAGGTGTGTAGAGAAGATTATGACCGGGTTTAGGATAGATGGCCGTACTATTAAGAGGAGCAAACTTGTTTGTATATCGGTCATCTAGTGCCACTTGAGCGATCTAACTTTGCGATGTTACTAAGATCGAGTGGCGTTATGAGAGCAAGTGAAAATCCTTTGAAAATTGTTTGTGAAAATGCTAACACACATGCACATGATGGTGTACACTTGGTGGTGTTGGCACATTTGCAAAGGAGAAGGTGTTGGAGTTGATTTGGATCAACTCGGAGAAGTTTCAGAGAAAGCTTTGGTTGAAAAAGAGAAGCGATGGATCTTGGATTGGAATTCTGTTCTAATCCTTTGTGATTTGGATCTTGAATTCATGTGGGATATGTAGCCCTCTGAATAAGCTTTCCAAAATGTCCAAGATCATCGAAATCGGAGTTTGGAGTGAAGAGTTATGGCCGTTCGAGCGCGGGGAGTGCAGGCTGGTGTAGTCGGTAGTACCGACCCTAGTGGTCGGTAGTACCGACCCAAGAGGGCTGTTTGCAGCCTCTCTGGAAGTGGCTTGGTTTGGCCTGGCGGTAGTACCGCCATAACCTCGGTACTACCGCCCGCGGTGGTACCGACCTATGGCCGGTAGTAACCAAGTTTGCGGAGCTCTCTGGTTTGAGTTGAAAATGGCCTGGCGGTAGTACCGCCATTACCTCGGTACTACCGCCCGCGGTGGTACCGACGCAAGGTCGGTAGTGTCTGGTTTTTCGCAGAGCTCTCTGGTCGCGGCGATTTTGGCCTGGCGGTAGTACCGCCATGACCTCGGTACTACCGACCTCGGAGGAACCGACCAGGGGTCGGTGGTTTGCCTAAATCTGCGCGATGTGAGGTAACGGCTAGTTTGACTAAGCCGGTAGTACTGCCCAGGAGGGGTCGGTACTACCGACCGGAGCGCAGAATGCCCAGTGAAGGGGCATAACGGCTAGTTGGCCGTTGAGGCTATATATAGTCGTTGAGGCCGGGTTTGGGCCGGTGGTTGGAGCACTCCAAAGCCTTGGTGGCTTGTGTGGATGTGCTTGGGAGCCCTCTAACACACATATGCTTTAGTGCTCATCTGATTGTGTGAGAGAGTGATCCTAGTGCGTTGCTTTGAGAGATAGCATCGAGTGGCACTAGGTGTTCGAGTTGCAAGCCGGTGGTGCTTATTACTCTTGGAGGTTGCCACCTCCTAGACGGCTTGGTGATCGAGTCTCCGTCGTGAAGCCCGCGTGAAGATTGTGCGTGGCTCCGGAGAAGGATTGTGAGGGGCATTGTGCTCGCCCCGCGGGGATCGCGAAGAGCAACTCTAGTGGATTGCGCGTGTCATTGAGTTACCCTCACTTGTGGGTGAGTTCTTGCGGCGCTCGAGTGTCGAGCTAGGTGTGGTGCCTATTAGCCGCCGAACTACCAAAGTGTGTGGTCGACACAACGGGGACTAGCTTGGTGGCAACCAAGTGAACCTCGGGGAAAAATCACCGTGTCAACATTGTCTACTCTTCTCGGTGGTTTGCAATCTCCTTACACAAGCTTGTATTTACTTTCATACTTATTGTGCTTGTGTAGCTATCTTGCTTGTGTAGCATAGAGTTGATCCCATGAGTGACTAGTTGACTTGTAGTCTTGCTAGTCACATTGCTTAGTTTGTGTAGCTAAGTTGAGCTCTCTAATTTGGCTTGTGTAGCCTTGTTATTGAGCATTGCTAGTGAGCTTAGGCTTCGCGCTTTTGCTTAGTGGCATGTGTAGGAGCTCCCCGGTTGTTTGAGTACTAGTTGCTTAGGTTTGTGTAACCTTGCAAGCTAGAATTGTTTAGGTGAGCTCTAGCTAGCCCGACACCTTATTTGCATTGTTTAGGATCTTTTGTAAGGTGTCATAGAGTATAGGTAGAGGGGTGTAGTCTTGGCTAGACCGATAGTTTTTAATTCCGCATTTGTTTCGGTTAGCCATTCTACTACGATTAAGTTTAAGTTTTTAAAAAGGACTATTCACCCCCCCTCTAGTCCGCCATCTCGACCCTTCACCACGTCCCAAGTTCTCACGCAGCAGTGCCTCGATATTGCGTTGACTTCCCAAAAACTGAGCGAAAAGTTGCTCGGTAGTAGCGGGTGGAGGAGGTGGTGGATTGCGGTTGTCACAGTTATCATCATTGCCACCACTACCACCAACTCCACTGCGAGTAGTCGTCATCTGCATGTGTTGGCAACAAGTGACCATTAGGTGACGTTGCAACAATTGTAGAGAACGATAAACCATGCCGTACTGAATTTATTCGGAGAATAAGTTCGCCAAACAATTACAGAGGCATAATAAATTTCAATCCACATCGCAGCATCACATAATAAGATCGCTCATTAACATAACATGCAAAAGGTCAACATAAACATCCATAAATGCTCGAACATATGGGACTTTCCAAAGGTCTTGCACCATGTGCACACAGGTCAACATCCCAACATTACATCCAACATGCAACATAAGCAAAAGATCAAGCTCACAACGATATGACACAAAAGATCACTAGGCGCTAGAGACATGCTATCTATCCTACTCCTGGGCGGCACCATCGTCACCGTCGTCATTGGACACATCTGAAGTGCCGCTAGAAGAGTCGAGGGAATCTGGGTCCTCCTGAGGAAAGATGGGGTTCCTCTCATTCTCCTGGCGATGAATATCCTCATGCAGACGGTCATTGTAGTCCTGGAGATGGTGAAGCTATAGCTCAAGGTCTCCCACTCAAAGCCTCAAAAGCCTGTTCTCCTCGGTAGCGCACATGCCCTCAACACACACACCACGAAGAGACTCCTCAGTCTCAGCCATGACAGTGGCCAAGAAGGTCGTCATCCCCTGCTGGTCACTGAGCTGCTGTGCAGTATCCTGCTCTCTCTGAATCGCCTGGTCTCTCTCAACAGTCATCCTGGCCAACTCTGCAGTGAGACGCTCTATCTCTGTAGTGTGCTCCTCCTACCTCCGGTGCTGCTCAGCTATCTCCTCACTGAGAATGTTATCCAAATGGTCATAGCTTCGTGACAGGCACTCATACGTAGCCATGAGTGCAACCATCGCACTCCTGGCTGGTCCGGCACAACGCTCCTTCTCCTGTGAGCTGGTCTCCAACACAGTGGCTCCAGGCTGACGCCACACGCCATCGTAAAGATGCTAGAAGTGGCCTGCGCAACCACCTCCGGGTGATCCTCCATAATGTCCCGAAGAACAGTATAGGCTACCCTGTTAGCTCTATCCCACGGGATCCTGCCCTGTAGTGCAAACACTCAGTGACACCAAACGTGGTCGTGCTCGTCACGACTGGTAACGTCCACCTCCACCGTGTACACGTAGCGGTCCTCTGAAAGTTGCATGAGTTGCTAGGTGTACTGTGGCTCCTGACCCTCCTGGTAGCCGACTAAGTGCAGCACCCTCCAAAAGGATGGTAGGCATGCCGAACTCGTCTAGGAAATCCTCTGATCCCTTAGCGGTCCACGGTCCCAGAATATAGTTAGGCCTCTTGCCTCCAGCTGACTTACGAGCAGTGCGCTCGGTACGAGCCATTTGAAAGAAGTTTTATCCACATAGTTTTTAATTAGTTGAGAACAACTTTATTTAGGAAAACAGGACAAATAACATAAGGAAGGAAGTATTATTAATGCAAGAGTGTTTAATCATGATGCATGCACGAAACATACGTCCTCATTGTCTAACAAATCTAACGGCTAGACGGTGGCATACAATGTTCACTCGTAGCGTTAACTACACAAACTACACGTTCGCAAGTTAGTGTACCTACAAAAAATCACTTCAGCCCTGCCCACAGTATGAATATCATGCATTGCTGAAATTTTAATTCTAGATACTAACTTAGGTGTACACCCCGTATACATGTAAGTAGTATATGCACCCTTCTGAACAATATTGCTCCCACAATTAAATACCTTCACCTGCATTCGTGTGCTTACGAGTACAGGTTCCAGCACCAAACTAGTTCTCCCCTAGACCAACGGTTGTTTGGTCATGCTCTCACAGCTCACCCATTAACTTGGCGTAGAGGCAAATGATCCATACATTACTATTCCGAAGAATAGCACCCATACAATTCTCCATTGTCGTATGGACGACAGTATACAACAAGAATAAAAACATGATGCATGACACCCAAGTTAGTACTTAATTAAGCCACCTAAGATCCTAACTGGGCATAAGGATACGATCACTAGCACACCTTAATTTTCAACTTTAGATTTTAAAATCCTAAATATAACTATCAGTTGGCAAATACTGTTCTTAATTTGGAAAACACTGGTTTTCCAATACACTTATGAACAGTAACGCAAAACCATGCTCCGATGCCAGCTGTAGCAGAACCGACCAATTTACACCAGATTAAGCACAGAAATCTCCGCTTGCGCGACGATCATCATGTACTTAAGCTCGTATAAACCCGGTAGTCCGGAAATCTCGAAGGATTTCAAATCATTTCGCATTTAGCCAAGATCGTACTAGTTTTGCATACATGTCCACAAGTTACATCACAGTTCAATATAGTTCAAATCCATCAGAGTACTAAACAATATTACAAACCATAGTTTGATAAAAGAGCGGAAGCAACATAGCTTTGAAACATAGTTCAGTTTGTCCGCAATACTGGTATATCCAACAAAAGCATCAGGGAAAGAGAATAGAGGACCACGCCCATGGTCTAATCATCACCCGTAGCCGGGTATAGACAGTGCTCACAGTAGCCAAAGAAGCTCTGACCATCTGCAACAACAAGGGAATAAAACCCTGAGTACAAGAAGGTACTCAGCTAGACTTACCCGTCATAAACCTGAAATAATGAGACACCAAGGATCATGAAGGCTATATCTGGGGTTGGCTAAACATACCATTTGCATGAAAGCATTTTCGTGAGTAAAGCATAATTAAGATAATGGCAGTCACTTTTATAATTAATCCTAATTAACTAGATTTGCACCTGATCCATAGCAACCACTTGACTAATTAATCAAGCAAGAGTGACTATCTCATCAATAGCCTTTCAGATTCAGTATCATAACCATCTTTAGTTCCATGAGTTACTACGGTAACACATGCCCAGCCAAGTTACTCACTATCTAGGAGCGATGGCGATTATAATCGATTCCTACCCAGCTGAGGATAAAATGTCGCACACTCGTCCGATCACTCTTGGCCCAAGGTAGACGTCGGCTGCCCTTCAAGAAACTCGAGAACAAGTCGCGGGACAACCATGGGCCCTTCTACACCGGGGGTTATCTCAGTGTCAGGTCGCTCAAGCGATTCTGCCCACGGTCATGCGGTCGATCAGGCCCTGCCTGCCCCACGGACCATGCCAGGTTGATCAGTAAAGATGCCCACGGTACTTTTGAGGCCCTAGGTGTTAGGCATCAACATCTGCATCACCGGCTCGAATAACATTACTCGGCTTCACGGGAGGTACTCGGACCTACTCCGTTAAGTGATTGACACGTTCAAAATAACTGAGGTGTGCCTTCAATGGGTCCTATGCAACACAGACGAGAGACTACTAGCACACAGAACCCATGTCCTGCTGCTCCTACATCCTGCCCGGTCTCAGATTAATTATCACATGGTTATCTCCATGATAGCACCAGGCTAGTCATGACCAGTATCCACTTATATGCGGGAGGTAGGAAATCGTCCGACTTTTACCGGTCTAAGCAGGGCTAAGCATATAATTCGAGCCTAGACCTAGCAGGCATGTTAAGATAATATTTGCGGTGGACAAGGTATAGTAATAATGTAGCAACGGTAACATTCAACTACTATAACCTAATGCAACAAGCATAACAGGTTAAAATTGTTATAGATTTGCAAACCACAGGGAGTAAGATGCTCCGGGCCTTGCCTCGCTCGAAGTCAGTGGGGTGGTGATCCTGGCACTCCTGTAGGTCTTCGGCGTCGGCTTCTCCGCTCCTCTCGAACGGGGCCTCCTCTTGGTCCTGCTCCTCCGACTGCGGCGGGTTCTCCTCTATCGATCCTGTATGATGCATTGCGCATATAAATATGATGAATGCACATAGAATGCTCATGAGATGCAAACACAGAGGAAAGGACTGCATTCTCTTGAACAAGGTAGTCAACATCATTTAGTTAACTACTAACTACCTTGTCGTCACCCTACAACCTAGTGTTTAACCTAACCCTCTCTGAACAGCGATTCATCAAACCAGACACAACAGAAATACGTAAATAAATCTAATTACTTATTTACCTACTCCTTTTTACTGATTTATTAAACAGGGTATAACCATCACCAAACTGAAATGACCTCAGAAAGTTCCCAAACTTTTTCACAAGCTACTACAAACCAAAACCTGAGTACCATAAAATTTTCAGCCCAAAATAGTAAATCTAGCATACAGTAAAAATTAACTCTATTAATTCTTAAATCATGCACTTTTCATAGATTATACTACCAATTGACGAAACAGACCAGCCTAACATTTTTCTTGGTAACCTTACATCCTAACATAACTACACAAAGATTACCAAGCTCAGAATCTAAGCATTCCTATTTATAAAAAATAAAGGAAGAAAACAACATTTAACAACTTTAAATCCTACAGCCAACATTATCCACAGAACATACACATATTATATTTTTCCTGAATACTACTTATCAAGACAAACCTAACAAAACTAGAATCACATTTTTTTGAGATATACAGAATTAGTTATGCATTTTTCAAGTTAACAGTCATTTACTTAATTAAATAAAACTGCACATAAAAGTATCACAAAATATGCACCTAATAATTTCAACAGGTAGATCTATTCATTTCCAGCACAACAAAATTTGTTTCACACACAATTTGGACTTAAAATAAGCCATATATGAATTTTGGAAGCATTAGAACTAAATCTGGAAAACTGATTTAAAACTTGACCTAAACTGCTTTGGATACCCAGACTAACACACCCACAGACTCAAACCAAACTGCTAAGCACACCCGGAAGTCCCGGTTTGATTGCACCTAGCTTCTTCTCCTTCTCTCTTTTCTCTCGCTACCAACGGGACCCACGGGTCAGCGACCCCACGTCCTGCGGTCAACGGGGCCCACTGGTAGTAGCTCGCCGGCAGCGAGGTTCCCGGCGACACCAACTACACCTACGGACTCACCTTCGCGAGGCGGACACGGTCGACCTACTAGCTGGGCCAGAGGGTCACCGGAGCAAACTCGACGGTGGCCATGGCGAAGCGGCGGCGCAACGACTCGACGGCGGAGCTGCTCCCGGCTATTCCGAGGCTCGGCACGGCGAGCATCGGCTTCAGCAGACCCTAGGCTACTCACTGGTGCGGTGCTCAGGCCATGCCAAACCCGGCAGTGGCCGGCAACACGCACGGCTGCAGACTGCGACGAGTTCGCCCGCGGCGAAGTCGGGTTCCGGCGAGACCATGGCGCTAGGATGCTCTCCATCTAAACATAGGCTCTAGCGGTGGTAGGGAAGGCTAGGACGAGACTTGGCTTGAGATGGTATGGACGGAATCGGCCGGACCACGTGAAGGTCATGGCGGCTGACATGGCGGGTTCACGGGAAAGGAATCGGGCGTTCCGCCGTCTAGCTCGGGAGAGAGGAGAAACCAACCGGAGCAAACAACATAGGGGATCAAGGCGGAGGGTTTGGCTGGAGGAATCGGGCAGCGGTGCTCTGGCTTGCGAGAGATTGCTCGCCGGAGTTCGGCGATGGCGGTGGTGTTTTGCAACTGGAGAAGATAGGGCAGAGGGGAAGCGAGCGGGCGAATGAGCGGGGCTTCGGTCGAGCGCTTGTGGAAGAAGGGATGAGGCGCTGCGCGTTTGGGGTTCAATGAACCTGGAAGGAACCCGTCGTCGCGTCCCCACCGGCGCAGCGGCGCGGCGCGTCCATGGCGGCCACACGGTGGCGAGCGAGAGGGGGACAGAGGGGTTTGTCGGGTGAGTGCGAACGACGCGACGTGAGCGGGTGGATGCGGTGTTTGCTGTTCGGACGGAGCGAACAGCGGGCAGCGGCACTCTGGCATATGGCGGGCGCGAGAGGCGGAGCTGAGCGGCGCGCGCGAGGAAGGGGGAGAAGAGGCGGACATGTGGGGCCCGCGACTGATTAAATAAAAGAGGAATTTTCCTTTTTCTAAACTTATTTTTATCTCCCAAACTAGGCCGAATTAGGAAAAGTTCCTAAAAGCAAAATTACTTAGAATTTTACAAGGAACAATTCATCTTTAAGGCTCAAGTCCAAATTCTGCCTGGAAAACTAAATTTCACTCCTAGCTTGATTTTCTAATGCAAGAATAAAATACTAACTGACCTTTTCTGATAAAGTGCTTTTAAGCAAAGTTGTTCCTTTTGTTAACACCTACAACTTTGGTTTAAGGCACTTCCTCAGAAAAACAAAGCATCTAATGGCTACACTAGAGACTTAGCAAAGGACAAACAAACATACCACACAAGAATGCACATAAAATGATATGATGTTATGCTCATGACATGTCCAATTATGCATTTAGGATTGCTTAAAACTAGGAGTGTTACCTGACAACAGCTCGAAGTGATTTGTGCTTTTGACTAGCTGGGTTCTGGGGAAATTTGTGCTGTATTTGATACTGGAGCACGTGTCTGAGGGGCATAAGCTTCACTAATGTTTATGTATGTAGTCTTCTAGCGATACTGAATTAACACAGTGCTCAATAAATTGTGTGTCTATGGCTCAATAAAAGTTTATGCCTTGCTTAGTTACCTCAAGCTACATCTGGAACGTTCCTAGTAAGGTTTTGAATGGTTGCATCTAGTCTAAATGCTAAGTGTATAACTTGAACTCACTTAAATTTATCTTGGTTGGGCAATTTTCAATTGGTTTGATTTTCCTAAGCGTGTTGCCAATGGTAAATGTACTTGCTGTTGTAACATAAGGGTAAGCTTAGGCTAGTACAACATCTAAAATAAGTTGGTTGTGTGGCTTGAACAGATTCAGATTGTGAAGGCATTGAACTCATCTAGCACTCGTTAACTTGAAAGCTTTCCATTAATGTGAAACAATTGTTGACCTTTTCCCTGGTATGATATTTAATGAATTTACACCATGAGCTGTTTAAAAGTCTAGCAGTTGTTGTTGTGGCTTCAATGGTTGGATTACCAAGGGTAGGGACTTGGTAATCACCTGTTTCAGTTTACTCTGTTTCTACATGTGAAAATATGTCATCCAGTACATCAAAGTGTTCAGGAACTCATGAGATTGCAGAGGGTCATACATCTTTGACTAGTACTGATTGTGTTCAAACCATTTCCTATGTCTACTGACTTATGATAAATTCTTGTACACATGCAAAGATAACTAATTTTAGTCATCATCAGAACAATCTAGCTTCATCATCATTCAGGCAACTGTTAATGAACAAACTAAACACCCACCAGTGCAGGCATAGGTGCTCCAGCTTTTATTTTCATCGAATTATTCCATGATCATCAGACACTTAACAAAGTTACAAACCAATAACCACTTGATATTTCCTACAAAGAATCAATGGAGATAGGATCAGGAAGCAGGAAAATAATTTTTAGTGTTGCTATGGGGGCTAATTGAAGTTGGCCTATGGGGAGTGTAGGTATGTACAAGTTGTAGGTAACGTACATCATAACCTTGCTTTGCTTGCTTGCTTCAACTCTCAACTTGTGAGCTGGCCAAGGCCCCCCTCTGCACCATCTGTAGCTGCATTTGATTCCTCCCTATTACAACACATAGTATTCAGTATTGGGGGTGGCAATTTATACTACACCTCGTACAACTTCGGAATCCACAACAATAAGTTTAAATTGGTTGCTGCCACTACAGGATTTGCAGGGCAGTAACTAGGTGAGGCTACATTTGTTCGACTTAAACTGTCAGCGCACATTTTTTCTAATTTTAGTGTTGTACAGGCTTGTGCTTGCATTTGTGCATTGGTTACACAAATTTCAGATTTATTAAATTGCAAGTCCTACATCACTACTAAATTCTACCCCTTATGCAACGACGGAAAAAAGTTGCGATATGCCCAATTTTGTTGCAAGCAGTAGTTTGTGCCACCAAACCTCGTTCGTTGCCAAGGGTTGCAATTTGTCACGTGGCAATAAGGTATTGCCACAATTTCTAGTTTGGCATTGCAAGTGCTTAGGATTCTTGCAACCATTGCTTTCCGTTGCCAAGCATGGCAATAGGATTTTGACGCAACATTCACGGACGTGGCAATTGGAGCACTTGCCATGCTTTTCGTGGTAGCAAGAGGTCGTACATGCAACGATCAATAGCGTAGCAATATAATGGTTTTTCCACGTTAAAATTTTGTTGCGTATGTTGTAATTGCCATGACCGCGATGTTGTGGCAAGTACACAATTTGCCACGCAAGTCTCACCGTGCCAAGTATATAATTTGCCACGAACGCCATGACGTGGCAAATACGCAATTTGCCACGACAGTCTTACCATGGCAAGTACATAATTTGCCACAAACACCATGGAGTGGCAAGTACATAATTTGCCACGAAAGTCTTACCGTGGCAAGTACGTAATTTGCCATGAACGCCATGACGTGGCAAATACACAATTTGTCACACCAGTCTTACCGTGGCAAGTACATAATTTGCTACGAACGTTAATTTGTTGCAAGAGTAAGTTGTGGCTAAAGTCACTATGTCATGGCAATACTAACTTTTGCTATGCTTTTTTAGTCGTTGCAAAAGTTGATATGATAATGTCACGATTGTTTTGATGTGGTAATATTATTATTTGCAACATTATTTTAGTTGTTGCGAGATATCAAATGTTATTGCAATATTGGTAACATCGTGGTGATAGTGCCTTTTGCAATACAATTAATGTGTTGCCATATGGCATATAGCCTAGCTCGTGGGCACATTTTTTATTGCAACGATACTAGCATCTACTCCCTCCGTTCCAAATTATAAGTCATTCCAAAAATCTTGGAGAGTCAAAGTTTTTCAACTTTGACCAAAATTATATAACAAGATAACAACATCTATGATACCAACTAAGTATCATTAGATTCTTCATTAGTTATATTTTTATAATATATATATTTGATGCCATAAATCTTTGTGCTTTTCTTTATAACTTTGGTCAAAGTTAAAAAACTTTGACTCTCCAATATTCTTGGAATGACTTATAATTTGGAACGGAGGGAGTAGTAATTTGGTTCAACAAATCATCATTGCAAAAACCCTAAACCATAACAAAAGTGATTGCACTTGTATATATTAATTATAATAAATCATTCAATATATTGATAAACCATATGTAGAACTATAAGCGAGTTTACAGTACCATAGGTGGAATAAAAAGGGAGTGTACAATTCACTCATTATCTCATAACTAGTTTAAAAATGCAACTTCCTATCATCTATGAATTTCTAGATACTTTGCTTGATGAGCAGCATGTCCTCTCCTAGGCTATGTCCTTGCTTGATTATGAGCCTCCAACTGAAACCTTGTCCACTTCCTGTAAGAAGGATATTAGTCAAATAGTAAGTTTACTACGTCATTCATAAAATGTAAAGAGATTCAAATATGACATTGTTGTACTTGAGCAAAGGTAAACTTAATATAAACAATGGAAATATTGATGTCACTTTAATTAAGCTTAGGTAGAATTAGATAATCAGTTCCATGAAAAAAAACCAAGCATAGTTTCAGTTATACAGAACACATCTAAAATGCTTGTGCAAAACTTTAGCCATTCTCTACATGACTCCACTCATTTCTAGTTACCACAGTTTTTTCTCTGCAACAGCAGCAGTACAGTGCATTCAAAAAAATCATAAGTATAGTTTTAGACAATAATAATTTATATTACTCAATACTACAGAAAGCCCATGAAATTGTATACATGTTTCTAGTTTTTTTAAAATATAGATTCTTTAGTTAGCAATCTCAAAAATCTGAAATGTCATCTGCTTTGCAGAGTAAGGTCAAAACCTGACATGTTGTATCTATAATTAATAACTCCCAATTCTCGATAGCTAAAATGATGAAATTTTATAACTACAAACATCTCTAAACCCAATCCTAACTGCACACAAGCTGCTGGTCTCATCACAATTGGTAAAGGGACAATTTGCTCAAGGACATTCTCATAGCGCCAAATTTGCTGGTGCACACTCCCAATTTGGATATTTGCTGGAGGACACCGTGGTTGTGTGTATTTAGGCCCGTGGACACCGCGCACCGGTTCAGCGGGTTAAGGGAGAGAGAAAACTTGTAGTTAGACATCGGGTGCCCCTGAGCTGGTTCGGACCCCACATAAGTCGCGAGCTGGTCCAACCAGACCAGCTTGTACCGGGCCAGACCCTGAGTCAACAATTGATCGGAGTCGTCCATCTTAGAACGGACGGTGGAGACAGGGTCTTCTTCCCCTGCTTGCTGATGCGCGCCCGGGAGAAGAATAGAGCACCGCACGGCGGCGGCCCTGCCGGAGCTCGGCCGGATCGGTGCTCCGATGACCGAAGTTCGACGGCGAGCGGTGGAAGATGGTAGGGAGTCCACAGCACATTCGTTTTCGGTGGTCTTGGCAGAGGGAAACAGCCCCGGAGGTGGCGATCAGCGGTGAGGGTGGTTCTCGGCTTGGTGCTGGTAGCGGTGGCTGTCTCCGACGCGGTTTGGCGAAGATGACTACGAGGAAGGCGGCGAGGTCTTTTACGGTGCCAATGAAATAGGCGAAGAGGTGATTGGGGTATCATGGAGGGAGATCGAGTGACCTTGAGCCGGTCGGCCATGGCGACGGCTGTGGTGCTCGGAGGTGCTGGATAAGGTGAGAGAGCGCGTGGAGGGGAGTGGCGGACGCGGTGTGCCCTTGCGGTGCCAATGGAGGAGTCGGGGAGGGGTTTGGGGTTGTGGTTGGGGAGATGGACGACCTTGGCCGAGTCCATCCATGCCCGGCGGTGGCGGCTAATGGAGGCGCTGGGGCGAGGGAGAAGGCAGGGGGAGGGACAGAGCGGATGCGGTGCGTGGATTAGCACCCGGTACAAGCTGGTCAGGTTGGACTAGCTCGCGACTTGTGTTGGTTCCGAACCAGCTTAGGGGCACCCGATGTCCAACTAAAAGTTTTCTCTCTCCCTTAACCGGCTGAACCGGCGCACGGTGTGCATGGGCCTAAATACACGCAACCACGGTGTCCTCCAGCAAATATCCAAAATGGAAGTGTGCACCAGCAAATTTGGCGCTATGAGAATGTCCTTGAGCAAATTGTCCCATTGGTAAATGTACCCATACATCTTCTATATACAAGATTAATCACATTTGATGTGTCATTAAACTACACATTGGTGCAGTCTATATTGAAGAACACAACAATACAGAAATTTAGATTACCTACTTATTCTTTTTGCCATTTCTTGTTCTACTCGATATAAGTCTTCTGTGATTGTCCATTTGCATTTTTTCGCTGAAAAGATTTTTGCTGACCCCCGTACCATTTTTGTTGACCCCACAATGAGTAGATGCACCTTTTTGTACGGTGACAACGCTTGTAGGCTCAGACTAGAAAAAATAAATTGTTTGATCAATTTTAGCTACAGTTCAAGGTAAATATCTCAAGATCATTTTGAACTTAGTGTAAGAATGGCATTACGTGTGGAATCAAACTATCAATTTGTGTTTTGTCATTTCCATGTTCAGCATTATCATCGTCCTCTTCTATGGTTGGTGCAATTTCCGTGCTGTCATTGTTTTGGAGGGCACTCTGCACACAAAAATGTTGACCTTAAAGATTAGGCATCATCATCGTCAAAAGTTTATTAACAGGACATAGGATAAAAAAAGTAACATAAAAATATTACCATATTCAAAGTTCCTTCATTGTGCTGCGCTAGCATATTAAGAAAATCTTGCTTCATTTCTTCTCTCATTTTTTCCTTAGCATTTTCCAGATCCTCTTGCATCTTCCTCCTATTTTCTTCTCTCTCCCTTTCCTTTTGAGCGGCTTCATTTGCAATCTGTTCTTTCAGCTTTTCAACTTCTGCGTCAAAAGCAATGTTCCTCTCTCTGGCTGCAGCTTCAACACGTGCATGTACTTTAAGGTTCTCTAGCATAAGTTCTTTGCGAGTTCGATACTTAGCTATATATCCGTTCCCATGTATTTTGGATGATTTGATTTGTGTGGTTTCTTTGTAGGTTGACTGGAAAATCATGTTCTCCTCAGCTGCTAAAAGTGCTTGTGTACCGGGTTGTAAGCCAATCTCACCAATTTTCATGGCTCCATTTTCCTAAATAAAAAACAGAATATATTAAGAGTCGCTTCACACAACTATTATCTATAAAAAGGGATTGTCAAAAGTTTTACTCACATATACAGTAGCTAAAATAGTATTTGACCATTGCCCAGAATTTTTTTGTGTGAGTTATCCTCCAAAAAACTAGATCATTTGGCTCTTCACCTGTTTCTGGGTCCCTCTAGGATGCCAAATCATAATTATACACAAGGATTGCATAATAAATTAGATGAACAACATGTGTCAAAAAAAATTGGATGGACAACATTGTTGCATATATTGATTACCTGATCAAAGCTGCACTGTGAGAAGCTTTTTGAACCCATGACATGTGTGGTTTTTTCTTGCTATCGATTGGAGGAGTTCTGGCTGCTAACCTTCTTCAAAATGAGAACAAGAAGATGTATGTAACAATGCAAGTGTCACACCCAATTTTAAGAACAAATTGAATGTATAAACTTATATGCGCCCAGGAAACAGTCGCACACATAAGGGACAAATTACAACGAAAGGCATCATCACTTTGCTTATTACATAGCGGTATTATTACAACTCATTAAATAAAACTAAACATAAGCAAGCGGAAGATAAATAACTCTCGACGAGAGCTCCACTCCACAGGGACGTCGACTGGTGAACCGCAAGACTAGAAATCCTCTGGGAACTTATCTTGCCCATACTCAAATCCATTTGTTACCCATCCGGAATTTTTATCCAAAAAGAAGAAAATATAACAAGCGTAAGTACATCTCGTACTCAGCAAGCAACATGGAGTTATGCAGCTCAAAAAGGGTTGACACTGGTTTACTGCAGTTAGCATTTTTAGTTGGTCAAGATTTTAGCTCTAAGTAGTCATCAAGTTGTGCTTGCAAACCCAATTGTACCACATGAATAATAATATGAGCAACATCATCAGAATAACAAATATGGTAGTAACGTGAACAAAAGTAAATTTCATTTAAGTGATTAGCCTGCAAGTTTTCCGAGCCGCTCCTGACCGTGAGCACGACTGATATATCAGTTATAATACTCTGCAGAGTTTGTACATCTTTACCCGTGAGCCATGATCCCCATGTGCCAGGGGTTGCAAAGCCCATATCACCTCTACCAAGGAAGTGCGGCAGGGTACACTATGAAGTCTTTCGAAGTTCCCCTAACAAGATAGTGGCCACTAGGTTTCCAATCGGCAAGCAGATATAGGAACCCCTTTCCGATGACACATTCATTCCCGGCTATACACATGAGACCAGAGGCTATCCTATACCCGAGTCGGCGAGCCCCTTTTGTGCCCTTTTGGGTAACCACCATCGAGCGAGGAGAGGTCCTCGAACTAACTAAAACCAGAGTCATGTAGCCCTCACGGTTGTACTGTATGTCCTTGCTTTTGCCCGCAGTAGATCATTCAGGGGGGCAACAGCACGAAGGCTCCCACGTCCGAGGTTCACATTACCAAGAACAAGACAAGAACAGACGTTGCGCATATCATTAATCATTTTATTAGATCTTAGTTGCAGGTTTACAGAACTAGCAGATCCACCCAAATGCACATATCCCAAGGTAGCAAGGTACAGGTTGAACATCTAGATGAATCCTATGGTTATCATTTGACACATGCACATGATTGGTATATTAAAGTGCGTAGGTAACAAGGATGATCCCATGTATACTTGCCTTGATCCGCGTATTTCTGGTTCTGGTTCTCCTGCTGGTCGTAGTAGATCTGATCTTGGTCGCCCATGTACTGCTCACCGTCTGAACTCAAATTACAACGCAAAATACAAGCATCAACGTACACACATGCATTGCAAACAAGTCTAACATTAGAACAGTACACCAACAGATTTACTTAAATAAATAAAGGTTGTAAAACAGATCTATACGTCGCTACGATCACATAGACATTTGGATCACCAAAATCGGATTTAAAACGCGGAAGTTACGACCTAAACAATATTCTAAAAGGCCTAAACGAGACTGACTTAAACGTGTAATTAAACTTTTGCAAAACTGAGCAACAGAGGTACTACTGCATAGAGTGCGAAATTACGAATCCAACACAATTTGAATGGATCAAAACGGAGTTAAAATGAGCAAGTTATAGATAAAATGGTGTAGTGACATTTTCTGTAAATAGATCGAACAATTTTTGAATTAAAACAAATTGAAAAATGAATTAAATCCACGCTGTTTAGGGACCGCAGGTTGATTAGATGGAAACCGAGGGGCTCTTTTGCATTTTTGCCCGTGAAAGGGTATCGGCGTGTTTTGGCCGTCCGATCTAATTTGGACGTTGCAGATTAAATCTGGGAGGAGCGGCGGCGCCGCCTGATAAGAGTATGGGTGCCCCGATCTTTCGGTGGAGAGGGATAACTTCGATTTGGACTGAAACGACGTTCACGACCCGACTACAACCATCCAAGGATGCTGCGCCTTAGCAATCGATACACCAATTCCAGCGGTTGCTCGCGATCTTGTGGATGCACGACCAACCAAACCACTAGGGTTATTCCTGCAAGCAATCGAAGAACAAGCAAGAACAAGTAGAACAAGAACTCTATTGCAAAATAAGAGATGAAGGTTCAAATCTGATACACATGAAGGTGGGGTTCCGAAATCAAGTAGAACGGATGGTCTAGTCGACACAAACGTCTACCAGGAAGTAGCAATAGCTAAACTTACATCTAAACAAAACCCAATCTGTTTGTGGCGGCTATGGGGAGGTATTAAAGGAGGAGAGGACGACCAGGAGGGTGTTGGGGTCGTCCTCCAACCCTAGGACGTGTCCTTAATGGACCCAACTTGATACATGGGCCAATAGCCCAAGATATGGTGACGCAGCACCCTGGACAGCAAGATCTCTCGGTAATATTTGGATAATTGTCGCCGCTGTGTAGAAGATACGGACATGGGGCTGGATCCAAATGAAAGTAGACTTGTTAAGCTTTCCATCAAGTCCTGAACCATCCAAATCCGAGTCCGTTTGAAGTCGTGGTGACCGTAACAAGTTGGGACTTTTCTGCAGTCCGAATTCAACTTCCAAAACGTGTTGGACTTGGACTCTTTCCTTTCTTTTGCCAAAACTGACGTGGTGACTTTGTGGAGAACATTAAGAACACTTGGACTTGGTCCCCAATCAACTTCATTGATCTTCCAAACTTTCCTTATGCAATCAAACCTTCCCTTCATCCATGCAAGTAATTCTGAAAAAGACAATATACACATTTTATGGTGCAGCACCAATTCATCAAATGTATCAATAATAAGTCTCATATAGAATGGTTGCACCTTTGGTTTAGAAGTGGATAAGATGGTCATATTTGAACCGGTGATGCCCTCATCATTCTCCCCTTCTTGTCTGCAAGTCGTCCTCGACTTGCTCCAATGGCATACAAATGTGCTTACTTTGATATCGGAATACCGAAGGACGACCATATTGCATGGCCACAACAAACAATACTCCCCTTCTTTAGGATGGCCCTGTTGCATATAAGAAAAACTAGGGATACTTTGTTGGACATTATTAGTGTTAGTGCATCCCTTGATTTGATCATGGTATTGTAGCTCCAAAGTAGATTTCATATTAGAGCAAATATAAACTTTATGCACCAAATAATTTCCTTTGCTATCATATTTGCCAATTGCATAAAGTGAACATTGAATAAAGCTTGGCAAAACAGATTTCATAGATATATCATTCTCCAAACTATTCAGGTCACAAAGAAAATCAAATTCGATATAACCTAAGCAATTTAAAGATGATATGATATTCAGCTCCTCTTTCTCACTAGCAATGCGACAAACTCTCCTTACTTTAGCATGCATGTCGTTAAGAATAGAATTATCATGTCCAAGCACTAGTCGTGTTGTAGATATAAGTGAAGCATGGTCATACTCACATGGAGTGATTGCAGCATCATATGTGTTGCTTTTCTCGCTCTCCTCTGACATGGTGGGTGTTGCACAAAAAGTCTTTTCCAACTTTTGTAGTGGGTGTAGCTGCTCAAATGGCTCAATGCATTCAATAGTATTGCTCTCATCCTCCTGCAAAATGTTATGGACAGCAAGGGGAAAAAGAGGGTGCTCTATCTCTAGTCGTGGTGATGAAGTTAGAGAAGAAGTATCACACAACTCTTCTTTGTCACAAGGTACAACAAGCAAATCATGTTGTGACAAAGGCATATCATCAACAAGTTCCACTATATTTTGCTCCCTTTCAACATTTAATGTAGATAATTGCTGGCTATAATGTGTCATACCATTCTTGCAAGTATTCAAAGATGAAAGAATCTGATTTTCAACTTTACAAGCAAGACAAAACAAGCAAGATATATGATTATATGTTTCACTGATGAGCAAAGTTTGAATTTCGGAATTGAGCCCTTTCATGAACCTACTCATAATATCTTCCATGCATTCATCCAGGCCACCAAACAGGATACAAATTTTAAAATCATGATAGTATTGTCTCACGGTCCTACTACCCTGTTTTAATTCCTCTAGTTTGGTAAGCAAGTAATCAGCATAATATGCAGGAACATATACACCTCTAAAATGCATTTTGAAGTCTTTCCATGTTTGCGGAACAATGTCATGCCTACAAAGATATTTCCATTCATACAAAGCATCCTTAGTTAAAGCATTAGAGGCAGCAAAAACCATTTGTTTCTCTGACAAATCATACTCAACAAATTCCTTATCTACAGCTAGCTCCCATTCAATATATGCATGAGGATCGTAGTTTCCTTCAAAGTAAGGTATTGCAGATTTTATTGTATCAAGTAAAACATTGCAAACCTCATGAGTGCCAAGCTTGTTACCATCCATTTGTTGAGCAAATTGCGAATACACAACCTGAGTAAGGCCATGCTTATTTTCCACGTGAATCCCTGCCATGATTAGAAGAAAACCAAAAACATCCACAATAATATCTATGCTCCAATCAACTACTAGGATGTGGTTGTTGTAAATATAATTCTCTCACTCTCAACCTGTTCAAACGAGCTCTTACCAATTCTTACCAAGCCAAACAAGAGGTGGCAGCAACCAACAAGTTGGAAACCCTGGAAAAAGTGTATCGGTGCCACAGCAACAATTCCTTTCAAGTTGTAGTTGGATATGTGGAGCTGTAGGAAGGCTGAAATTAATGTGCAAGGAAGTACTAGCACCACATTAGTCACAAAGCAAGTTGAGAAATCGTTCAACGGTGGTACCGTGCTGGTCCTAGGCTAGACCGTGCTAGAGACGCGAGCCTAGACACAAACAAAGTCACGGTACAATAGGAAACAAAAAAGAACAAGAACAGCAAGTTATCACTCCCTTTTTCTCTTCCTCCTCACTTTTTTTTGCCTCTTTCTCTTTCTTTTTTCTTTTCTTTTCTTTCTGATTTTTCTTCTTCTTTTCTTTTACTTTGCACAACTAGAACAAATCTGAATTTTGACAAATCAGATTTTAAAAGAAACGACTTACAATCTATTTCTCTTTCTTTTCAGGTAGTAACAAGAATAGAGCTAGCAACTCAGATTTTTAAATGTGCCCAAAACAGATTTGCTAGTGTTAAAAAAAAGCAGGGATAGATATGTGCAGCAAAGATGGTGATTACAACGGAGATGTATATGCTGTAGTGGATATTAATATGGTGGTGGTGATGGCAGCGGAGATGGGTATGATTGACAATGACCGAAACGTGACGAGAACTCGAAACTCTAAAAGTCTAACCCTAAGACCAGCAACTTGACTCAACCGATGTAAACCAAACTCAATAAGCCCTAACTAAGAAGTACCAGCAAAGGCTCAAAAAGATTTATAGGATTATGGAAAAACTAATCTACTATTTTTTGGCTTTTTTGGACTATAGGAAAAATAAAACAGCGAAGGATTGGAAATCTCTCACCGATAAACCTTGCTCTGAATACCAACTGATAAGAGTATGGGTGCCCCGATCTTTCGGTGGAGAGGGATAACTTCGATTTGGACTGAAACGACGTTCACGACCCGACTACAACCATCCAAGGATGCTGCGCCTTAGCAATCGATACACCAATTCCAGCGGTTGCTCGCGATCTTGTGGATGCACGACCAACCAAACCACTAGGGTTATTCCTGCAAGCAATCGAAGAACAAGCAAGAACAAGTAGAACAAGAACTCTATTGCAAATAAGAGATGAAGGTTCAAATCTGATACACATGAAGGTGGGGTTCCGAAATCAAGTAGAACGGATGGTCTAGTCGACACAAACGTCTACCAGGAAGTAGCAATAGCTAAACTTACATCTAAACAAAACCCAATCTGTTTGTGGCGGCTATGGGGAGGTATTAAAGGAGGAGAGGACGACCAGGAGGGTGTTGGGGTCGTCCTCCAACCCTAGGACGTGTCCTTAATGGACCCAACTTGATACATGGGCCAATAGCCCAAGATATGGTGACGCAGCACCCTGGACAGCAAGATCTCTCGGTAATATTTGGATAATTGTCGCCGCTGTGTAGAAGATACGGACATGGGGCTGGATCCAAATGAAAGTAGACTTGTTAAGCTTTCCATCAAGTCCTGAACCATCCAAATCCGAGTCCGTTTGAAGTCGTGGTGACCGTAACAAGTTGGGACTTTTCTGCAGTCCGAATTCAACTTCCAAAACGTGTTGGACTTGGACTCTTTCCTTTCTTTTGCCAAAACTGACGTGGTGACTTTGTGGAGAACATTAAGAACACTTGGACTTGGTCCCCAATCAACTTCATTGATCTTCCAAACTTTCCTTATGCAATCAAACCTTCCCTTCATCCATGCAAGTAATTCTGAAAAAGACAATATACACATTTTATGGTGCAGCACCAATTCATCAAATGTATCAATAATAAGTCTCATATAGAATGGTTGCACCTTTGGTTTAGAAGTGGATAAGATGGTCATATTTGAACCGGTGATGCCCTCATCACCGCCGGCTTGTTCAAGCCCGGCGCGGTGGCTCTCCACTACTGCCGCGGCGGAGACTCGCCGGAGTTAGCCCAATCGGCGTTCCTGACCACGGTTTAACACAGGGAAAGGTCCGGGAGAGAGAGGAAGGAATGGCGAGCTCACCCAGACACAATTCGAAGGCCGGGACGAGTCGAGGGTGGCGCTAGACGAGGTTTGGCGGTTGGCGGCGTCCTGCAAGTCCGGGGACCAATTGATGAGTCGATAGAGAGGAAAAATGGGAAATTAGAAGTTGCAAAGCTTTCTTACGGCACGGTGAATCCCCCTGAGAACTCAAATTCGATGGTCGTGAAAGGAATTGGCGAGGAGAACCCGACGGCTAACTCTGCTAGGGTTTGATGGTGGCACGGAGCTCAGATGGCGGCTTCGACAGCTAGCAGATGGAAAGGAAAGCGGCCGAGGGATGGGTCCTCTTTATAGACGCAGAGGAACCCGAGATAAGCTTCAACCCCGAGGAGAAAGGACGCGACGCGGCAAGGTTGGCGGCGGCAACAGCTCCCGAATTCGTCGCGAGGTCGGGGAAGACCCTACTGACAGGTGGGCCCCACCTGTCAGTGAGCGCGAGCGCGGGACCGTGCTGTCAGCGAGACACGCGCAGAAGCGGCGGTCTGCGGTAGCTGGGCCGCGCGGACTGGGCTGTGGCGCGTGCGAGACGGCCCAAGGTGGAGGAGGGAGCGGCCACGTAGCAGGCCGAAAGAAAGAAAAGAAATGGCCTTCGGGCCAGAACTGAAAGAGAAAAGAGATGCAATGTTTTTCCATTTTTCTTTTCATTTCCAAGCCGTTTTTCAAAACCCTTTTCAAAATGAATTTGAATCCCAGATTAAATTTTGAAACTCCACACAATCAAAAGAATGCAGCAGCATGGATGCATCAACTTGTTGTAAGGCTAGGATAAATTTTATTTCCCCAACATTTATTAATTTCCTATGTTAAAATGCCACGACTAAATTAAAATAAATCATATTAATCTATTTTGAATAAAAGAAAAATTTAGGGTGTTACAGCAAGAGGTTGTTTAACAATGTAGATTTTAATATAGTTCTAACATTGATTTTATCAGATCCAAAATATAACAGCAAGTAGTGCCACTCAAGAAGGTGCACTTCTTCACGCACATGTCGTATTCTCTCAGCATAGGTATTATGAGCCCTGTATATGGCACTCAGATTTGATCGCCAACCTCAGCACCCAGGTTTTGAGGCCCAAACCTGGAAACCGTCCACCCGATGGTTTTTCTCTGGCTCTACCACCAAACCGACGCCGTAGAGGGGACGCACCGCCCGTGCACCTCGTCCACCGACACGTGTCCCCAAGTCCACGACTCAGGCAACACATGACCGCAAGTCTTCGCTCGTCGCTGTCCCAGGCTGCCAGTCACCACAGCAGATCCTCGGGCCACCAGTCCCTTAGTCCAAGCCTCACGTCCGCCCTTCGCCACTCTCGGTCCATCGGCATGGCACGTCTCTACTTGACCTTCACCTTGCCTCTGATCACTGTATCCGTGCTCGACACCTGCACAACACAAGCCAAAGAACATGTGCATCATCCCAGTTGACAATCACTCATCACTCAGAGACTCGGCATACACCCATGTATCCGCAGGTGCTGAAGATATGGATGATCCAGCACCCCCTCCACCTGTTTTGCCGCAAGGAGCGGCTTCTACGACGACTCACGGCCCCGACACGTCTTCTTCCTGGGGGCCGTGGGATCCGCCACACCGAGCGGTACCTTTCGTACCTGGGGAGGCACCAGCTGCTATTGAGGGGGAGATCACTTCTGCACGGGAGGCGCCACGACACATCCAGCGCCAACACCCCCCTCAGCAGATGATCGGCAACATTGACGAACGTGTCACTCGGTCCAGGTCTCAGATCTCTCACTTTGCTCATTCTGCTTTTGTTGCTGATTTTGAGCACCGAGATGTTGGACACGCTTTGATGGATCCGGATTGGGTCAATTCCATGCATGAGGAGCTTGAGAACTTTGAGCGAAATCGGGTTTGGGTTTTAGTTCCACCTCCTCCAGACTGTAAGCCTATTGGGACAAAATGGGTTTTCAAAAACAAACAGGGAGAAGATGGCCATGTTGTGAGAAATAAGGCCAGACTCGTAGCCCAGGGTTATAGTCAGAAGGAGGGGATAGACTATGAGGAGACTTTTGCTCCTGTAGCTCGTTTGGAGGCTATTAGGATACTCTTGGCTTTTGCTGCATCCAAAGGTTTCAAACTTTTTCAAATGGATGTCAAGAGTGCCTTCTTAAACGGCTACATTGAAGAGGAGGTGTATGTTATACAACCCCCCGGTTTCGAAAATCCCAAGTTTCCAAACCATGTTTTTAAACTTCACAAAGCTTTGTATGGTTTGAAACAACCCCCTAGAGCCTGGTATGATAGGTTGAAAACCTTTTTGCTTGCTAAGGGTTTTAAAATGGGATGTGTGGATAAAACGCTCTTTCTCTTCAAGCAAGGCACTGATACTCTCTTGGTCCAGATTTACGTGAATGATACCATTTTCGGTGGTTCTTCTCACGCTTTGGTTGCCAAGTTTGCAGATACTATGAGCAGGGAGTTCGAAATGAGTATGATGGGCGAGCTGACTTTCTTTCTCGGATTGCAAATTAAGCAATCCTGAGAAGGGACGTTTGTGCACCAGGGCAAGTATACCAAGGACTTGCTGAAGAGGTTCGATATGGGTGAGGCCAAGCCTCTTCCAACACCTATGTCGACCACGACGGCCCTGGATGCGGACAAGGATGGAGAAGTTGTAGACCAGAAGGAGTACCGAAGCATGATCGGGTCGCTGCTCTACCTGACGGCGACACGCCCGGACATTCAATTCGCCGTGTGTCTGTGCGCGCGCTTTCAGGCATCGCCTCGCACTTCTCACCGTCAGGCGGTGAAGCGCATTTTCAGGTACCTTCGTTTCACACCTGAGTTCGGGATTTGGTATTCAGCTTCCTCCACCCTCTCCCTTTGCGGTTATTCCGATGTCAATTTTGCTGGTTGTCGCATTGAGCGCAAGTCCACTTCTGGGACTTGCCAGTTTATTGGATCTTCTCTTGTATCGTGGTCTTCTCGCAAGCAGTCTAGTGTCGCTCAGTCTACCACAGAGGCTGAATATGTTGCTGCGGCTAGCTGCTGTTCTCAATTGCTTTGGATGATGGCTACTTTGCGTGATTTTGGTCTGAGCTTTACTCGTGTTTCTTTGCTTTGTGACAGCACGAGTGCTATTAGCGTTGCTAAGAACCCCGTGCTTCACTCGAAGACCAAACACATTGATGTGCGCTTTCACTTTCTGCGTGACCACCAAGAGAAGGGTGATATCGACCTTCGCCATGTCGATACTTATCATGAGTTGGCCGATATTTTCACCAAGCCTTTAGACGAATCAACCTTTAATCGGTTGAGGGGTGAGCTTGGTGTGTGTTTCCCCTTTTAGATGGGGAAAACATTTTGGATGTTGTATCATAAACTGACTATTTTCTCGTTTGTTTTGTTTGCATTTCAGCATACGCTTTTACATTCTGAGCTTCATGTATATAATCTTTAGAATGTGATTATGCTCTATGTAGTATGCTCTGATGCTTATGTTGATGCTTGTAGATCATGCTATTTCTGATCACTGATACATGTTGTGAGTTGAGCTATTTTCGAAATGGTGAATTTGCTAATGAACTTAAAAACTGAAAATGTTCACCATTGAGATATGCAACTAGCATGTGTAGAATGTGTTGAATACACTCATGCTTTTCATATATGCTAGGTTGCTATGTCTCTAGTTCTAAGTCTGTCACTTGCTTGGTCTGTTCATATTCTGAGATAAAATTTGAACCAAGTTTTTAAGTGAATTTGAAAAGATTGAGATGGGATTGCTTGTCAACACATCACGGTATCGAGACTGTTTCTCATTGCACATTTGAGTTAAACTTGAGCCGTGTAGTGTATGACCGAAACCGATGCTTTAAGCTTCTGATTGCATATGCATAGGCTTCGCTCGGTTGAAAAGTTAGGCAATGACAAGCCTTCAACCTCTCGCAAACACATGCTGAATTTGAACTTGTGTAATTTCACCGCTGTAACTCCGATTATGAATTGAAATCACAAGTCTATGTTTCATTCTATAGCATGATGTTTGAACTTTGCTAGGGGTAGTTCACCTTGTATACATGATTAGCACTTGTCTTCCTGTCTATAAATGTTTGGTGCTATTTTGATGGTGAATACCTTTTTGGCTAAAAACTGCTCACTCTGCTCATATGTTCATATTGCATATTTGGTGATCAGTTTGAGCCTTTGCTAGCTTGTATGCTTTCCAGTGAGTCGTTGGAGCTATACTGTTTAGAGCATCTTTGCATTTTCTTGACTATATACCTGAAGCTGCTAACTTGCATTTTGACTCATATGCATTTTGGAAGGGGGAGAACCTCTCTTGTTGGCACTTTTGATGGTGCATTTTCTGAGGGGGAGAAAATTGCTTTCGATTCCTTTTTCTTGATGGTGCATTTTCAACTAAGGGGAGAATTTGGACAAATCATGCCTCCCATGTTCACCTAAAGGGAGAAGAATTGGTTGTGTGCGCCATGCAAGGGGGAGTTTGCTCGTGCTGAATTTTTTGAATTTTCCAATTTGTTCGGAGCGCTTTGCTAGTTGTGTTGAGCTGAAAGGACCGTGATGCCTAAGAGGGGGGGATGAATTAGGCAACTTAAAACTTCTACTCTAAACTATGGCCTCTAATTTCCACCTAAGCAAAACCTATGCAAGAAAGTAAACTATCTAGTGTGCAACTAAGGTTTTGCTAAGTGTGTTTGCTATCTCTACCACAAAAGGAGTTATGCAACCTAGTTTCCAAACCTATCAACTAGCAAGAGTAAGCTAGGAAAGGTAAAGCACATAAACAAGGTAGCAATGTAAATGCGGAAGCTAAAGAGTGTGATAGAGATGCAAACTCCCATCGACGACTCCGGTATTTTTACCGAGGTATCGAGAAGCGCGCAAGCCTCCCCCTAGTCCTCGTTGGAGCCCCTCGCAAGGAATCCCTCGCAAGGGCCAAGCTCCCGGTCGGGTAACTCCGTGGATAGCTCCGGTCTTCCCCACGCGCAAGTGGGTCTCCGGTTAAGCCACTCGTGGCAAAGCCTCTCCCGGATGCTCTCCGCCGTCTTCACTATCAAGTTTCCGGCCGAAGCGCCGCGGGCCTTGTTCCCTTAGGTACACGGAAGCGGCCACACCACAATCGCGGTTGGTGTGATCTCGCAAGACTTACAAGCCGCGCCGATGTACAACCATGGTGCGCGCAAGCACCGGTAGATAAGAGGTTTTCAACCTCACTAAACACTAGGCCTAACACCTAGAGCAAGCGCAAAGCGGTGGTCTAACTAGCTTAAGCACTTCGCAAAGCACATACACTAATCACCTAGTATATCACTTGAGCACTTTGGTGGCTAGAGCAACTAAATATGTGTCTATACACTTGGTACACTTCCTTGAGCTCCAACCTTGTTGTTTTGGCCGGCCATGGGGGTATATATAGATCCCCAAGCAAATAGAGTCGTTGGAAACCAAAGATGGACTTTCCTGTGTAGCATCGGACGCTCCAGACGGGAGCATCGGACGCGCGTCCGATGTCTCATAACGGCTAGTTCTGCCGACCTGGCACTGAGTCACATCGGACTCTGACGAGCGTCCGATGCACGATCATCGGACGCGTCCGATGTCTTCGGAGCCTCTCTGGAACCTCTCTGCATAGGCATCGGACTCTAGGACTGTAGCGTCCGATGCGTCTCTGTAGCGTCTGATGTAACGCTGTGAACGATGCACAGTGTTACCGTCACGTCCAATGTGGCACCATCGGCGCGTCCGATGCTTCTGCTGGCGCCAACCCGAGCTAGGGTTTGGCATCGGTGCGTCCGACGCTTTTTGAGTAGCGTCCGATGTCCCTGCTTGCTTCGTTTCTTCGCGATTTCTTGCGCCGTTTTGGTTCCGTTCTTGTGCCTTGGACTTTGCTTGATCTTGAGAGTCTTCTATTGAGCTTCAAATGTTTTGCTTGAGGTGTTGATCATCGGATCACCACGTAGCCTTTGTCCAAGTCACATTTGCACCCTATGGGACTACAAAACAAACACTTGCAAACGCATTAGTCCAATTTGGTTATGTTGTTCATCAAACACCAAAATCCGAAGTTAAATGGTCCGAGGTCCATTTTCCTTACATGAGCCCTTGCCTCTATCTTGAGGGACTAGCAGTTGCTTCAGTTGGCTTCAGTTGGTATTGAGCTTTTCAGTTGATGTCAAGTCTTTTGCTAGTTGTGTTGAGCCTTTGTGCCTCTGTCTTGAGGGACTAGCATTTTGCCTTGATTTTTTAATTGGTATCTGCTAGCGGTGTTGAGCCTGTTCTACCTCTTCTTGAGGGCTAGCTTTGCTTTGCTTGGTTGCGTCGAGCCATTACCCATGTCTTTGGGAACCAAGTTGTTTTGCTCTTTCCACTTGACCTTCTCCGGCTTTGCTATGCTTTTGGGTCATTTGGTTGAGTTCTCTCTTTTCCTTCTTCCTCTTTCTATTTCCATTATGATTTGTGTCCGTAGTTGACAATGCACTCATCAAGGGGGAGATTGTGGATACATGGGTGTATGTCGAGTCTCGAGTGATGAGTGATTGTCAACGGGTTTGATCGCAGGTTCTTTGGCTTGTGTTGTGCAGGTGTCGAGCACGGAGACAGTGATCGAGGGCAAGTTGAAGGTCAAGTAGAGACGTGCCGTGCCGACGGACCGGGAGCGGTGAAGGGCGGACGTGAGGCTTGGACTGAGGGACTGGTGGCCTGAGGATCAGCTGTGGTGGCTGGCAGCCTGGGACAGCGACGAGTGAAGACTTGCGGGGCATGGTGTTGCTCGGGTCGAGGACCTGGGAACACGTGTTGGTGGACGGGGTGCACGGGTGGTGCATCCCTTCTACAACTTCAGTTTGGTGGTAGAGCCAGAGAAAAACCATTGGGTGGACGGTTTCCAGGTTTGGGCCTCAAAACCTGGGCGCGGATGGTTTCCGAGTTTGGCCACAAAACTCGGGCTGAGGACGGTTTCCAGGTTTGGGCCTCAAAACCTGGGTGCTGCGGGTTTGCTGAGTTTGGGCCACAAAACTCAGGCTACGGTCGGCTGGTTTCCCGGTTTGGGCCTCAAAACCGGGGGTGGACGTGAAGGCCTGGTTTCCCGGTTTCGGCCACAAAACCGGGGGCGGAGTCCGTGAAGAGGACGCAGAGCGGTGGCGGCACGTGGCAGCAATCGGGAGGTTGCGTCGAGGCAACGCTACGAGTTGTGCGAGCGTGGCCGTCGGATCCACCTACCTTCGAGTTGGTCCAGAATAACGTTAGGGTTTAGCTGGTTCGCTCTGTAAGTAGTTAGGGGTAGAGTGGGAATTAGGAATAGTTAGAATTAGGATAAGTAGTGGGAGACACCCACCTCCCCATCTATCTCAGTCATTTGCTCTTTGCTTCTATGGTTTCCTGCTCTCCCAATCCCCTGCTGTAGCTAGCTAAGATCCGCAGAGAACCATACCTCTGTGTACTGGAGATTTTGAGGAAGTGAGGCCGTAACCTCACTGTTGTAGCGTGTAGTAGCCACACGGTTGCAGATCGATGACTTGATTCGCGTTTTGGTTCGTGTTCTTCGCGTTCTTCGTTTCTCCGCGATTTTCCCGTCACTCGATCTCCCTCTCTACTGCGTCTTTGCGAAATCCGTTTGAATCAACTTGTTATTTGTAGTGAGGAGGTCATTTTGACCAAAGGAATTCATCTAACTTCTCATGAACAAGTAGATCAGGTTGATTTCGTTTTCGTGGCGCTTTTTCGGTTCATACACCTTCCCCTTCGATTTTCCGTTAATTGAGTTGATTTGAGCGGATGATTTCTTGGGGATAGTCTCCTAACTACCTCGTGATCATCCTCTCCAAGTTTGGGATCAAGGGATTTTGGTTTGAATCGATTTGGGAGTGATTTGGGTGAAGGGCGATCAAAATCGCCCTCACTGGACAGCCGCGGACAGTCCGCCACCTGACCGGCGGACAGTCCGGGCGTCGGGAAGCAGCCGGACCAGTGGCTGTGTTCTTCGGCTGCTTTGGCTTTGGCTGACCGGCGGACAGTCCGCAGTTCAAAGCCGCGGATAGTCCGGGAACTGTCCAGGGGACTTCAGCAACCTTGCTGTTTGGTGAGTTTTGCCAGCGGACAGTCCGCCACTCGCTAGCGGACAGTCCGGCAGTACCGCGGACAGTCCGGGACCCCAGGTCCGGATAGTCCGGGAATCACCTGAAGCTTCCGGTTTTGTGCATTTGCTCTCCCGGCTTCTTCGCTTGGTTTTCGGACTTCTCGTTTGGCCTTGTAGTTGACCAAGAAACCTTTCTAGGTATCTTTGCTACTCGTTAGCATCGGTATTTAGGGATCTCTCGACGTAGCCGTCAATCTACGTTCGGGACTTGGTTTTTGAGGGTCGAACTTGTCTCAGTGCTTTCGGCGTTTGGTTTGCTATCGCTTTGTGGTGCCTCGCTGTGATCCTAGGGATCATCCACCCTCTTCCAAGGGTCGTGGGCATCACGGTTTCGGTCGTAGCTTTCGGGGGTTGATTTTGGGACATTTGGCCAAAGTTTCGAGAGAAATTTTTGAGCTCCCATTCACCCCCCCCCCCCTCTCTGGTCGCCTTGCTAGTGCATTCTCGGTCCTTCAACGCTGCTCAGCCTGGGCCTTCTCCAAGTACTTCGTCTTGATGTACTCCTTGTCGAAGCCGCCCTTCCGCTTGTGCTTCGCGGGGACGTACTTCTCCTTGCGCTTGCCGGAGTCGTACTTGTGCCCATGATCCGCCTTGCCGAAGGTCTGCTTGTTCTTCTTCGGGCAATTGGCGATGAAGTTGTTGGGGTCGCCGCACTCGAAACATCCCGAGCGTCCTCCTCCGCGGCGACGGTTCATGCGGTTGTTGTGAAACCGCGAGAACCGGTTGGCGAGCAATGCCAGCTCGTCATCCCCCATGAACTCCAGCTGCTCCTCTGTAACAGAAAGAAGGGAAGAGAGTGCAAAGCCTCCAGAGGGTTTAGCAGAAGAACCAGAAACCAAAGCCATCACCGGGCCAGAAGGATTTTCATAAGAAGCCCTCGCCATGGCATCGATCTCACTGGACTTGAGCTTACTGAAGAGCTCGTCGCACGTGAGGGTCTCATAGTTAGGTGATTCGATGATCGCCTGAACCTTGGAATCCCACACCGACCGATCGAGAGTATGCAAAAGCTTCAAAGCTCTCTCATGATCGTCGAAATGCAACAGCTCCTTGTTAGCCCTCATCCTATTGACAATCACCTGAAAGCGAGCGAATAAACTTTCTATGCTCTCGCCAGGCATATGTTGAAAGTTCTCATACTCTCACTTGAATGACTCGTAGAGACGGGTTTTGACTTGAGAGGTTCCCTCATAGAAACGCATGAGGGTAGCCCAAATCTCCCGAGCTGTAGCGAGGTGAGAAACGCTATCAAACTCAGACATGCTCAAGCATGAGAAAAGAGCATTATGGGCTCGGCTATTGGCATCGTGCTCATCGATCTGACGCTGAGTGACACGAGCAGCCAAGACCACGTAATCAGCAGAGTTGCAAACATCCCAGATGGAAGCACCAATACTCTGCAGATAGGCCGACATGCGTATCTTCCAATATGCATAGTTCGTCCCATCAAAAAATGGCGGTTTGCCCACGCCGCGATCCATGTCGCCTTCTGTGGATCTGGAACCGGCTAAGGTGGAAGATCCTTAACCTGCTCCGATACCATCTGAAGGACCGAGAATGCAATAGCAAGGCGACCAGAGGGGGGGTGAATGGGAGCCACAAAAATTTCTCTCAAAACTTTGGCCAAGTGTCCCAAAATCAACCCCCAGAAGTTACGACCAAAACCGTGATGCCCACGACCCTTGGAAGAGGGTGGATGATCCCTAGGATCACAGCGAGGCACCACAAAGCGATTGCAAATCAAACGCCAAAAACACCGGACCAAGTTCAACCCTCAAAAACCAAGTCCCGAACGTAGATGGACGGCTACGTCGAGATATCCCCAAATACTTATGCTAACAAGTAGCAAAGATGCCTAGAGAGGTTCCTTGGCTAACTATAGGGCCAAAACGAGAAGTCCGGAAACCAATCGGAAAAGCCAGGAGAGCAAACGCACAAAACCGGAGGCTACAGCAGGATCACGGACTGCCCGCCAGTACGGTCGCGGACTGTCTGCCCAACGGCGAACTGTCCAGGCTCAGGTGGCGGACTGTTCGCCGGCCAAAAGAGAAAAACGGTAACACTGCTGAAGTCCCCTGGACAGTTCCCGGACTGTCTGCGAAAGCCAACGGCGGACTGTCCGCCGGTCAAAGAACAATAAACCAGCCGAAGAACACAGCCACTAATCTGGCCAGCCCCCGACTCGCGGACTGTCCGCGCCTGGAATGGCGGACTGTCCGCCAACTCCCATTGAGGGCGATTTGGGTCGCCCCTCACACAACTCTTCCCAAATCCGAATCAAAACTCAATCTCACATTCCCAAACTTGGAGAAGATGATCACGAGGTAGTTAGGAGACTATCCCCAAGAAATCATCCCCTCAAATCGATCCAATCACTGGGAAATTGAAAGGGGAGGAGTATGAACGAAAAAGCGCCACAAAAACGAAATCAACCCGATCTACTTGTTCATGAGGAGTTAGATAAATTCCTTCAGTGGAAATGATCTCCTCACTATAAAGAACAAGTTGATTCAAACGGATTTCGCAAAGACGCAGTAGAGAGGGAGATCGAGTGACGGGAAAATCGCGGAGAAACGAAAAACGTGAAGAACACGAACAAAACGCGAATCAAGTCATCGATCTGCAACCGTGTGGCTACCACACGCTACAATAGTGAGGTTACGACCTCACTTCCTCAAAATCTCCAGTACACAGAGGTATGGTTCTCTGCGGATCTCAGCTAGCTACAGCAGGGGATTGGGAGAGCAGGAAACCCTAGAAGCAAAGAGCAAAATGACTAAGATAGATGGGGAGGTGGGTGTCTCCCCCTACTTATCCTAATTCTAACTATTCCTAATTCCCACTCTACCCCTAACTAATTACAGAGTGAACCAGCTAAACCCTAGGGTTATTCTGGACCAACTCAAGGTAGGTGGTGATCCGACGGCCACGCTCGCACAACTGGTAGCGTTGCCTCGACGCAACCTCACCGATTACCGCCACGCGCCGCCTCCGCTCTGCCTGTCCTTTTCACGGACTCCGCCCCCGGTTTTGTGGCCAAAACCGGGAAACCAGGCCTTCACGATCAGCCCCCGGTTTTGACGCCCAAACTGGGAAACCAGCCAGCCAATGCCTGAGTTTTCTGGGCCAAACTCAGAAACCCGCCGGCGCCCAGGTTTTGAGGCCCAAACCTGGAAACCGTCCTCAGCACGAGTTTTGAGGCCCAAACTCGGCAAACTCGAAGCACCTAGGTTTTGTGGCCCAAACCTGGAAACCGTCCACCGGATGGTTTTTCTCTGGCTCTACCACCAAACCGAAGTTGTAGAGGGGATGCACCTCCCGTGCACCCCGTCCACTGACACGTGTCCCCAGGTCCTCGACCCAAGCAATACCATGACCGCAAGTCTTCGCTCGTCGCTGTCCCAGGCTGTCAGCCACCACAGCCAATCCTCGGGCCACCGGTCCCTCAGTCCAAGCCTCACGTCCGCCCTTCACCGCTCCCGGTCTGTCGGCACGGCACGTCTCTACTTGACCTTCACCTTGCCCTCGACCACTGTCTCCGTGCTCGACACCTGCACAACACAAGCCAAAGAACATGTGATCAAACCCGTTGACAATCACTCATCACTTGAGACTCGGCATACACCCATGTATCCGCAGGAACTAAGGTTTTGCTATGTGTGTTTTCTATCTCTACCGCAAAAGGAGTTATGCAACCTAGTTTCCAAACCTATCAACTGGCACATAAACAAGGTAGCAATGTAAATGCGGAAGCTAAAGAGTGTGATAGAGATGCAAACTCCTATCGACGACTCCGGTATTTTTACCGAGGTATCGAGAAGCGCGCAAGCTTCCCCCTAGTCCTCGTTGGAGCCCCTCGCAAGGAATCCTTCGCAAGGGCCTAGCTCCCGGTTGGATAACTCTGTGGATAGCTCCGAGCCTTCCCCACACGCAAGTGGGTCTCCGGTTAAGCCACTCGTGGCAAAGCCTCTCCCGGATGCTCTCCGCCGTCTTCAGTATCAAGCTTCCGGCCGAAACGCCGCGGGCCTTGTTCCCTTTGGTACACGGAGGCAGCCACACCACAAACTCGGTTGGTGTGATCTCGCAAGACTACAAGCCCTGCCGATGTACAACCATGGTGTGCACAAGCACTGGTAGATAAGAGGTTTTCAACCTCACTAAGCACTAGGCCTAACACCTAGAGCAAGCGCAAAGCGGTGGTCTAACTAGCCTAAGCACTTTGCAAAGCACCTACACTAATCACCTAGTATATCACTTAAGCACTTTGGTGGCTAGAGAAACTAAATATGTGTCTATACACTTGGTTTATTTCCTTGAGCTCCAACTCTGTTGTTTTGGCCGGCCATGGGGGTATATATAGAGCCCCAAGCAAATAGAGCCGTTGAGCACCAAAGGTGGTCTGACTGCGCAGCATCGGACCCTGCAGTCACGACCATCGGACGCGTCCGATGCTCCTTTAACGGCTAGATGCCAGCCTGACACTGTATCGCAACGGCTAGTTAGCGTCCGATGCTCAATCAACGGACGCGTCCGATGCTGCCAGAGCCTCTCTGGAACCTCTCTGCATGGTCATCGGACGCATGGTCCTGTAGCGTCCGATGTTGGCAACGGAGCGTCCGATGTTCGCTGTGCAGGTTTGCACAGTGTCGCAGTCGCGTCCGATGCATCGGTCTTCAGCGTCTGATGCCTCTGCTGGCGCTGACACGAGCTATGGTTTACCAACGGAGCGTCCGATGCTTGCGTGGGCAGCGTCCGGTGCAGCGTCCGATGTCCCTTTCTTCTCGTTTCTTCACGATTTCTTGCGCCGTCTTGGTTCCATTCTTGTGCCTTGGACTTTGCTTGATCTTGAGGGTCTTCTACTGAGCTTCTAATATCTTGTTTGAGGTGTTGATCATTGGATCATCACATAGCCTTTGTCCAAGTCACATTTGCACCTTTATTGGACTACAAAACAAACACTTGCAAATGCATTAGTCCAATTTGGTTATGTTGTTCATCAAACACCAAAATCCAGAGTTAAATGGTCCGAGGTCCATTTTCCTTACAATGTGTGATTGTCAACTGGGATGATGCACATGTTCTTTGGCTTGTGTTGTGCAGGTGTCGAGCACGGATACAGTGATCGAAGGCAAGGTGAAGGTCAAGTAGAGACGTGCCGTGTCGATGGACCGAGAGTGGCGAAGGGCGGACGTGAGGCTTGGACTGAGGGACCGGTGGCCTAAGGATCAGCTGCGGTGGCTGACAGCCTGGGATAGCGACGAGCGAAGACTTGCGGGTGGACGGGGTGCACGGGCGGTGCATCTCCTCTACGACTCGGTTTGGTGGTTGAGCTACAGAAAAACCACCGGGTGGACGGTTTCCAGGTTTGGGCCTCAAAACCTGGGTGTTGATGGTTTCTGAGTTTGGGCCACAAAACTCGGGCTAAGGACGGTTTCCAGGTTTGGGCCTCAAAACCTGGGTGCTGCGAGTTTGCTGAGTTTGGGCCACAAAACTCAGGCCATGGATGGCTGGTTTCCCGGTTTGGGCCTCAAAACTGGGGGTTGGCTGTGAAGGCTGGTTTCCCGGTTTGGGCCTCAAAACCGGGGGCGAAGTCCGAGAATAGGACAAGCAGAGCGGTGGGGTCACATGGTGGCAATCTAGGAGGTTGTGTTGAGGCAACGCTACCAGTTGTGCGGGTGTGGCCGTCGGATCACCACCTACCACGAGTTGGTCCAGAATAACCTTAGGGTTTAGCTGGTTCGCTGTGTAAGTAGTTAGGGGTAGAGTGGGAATTAGAATTAGGATAAGTAGGGGCAGACACCCACCTCCCCATTAATCTCAGTCATTTGCTATTTTGCCTTCTAGGTTTTCCTGCTCTCCCTCTCCCCTGCCGTAGCGAACTGAGATCCACAGAGAAGAGAACCATACCTCTGTGCCCGTGAGATTTTGAGGAAGTCAGACCGTAATCTCACTGTTGTAGCGTGTGGTAGCCACACGGTTGCAAATCCGTGGTTGTGATTCGTGTTTTGTTTGTGTTCTTCGCGGGTTGCTTTTCTCCACGTTTTTCCCGTTGATCGATCTCTCTACTTGGTGCGTCTTTTGCAAATCCGTTTGAACTGAGATGTTCTAGATCGTGAGGCACTTCTTTCCACCGAAGGAAATTATCTCTAACCTCACGAGCTAGTAGATCGGTCGATTTTCGTTTTGGATCGAGTTTGCTCCTTTTGTCCTGAATTTTTCCAATTCACTGATTTGGAGTTAGGTTCGAGCCATGATCTCTTTGGGATAGCTCACTAACCTCCTAGGAACTCCTCATACCAAGTCTAAGCCTTAGTGCTTTTGATTCGGAGGAGATCGGGTTGAATTCGCGGAAGAACAGTTCTGTATCGGGACCATCGGACGATCTGTTCTTGAGCATCGGACTCTGAGCTCTTTCCATCGGAGCATCTGTTGCCACGTGTCATCTGACAGAGCTTTTAAAGGAGCATCGGACGCTGACCATCGGAGCGTCCGTTGTCATCGGACGCGACGGGGGTCTAGCATCGGACGCTAGGGTTTCACTGTAGCAGCGTCCGATGCCAGTCCAGTAAGGTTCCAGAGAGGTCCTGTTTGCATCGGACGCGTCCGGTGCTTGGCCATCGGACGCTGGCCAGCGACCTATGCAGGTGATTCTGCACTGTTTCATCTGTGGTTCGTTCATCCATTGTTGGTTTTTGTTTCTGGCTTTTGCGTTGGGTTTTTAGAGTTAAGTAGTGTCTCGCTGTGCTTCTCAGAAGCATCCACCCTTCATCAAGGGTCGTGGACACTACTCGAGCTCTAGGTTTGCCCTTGGGGAGATTCTCGGGACAGTGGCTACAAGTCTCTGAAAAGAAATTTGGAGCTCCCATTCAACCCCCCCCCCTCTAGTCGCTTTCTGGTAGCACCTTTGGTCCTTCAGCATTGCGCATCTCATTTATGTAACGGTAGATACATCGTGAAGGACGTGATGATGAGGCTAAACCCGAAGACGGTGTTTGGTGGATTATTCCGAAGATGCGGAGTTAAGCAAGTGCTACAGCGGAGATGCTCACCAAGCGAGTATCACCTAACAAACACTAACCTAGTGTTGGTTCTCAAGCAAGCCCCGGAGCATTCTAAGTCTCCCAGTATTTACAATTAATTTAATTGAGTATTTTATATTGTGATGCATTAGGTATAGGAGTTGATTGAATCCTACTTGCTACATTACCATTGCTTGATTATTGTTATACCTGCCTTGTAATCCTATTACTTATTTATATGTAGAATTGCTTAGCCTGCTTAATAAAGTAGTAAAGAAAGGATGTTCCTGTAGTACCCCTGATGGGTATTTACCGGATCACGGTTGGCTATATTTGCTATCATGGAAAAGAACCTGAGTAGTAATGAATTACGGTCAACTGGAAGGCAAGGCACCAAATTGGAACTTGGGGGCAGCTCGTCTGTTGGATCGTGTAGGTTTGTATCAATGTTGGCCCTCGTTCATTTTTGAATGCGCCCTTTTTACTTAGGGTTGTCGGTGCCGTAATCGCCGATCCCAAAGCCGATTAGACGTTGTCCGGGCCGGTCTCAACCCGTGTCGCACCCTCTAGTATGGAAACACGATCTGCCTCGCGTGGCCATCGTTTAGTTCCAATTGTGTGGTCTGTGCTGTGAGCCGCGACGATTACCACCACGGACAGTATCGAGCGGTGACCCAATGCATGGACCCGACGGGGAAAATGTGGGTTTGTATTAAAGGTTTCTCACCAGCTGGTTTGTAATTCGATTTGAGTCGCCGTCTCCCCCGGTTAGTGGGAAACTATGTCGAGCTTCACCATGATACAACTCCATGTGACATTGATGGTTCAACTAAAATATTGACAAAGCAAAACCTGATATGGTATTATATTAGTGTTTGCTAGATTCAAGTGAGTGCTCTAGTGCAGGTGCAAAACCTAGAGTTTAAGGAATAGGATAAAAGATGACTGCTCATATAATTAAATGATGACCCCTTTAACTTAAGCTCCTTTTGCAAATAAAGTTAGCCAGCTCCACTATTTATATCAGCCTTGCATACTTCTTGGTGTCTCTTTATTTTTGGTTTCTGACGGGTAAGTCTAGCTGAGTACATTCGAGTACTTAGGGTTTATCCCACCTTGTTGCAGGTGAAGGTTAGGTCTGCCGAAAGGTGATGGCTAGTGCCGATGGGCTCGGCAGTTCCCTACTTCTCCTCTTTATGCTGTTGTTGGAGGATGTCACTCAAGCTAGCAAAGTATTTCAACTTATGTTATGGTATTCATTTCAAAGCTATGTTGTTTCAAAGTAAATCAACTTGTATTATTATTTGTGAACTCTATTGTAATTTTATTTCCGCTGCAATGCTCCATGGACATGATTTGTATTTGCTTGACCATGCGATCTTGGCTAAGATGTTGAAAAGGTTTGAAATCCCTCAGGATTTCACGGACTACCAGGTTTATATGGGCTCAAGTGTGCTAATTCAACTCCTTCGGCAGACGTTTTCGCACTTGTGCTCTTATAAATTGGTCGGTTCTGTCACACTACGCAGCAACCACTTCATTTTTGGGGCCGATTGATGTGTACCACAAATACCTTCATGAACCTCTCTCATAGTCGTTCTTGCTTGATCAGATCCCAAACACTTAAGCAGTAAATCTTTGGTGGTCCTCCGATAAAGCTCATCATTGTGCAATACATATTTGAATGCACTTTACCGAACACTTTGATCAACTCTAGTATTTGGATCACAAAGATATTTCAACAGAGGAGTCCTCCAATCTTCTAAATCGATCTTGTTCTCCTTAACAATTGACTCAGACCGATTTAGAAATTTCACAGATGAATCAACTGGACCAACCGTTCCAAGATTGACCAGGTCAATCAGACGAACTGGCTAGTTTAATCCACAATAAACCTGGTCGGCCGAGCCACTCAACCAAGTATATTTAAAACTAACCTGGTCGCCTGGACAGATCGACTGGATTGGTTCAAAATTAGTCTGATCGGGAAGACGAGCCGATTGAACCAATTCCTTGTGACTAGTATACAAAATCTCAGAACATTGATGCATCGGCTTCTATTTTATATGAAAGTTACGCCTACTGACGCTATAACCGGATGCTTCGTGAGCTAGCATGTTAGCTTTATGATTTTCATGCCTTGGTATATGCCGAATTTGAAATTCGATAAAGTAAGCGATGATATCAAGCCACATATTAACATAAACATTCAACGACCCTTCTAGACATTGAAATTCACCAGCAACTTGTTGCACTACTAATAAGGAATCGCCATAAGCCTCAACATGTCTAGCTCCCATGGAACACAATATTTCCAAACCGAATAATAGAGCTTCATATTCGGCTTGATTATTAGTGCAAAAATAATCTAATCAACTTATCATTTCAAATTCAGCGCCATTAGGAGAAATAATGACTACACCAACACCTTGGCCATCTTTACAAGTCGATCTATCGAAATAAAGTGTCCATGGAATAAAAGTAAGATAACTGATCTCATCTTCTAAATTAATACCATGCTCAACAATGAAATCAGCAAGAACTTGACCCTTTAATGTTTTTAATGGTTCATAAGTCAAGTCATATTCAATTAATGCGTACGCCCATTTGCCTATCCTTCCACTAAGGATTGGCCGATATAACATGTGTTTAATCACATCGGCCTGGCATGCAACAACACATGTACTAGATAATAAATAATGTCTCATCTTAGCACAAGCATAGTACAAAGATAAACATAATTTCTCAATATGGGTGTACCTTGTCTCAGGATCAAGAAGACGACGACCAATATAAGCGACCACATATTCTTTACCTTCGTCTTCTTGCGTCAAGACAACTCCGATAATCTTCTCTTCGGCAGCAATATATAATCTGAAATGAACTCCTCTCCTAGGTGCTCGAAGAATCGGTGGAGACAACAAATATTCCTTTATCTTCTCAAATGCCTTTTGTTTGCTATGCCCCCAAGTGAATTCAGATTCGTTTTTCAACTTCAAGATGGGGGTAAAAGGAATAATCTTCTCGGATAAGTTTGCAATAAATCTTCTCAAATAGTTCACTGTCACACCCAATTTTAAGGATAAAATTGAATGCAATAACTTATGTGCGCCCAGAGATCAATCACACACATAAACCAATAAATTAAGGAGTACCATCACATATGTTTATTACATAATGAATATTATTCAAAGTCTTTACATAGCAGCGGATGAATAAGATAACTCTCGCGGCAGCTCCATCACAGGGAAGTTGACTAGTTGACCACAAGACTAGAACTCTTTGGGGAAATCATCATTACCGTAGCAATCTGTTACCCATCCGGGATTTTTATCCAAGTAGAGAAAATAAACAAGCATAAGTACATCTCGTACTTAACAAGTGTAACATGGGGTTCATGAGGCTCAAATAAAGATGACACGGGTTTAACTGCAGTAGCTTTTAGTTGGCAACATTTTAACATTAGAGTGAACATATATTATGCTTAAACCCAATCCACATGATCATAATAACTGAAACATAGTGATGTGGTAATCAATATGAGCAACATAAATAAACAACATATAACAACTAATTTGTGAGTTTTTCGGGCCGCTCGTGTCCATGAGCACGGCTGATATATCAGTTTATTAAAACTCTGCAGAGTGTGCACACTTTACGCACGAGTGATGATATCCAAATGCCCGGGTTAATTACTCCCATAACACTTCCGAGGTGAGTAGGCAGGATACATCTCGAAGCCTTTCAAAGGTTTGTCTAACAAGTGAGGGCTGCTAGGTCTTAAAGCAAGGGGATGTAGAGCCCTCCTTCTAGGTGGCACAATAACAAGCAACCTATACTAATGTGGACAGAAGCCGCGCTATACCCGTCTCGGCAAGCGCCTTATGTGCCCTTTCGGGTAACCACTAACAAGCTAGAAAAGATCCTTATACTGAGCTAAGGTCAGAGTCATATAGCTCTCATGGTTGCACTGTATATCCTAGCTTTTGCCGACCAAAGATCCTAAACCATGTTGCTAAAAAAGATCAAGTTTTAATCATCATTATTAGATCATGTTTGGTCTAAGTAAGCACTAGCAAAAAGCTACCCATATGCATGGCATCCCAAAGGTTAGCAAGGTAACGCGTCAACATCTAGGATAAACTAGATAGGCATCAAAATTAGACACATGCATATGAAATTAGATGATTCACGGTGAATAGGGTAACAAGGAGGATCCCATGCTATACTTGCCTTGATCCACGAACTCTTGCTGCTCTGAGTTGTCGATTAAGGGCTCTTGATCACCGGCGTATGTCTCAACTGAAGGACCGAAAGTGCTACCAGAAAGCGACCAGAGGGGGGTGAATGGGAGCTTTAAATTTCTTTTCAGAAACTTATTGCCACTGTCCCGAGAATCAACCCCAAAAGCAAAACCGATGTGCGTGATGTCCACGACCCAAGAGAATGGGTGGATATTCCCTAGGAACACAGCGGGACACCACAAAAGTTCCCTCGCCCAAGTTCATGCCAATCAACTAGTGACAGGATGAACTTTGGGTAACCTCAACCTCCCCCGAGCAATGTGAGGGGGATTCAGGCTATTTCACAAAATGGGAAGCTCAATTCCTGTAGAGCACGATGTCGGGAATCCAACGCAAAAAACGGATATCAAATCGAAAGTCGGACCAACGATCTGCGGACGAAAACGCGACAACCAGCACTGACCGGACTCACTGGAGCGTCCGGTCAGTCAGGATCGGACGCGTCCGGTCCAACAAAAATCACTTTGGACCCTTACTGTTCATGACCAGACTCTGTACTAGGGAGCATCCGGTCAAGTGAACAGTGTGTCCGGTCACAGCGTAGCCACGGTGAACAGTGCTATCTGTGCGTCTGGTCAGTTCACAGAACCGGTTTCATTTGGCCTTCAACGACCGGACACACTGCATCAGCGTCCGATCGTTGAGCATTGAACATCCGATCACCCCGACGTAGTGCTGTTCGTTCACCGATTCAACTCGATCTCATCCAAAACGAAACCTCTATGGTTCAAACTTGGTGAGAGGAGTCACAAGGAGGATAGTGAGCTACTCCTAGGAGATCATAGCTCGAGTCTATCTCCAAATCGATGAATCGAAGAAAATCGGGAAAGAGGGGAGAAAATTTGATCCAAAACGAAAACCAATCGATCTACTTGTTCATGAGGAGTTAGATGAATTCCTTCAGTGGAAATGGTCTCCTCACATCAAAGAACAAGTTGATTTAAGTGGTTTCGAAAAAGACGCACCGAGGGGGAGATCGAACGAATGGAAAATCATGGAGAAAATGAAGAACGTGAAGAACAAGCTCAAAACGGGAATCGAACCACGAATTGCCAGCCGAAATTCGTCCCCACAAGGAGACAACGAGATTACGGTCTCGTTTCCTCAAAAAGCAAATACACAGAGGTATTGTTCACCGTCTCTGCGGATCTCAGTAGCTACAGCAGGGAATGGGAGAGAGGAAGCCCTAGAATGAAAATAGCAAATGACTGAGATGGGATGGGAGGTGGGTGTCTCCCTCTACTTATCCTAATTCTAATTCCCACTCTACCCCTAACTAATTACAGAGCGAACCAGCTAAACCCTAGGGTTATTCTGGACCAACTCGTGGTAGGTGGTGATCCGACGGCCACGCCTGCACAATAGGTAGCTTCGCCTCGACGCGACCTCACCGATTGCCGCCACGTGTTGCCACCGCTCTGCTTGTCCTTTTCCGAGACTTCGCCCCCGGTTTTGAGGCCCAAACCGGGAAACCAGCCTTCATAGCCAACCCCCGGTTTTGAGGCCTAAACCGGGAAACCAACCGTTCATCGCTTGAGTTTTGTGGCCCAAACTCAGAAACCTGCAGTGCCCAGGTTTTGAGGCCCAAACCTGGAAACCATCCTCAGCCCGAGTTTTGTGGCCCAAACTCAGAAACCATCAGTGCCCAGGTTTTAAGGCCCAAACCTAGAAACCGTCCACTCGGTGGTTTTTCTGAGGCTCAACCACCAAACTGAGCCGTAGAGGAGATGCACCGCCCGTGCACCCCGTCCACCGACACGTGTCCCCAGGTCCACGACTCGAGCAACATCGTGCCCCGCAAGTCTCCGCTCGTCGCTGTCCTAGGCTGTCAGCCACCACAGCTGATCCTCAGGCCATCGGTCCCTCAGTCCAAGCCTCATGTCCGCCCTTCACCGCTCTCGGTCCGTCGGCACGACACGTCTCTACTTGACCTTCACCTTGCCTTCGATCACTATATCCGTGCTCGACACCTGCACAACACAAGCCAAAGAACATGCGCATCATCCCAGTTGACAATCACTCATCACTCAAGATCCGGCATACACCCATGTATCCACATCAACGTCTATACTCGATTACCACATCAACACACAATCATCCAAACAACAATCATGCAAAGAAAACAATCTATAATTAGAACATTACACCAACAGCAAGTAAATAATATAAAAAGGTTTTAAAACAGATCTATGATCTACTACGGTCACACAAACGTGAAGATCATGAAAAATGGAATTATAACAGAGAAGTTATGAGCTAAACAAGATTCAAAACCTTAACTAGTAGATTAGATCTAACTCAAACTTTAAATACAGAAAATAGTATATATTTTCGCATATCCAGAAAGATCTTTTTGAAACAAAACTAATGCAAGTTGAACAAGCTAAAACGGATTTAAAATGAAGAAGATATAAGCATTTGAAACCGATGGCAAAACTGTAAATAAACTGAAATTGAATTTGAAATTTAAATCTGTTGACACAAAATCTCGGTCGGGAGCGCCAACACACTCGGAACACGGTCATCAGAGGGGTACAGAGTGAATCCCTGACCTCCTGGACCTTCAGCAAGCGGTGGTGCCGATTCTCAGTGAAATCGACTTCAGGCGTGCTAGTCAATTTGACATGTAATTGACGAGAAGAAAAAGATCATTAAATCATGGAACCCGCCGGTTTGGTGCCAGACAGTTTCAAATTATGAGGCTCTGATATAGCCATTTGTCTTTAGGACATTGACTACAAAGTCAACTCCCATGAGATTGCATGTAAAGTGAAGAAAAAGATATGAAGCGTAACGGCTACGACATATGTGAGATAAATACTTATAACAAACAGACAGCCGATGAACTTTAAAAGATATTGACAGATAAAAAATCTATATGTACGTTCAAACGGTATAAAACCAACGTATCGACTAAATACACAAGCAATTCTATTCATTAACAGTGGGGTGTCTCCATACAGCCGTAATAACAAATAGATCGATAAAATAACTTAAACAACACCAGTGGGGTGTCTCCATGCAGCCTTGATGATGGTCAAGCTAGATCACGTCTCGTGCATAAAATAGATCTGTTGATTCCAAACCACTTAAAAGAACATATTATGAAGAAAGCGTAACTAGATCGGCTATTTCAGCCGAAACAGGGTCCATGAGGCACGAACAAGATCTACCCGACAAAAACATGATTTAATCTAAGATAAACAGACTTAATCTATCATATATATCAGTTGGGTTCAGAAATACAGCCGTAATAGACATACTAGATCAAATCTATCTTCTCTTGAATCAGATCATGGTTTTATCGAGTATCTCGAACGCACAACATGTAACAATCAAGATTGGCAAAATAGCCGATGAAAGGCTTGTATCGGCTATTCCCTCTGTTATGAGCGTGTAAACCTCAGAACAACCAATACTGAGCATTCTTTAAGCGTAGGCTACTTTGTCAACCTTAATTTGGCAAGATGTTGTTTAAAACGTAAATAAACGAATAAAAACATAAAACAACATCGATAACTTGATGAATCTATTAGCTTGCCAAACCAATAGAGCCGATAACTAGTCAAGATCGACTAAAAGAAGAGATTGATCAGAGTCAAGACAGTCTTACAAAAGACGAGCTTAGACCGATAACTAGCCATGCCATAGCATAACAAGAGGTTGGTCGATGTCAATGCAGCCTTATTGCACGATGACACAAGCCATTGGTGAAACTTACAAGCAAACCGGAGGTCGGTCGATGCCGATGCAGCCCTGCCTGATTGAAGGTCTCGCCGAGATCTACGTTACTCCTACTCCTAGGGTTTTGGTCGAGGGCCGGCTGTATTTGATTGATTGGATTCTTTACAAAATCCAGGTTCTTAGCTATTTATAACCCGGTTGACTCCTATCCTAATACGAGTAGATTACAAAAAAGGAAAAATAAAAGACGACCCGAACTTGAACTCTTTGGTCGAGTCCGACACGTCTTTGAAGTCCATCGTGCTGGTCCGCATGAAGCTTTTGGGTCACCTCCGACTCATACGAGCTTTTTACATTTCCAGGCCGGTCCTTTTCCTTAATAAATCGGTCGTTTATGTTTACAAAAATATTAACCTCCTCGGTCCAAAATCTGGTATAAACACATGCCCCCCAATTTTGGGATGAAATTTATTTTATTCCAAAAATATTAGTCTCTCTTCCTTAAGGTCCGATCGATTAACCTTATAGTCGATCAGCCGAGTCCTTTTCCTCTTTTCCCCTTTTGATGCCGCAAACAATCTGAACGGTATCTTGACGATTAATACAAGATGGTTGCTCTTCTCTTGAAAACCGTGCTGTGATTTAACATCCCACTCGAGTGCTTTGTACACATTGTACGAAGCGGCATCCTTTTCCTTTCTGAGATTCAATCTTCTAATATAAATCTCCTCTTCGTCTCCATCTCCGTCACATCCAGAGCACATCTTCTTGCTTGCTCTTGCCTTCCGTCCAAAAACCCTCTTTCTCGCCAAAAGTTTCGCCTTTCAAAAGCCCATCTCTTCCTCTTCCAATGGCAGACAACAACCGTGGGAAGCGTCCCGCGGAGGAGGAAGTGAACTCTCACTACCGCCCTCAGCGCCGCATCAGGTATGTTTCTTTTTTATGCCTAATCGACTCCAGTCCTCATTATTTTCAAGGTCTGACTTGATCTTCTCCCTCTGCTTTCAACTAGAGCGGATGAGGGTCCTTCCAACGCTGTGGCTGTCGTGGTACCTCCCCCGGCATGGAGTCAGTCTCCGAGAACCCCTCTTCCAGCAGCTCCGAGTCGATGGCCACCTGCCATTATCGTCGGATGACGGAAATGCGGAACCTTCACTCGGAGGACACTATCAGGAACTGCCTCCTCGAGGACCACATCGCCTAACTCTAGAAGGCATTGGAGGAAGCAGAGGCGAGGGCCTCTCGGGCGGTCCAACAATGCGCAGAATCCGATGCGCGTGTCGCCAGTATTTCTCTTTTTCTGAACAATTTTATTTGATCGGATCTACCTTGCTCAATCTTGCTTCATTCGTTTGCTTGCAGACCTAACCGTTCGCCTGGAAGCCCTTCAGGAGGCGGGGAACGAAGTGGCCGACTCCGTGAACGCCGCCGGGGACAGCGTCGCAGAGAGGATGACCAACATCCCCGCAAGGGTACATGAGGTCGCCCTCCATGGCGTCTGTCATGGCGTCGCCATGGCCCTCGGGGCTGCCGAGGCCTACACTGCCCAAAATCTGGGTGGCCTCGAGGTCACTCCAGAAATAAGTCACGCCATGGACGTACACTTTGATGGTGTTGATGTCTCAGTCGGGGAAATAGCAGAGTCCACCCCTTCTGTATTCATAGTAGACAAGGTCTTTGAGTAGTTCATCAAAGTCGAGACTCTGTAAATAAAATTTCCCTTGAATATAATGAAGTTTATGCTCCTTTATGATCCTCCTGTGATAAGACCCATCGAGGCTTTTTAACTCCAACGATCTTTGATCTTGTACGTTTTGAACTAAAGGCAATGCTTCAATTACATCGGCTATTTTTGTTCTAAAGGTGATACATCTGTATCAGTATCGATCGGATACCAATGTTAACACATTAGTCATAGTTGATCCACCCAAATACTAGGGTAATACTTCTTAAAATAGTTCTCATTAACTTCCTTGAAGTACTCGATGCCCTCTAGGGTTTCGTAGAAATAAGCATTGCCAGGAGCACATCTAGTAATCCGATAGGGCCCTTCCCAATTTGGTGACCATTTGTCGTATTTGCTATCCTTAGTTCTAATAGGCAAAATGACCTTCCAAACCAAGTCTCCTTCATCAAACTTTTTCCCTCTGACTTTTTTATTATAGTATTTAGCCACCCTTAGCTTTTGAGCTCTGATGTTCTCCAAAGCTTTCAACCGATGAAAGTGTAAATCATCAAGATTGTCTATCATGAGATGTTTATATTCATCAGCCTTCAGATTATTCTGCCGTAAAACTCTTCTAGACCTTATATTGATTTCCCAGGGCAACACGGCTTCATGATCGTAGACCAACTCATAAGGTGAACATTTAGTCGCACCATGACATGCCATCCTATAAGACCACAAAGTCTCACTCAGGATCGAATGCCACTTTTTTGGGTGCTCCTTAACCTTCTTCTTGATGATCTTGATCAAAATCTGATTGGAAGCCTCAACTTGTCCATTAGCTTGGGCATAATATGGAGACGAGTTGATCAACTTAAAACCTGTGTTAGTAGCAAAATCCTCAAATTCCTTTGACATAAACATTTTTCCTTGATCTGTAGTAATGGTTTGAGGAACACCGAATCGATAAATGATATGTTCTTTGATGAATTCAATTACGGCAACTGATGAAGCCTCTCTTAGAGGAATGGCTTCAACCCACTTGGTAAAATAGTCTGTTGCTACCAATACAAATTTGTGTCCCTTGCTAGATGCTAGAAATATTTGGCCAATCAGATCTATTCCCCATCCTCTGAATGGCCATGTCTTTGTAATTGGATTCATAGCTGAAGCCGGAGACTTCTGAACGTTACTGAATTTCTGGCATTCCTGACATCCTCTATAATACTTAAAACAATTTTCTGGATACTTATTGTGATTGATTCCTTAAATATTCAACGATTTCAATTCTCCAGTCATCACCATCGGCAACTTCATCAGTTAATATTTCAACAATTTGCCGATACCCAGAAGCACTTTGAGCCAAACGATTAGCCTCTTGATTCTGACATCTAGGAATATGCTTTATGACAAGAGAAGAGAAAGAATCAAGCAATCCAAGTCACTTTTCATAATGCTTTCTCAAAATAGCATCTTTGCATTTATATAGGTTGAGCAATTGATTAATCACCAATTGAGAATCTCCAAAAACTTCAACAGTCTCGGCCCCTACTTCACACAAAAGCTGAAGTCCCTTGAGAAGTGCTTCATACTCAGCTTGATTGTTAGTGTAGGTTGGATCAATCGGGAAAGCAAATTCAAAACTTCCTCCTTGAGGAGAAACAAGAACAATGTCAATGCCTCCACCTTGTTTGCAATTGGAACCATCGAAAAACAAGGCCCATGGGGTAAAATCTAAAGTTCTGATTTCCTGTTTATGATGATGAGTAACAAAATCGGCTATTACCTAACCTTTAACTGCCTTAGCCGATTCACATTTCAAATCAAATTCCTACAATGCAAGAATCCATTTGTCAATTCTCCCATTTAGAATAGGCATGGACAACATATGTTTAATTACGTCAAACTTTGACACCACCGTGCATTCAGAAGACAATAGGTAATGTCAAAGCTTGGTGCACGAGAAGTATAAACATAGGCATAATTTTTCAACAGGAGAATACCTCGTCTCCGGGTCAAGCAATCTCCTACTGAGATAGAATACCACTCTTTCCTTGCCCTCAAATTCTTGCATTAAGGCCGATCCAACTGTATGATCATCAGCCGACATGTATAACTTGAAAGGTTTGTTCTTCTGAGGAGGAACCAAAACTGGTGGAGACTTCATATATTCTTTGATTTCATCGAATGCTTTCTGTTGCTCATCTCCCCATTTAAACTCTTGATCATCCTTTAATTTTAACAAAACTGAAAACGGCAAAATCCTGGCTGACAAATTTGAAACAAACCTTCTGATGAAATTGATTTTGCCGATCAAATATTGTAATTGAGTCTTTGTGATTGGTGGTACTGCTTTATCAATAGCATCATAGCTCTTTTGACCAACTTCAATCCCCTTTTCATGTACCATTGTTGACACTCACTAATGCTCATAATTAACCATCAACAATTGTATAAAATGACACTAAATGGATCACAAAGCATAGTTGTAGGGTTTGAAACTAACAAGTTCCACGAGTTTTGGTGCTCTCACTTGTTTTGTAGGATATCCATGTTTTTACCATATAAAAGCATCTCAAGTGATGAATTAGAGTGCACAATTGCGACGGGCTTGTCGAGACGATCAAAACGGACATATCATTTGCTATATTTGGAGTCCCGGATGAAAAGATATTAATTTCGCAACGAAATCTGCAAAAGAAGGATCTAGAAGACACCAGAAGACACCACAAGGCGGCCCGCCACGTGGGCCCACTGGGCCAGACCGACCGGTCTATGGGCAAGACTGACCGGTCGGCCACAGAGGCCGTTTCGCCTCCGCCTTCTGGAATCTTTTTCCACCGCCTCCTAGGATGCATCTCCACCGTCCCTGAAGTCGGTTTGATCCAACGGTGGGCGATAAATGAGACGCGGATCGATGACGTGGCAATTCCTTGCCCCCTACTCCATTCAGGACTATAGAAGAGACCCTAGGGGCGCCCCCAAGAGCCATCTCCATCTTCATTATTCATCTCCACATCAGAAACTAGGGTTTCAATTAGAAGTAGAGGTCCCTCTAAATGAATCTCTTCTAGTTCATCTAGAATTAGATCTAGTTCTAGTTCTAGTTGTCTAGTTCATCTAGTTGTAATTAGAGATCGGATTAGAGAGAGGAGAAGGAGAGAGCTGAGGAGGAGCCGGATCTATCGAATCTTCCTCGACATTGTATTGGTGCAGCATCTAGTTCGTCTTCAAGTAATCTCCAGGTTCTTCATTTACTATTTCCAAGTATTATATTTAATTTTAGTTCTTGCTTTATTTCATTTACTGGATCTCCGCTCGTATCGAGTGCTCTAATTATACTAGTTAATTAGAGTAGTAAGTGTTAGTGTAGACGTGGGGTCTAGACTAGGGTTTACCTGAGTTTGCACCTAGCCCCACAAATAGTTGTGGTAGCCCCAGATGGTGACAGCCCTGACGGCCGACGTAGTCCACCACGTTCGGGTTGGTGTTTGTAGGACTGTAGTCGGAGCTTCCTAGCCCCTTTCTCATCCCTTTCTGTGGCTAGTGTTCTAATGTCCCGAAGTAAGTAAAGTATAGTGAGCCTTTAATTAGATAGACCTGCTTAGAAAACTCAAAATCTCTCTCTACCCATTTTATCATTCTTTTCTTGGACGACTTGCCCCTTGATTAGTACACTTCACGTTCCCCGTGGAAATCGATACCCTGGAATACTCTCGGGTGAAAGCTACATCGGTACCGTGTGATTGCGGATTTTTCTGTGTGCTTTTAAAATACCCAACAACCATAAATCCCAAGAACTGACCAGTTGATACTCCAAATGCACACTTGTGGGGATTCATCCTTAAGCCATGCGTCCTCGCGCATTCAAGAGTATCTCTGAGATCCTTAAGATGCCTTTGATAATCTTTGGACTTTACCACCGCATCATCAATATAAATCTCAACAATTCTGCCAATCAACTCATGAAAGATATAATTCATAGCTCTCTGATAAGTTGCACCGGCATTTTTAAGCCCAAAAGTCATGACTACCCACTTATATAAGCCTATGGCACCTGGACATCTGAATGCAGTTTTATGTATATCCTCTTCTGCCATAAGAATTTGGTTATAGCCAGCATTGTCATCCATAAAACTGATAACTTTATGTCCTGCTGCTGCATCGACTAACATATCTACCACTGGCATTGGGTAGCCATCCATTGGAGTAGCTTTATTCAGATCCCTAAAGTCAATACAAACCCTCATTTTTCCATTTTTCTTATATACAGGGACCACGCTAGATATCCACTCAGCATATCTACATTGCCGAATGAAATTAGCTTCATAAAGCTGAGTGATTTCTGTTTTCACATCAGCCATAACTTCTGCTCTGATCCTTCTTGGAGCTTGTTTCACAGGACGACTCCCATGTTTAATAGGTAGCCGATTTTCAACCAATGACCGATCAAGACCAGGCATCTCAGAATAATCCCAAGCAAAGCATTCTTTATACTCTTTCAATAATGCAATAAGTTCTTGCCTAAACTTGGGATCCAACTTGGCACTAATGTCTGCCAACCTCGGCTTATCACCGTTTCCAATATCAACTGCTTCTAGTTCGTCAGCTGATGTGAAACCTTTACCCATCTTACTCTCATCTTCGTTAACTGTACAATCCATTAAATATATTTTTTGAAGCCGACTGCTTGGATCAGCTGTTGACTTTCGTCAACTATTTTGAGAAAGTCTTCTTCAAGATCAGAGGATTTAAACTTAGCAGATAGTATGGACAGAGCAGCGATATTAGCCGATGAATCACCCTTATCGACTATTTGCCTTAGTTGCCAGACTTTGGATTTCTTCTTCTGGGTTTCATCGTTTCTCAATCTTTGAACCCGTCGCTTCTGGCTTTTGGTTAGACCACCAGGACACCATTGCCCCTCCTGCCAAGGATGATCATGATCGGCTAATCTTGCTCCAAGCCGATTATGAACATTTTCATTTTTTATGCACCGATCTGTATTTCCAAACCTTAATCTTTCATGTACAGATCGGTAGTTGTCACTTGACTGCCTATACTCTCGGTATTGCGGATACATGGGTGTATGCCGGATCTTGAGTGATGAGTGATTGTCAACTGGGATAATACGCATGTTCTTTGGCTTGTGTTGTGCAGGTGTCGAGCACGGATATAGTGATCGAAGGCAAGGTGAAGGTCAAGTAGAGACGTGTCCTGCCGATGGACCGAGAGCGGTGAAGGGCGGACATGAGGCTTGGATTGAGGGACCGGTAGCCTGAGGATCAGCTGTGGTGGCTGATAGCCTGGGACAGCGACGAGCAAAGACTTGCGGGCACGGTGTTACTCAGGTCGTGGACCTGAGGACACGTGTCGGTGGACGGGGTGCACGGGCGGTGCATCCCCTCTACAGCTCGGTTTGGTGGTTGAGCCACAGAAAAACCACCGAGTGGACGGTTTCCAGGTTTGGGCCCCAAAACCTGCGCGCTGATGGTTTCCGAGTTTGGGCCACAAAACTCGGGCTGAGGACTGTTTCCAGGTTTGGGCCTCAAAACCTGGGCGCTGCGGGTTTCTGAGTTTGGGCCACAAAACTCAGGCGATGGACGGCTGGTTTCCCGGTTTGGGCCTCAAAACCGGGGGTTGGTCGTGAAGGCTGGTTTCCCAGTTTGGGCCTCAAAACCGGGGGCGAAGTAAGGGAAAAGGACAAGCAAAGCGGTGGCGGCACGTGGCGGCAATCAGTGAGGTCGCGTCGAGGCGAAGCTACCTATTGTGCGGGCGTGGTCGTCGGATCACCACCTACCACGAGTTGGTCCAGAATAACCCTAGGGTTTAGCTGGTTCGCTCTGTAATTAGTTAGGGGTAGAGTGGGAATTAGAATTAGGATAAGTAGAGGGATACACCCACCTCCCATCCTATCTCAGTCATTTGCTCTTTGTCTTCTAGGTTTTCCTGCTCTTCCAATCCTCTGCTATAGCAACTGAGATCCGCAGAGAACCATACCTCTGTGTACTGGAGATTTTGAGGAAGTGAGACCGTAATCTCACTGTTGTAGCGTGTGGTAGCCACACGGTTGCAAATTCGTGGTTGTGATTCACGTTTTGGTGTTGTTCTTCACGGGTTGCTTTTCTCCACGATTTTCCCGGTGATCGATCTCTCTACTCGTTGTGTCTTTTGCAAATCCATTTGAACCAAGTTGTTCTAGATCGTGAGGCACTTCTTTCCACCGAAGGAATTCACCTCTAACCTCACGAGCTAGTAGATCGGTCGATTTTTTTCGGATGAAGTTTTGCTCCTTTTGCCACGAATTCTTCTGATTCACCGATTTGGAGTTAGGTTCGAGCCATGATCTCTTTGGGATAGCTCACTAACTTCCTTGGAACTCCTCATACCAAATCTAAGCCTTAGAGTTTTTGATTCGGAGGAGATCGGGTTGAATCCGCGGAAGAACAGTGTTGTTTCGGGGACAACAGACGCTCGAATCGCGAGCATCGGACGCTGTGTTCATTACATCAGACGCGTCCGATGCCACGTGTCATCTGACAGCGTTTTTAAAGGAGCATCGGACACTGACCATCGGAGCGTCCGTTGTCATCGGACGCGTCGGGGGTCTAGCATCGGACGCTAGGGTTTCACTGTAGCAGCGTCCGATGCCAGTCCAGTAAGGTTCCAAAACGTGTTTTTCTGCATTGGAAGTGTCCATTGCCTGGCCATCAGACGCAGGCCAGCGTCCGATGTTGTTTCTTCCGCACGTTTTCGTCCGCGGTTCGTTCGTCCGTAGCCAGTTTTGATTTCCACCTCTTGCGTTGGCTTTCTTGAGTCGTGTAGTATCCCGCTGTGCTTCTTGGAAGCATCCACCCTACATCTAGGGTCGTGGACACTCTCGAGCTTTAAGTTTTTGCCTTTGGGGTGATTCTCGGGATAGTGGCAACGAGTTTCTAAAAAGAAATTTTGAAGCTCCCATTCACCCCCCCCCCCCTCTGGTCGCTTTCTGGTAGCAATCTCGGTCCTTCAATTGGTATCGGAGTGGGTTAAGGATCTTCCACCTTAGCCGGTTCCAGATCCACAGAAGGCGACATGGATCATAGCGTGGGCAAACCGTCGTTTTTCGATGGGACGAACTATGCGTATTGGAAGATACGCGGCCTATCTTCAGAGTTTGGGTGCTTCCATCTGCGATATTTGCAACTCTGCTGATTATGTGGTCTTGGCTGCTCGTGCTACTCAGCATCAGATTGATGAGCATGATGCCAATAGCCGAGCCCATAATGCTCTTTTCTCATGCTTGAGCATGATGGAGTTTGATCGCGTTTCTCACCTCGCTACGGCTCGGGAGATTTGGGTTACCCTCATGCGCTTCCATGAGGGAACCACTCAAGTCAAAACCCGTCTCTACGAGTCGCACAAGCGAGAGTATGAGAACATTCGACACATGCCTGACAAGAGCATAGAAAGTTTATTCGCTCGCTTTCACGTGATTGTCAACAGGATGAGGGCTAACAAGGAGTTGTTGCCTTTCGACGATCATGAGAGGGCTTTGAAGCTTTTGCACACTCTCGATCAGTCGGTGTGGGACTCAAAGGTTCAAGCGATCATCGAATCACCTAACTATGAGACCCTCACATGCGACGAGCTCTTCAGTAAGCTCAAGTCCAGTGAGATTGATGCCATGGCGAGGGCTTCTTATGAAAATCCTTCTGGCCTGTCAATGGCTTTGCTTTCTGGCTCTTCTGCTAACCCCTCTGGAGGATTTGCACTCTCTTCTCTTCTTTCTATCACAGAGGAGCAGCTGGAGTTCATGGGGGATGACGAGTTGGCTTTGCTTGCCAACCGGTTCTCACGGTTTCACAACAACTGCATGAACCGTCACTGCGGTGGAGGACGCTCGGGTTGTATCGAGTGCGGCGACCCCAACCACTTCATCGCCAATTGCCTGAAGAAGAACAAGCAAGTCTTTGGCAAAGGCGATCATGGGCACAAGTACGACTCCAGCAAACGCAAGGAGAAGTACGTCCCCGCGAAGCACAATTGGAAGGGCGGCTTCAACAAGGAGTACATCAAGACGAAGTACATGGAGAAGGCCCAGGCTGAGCAGCGTGCTTTCTTCGCCATGCTCAACGACGTCGATGACTCGGATGACGACTCCGCTTCCTCAAGCGACGACGAGTCCGAGAAGAAGAAGAGGATCGAGGACAAGCTGAATGGCCTCTGCTTCTTCGCCAACAATGAGGGTTTCTGCACCATGGCTCTCGGCAAGGAGGTCGACGGCGAGCTGGAGGAGATCCCTCGGAACGACGACGATGACGACACCTCCCAGGAATCTCGGACCCCCGAAGAGCTTTCTGTTGAGGTCGAGAAACTTACTGCCGCCCTCCTTAGTCAAGATAAGCTGCTTAGGCGTGCTGCTAGAGAGCGGAAGAAGTTTAGGCAGAAGTGGGAGGATACGGTGAAAGAGCTTGAGTCTGTCAAGTCTACCGTTGTTATCAACGAGGAGGACGAGTGCGAGATGTGCACCAAGCACATGACTGACCTTCTCCCTCTGAGGGGGAAGTATGTTGCTTTGGTAGGAGAGGTGCATGAGCTTAAGGCTAGATCCTCGCTGTTGGGTGCGTGCAAGTCCTGTGCGGGCTTGCAATCCGAGTTGGTAGAGAAGAATGCCAAGATTGTGTCTCTTGAGAAGGCCAGCTCGAGTAGCACTTGTGTGTCTAGATGCGCTTTGTGTGAGGGTTTGGAGATGGAGATTGCAAATGTGAAGCATGACAAGATGCAAATCGAGGAGGAAAACACATACCTTCGGACCATCTTGTCATGGGTGTCTAGTGGTGAGCCACAGCTTGGGATGATGATCTCCCAATTCAAGCGTGCTGCTGGAGGTCCAGGTGTAGGTTTTGCTCAGGGTGTTGAGTGTGCTTCATCGTTTGGCAAGGTTGGAGAGTTTAGTGGTCTTAACCCGAGTGAGAAGCCCAACTCCACCACTACTCCCAAGCTTACCAAGATTCCACCCAAAGATCCTCTAAAGCCTAACACCGAGGATGGGGTGTTTGTTGAACCCCCGAGAGCTCCACCCAAGAAACAATCATGGGCTCCAAAACCAAACCACCTCAATAACAAGCTAGACACCATGCCGCCTATCCAGGAGGAGCTCACACCACAGAAGGGCAAAGTGATCCACACCCACTACCGTGAGTACCAACAACCCCCTATGAGAGCGGTGAGGTACCATTGTGAGCACTGTGGGAGAGATGGACACTTGAGTGGGTTTTGCTTTCGGCGCAAGAGAGAGGCGCACCGTGCAAAGGAGATGAACAACATGGACATGTACCATCCTTTCCATGATGTACATGTGCCGAATGTTCAGAGGCGTGCTGCTAGGCCTAGAGGTCCAAAACCTCAAGTTCCTAGGCCTAGGCCGCAAAGAGAACGTGCCTAGCGGGAGCCTGCAGTTGTGGGTTATGGACCCTGTGGCGGTGGCTTTGTAGTTGAGCGTTTTCCCCCACCGCGTTTTGAGTATCGCGATGAACGCGGTTTCCTTAGCGGACCATGTTTTCCCATACGTGGTGATCGCTTTCCCCGTAGGCGTGCTAGGAATGGTTTTGCTACTAACCGTTCTTTTGAGCAGCCGGCCCAACACTGGTATAATTCCCATTTCACTCACCCCAGTGTTGGACCGTATGCTCACCCTATGTCTTTTTATTGATGTAGGTAAAACGATTGGAGAACGTTTGGTTGGTGGATTCCGGTTGCTCGAGGCACATGACCGGAAATGCCAAGTGGTTCTCAGTCTTAGTCCTCTTGCCGGAAAGGAGTTTATCACCTTCGGCGACAATAGCAAAGGTAAAGTGTTGTCTCGTGGGTCAGTGCGAGTTAATGAGCATTTTGTGTTGCGCGATGTTGCTCTTGTTTCTAACTTGCATTTTAACCTTCTTTCTGTTTCGCAACTCTTTGATGATGACTATGAGATTCGTTTTAAGCCAAATCTCAGTCGTATTTTTGATCCTCAGGGCAATCTTGTTTGTTTGATTTCACCCTTTGGGAAAGTCTTTCGTGCGAATTTCTCAGAGTCTTTTGGAATTTCCCATTGTCTTGTGGCTGGTCCTTCCTCCTTTGATCTTTGGAAGAGGCATAGGAGAATAGGACATTTGAGCTTCAACTTGCTTGCAAGGCTTAGTTCACTTGGCCTAATCCGAGGATTGCCCAAGTGTTGCATGGAGAAGGATCTTGATTGCCATTCTTGTAGACATGGGAAGATGGTTGCCGCTCCCCACCATCCATTGACTCAGGTCATGACTAAGCACCCTGGAGAGCTTCTGCACATGGACCTTGTTGGTCCGGCTCGGGTGAGCTCGGTTGGGGGGAAGTGGTGTGTGCTTGTTGTTGTTGATGACTTTTTGAGATATTCATGGGTTTTCTTTTTAGCTGAGAAAACTGAGACTTTCTCTTTTGCTTGCAATCTGATTTTGCGTCTTTAGAATGAGTTCCCTATGAACTCAATGCGAGCTATTAGAAGTGATAATGGTTCCGAGTTCAAAAACTCGGATTTTGAGAAGTTTTGTGACTCCTTGGTTTAGAGCATCAGTTCTCTTCTCCCTACACACTGCCTCAGAATGGTGTTGTAGAAAGGCAGAATCGGACCCTTGTTGAGATGGCCAGAATGATGCTTGATGAGCATAGGACTCCTAGGCGATATTGGGCCGAGGCTATGAACACTGCATGCTATATTTCCAATCACATTTTTCTCCGAGCTTTCTTGAAAAAGACTTCTTATGAGTTGCGTTTTGGAAGACAACCCAAAGTGAGTTATTTTAGAGTTTTCGGTTGCCATTGTTTTATACTCAAAAAGGGCAACTTGGACAAGTTTGAGTCTCGTTCTTCTGACGGTGTATTTTTGGGTTATGGCACTCACACTCATGCATATCGTGTACTTAACCTTGATACTAACCGAGTCATGGAGACATCCGATGTCACCTTCGACGAGACCATGGTTTGTCCTTCTTCTTGTTTTGAGCGTGCAGGTGATCATGAGGTTGGGGAACCTCTTTTTGATGATGAGGACGAGAGTGCTGAAGGGATGGATGACCCAGCACCACCTCCACCTGTTGTGCCGCAAAGAGCAGCCTCTAATACCACTCACGGCCCCGACCCTTCTTCTTTGACTACTTGGGGGCCGTGGGATCCGCCACCTCAGGCTGTACCATTTGTACCCGAGGAGGCACCAGCTGCTATTGAGGGGGAAGTTTCTTCAGCTCGGGAGGCGCCACGACACATTCAGCGCCAACACCCGCCTCAACAGATGATCGGCAGCATCGGCGAACGCGTCACTCGGTCTAGGTCACAACAAATCTCTCACTTTGCTCATTCTACATTTGTTGCTAATTTTGAACCCCGAGATGTTGGACACGCTTTATCTGATCCGGATTGGGTCAATGCCATGCATGAGGAGCTTGAAAACTTTGAGAGAAATCGGGTTTGGGTTCTTGTTTCTCTTCCTTCTGAGTGTCACCCTATTGGGACAAAATGGGTTTTCAAAAACAAACAAGGAGAAGATGGCCATGTTGTGAGAAACAAGGCCAAACTTGTAGCCCAGGGGTATAGTCAGAAGGAGGGGATAGACTATGAGGAGACTTTTGCTCCTGTAGCTCGTTTGGAGGCAATTAGGATCCTCTTGGCTTTTGTTGCATCCAAAGGGTTTAAACTTTTTCAAATGGATGTCAAGAGTGCCTTCCTAAACGGCTACATAGAAGAGGAGGTGTATGTGAAACAACCCCCCGGTTTCGAAAATCCCAAGTTTCCAAACCATGTTTTTAAACTTCACAAAGCTTTGTATGGTTTGAAACAAGCCCTTAGAGCCTGGTATGATAGGTTGAAAACCTTTTTGCTTGCTAAGGGTTTTAAAATGGGATGTGTGGATAAAACGCTCTTTCTCCTCAAGCAAGGCAATGACACTCTCTTGGTCCAGATTTACGTGGATGATATCATTTTCGGTGGTTCTTCTCACGCTTTGGTTGCCAAGTTTACAGACACTATGAGCAGGGAGTTTGAGATGAGCATGATAGGCGAGTTGACGTTTTTCCTCGGGTTGCAAATCAAGCAATCCCGAGAGGGGACGTTTGTGCACCAGGGCAAGTATACCAAGGACATCCTAAAGAAGTTCGATATGGGTGAGGCCAAGCCTCTTCCAACACCCATGTCTACCATGACGGCCCTGGATGCGGACAACGATGGAGAAGCAGTGGACCAGAAGGAGTACCGGAGTATGATCGGGTCGCTGTTGTACCTGACGGCGACACGCCCGGACATCCAGTTCGCGGTGTCTTTGCGCGCGATTTCAGTCGTCGCCGCGCACCTCTCACCGTCAGGCAGTTAAGCACATTATGAGGTACTTATGCTTCACACCTGAGTTTGGGATTTGGTATTCTGCTTCTTCTACCCTCTCCCTTTGCGGTTACTCGGATGCTGATTTTCCTGGTTGCCGACTTGATCGCAAGTCCACTTCTGGGACTTGTAAGTTTATTGGTTCTTCTCTTGTATCGTGGTCTTCTTGCAAGCAGTCTAGTGTCGCCCAGTCTACCACGGAGGCTGAGTATGTTGCTGTGGCTAGCTGCTGTTCCCAGTTGCTCTGGATGATGGCCACTGAAAGGACCGTGACGCCTAAGAGGGGGGGTGAATTAGGCAACTTAAAACTTCTACTCTAAACTATGGCCTCTAAATTCCACCTAAGCAAAACCTATGCAATAAAGTAAACTATCTATTGTGCAACTAAGGTTTTGCTACGTGTGTTTGCTATCTCTACCGCAAAAGGAGTTATGCAACCTAGTTTCCAAACCTATCAACTAGCAAGAGTAAGCTAGGAAAGGTAAAGCACATGAACAAGGTAGCAATGTAAATGCGGAAGCTAAAGAGTGTGATAGAGATGCAAACTTCCGTCGGCGACTCTGGTATTTTTACCGAGGTATCAAGAAATGCGCAAGCTTCCCCCTAGTCCTCGTTGGAGCCCCTCGCAAGGAATCCCTCTCAAGGGCCAAGCTCCCGGTCGGATAGCTCCGTGGATAGCTCCGAGCCTTCCCCACACGCAAGTGGGTCTCTGGTTAAGCCACTCGTGGCAAAGCCTCTCCCGGATGCTCTCCGCCGTCTTCACTATCAAGTTTTCGGCCGAAGCGCCGCGGGCCTTGTTCCCTTCGGTACACGGAGGCGGCCACACCACAAACTCGGTTGGTGTGATCTCGCAAGACTACAAGCCCCGCCGATGTACAACCACGGTGCGCGCAAGCTCCGGTAGACAAGAGGTTTTCAACCTCACTAAACACTAGGCCTAACACCTAGAGCAAGCGCAAAGCGGTGGTCTAACTAGCTTAAGCACTTCGCAAAGCACCTCTACTAATCACCTAGTATATCACTTAAGCACTTTGGTGGCTAGAGCAACTAAATATGTGTCTATACACTTGGTACACTTCCTTGAGCTCCAACCTTACTGTTTTGGCCGACCATGGGGGTATATATAGAGCCCCAACAAAATAGAGCCATTGGGCAAAGAGATGCACTTTTCAGACATCGACCGGACGCACTCACGTCTTGACCGGACGCGTCCGGTCACTCACAACGGCTAGTTGGCCGCCAGCACAGGCACTGATCGGACTCTGGCATGAGTCCGGTCGCAGACGACCGGACGCGTCCGGTCATGATTTTGTGCCTCTGGAACCTCTCTGTGTTCGATCGGACTCAGCTGAGCTCCAGCGTCCGATCTTCGTCGTAGCGTCCGGTCACGTGGTCGCGCTGAGGAACAGTAGCATCGGAGCATCCTGTCGCTACTGTCACAGCGTTCGGTCGCTTTGACATGGCGCTACTGGCTTGGGGTACTGACTGGACGCATCCTGGCCAGCGTCCGGTCACTGCTTGAGCAGCGTCCGGTCACCCCTTTTTCTTCGTTTCTTCGTGGTTTCTTGCGTCGTCTTGGTTCCATTCTTGTGCCTTGGACTTTGCTTGATCTTGAGGGTCTTCTCCTGAGCTTCTAATATCTTGCTTGAGGTGTTGATCATCGGATCATCACATAGCCCTTGTCCAAGTCACATTTGCACCCTATTGGACTATAAAACAAACACTAGCAAACTCATTAGTCCAATTTGGTTATGTTGTTCATCAAACACCAAAATCCGAAGTTAAATGGTCCGAGGTCCATTTTCCCTACAATCTCCCCCTTTTTGGTGATTGATGACAACACGACCAAAACAAGCAAATAAAAGATACAAAATTTAAAATGCAATCTACTTGCTAGGATGCAATGCAAAGGCAAGATCATATGATGTTTAAAAGATACCAAATTCAAATATATTTATTCTAGCATATCTTGCCCTTGCCATAGAGTCCCTTTTTGTGACTTTATGGATTAAGACTTCCCCTAACTCCATAAATCACTTCCTCCCTTTTTGAACCATTTCCATGAAAATAACCATAGAATTTTGAAAAATTGATTTTGGTTATTTTGTTTGTTTTAGTTTGAGCTTGATTTTGGTCCCTACATATTTCTCCCCCTTTGGAATCAAACACCGAAAAGGAAGACATTAAAGCTCAAGAGAGGAAACATTATATAAGCTAAAACTCCCCCTAAGTATATGCATACATATGATGTAAAGCAAAAGCATATGCATAACCGACAAATTAAAGTACAAAGGAGTTTAATCTATATAATGCATGGAGAAAGCATATAAAAATTGAAATCAACATAGTGATATTTGTTAGGAATACCACATGTAGATGCCAATTGGATTATCACCACACATGATGCTTGTCTCCGAGAACTCCATTTTCCTTGCAATGAGACTACTACACACATGATAATCTTGAAAGTAGTGTTAGTCTCAAAGCTTCCAAATTGTAGAGTAATCTCCCCCTCAAAGTGTGCATACAAGTTTGAAATACTTGTAGGAGACATGCACATTGACTTGTAAGGTCAAAACTACCATTATCCATATTGACACCACAAGAAGTGTGACACAAATTGAAAAATGGTAATCGGGGTAGTTTATCTATAATTTGGACTTTGGCACATATAGGATAAATATAAAGTAAAGGAAGCTATGTGCCTTGCTTCTAACCAATTAAAACCATGTAGAATTGCTCTAAGAATATGAGTGATACCGAGCAAAACTACCATATGATAAGCCTAATTTGCATGACAGAGGATATGAACATACTAATGCAAATATAGGCAAAGAAAGGAACTAGATGTTAAATGTAATTGCAAGCCATTATACTAATTGAAAGTAATTTGCAAGAATTTAAATCTAGTTACCTAACATGGGAGGGGGAACTTGGGTCCATAGTACCCACTGACATACTTGGCAATGACATGATCCAATGTGATGCACCCCATGATATGCACCCAACCTTTGCCAAGTCTCCAAATTCCCCGATCCAATTTGGCTACTCACTTCCCTTTCGGGACCCAAACCTTTTTGGTGCTCTTCATGGTTGAGATGATGTCCAAGCACCCAAATGCGTTTGGCCCCATTGTTGGCTTGCTTGTTCACCTTGATGGCCACCACCTTGCCATTCTTCTTCTTCTTCAAAAGATAAGGTGTGGAGGCCTTCTTGTTCATCTTGTTGGTGGATGTGTTGGAGAGCTTGCTTGTTTGCTTTTTGTTTTTCTCTTTCTTCTTTTTTCCCCCATGCTTCACCTTGCACTCATAGGACTTGTGGCCTTCCTTGTGGCAAAGGTAACAAACCACAGTTTGCTCCTCATCAAGCTTCTTCACTCCCTTGTTGGTGTTATCTTGATGAGTTCGGGTTTGCTTCCCCTTGCCTTTTGCTTGGGTCAAATCCTTGGTGAGGTGTCGGTGTTTCGACCCCGGGGGTATGACACCAACTAGTAATATGATCGCGTGCTCTCTTTCTGGATGGTGATGCAAGGGGACACAAGATTTATCCTGGTTCGGGCAAAGAAGGCCCTACGTCCAGCGGGGGGAGGAGGCTCTTGTATTACTTGCACCTAAGTGCTTATACAGGGGCAATACAAGCTCAACGAGCGTGGACCGGAGTCCGGACTCATATGTGTGTGTAGTGTGGACTTGTGCGGACTTGTGCGTATGCGTGTGTCTAGCCGTATCTGTGTAACCGGGTGAGTGAAGGTCCCTGGTGTCCCCTTTTATAGAGCAAGAGGAGGCCAGGGTTACATAGGTGTGATACAGGAGTCGGGATGTGCAATGCCCAATACGGCGGAGAGTAGGAATCCCGTCTTATCGATGCCACTGGAGCCGACGTGGGGGTTGCTGTTGAAGCGTCCTTGAAGCATGGCCTCCCTCCCGGGCGCGGACGTGGAGGCGTGGCGATGTGAGGCCATGCAGCGTCCATTCCGGCACGTACATGACGTGGCTGGGTCCCTCCGAGTCTTCGGGTACCTGTCCTCCAATAGAATGAAAGTAGCCGGGGCTCGAGGGGCTCAGAGCCGGCCTCGAGGTGGCGCCTACGGGGGGCTCGAGTCCTCGCAGGTATGGGCAAGTCCCGGGAAACCCGATGGAGCAGCAGGTATCCGGGCCTCGAGACGTGGCTTGGACGTGCAACGGTGTAGGGTATGGCTTAACAGTGTTGTATGTCCCCTTTTGACTATGCCTGTGGTGAAAACGAGGTTTTACCCTGACTCTGGCTCGCTGTGGCACGCATCGTGCGCCAGAGGATGTGACCGGAGTAGGTGAAAGCATTAAATGCGCTGCGTGGGGTTGGTACGGTCGTCAGAGCTGTGGAGCGGGAAGCTTCCTCTTCGTGGGGGGCTTCGAAGGGTAGTGGAGCGCTCGCCCGAGCCCTGGCGTGGAGGGCTTGGGTGAGTGGAGGTTGGGCTCCAGCTCGAGGCCTGGGGTGTAATGAGCCTCGAGGGATAGGCTATTGTGCTGGAGAGGCTCGAGGCCCCCGCGCAGGGTCCCGAGGAGCGGTGCACGGCTGTAGCGGGTTCATGGCCTACGCGCCGAGGCTAGAGGGGTAGGCTACCAGGAGGCGGTCGGTAAGGCTTTGGCGAGCCCACGCTTTCTGGCGGTGGGCCAGCGTTGCAGGCCTCGAGCGGTCGGTTCTTTGGAAAGTTAGTCTAGCTGGGTTTATTAATTGGCGTTCTAGGTTTAACCTATTTGTTTTGCGTTGATTGGGGGTACCCCTTTTGCGGTCCCTCGACAGTAGCCCCCGAGCCCTTGTTTGAGTGCTGGCACTCGAGCAGGGGCTCTCTACCGGGATCTAGAGGGTTACTAACTGGTTCTCGAGGGTTTAGTTGTTTCGATTCCGTGGGTGTCGTGCGTGCGACACCCGCGGGTGTAGCCCCGAGGCCACGGGGGGGTGGTTAGGACTCCCTCGTGGGCTTTTCCACGAGCGTGAGTGTTATTTGTGTTTTTTAGGTTCGGGAGTGTCGAGCCCCTGAGTTTTTAGACCCTCTTTCGTCGAGGGGTGCCAGGCTAAACCGACCGGCCGGCTCTTCGAGCTGTCCGGCACGCCAGTTGCCCTGGCTTGTCATCCCGCGAGTCCTTTCGATCGGATGCGAGGGGGGATGCCTCGTACTACCACGAGCGGGCGAGTATCGAGGTTCCCGGTGAGCTGGTAACGGGGAAATCCAAGTGAGACCTCGTGCCCCGTTCGATAGGGTTGACTGTAGCCCGGAGGCGATCTCATAAAGCATGGGCGCTCGGTCTATAGGAGTGTCGGGTCCATTCGATAGGACCCGGTGGCTCGATGCCTCCCTCCGTGGGGATCTCACTGCACGTCGTGCGCCCTGCCTTAGATACACGTGAGGGGCCTCGAGGGCTTGGCCCTCGAGCGATGCTGCGAGTGGCGCCCCTTAGTGTCCCTAACTCGAGTGCTCGAAGCCGGCTGTCGAACCCTCTTCGAGGGCCAGCCTTCGCTGCTTCGAGGCTTAGGGCCGGGGCCCGTTTTTACCTTCTTGAGGAAGCCTCCGTTGCTTGGAATCCTTCTGCCCATTGGGTGCGCCTTTTTAGGTGGAAACAGTCGGGGAGTGGAGATCGTGGCGCCAGGGCGACGGACGCGAAGTTGAAGCAGCAGTCGTGGTGGGCCCAGGTAATGGAGTGAAATGCGGGGCTGCCGCGTGTACCTGTCAACGGGCTCAAGATTCGGTTAGGTGGGCGCATTTAATGCGCGTGGTTACCTTTTTCCCTCCGTGGGAGGTCCCGCCCGTGGGGGTCCTCTCTTATAAATATCGAAAGAGGGGAGAGGAACCCTTTACTTTGCCTTTGCCTTCACCACCGCCGTAGCTTCCACTCACCCTTTCCTCGAGCTAGCGATTGGTAATCTTCCCGGTCGCCCACCCGCCGCTCGGATCCGCGCCGTTGCCGCCATGGCCGCCCAGGTGTTGCCGGCTGAAGACTGGAGCCCGACGAAGACGACGCAGAGCGAGTTGGAGTCGCTGGTGGCCCAGGGGCTCCTCCGTCCCAACTCGCAGGAGGGATCCGCGTGGTGGATTCTCCCATCGGCGGATCACCAGGAGCCGAATCCGCCGGAAGGGTACGTGATGAGCTTCACTCGCTACCACCGCATGGGGCTCGGCGTCCTGCCGAGCCGCTTTATGCGGGGGCTGGCTCATCATTTTGAGGTGGAGCTGCAGCATTTCTCCCCCAACTCCATCTCGCACGCCGCCATCTTTGCCGCGGTGTGCGAGGGGTACTTGAAGATTGAGCCGCACTGGGAGATGTTCGTCCACCTCACCATCACCGCGAGGACCGGTCCTTCGTCGGCCAACATCCCCCGCGAATATCTTCGCTACAAGCTCTCCACCAACCAGGCGGGGTGGGACGACCATTGGTTCTACCTGCGGAACGAGGACGGGCTCCTTCCGCAGTACACCGGCAAGGTCATCACCCAGCGCCCGGAGAAGTGGAACTGGGGCGTCGCGGCGGACAGGCAGCGCCACCTGATTCCGCTGATGAGCACGATGCGGACGCTGGTGGAGGAGAAGAAACTGACCGTCCAGGCGGTCATTTGGGCGTTCCACCAACGGAGGGTCCTTCCTCTGGCAGACCGCCCCCTCCTCATGTTCGAGATGGGGCCTAAGGCCCCGCTCGAGGCGCTGAACCGGTCGAGGATGGTCGAGGAGGGGCTGACTCAGAATGAGGGTACCTCCTGGGTGGCGGTCACGGTCCATGGATCGTTCCGTCCAGAGGAGGCCAATCTGATCGCCATGGCACCCGACACGGGGTGTCTCGACCTGGTAAGCCTCCCTCGAGCTAGACTGTTTCGAGCCTCCCCTGCCTTCTCTTTTCTTCGGTCCTTATTTGCTCCCTTCACAACTTTTCTCATCGAGCTTCTTTTTTGCAGGGGACGTTCACCTGTCGCGCGTCGAGGCCCCCGGTGAGGGAGGATGCCGCGGAAACACAGGTGAGGCGCCTCTCTGCTCAGAAGGATAAGGAGAGTAACGATGCCAGGAAGAAGAAGGGGAAAGAGAAGAACTTGCGTCGGGCGGCCCGAGAGCAGAGGCTGGCGAAGGCTCGTCGTAACCGGCAGTCTGGCGATGAGTCTCCCGAGCTCAGCTCCTCGAGCTCAGAGGAGGAGGATGATGACGAGGAGGAGAGCGGTGATGAGGGGATGGATGCGCGTTTGAGGTGCGCGGGGGTCATCGACGTCAGGGCTGACCGCTCCTCTGTGCAGGAGGATGTCTTGGAGGTCCCCCCGGCGAAGGGATCGCGCGGGGCGCAGCAGCGAAAGGCTGCGCCGAGCCCAGCCTCGTCGGAGGCTCAGGGCCCGTCGAGCTCCGTGTCGGACGTGCCCCCTAACGCGAGGAAACCTCGAACCAGGAGCGCCATCGCCGCGGCGCAGAAGGAGGCTACGATCGCGTCGACCCAGGCGGGGGGTCTCGAGAAGGGTCGGTCGTCGAGGAGCGGCCAACACGTTGAGAAGGACTCCGGTCCCGACCACCGCAAGGCGTCGAGGGTGACATCGAGCCCGCGGAGGAGCGGGCAGCATGAGAGGGCATCGAGCCCGCGCCACCATGACCGCCGAGGGGGGAGCCCCCGGTCGTCTCGTGACGGGAGTCGCGAGCGACCTCGGAGCCCATCGCCGCACCACCGCCGGGAGAAGGAGGCAGGCGCGGGGGGGGCATGACCGTCGGCACGAGCGCCGGAGTAGGTCCCGGAGCCCGCGCCGGGAAGGGCGCCAAGATGACCGCTGGAAGGAGACGCGGTCGCCCCCCCGGGACAGGAGACAAAAGGAGAGCTCTCCGCCGGGGTCGAGCCACGGGAAGCGTCGGGAGCCTTCCCCTCATCCGAGCCATGTGGAGACGGCTCAGGGGCGCGGCTCGAGCCACGGGGCGGGTTCAAAGCCCCCGAGCGGGTCCGGCGATTCAGGGAAGAAGCCCCGCCGTCGCTTTGGGTAAGTAACGTTTCTCAGTCTCGTAGGTAGTGAAGCTTTACCTTTTTACTTTTGGTGACGTTTGATGTTTTCTGGTTTTTCAGGGAAAAACACTCTCGGTAGCAGGCGGACACCACGACGTCCAAGAGGGCCAAGACCTCGAGCTCTGCTGAGGTCCAAGCACCTCAAGGTATGGCTCCTTCTTCCGCTGGGGAGGCCGCTTGGCTGGTGAAGGCTCGAGCAGCCATGGCTCGGGGAAGCCAGATGGCCGCCGCGGATCTTGGTGAGGCCGACGCCGTCGACCACGGGGGTCGAGGTTTTTTCCTGTTTCTGACGACGTTGTTCTCCTTTTTCAGCAGGGGCCACGGCTCCTGGCACCGAGCCTGCTGCCACCGCGTCCGCCGCGGCACTGCCTCCTTCTCCTCCTCCTCCTCAGGTGGCACCTATCGAAAGGGCCACTCCTCCCCCCGTCGCAACGACCATCTCGGGGGGAGCTCCCGAGACAAGCATGGCTCCGTCGGCGTCTGGGGCTGAAGGGTCGGCGGCCCTCGAGACCCCAGTCGATGCGAGCCGGCCCGCGGAGAAGGGGGAGGAGGGAGAGGCGTCGGTGGAGAAGGTGCCGATGGTGGAGGAGCTCCTGGACGAGCTGGAGCAGGTGCCGCCCCCGGTCGAGGGCTCAACGCTGGAGGAGGCGCTCCAGGCACCGGCCAGGGACGACAAGACGCCGGAAGACCCGGCGAGGGAGGAGAGCTTGGGGACGAGCCACCCCTCGAGCGACCCGCTACCGCTCGAGTCCCCGCCTCCACGCGAGGCCGCGCCGTCACCTCGGGAGGGGATGGAGCAGCGGGCGGAGACGGAGGAGGGGCGGAGGGAGCCGCAGCCTGTGCCACCAGTTGGTGGGCCGCAGCCGGCACCGCTCGAGCCGGAGGAGGAGGGCCTACCCCTCATCGAGGTCGATCGATTGGTGTGGCCATATCCTGACGCGCCGAGCCCGTCCGGCGCCATGGTCCCCGTCGAGCGGCCAGCTTGGCAGGGGGTTCCGCGGGAGGCGCGGTCCATCTTCAGGGAGGTGGCCGAGCTCGTGGCGGAGGCGGAGAGGTCCTTCTCGGAGGAGTCGGAGAAGTCCGCGCAAGTGGCGGCCGCCCTTGCGAAGGCAGAGGGGGAGCTCCTGGAGCTCCGCACCGAGCTGGGTCGGAACGCGCAGATGGCGAGCCGGCTCAACGCGGCGCCGGCGGAGACCCAGGCGGCTCGTGACGAGGCCGCCCAAGCTAGGAGGGAGGGCACCGCCGCTCTGGCCACGGCGGAGGCGTCGAGGAAGGAGGCCACCGATGCCCGAAACGAAGCCGCCACCGCCCGGTCTGCAGCGGAGGCGGCGAAGAAGGAGGCTGCCGACGCCCAAAGTGAAGCCGCCACCGCCCGGTCTGCAGCGGAGGCGGCGAAGAAGGAGGTCGAGGAGGCCAAGAGCGAGGCCGCCGCCGCCCTGGCTAAAGCGGAGGCAGCGCAGCAGGAGGTGATCCGGAAGGATCTGGCCCTTGTGGAGACGGGCAAGCTGGTCGAGGACCTTAGGGGCGAAAAGCTCGACGTGCTGTCCCAAAAGCGTACACTCGAGCAACGCGTCCAGGTCCTTACCAGCGACTTTGCCGCTCTGGGCGTGCACTGCCAAGGTAATTTTTAATGCTTCGTCTTGCTTTGATTTCGAGATTCTTGTCACGCTGCGGACTCACTCTTTTCTGTTTGTTGCATAGATGTCGAGAAGACCGCTGATGAGCTCCGCGAGACGAATACGGCTCTCGTGGAGCAACTCCGAGGTGAAACCATGGTGGCGGAGCGAGCGCGCGCCACCCTCGACAGGCTCAGCTCCATGTGGGGTGCCGACCCGCTGGCCGCGGCAGAGGGCGCAGTGGCTCGGGGCGACGCCCTGGTCGACGCCCTGTGCTTCTTTGATGTGGCCGCGCAGGACCGCGTCAGGAGCACTCTCCACCATGGCGTAAAGCAGGCGCTTGCGGCCGTCCGCTCCGGCTTCCGCTACCCGGTCAACGTCGTTGCCAAGGGCTTCATCGAGATCGAGGGGAAGGACGAGGAGTGGAACGACCGCCGCGTCGACAAGATCTTGGAGAAGGTGGAGAGGCCGGGGGCAGCGTTCGCCAAGCTCTTCGAGGAGGACGTGCTGCCTCCTGATGCGGACAGTGGTGTAGGTGGCCCCCCTCCTCCTGGCCCGGACGTCGAGGCTGAGCTCGCGGTGGAAGATCTTGGGGAGGAATTCCAGACGGATGAAGAATGAGGCCTGCGTGCCAAATTTGGGCGTCGAGGCCCTTGTAAAAATTTATGTTATGACTTATGGCCTGTCGAGGCCAACATGTGTATATGACTTGTTTGTTTAAAGAAGCTGTTTTCTTTTCAAATCTATTCGATCATTTCTCTTTATCGCAAGCTCGAGCTTTTACCGGCTTGGTCTGTGTTCCTTTGATACGCGTCACGAGTTCCTCGAGGGGAGGCGTAGGTAGGGTACCGTAGCCCGGGGGCGTAGGTGGCCGTCTACGTCGACGCCCCCCGACTCTTGGAGGCTCGAGGTATTTACGGATTTAGACGCTGCTAGTATGCTCGAGGTGTGAATCGAGACGAGGGTCGAATTTTTGAAAAGGAAACGCGCTTTTTCCGGAGTCCTGGGAGGGGGTTCCCCCCTGTCAGCCCCCGAGGGAGGCTCGACCCTGAGCAAGGCAGGGTCGAGGCTACCTTAAGTTGCTAAGTAATATGAAAGATGGTGCACGAGTTTGCTCATTCATATTTAACGTGTTTGTACAAAGCAACAAAATGAACAAGGCCTCGAGGCCCTTAAGGGTAGAAGCGACGTAGCTGAGATATGTTCCATGCGTTCGCCAGGATCCTGCCTTGACCAGTCGTAGAGCTTGTACGTTCCTGGCTTGAGCACCTCAGCTACGGTGTATGGGCCCTCCCATGGAGGGGTGAGCTTGTGGCGCCCTCGATTATCTTGCAACCGTCGAAGCACAAGGTCCCCCACCGCCAGGTCCCTCGTGCGCACGTGCTTGTCGTGGTAGCGTCGAAGCGTTTGTTGGTAGCGCGCCGAGTTGATGAGCGCCACGTCTCGAGCCTCCTCGAGCTGGTCCTTGGCGTTGGCAAGCCTCTCGTCATTGGTTTGCTCGTTGTAGGCTCGAAGTCGAGGGGAGCCGTACTCGAGGTCCGTAGGCAAGACAGCCTCGGCGCCGTAGGTTAGGAAGAACGGGGTGAACCCAGTGGCTCGACTCGGCGTAGTCCTGAGGCCCCACAGCACCGAGGGGAGCTCGGCAGCCCACCCCTTTCCGAAATTCTTGAGGGTCTTGAACAGCCTTGGCTTCAGTCCGTGGAGTATCATGCCGTTGGCGCGCTCGACCTGCCCGTTGCATTGAGGGTATGCGACCGAGGCCCAGGTCACACGAATGTTGTTGTCGTCGCAAAAGTTGGTGAACTTTTTGCCCGTGAATTGGGTGCCATTGTTGGTGATGATGACGTTAGGCACCCAAATCGGTACATGATGTCGGCGATGAACTCGACGGCCTTCTCGGAGGTGGGGTCGCCTACAGGCTTAGCTTCGATCCATTTGGTGAATTTGTCGATGGCCACGAGCACATGCGTGTACTTTCTAGTTGTCATCTTGAGGGGGCCCACGAGGTCGAGCCCCCAGACGGCGAACGGCCAAGTGATGGGGATCATCTGGAGGGCGTGCGCGGGCTGGTGTGTTTGCTTGGCGTAGAACTGACACCCTTGGCAAGCTTGGACCAGGCGCTTGGCGTCTCCGATGGCGGTTGGCCAGTAGAAGCCTTGTCGGAAGGCGTTCCCTATCAGGGTCCTTGGCGTTGCGTGATGGCCGCAAGCCCCCGAGTGCATGTCGTCGAGGAGCCTGCGTCCTTCCTCGAGAGGGATGCAGTGTTGAAGGATCCCTAATGGGCTTCGACAGTACAGCTCTCGTTCGTCGCCGTAGATGACGTAGGTCTTGGCCCTTCGAGCGATGCGTCGGGCCTCCGTCTTGTCTTCCGGTAGCACGCCTTGCGTCAAGTAGTCGAGGAAGGGCGTCCACCAGTCGAGGGGTCGTGATGAACAAGAGGCGGGTGCATCAATCTGCATTGCCTCAGCGGATGTCGAGGGGTCATTTTCGAGGGGTGGCGTTGAAGGTCGAGCCCCCGTGTCCGGCTCGAGGGGTGGCGTCGAGGGGCCAGCCCCCGGGCCGATTCTGACGGATGGCTCGAAAATGTCCCTCGAGAAGACATCTGGTGGGACGGTGCCGCGCGTGGATGCTAACTTAGCCAGCTCATCTGCGGCCTCGTTGTACTTTCGAGCGATGTGGTTGAGCTCGAGGTCGTAGAACTTATCTTCTAGCTTGCGCACCTCCCCGCAGTATGCTTCCATCTTGGGGTCGACGCAGCTCGAGGCCTTCATGACTTGGTTGATGATGAGCTGCGAGTCCCCTCGAGCGTCGAGGCGTCGGATCCCGAGCTCGAGGGCGATGCGCAGCCCATTGACGAGGGCCTCGTACTCAGCAACGTTGTTGGAGGCGGGGAAGTGCAAGCATAGCAGGTAGCGCATGTGGACTCCGAGGGGCAAGATGAAGAGCAGGCCCACGCCTGCCCCCGTCTTCATGAGGGATCCGTCGAAGTACATAGTCCAGAGCTCGGCTTGGATTTGTGTCGGCGGGAGCTGGGTGTCGGTCCATTCAGCAACGAAGTCCGCCAACGCTTGCGACTTGATGGCTTTTCGCGGAGCGTAGGTGATGGCCTCCCCCATTAGCTCGGCAAACCACTTGGCGATGCGCCCCGTGGCCTCCCGATTGTTGATGATCTCTCCGAGGGGGAAGGATGACACCACCGTTACAGGATGAGCGAGGAAGTAGTGCTGGAGCTTGCGCCTCGTGATGATGATGCCGTAGAGTAGCTTCTGGATGTGCGGGTACCGGACCTTGGCCTCGGAGAGCACCTCACTGATGAAGTACACCGGTCGTTGGACTGGTAACGCGTGACCCCTCCTCGTGCCTCTCGACGATTATGACCGCGCTGACCACCTGGGTGGTTGCGGCCACATAGAGGAGGAGAGGCTCGGGGGGATCGTCACCCTGGGCTAGTCGTGGTGGCATGAGAATTGGCGCGGAAGTCAGCAACCTCTTCAACTTGGTTAGGGCCTCCTCTGCTTCGATGGTCCACGCAAAGTGCTCCATTTTCTTCAGCAGGTGGTAGAGGGGTAGCGCCTTTTCCCCTAGCCTCGAGATGAACCTGCTGAGAGCGGCTAGGCAGCCCGTCACTTTCTGTACGCCCTTGAGGTCTCGGATCGGGCCCATCCTCGTGACTGCTGAGATCTTTTTGGGGTTGGCCTCGATCCCCCGCTGTGAGACAATGTAGCCAAGTAGCATGCCCCGAGGCACACCAAAGACACATTTCTCGGGGTTGAGTTTTACATTCTTGGCCTGGAGGCACTCGAACGTGGTCTCGAGATCGTGGATGAGGTCCCCGACTTTGTTGGTCTTAACCACGATGTCATCGACGTAGGCCTCGACGGTTTTGCCTATGTGTTCGCCAAAGATATGTTGCATGCAACGCTGATACGTTGCCCCAGCGTTTCGAAGGCCGAAGGGCATTGTAACGTAGCAATACATGCCAAAAGGCGTAACAAAAGAGGTAGCGAGCTCGTCGGATTCTTTCATTTTAATCTGGTGGTAGCCGGAATACGCATCGAGGAATGAAAGCACTTCGCACCCCCAGTGGAATCGACAATCTGATCAATTCTAGGTAAAGGAAATGGAACTTTTGGACATGCTTTATTCAAACCAGTGTAGTCTACACACATCCGCATTTTTCCATTCTTTTTCCTAACTAGTACAGGATTAGCTAGCCACTCCGGGTGAAATACCTCCTTGATGAATCCAGCCGCCAAAAGCTTGTGCACCTCCTCGCCGATGATCCTGCACTTCTCTTCGTCGAAGCGGCGCAGGCGTTGCCTCACCGGTCTGGGCCCGGCCTGGATCTCCAAGGTTTGCTCGGCGACTCCCCTCGGTATGCCTGGCATGTTCGAGGGGCTCCATGCAAACATGTCGATGTTTGCGCAGAGAAAGTCGACGAGCACTGCTTCCTATTTAGGCTCGAGGCTGGCGCTGATGGCCAGCGTCTTGCCGTCAGTCGAGGTCGGGTCGATGGGTATCTGCTTGGTGTGTTCTGCCGGCTCGAAGGTGCCAGTGTGGCGCTTTGCTTCAGGGGCCTCCTCGGTGGCCAGGGCTGCTAGGGCCTCGAGCGAATCGAGGTGGACGTTGGCCTCCCCACGCTCGATGCACTCCACGTCGCAGTGGTACGCGTGCTCGTAGGAGGTGTCGACGGTGATGACCCCTTTCGGCCCCGGCATCTTGAGCTTCAAGTATGTGTAGTTGGGGACCGCCATGAACATGGCATAGCCGGGCCTGCCAATGATGGCGTGGTAGGTTCCTTGGAACCCGACCACCTCGAAGGTGAGCATCTCTTGGCGGAAGTTGGCCGGCGTGCCAAAGCAGACAGGTAGGTCGATGCGCCCGAGGGGGTGGGCCTTCTTCCCTGGTATGACTCCGTGGAACCCCCCGACGCTGGGTCGGAGCAGGTTCCTCGAGATCCCCAGGAGGTCGAGGGTCTCGAGGTATATGATGTTGAGGCTCGAGCCCCCATCCATCAACACCTTGGAGAACCGTACATCGACGATGACGGGGTCGACGACAAGAGGGTATGCTCCCGGGTTTACGACATGATCCGGATGGTCGTCACGGTCGAACGTGATCGGCGCATCAGACCAGTCGAGGTACCGGGCGGCGTCGTGGCGGAGTGCAAAGATCTCCCGGCGCTCCTTCTTTCTCTCTCGAGCTGAGAGCCCGACGGTCGGGCCCCCATAGATCATGAAGCAGTCGCGCATCGGGGGGAAGTCCGCGTCCCCGTCGTCGCGTCGATTGTTGTCCTTGCCCTTAGGCACGTCCTCCTTCTTGTCGCCGAGCTTGGAATAGAAGCCCTTCAGCAGTCGGCAGTCCTTCAACTTGTGATTCACGGGGCCCTTGTGATAAGGGCAGGGGTCCTCGAGCATTTGGTCGAAGACAGCCCCGTCAGGGGGGCCTTGAGGCTTCTTATGGTCGAGGGCGCCCACGAGCACTTCTTCATCGTCGTCGTCATCGGCGTCGCGCTTTGCCTTCTGACCTTTGCCTTTGTTCTTCTTCTTTTTGTTGTTGTTGTTGTTGTTCTTGACGTCGTTGCCCTTGCTCGAGCCCTCTGGCGCGGCCACCGCCTTACCTTTGTCCGTGGATCGGCCAAAGAAGGCCCCCACTGCCTCATCGCCTGAGGCAAAGCTGGTGACATGATCCATCAGGTCCTCGACCGTTCTGGGACGGTAGCGCCCTAGCTCGTGAACTAGCTCTTGGCATGTCGTGCCCGCGAGGAACGCTGAGATGACATCCTCATCAGGCACGTGGGGGAGCTCGAGGCGCTGCTTTGAGAACCGCCGAGCGAAGTCGTGGAGGGGCTCGTCCGCTGCTTGCCTGCAACGCCGTAGATCCCAGGGGTTGCCTGGGCGTACGCAAGTCCCCTTGAAATTCCCGTCGAAGACCCTGACTAGGTCGGCCCAGTCATGGATCCGATCCGGTGGGAGCCCCTTGAGCCACCGGCGGGCGGTGTCCGAGAGGTAGAGTGGGAGCTGGCGTATGATCACGCGGTCGTCGCTCTTTGCTCCACCCAGTTGGCAGCCTAGACGGAAGTCGGAGAGCCAGAGCTTGGGCTCGACCTCCCCGTCATACTTCACGATGTTGGTCGGTGGTCGGAAGCGGTCGGGGAGGGTGAGCTGCGGATGGCCCGGCTGAAGACCCTGGGGCCCGGGGGCTCGAGGGCTTGCCGGTCCTCGTCGCTGTCGTAGCGCCCTCCTCGATGGGCGTTATAGCCACGCTCCTCGGCCCCTTTGTCCTTGCGTCGTCGGTTGATGTCGTTGCGGGCATCATTGGCATCTCGAGGTGGCCTATTGTCGACGGTCCGTTCCCGGACTGGCCTAGCTCGAGGGGCGTCCGGCTGGTGGACAGACATCTCCCGCTCGTTGCGGGGCGCGTCTGCTGGCTTCCCCGAGGCCGCTCCGCGCCGTCGCGAGGCTGAGCTCTCGGCCTGCTGCACAGCGGCTGTCTCGAGGAGGTTCTTCATTTCCCCGAGCATGCGCCTGGCGTCAGGGTTGGAGACGGCGGGTAGATCGCGGAGCAGCATTGCGGCCGCCACCACGTTCTGTCCGGCTCGTGGGAAACGCACCTTGGGGCGTGTTGGTGCCCCGTCCTCGAGGATCTGCCGGTGGACCTCTCGAGCGCGGCCGCGAGCACCGGCGCCTCGAGGCTGGGCTTTTTCCTGCACTAGGGTTTTCTCGAGCTGCAGCAGGCGTTGTCGATCCTCCTCAGCCTTGGCGATGGCCTCCCACAGCTGTGCGAGCTGCGCCGCCCGGTCGTCGCTGTGCCGAGATGGTGCAGCCGGTGCCGGGGGTTCGCTCCTCCCCTGAACGCGTGATCCGCCTGCCGCAGCCACGTCTCCGGGCTCTTCGAGGTTGAGCGCCGGCCTGTTGTCGTCGCCGTGGTCCTCGGTGTCGCTCACGACCCCCTCGAGCTGGAAGCACTCCCTGGTGGGATCCCAGAGGTCAGGGTCGTGGTAGTCGTACTCGTCAGAGTCGGAGCTGTTGACGTCGCGCTGCCCTGGCTCATGCTGGGACTGCAGCTCGCGGTACCACTCTCCGATGGTGGCTGGCCGGGGTGGCTCGACGACTCGTGAGAAGCCGCGGTCGACGTGCGCGGGGTAGACGACCTCCAGGTTGGTGGTGGCTCGTAGGAGCACGCTCGGACGTTCCTCCCGCTCTGCCGCCGCCCGGCCCTGATGACGCTCGTCGAGGTGGTAGGCGTAAGCAGCTGCGGAGTTGTTGAGGCTGAACGGGGGCCGCTGGCGTCGAGAGCGGTACACCCCGTGCGGGAGGAGGCCAGGTGGCGTTGACGGAGCACGGCTCAGGGGCCTCTGGCCAGGCTCCCGGTCCGCGCGCATGACGAACGCGAACTCGTTGGGGGAGTGCGCGCGCACCCTGGAAGTTTCCGGCCGCGCGCCAGGCAGGTTTCCCCTCGGGGGCTCTGCGCCGGCCGCGGGGAAGTGGGTGTACGCCGCGGGCATCGCCTGTGCCTGGCGGCGATGATGACGACGGCGCCGCTCACGAGGTGGCGACGCGTGGTGGTGCGGGCGACGCGCCACGCCCCCCGCGCGGGGTGGCGTGACACGCCCTCCACTAGGGCTCTCCGTGGAGAGCAAAGTCAGCTCGTTGCCACTGCCGGTGCCCAGGAACTCGAGGCTCCCGAACCAGACGACGGCACCAGCAGAGAACGGAGGAGGGGGACAAGCCATCCAGAAAACAGCGAGAAATCGACTCCGACACGCGAAGACCCCTACCTGGCGCGCCAACTGTCGGTGTTTCGACCCCAGGGGTATGACACCAACTAGTAATATGATCGTGTGCTCTCTTTCTGGATGGTGATGCAAGGGGACACAAGATTTATCCTGGTTCGGGCAAAGAAGGCCCTACGTCCAGTGGGGGCAGGAGGCTCTTGTATTACTTGCACCTAAGTGCTTGTACAGGGGCAATACAAGCTCAACGAGCGTGGACCGGAGTCTGGACTCGTACGTGTGTGTAGTGTGGACTTGTGCGGACTTATGCGTACGCGTGTGTCTAGCCGTATCTATGTAACCGGGTGAGTGAAGGTCCCTGGTGTCCCTTTTTATAGAGCAAGAGGAGGCCAGGGTTACATAGGTGTGATACAGGAGTCAGGATGTACAATGCCCAATACGGCGGAGAGTAGGAATCCCGTCTTGTCGATGCCACTGGAGCCGACGTGGGGGTTGCTATTGAAGCGTCCTTGAAGCATGGCCTCCCTCCCGGGCGCGGACGTGGAGGCGTGGCGACGTGAGGCCATGTAGCATCCATTCCGGCACGTACATGACGTGGCTGGGTCCCTCCGAGTCTTGGGGTACCTGTCCTCCAATAGCATGAAAGTAGCCGGGGCTCGAGGGGCTTAGAGCCGGCCTCGAGGTGGCGCCTACGAGGGGCTCGAGTCCTCGCAGGTATGGGCAGGTCCCGGGAAACCCGATTGAGCAGCAGGTATCCGGGCCTCGAGACGTGGCTTGGACGTGCAACAGTGTAGGGTATGGCTTAACAGTGTTGTACGTCCCCTTTTGACTATGCCTGTGGTGAAAACGAGGTTTGACCCTGACTCTTGCTCGCTGTGGCATGCATCGTGCACCAGAGGATGTGACCGGAGTAGGTGAAAGCATTAAATGCCTTGCGTGGGGTTGGTACGGTCGTCAGAGCTGGGGAGCGGGAAGCTTCCTCTTCGTGGGGGGCTTCGAAGGGTAGTGGAGCGCTCGCCCGAGCCCTGGCGCGGAGGGCTCGGGTGAGTGGAGGTTGGGCTCCAGCTCGAGGCCTGGGGTGTAATGAGCCTCGAGGGATAGGCTATTGTGCTGGAGAGGCTCGAGGCCCCCGCGCAGGGTCCCGAGGAGCGGTGCACGGCTGTAGCGGGTTCGTGGCCTACGCGCCGGGGCTCGAGGGGTAGGCTACCAGGAGGCGGTCGGTAAGGCTTTGGCGAGCCCACGCTTTCTGGTGGTGGGCCAGCGTTGCAGGCCTCGAGGGGGCGGTTCTTTGGAAGTTTAGTCTAGCTGGGTTTATTAATTGGCATTCTAGGTTTAACCTATTTGTTTTGCATTGATTGGGGGTACCCCTTTTGCGGTCCCCCGACATGAGGCGAGCCACTTCTTGCTTTAGTAGCTCATTCTTCATTGCAACTTCTTGTGTACATGTTTCTACAATGACATTCTCAACACAAGCTTGTTTGCACATGGGTGAGTCTAAATCAAGTAAATCAATGCAAGAAGTAGAGGCATCCTTTTTAGGCATATTAAAGATAGATTTTCCAATTTTAGATGCCTCGGTGGGGTTTGCTCCGATGGTTTCAAGATTAGCAACTTTATTAGTCAGCTCATCACAATGTTTGCACATAATTTCCAGTTTGGCAAGCAAACTTTTGTAAGCATCTTGTGTGTTAGCTAACTTTGCTTTTAGTTTTTCATTTTTCTTAGCAAGTTGCTCATCATTACTTGTGCTATCATATGTGCTTACACTAGCCTCAAGTTTCTCAATTTTATTAGATAGCTCACCATTTAAGTTTGAAAAAGTTTCATATTGATCTAGCATAGCATTGTAGGCTTGTTGAGAACTATCTAATTTTTCTTTTAAGATATTAATCTTCTTTTATTGGCTAGTACAAGCTTTAGAATATTTAAGATTATCTTGCACAAGTTGATTGTAAGAAGGTAGCTCATCATCACTATCACTATCTCTATCACTGTCACTAGAGATAGGGCTTGTGTTACCTCGTGCCATAAGGCACATACGTGAGGAGCTCGATGATGAGTGCTTGCGGCCATGCCTCTTGTGACGGGTTTCATCATCACTTGATGAATCATCCCATGTCTTGATGGTGGTGAGAGATTTGGCCTTGCATCCCTTTTTTTCTTGTCATTGGGTGTGGGTTTTTGTTTTGGACAATCTTCCACAAAATGCCCTTTCTTGCCACATCTATAGCAACCTTTTTTTCTTTGCTCTCTTCTTTGATTGGTGAAGAGGCAATCTTCTATGGTGATGGGCACACCCTTGACATTGAGCTTGTGGATCATCCTCTTCACTCCTTTCATGAGTTTGATGGTTTCTTCTTCATCTAAGGAGGAGTTGGATGAGGTGGAGGCTTGATCATCACTTGATTCTTCGTCTTCATCATCCTCTTCTTCACTTGAGGAGCTTGAGCTTGTCTCAACTTGCTTTTTGCCCTTCATCATTTTGTGCTCACATGGGAGAGCAATAACTTTACTTGATGAAGTGGCTTCTTCTTGACTCATCTTGTGTGACATCTCAAATGCCACCAATTTGCCAATGACAATGGCCGGGGTCATAGTGCTCAAGTCCTCCATGTTGTGGAGGATGGTGATGATGGTTGCATATTTCTTCTTTGGAAGCACGGAGATGATCTTCCTCACAATATCCGCATCACCTAGCTTTGTAATTCCTATAGAATGGAGCTCATTGATAATTAGATTCAAACGAGAATACATATCACGAACAAGCTCATTATCATTCATTTTAAAGGAATCATAGCTTGTTTTTGTTAGGTGATGTTTTTGCTCACGTACATTACTTGTACCATCATGGAGCTCATGTAGTTTTAACCAAATTTCATGAGATGTTTGCAAAGTGAAAACTTGGTTAAAAACATCCATGCTAATAGATTCAAACAAGCAATTTTTAGCTCTAGCATTAAGATGAATTTCTTTTTCATCACCCGCGGTAGGCTTTTCGGGATTATTAATGGGTTTCATCCCGTCGCGGGTGACTCTCCAAACACCTAGATCAATGGCTTCTAAAAAGCAAGCCATCCTAGCACTATAGTAAGGGAAGTTAGTGCTGTCAAAGTGTGGAGGCCTAGAGGTATCCATCCCAACCTCTCTTGGGGGCGTCGGCTCGAAGGCGGTTAAGCCAAGAGTCCACAAGAGAGCCAACCGGCTCCGATACCAATTGAAAGGACCGTGACGCCTAAGAGGAGGGGGGTAAATTAGGCAACTTAAAACTTCTACTCTAAACTATGGCCTCTAAATTCCACCTAAGCAAAACCTATGCAATAAAGTAAACTATCTATTGTGCAACTAAGGTTTTGCTACGTGTGTTTGCTATCTCTACCGCAAAAGGAGTTATGCAACCTAGTTTCCAAACCTATCAACTCGCAAGAGTAAGCTAGGAAAGGTAAAGCACATGAACAAGGTAGCAATGTAAATGCGGAAGCTAAAGAGTGTGATAGAGATGCAAACTTCTGTCGACGACTCCGGTATTTTTACCGAGGTATCGAGAAGCGCGCAAGCTTCCCCATAGTCGTCGTTGGAGCCCCTCGCAAGGAATCCCTCGCAAGGGCCAAGCTCCCGGTCGGATAACTCCGTGGATAGCTCCGGGCCTTCCCCACACGCAAGTGGATCTCCGGTTAAGCCACTCGTGGCAAAGCCTCTTCCGGATGCTCTCCGTCGTCTTCACTATCAAGTTTTTGGCCGAAGCGCCGCGGGCCTTGTTCCCTTCGGTACACGGAGGCAGCCACACCACAAACTCGGTTGGTGTGATCTCGCAAGACTACAAGCCCCGCCGATGTACAACCACGGTGCGCGCAAGCACCGGTAGACAAGAGGTTTTCAACCTCACTAAACACTAGGCCTAACACCTAGAGCAAGCGCAAAGCGGTGGTCTAACTAGCTTAAGCACTTCGCAAAGCACCTCTACTAATCACCTGGTATATCACTTAAGCACTTTGGTGGCTAGAGCAACTAAATATGTGTCTATACACTTGGTACACTTCCTTGAGCTCCAACCTTACTGTTTTGGCCAGCCATGGGGGTATATATAGAGCCCCAACAAAATAGAGCTGTTGGGCAAAGAGATGCACTTTTCAGACATCAACCGGACGCACTCACGTCCTGACCGGACGCGTCCGGTCACTCTCAACGGCTAGTTGGCCGCCAGCACAGGCACTGATCGGACTCTGGCATGAGTCCGGTCGCAGACGACCGGACGCGTGCGGTCATGATTTTGTGCCTCTGGAACCTCTCTGTGTTCGATCGGACTCAGCTGAGCTCCAGCGTCCGATCGTCGTCGTAGCGTCCGGTCAGGTGGTCGCTCTAAGGAACAGTAGCATCGGAGCGTCCGGTCGCTACTGTCACAGCGTCCGGTCGCTTTGACGTGGCGCTGCTGGCTTGGGGTACTGACCGGACGCATCCTGGCCAGTGTCCGGTCACTGCTTGAGCAGCGTCCGGTCACCCCTTTTTCTTCGTTTCTTCGTGGTTTCTTGCGCCGTCTTGGTTTCATTCTTGTGCCTTGGACTTTGCTTGATCTTGAGGGTCTTCTCCTGAGCTTCTAATATCTTGCTTGAGGTGTTGATCATCGGATCATCACATAGCCCTTGTCCAAGTCACATTTGCACCCTATTGGACTATAAAACAAACACTAGCAAACTCATTAGTCCAATTTGGTTATGTTGTTCATCAAACACCAAAATCCGAAGTTAAATGGTCCGAGGTCCATTTTCCTACAGCCACTTTGCGTGATTTTGGTCTGAGCTTTTCTCGCGTTCCTTTGCTTTGTGACAGCACGAGTGCTATTAGCGTTGCTAAGAACCCCGTGCTGCACTCTAAGACCAAACAGATTGATGTGCGCTTCCATTTTCTTCGAGACCATTATGAGAAGGGTGATATCGATCTTCACCATGTCGATACTCATCATCAGTTGGCTGATATTTTCACCAAGCCTTTGGACCAATCAATTTTGCTAGGTTGAGAGGTGAGCTTGGTGTGTGTTTCCCCTTTTATATGGGGGAAACATTTTGGCTCTTGTATCATAGACTGACTCTTTTTCTTCATTTGGTATCATTTCTGATGAGTTAGTCTTTGCATTTCATCATGCATATTTACATTCCGAGCTTCATGTATATAATCTTTAGAATGTGACTATGCTCTGTTTAGTGTATGCTCCGATGCTTTATGATGATGCTTGTAGCTTATGCTCTTTCTGATCACCGATACATGTTGTGAGCTGAGCTATTTTATGACTAGTGAACTTGCTTAATGAACATAAAAACTTGAAAATGTTCACCATTGAGATATGCAACTAGCATGTGTAGAATGTGTTGAAATCACTTATGCTTTTCATATATGCTAGGTTACTATGTCTCTAGTTCTGAGTCATTCACTTGCTTGGTATGTTCATATTCTATTCTTAAATTTGAACCAAGTTTAAGTGAATTGGAAAGATCGAGATGGGATTGCTTGTCAGCACATCACAGTATCGAGATTGTTTCTCATTGCACTTTGAGTTAAACTTGAACTGTGTAGTGTATGACCGAAACTGTTGCTTTAAGCTTCTGATTGCTTCTGCATAGGCTTTGCACAGTTGAAAAGTTAGGCAATGACAAACTTTCAACCTCTCGCAATGAGATGCTGAAATTTGAACTTGTGTAATTTAATCGCTGCAACTCCGATAAAATTTGAATACACAAGTCTATGTTTCATTCTATAGCATGATGATTGAACTTTGCTAGGGGTAGTTCACCTTGTATACATGTTTAGCACTTGTTTGACTTCCTGTCTATACATGTTTAGTGCTATTTTGATGGTGAATACCTTTTTGGCTGAAAACTGCTCATTTTGCTCCAATGTTCAGATTTAGTATTTGGTGATCAGTTTGAGCCTTTGCTAGCATTCTGTGCATGTTGTTGAGTCATCGGATCAGCACTTTGTCGAGCATCTTCTTATTCTATCGACTATATTCCAGAAGCTGCTAACTTGCATTTTCACTCATATGCATTTGGAGGGGAGTCACTTGATAGTGAATTTTCAACTAAGGGGGAGAATTTTGTCAAATCATAAGGGAGATATCATACCTTAGTTTGTGTGCACTATTGAAGGGGGAGTTTGAGTTGGCTCGGATTTGGATTTTGAGTTTTCCAATTGGTTCAGAGCTTTTCTGCTAGTTGTGTTGAGCCTCTGTGCCTCTGTCTTGAGGGACTAGCAGTTTTGTCTTTTGATGAGTGTTCAGCTGATTGTGCTATTCAGTTGATTTTGCCTCATTTGATATCGAGCTCTCTTGCAGTTCAGCTATCACCATTCCAATTGGATTTTAGTGATTTCAGTTGGTATCAAGCTTTCTCGCTAGCGGTGTTGAGCCCGTTCTGCCTCTTCTTGAGGGCTAGCTCTATTTTTGCTTGAATTTCAATTGGTATCGAGCTTTCTCGCTAGTGGTGTTGAGCCTGTTCTACCTCTTCTTGAGGGCTAGCTTTGCTTTGCTTGGTTGCGTCGAGCTGTTGCCCATGTCTTTGGGGACCAAGTTGTTTTGCTCTTTCACTTGACCTTCTTCTGGCTTTGATATGCTTTTGGGTCATTTGGATGAGTTCTCTACTTCTCCTTCTTCTTCCTTCTTCTATTCTATTATGATTTGTGTTGGTAGTTGACAATGCACTCATCAAGGGGGAGATTGCGGATACATGGGTGTATGCCGGATCTTGAGTGATGAGTGATTGTGAACTGGAATAATACGCATGTTCTTTGGCTTGTGTTGTGCAGGTGTCGAGCACGGATACAGTGATCGAAGGCAAGGTGAAGGTCAAGTAGAGACGTGCCGTGCCGACGGACCGAGAGCGGTGAAGGGCAGACGTGAGGCTTGGACTGAGGGACCGGTAGCCTGAGGATCAGCTGTGGTGGCTGATAGCCTGGGACAGCGATGAGCGAAGACTTGCGGGCACGGTGTTGCTCGGGTCGTGGACCTGGGGACACGTGTCGGTGGAGGGGTTGCACGGGCGGTGCATCACCTCTACGGCTCCGTTTGGTGGTTGAGCCACAGAAAAACCACCGAGTGGACGGTTTTCAGGTTTAGGCCTCAAAACCTGGGGGCTGATGGTTTCCGAGTTTGGGCCACAAAACTCGGGCTGAGGACGGTTTCCAGGTTTGGGCCTCAAAACCTGGGCGCTGTGGGTTTCTGAGTTTGGGCCACAAAACTCAGGCGATGGACGGTCGGTTTCCCGGTTTGGGCCTCAAAACCGGGGGTTGGTCGTGAAGCCTGGTTTCCCGGTTTGGGCCTCAAAACCGGGGGCGAAGTCCGGGAAAAGGACAAGCAGAGCGGTGGCGGCACGTGGCGGCAATCGGTGAGGTCGCGTCGAGGCGAAGCTACCTATTGTGCGGGCGTGGTCGTCAGATCACCACCTACCACGAGTTGGTCCAGAATAAGCCTAGGGTTTAGCTGGTTCACTCTGTAATTAGTTAGGGGTAGAGTGGGAATTAGAATTAGGATAAGTAGAGGGAGACACCCACCTCCCATCCTATCTCAGTCATTTGCTCTTTGCCTTCTAGGTTTTCCTGCTCTTCCAATCCCCTGCTGTAGCAACTGAGATCCGCAAAGAACCATACCTCTGTGTACTGGAGATTTTGAGGAAGTGAGACCGTAATCTCACTATTGTAGTGTGTGGTAGCCGCACGGTTGCAAATTCGTGGTTGTGATTCGCGTTTTGGTGTTGTTCTTCGTGGGTTGCTTTTCTCCACGATTTTCCTGGTGATCGATCTCTCTACTCGTTGTGTCTTTTGCAAATCTGTTTGAACCGAGTTGTTCTAGATCATGAGGCACTTCTTTCCACCGAAGGAATTCACCTCTAACCTCACGAGCTAGTATATCGGTCGATTTTTGTTTCCGATCAAGTTTTGCTCCTTTTGCCATGAATTCTTCCGATTCACCGATTTGGAGTTAGGATCGAGCCATGATCTCTTTGGGATGGCTCACTAACTTCCTTGGAACTCCTCGTACCAAATCTAAGCCTTAGAGTTTTTGATTCAGAGGAGATCGGGTTGAATCCGCCGAAGAACAGTGCTATTTCGGGGACATCGGACGCTCGAATCGCGAGCATCGGACGCTGTGTTCATTACATCTGGCGCGTCTGATGCCACGTGTCATCTGACAACGTTTTTAAAGGAGCATCGGACGCTGACCATCGGAGCGTCCGTTGTCATCGGACGCGCCAGGGGTCTAGCATCGGACGCTAGGGTTTCACTGTAGGAGCGTCCGATGCTAGTCCAGTAAGGTTCAAGAACGTGTTTTTCTGCATCGGACGCGTCCGTTGCCTAGCCATTGAATGCAGGCCAGCGTCCGATGTTGTTTCTTCAGCACGTTTTCGTCCGCGGTGAAGGACCGAGAAAGCACTAGCAAGGCGACCAGAAGGGGGTGAATGGGAGCTCAAAAATTTCTCTCGAAACTTTGGCCAAATGTCCCAAAATCAACCTCGAGAAACTGCGACCGAAACCGTGATGCCCACGACCCTTGGAAGAGGGTGGATGATCCCTAGGATCACAGCGAGGCACCACAAGAAGAAAGCAAACCAAACACAAAAAGCTCCGGCTCGAACACTACCCCAAAAACCAAGTCCCAAACGTAGATTGACGGCTACGTCGAGAAACTCCTAAATACCTATGCTAACAAGTAGCAAAGATACCTAGAGAGGTTCCTTGGTCAACTCTAGGGCCAAACGAGAAGTCCGGAAACCAAACGAACAAGCCGGGAGAGCAAACGCACTAAACCGGAGCAAACAGCCGATTCCCGGACTGACCAGCCCTGGGGCCCCGGACTATCCGCCCCTGCTGCGGACTATCCGCGCTCTGATGGCGGACTGTCCACCGGTCAAGTCAGCAAAAACACCCTGCTGCTGAAGTCCCACTGCTCGGTCCCGGACTGTCCGCGCTTTAGCACGGCGGACTGTCCGCCGGTGACCTGAGCCAAAACCAGCAGGGACTGGCCGCGGCTGGACTGAACCAGCCCCGACGCGCAGACTGTCCGCGCCCTGAGAGGCGGACTGTCCGCGGTCACTCAGGGAGGGCGACTTTGATCGCCCTTCACCCAAATCTTCCCCAAATCGATTCAACTCAAAATCCCACGTTCCCAAACTTGGAGAGGATGATCACGGAGTAGTTAGCTGACTATCCCCAAGAGATCATCCGCTCAAATCGAGTCAATCACCGGGAAATCAAAAGGGGAGGAGGATGAACCAAAAAGCGCTTTGAAAACGAAATCAACCCGATCTACTTGTTCGTAAGGAGATAGATAAATTCCTTCGGTGGAAATGATCTCCTTTCAAATACGAACAAGATGATTCAAACGGATTTCGCAAAGACGCACGGGAGAGAGAGATCGAGTGATGGGAAAATCGCGGAGAAACGAAGAACGCGAAGAACACGAATCAAAACGTGAATCAACACATCGATCTGCAACCGTGTGGCTACCACACGCTACAACAGTGAGGTTACGGCCTCACTTCCTCAAAATCTCCAGTACACAGAGGTATGGTTCTCTGCGGATCTCAGCTAGCTACAACAGGGGATTGAGAGAACACGAAACCCTAGAAGCAAAGAGCAAATGACAGGGATGACTAACTGAGATGAATGGGGACGTGGGTGTCTCCCCCTATTTATCCTAATTCTAACCTATTCCTAGTTCCCACTCTACCCCTAACTACTTACAGAGCGAACCAGCTAAACCCTAAGGTTATTCTGGACCAACTCGGTGGTAGGTGTATCCGACGGCCACGCCCGCACAACTCGTAGCGTTGCCTCGACGCAACCTCCCGATTGCCACCACGTGTCGCCCTCGCTCTGCACCCCCGGTTTTGTGGCCCAAACCGGGAAACCAGCCTTTTCCAGCCAACCCTCGGTTTTGAGGCCCAAACCGGGAAACCAGCCCACCAAGCATCTGAGTTTTGAGGCCAAACTCAGCAAACCCTCAGCGCCCAGGTTTTGAGGCCCAAACCTAGAAACCGTCCTCAGCCCGAGTTTTGTGGCCAAACTCGGAAACCATCCGCACCCAGGTTTTGAGGCCCAAACTGGAAACCGTCCACCCGATGGTTTTTCCCTGGCTCTACCACCAAACCGACGTCGTAGATGGGATGCACCTCTCGTGCACCCCGTCCACCGACACGTGTCCCCAAGTCCACGACGTAGGCAACACATGACCGCACTTCTTCACTTGTTGTCGTCACAGGCTGCCAGCCACCACAGCTGATCCTCGGGCCTCTGGTCCCTCAGTCCAAGCCTCACGTCCGCCCTTCGCCACTCTCGGTCCATCAGCACGGCACGTCTCTACTTGACCTTCCCCTCGCCTTTGATCACTGCATCCGTGCTCGACACCTGCACAACACAAGCCAAAGAACATGTGCATCATCCCAGTTGACAATCACTCATCACTCAGAGACTCGGCATACACCCATGTATCCGCAATCTCCCCCTTGATGAGTGCATTGTCAACTACCAACACAAATCATAATAGAAAGAGAAGAAAGGAAGAAGGAGAAGAGAAAACTCAACCAAATGACCCAAAAGCATAGCAAAGCCGAAGAAGGTCAAGTGGAAAGAGCGAAAGAACTTGGTCCCCAAAGACATGGGCAACGGCTTGACGCAACCAAGCAAAGCAAAGCTAGCCCTCAAGAAGAGGTAGAACAGGCTCAACACCGCTAGCAAAAACCAATCAAAAGTATCGAAGCAAAATGCTAGTCCCTCAAGATAGAGGCACAGAGGCTCAACACAACTAGCAAAGAAAGCTCGATATCGACTGTTACCAAAAAGAGTTCGACACCAATTGAAAATCTGAAAAGCAAATGCTAGTCCCTCAAGAAAGAGGCTAAGGCTCAACGCAACTAGCAAATCGCTCCAAACCAATTGAAAATGTCAAAGACTCAACCGGAAACAAACTCTCCCTCGAATAGTGCAAACAACCAGGAAGGCTCCCCCTTAGCTGAAATGGAGGGTAATGATTTGCAATTTCTCCCCCTTAGTTGAAAATGCACTTATCAAGATACACGGCTCCCCCTCAGAAAATGCACCAACAAAAAGTGCCAATAAGAGAGGTTCTCCCTCTTCCAAAATGCATATGAGTCAGAATGCAAGTTAGGAGCTTCAGGAGTATACTCAAAAGAGTGCAAAGATGCTCGACAGAGTTCTGATCCGATGACTCAGAAAAATGCACAGAATGCTAACAAAGGCTCAAGCTGATCACTAAGAATGAAATATGAACATGTGAGCAGTTTTAAGCCGAAAAAGGTATTCACCATCAAAATAGCACAGACATGTATAGACAGGAAGTCAAACAAGTGCTAATCATGTATACAAGGTGAACTACCCCTAGCATAGTTCAAACATCATGCTGATATCAATTTAGGCATATACTTGTGATTTCAGATTTTAATCGGAGTTGCAGCGGTGAAATTACACAAGTTTTTTAGAAAAACAGCATGTGAGTGCGAGAGGTTGAATGCTTGTTATTACCTAACTTTTCAACTGTGCGAAGCCTATGCATGAGCAATCAGAAGCTTAAAGCAACAGTTTCGGTCATGCACTACACAGCTCAAGTTTAACTCAAAGTGCAATGAGAAACAGTCTCGAAACTATGAGGTGCTAACAAGCAAACCCATCTCGATCTTTCCAATTCACTTAACTTGGTTCAGATTTTAAACAGAATATGACATACCAAGCAAGTGAATGACTCAACACTAGAGACATAGCAACCTAGCATATATGAAAAGTACATGTGACTTCAACACATCCTACACATGCTAGTTGCATATCTCAATGGTGAACATTTTCAAGTTTTAAGTTCATTATCAGATTCACCATTCAAAAATAGCTCAGCTCATAGTATGCACTAGTGATCAGAAGGAGCATAAGCTATAGCATCAACATAAACCATCGGAGCAAAAACTACACAGAGCATAGTTACATTCTTCAGATTATACACATGAAGCTCAGAATGTAAAAGCGTATGCTGAAATGCAAAAGATGCACGAAGAAATCAAAAAGAAGCAAAAACAACTGAAACCAAAAAGTCAGTGTATCATACAAAATCCAAAGTGTTTCCCCCATCTAAAAGGGGAAACACACACCAAGCTCACCTCTCAACCGATTAAAGGTTGATTGGTCCAAAGGCTTGGTAAAAATATCAGCAAGCTGATGATGAGTATCGACATGGCGAAGGTCGATATCACCCTTCTCATAGTGGTCTCGCAGAAAATGAAAGCGCACATCAATGTGTTTGGTCTTCGAGTGAAGCACGGGGTTCTTAGCAACGCTAATCGCACTTGTGCTGTCACAAAGCAATGGAACATGAGAAAAGCTCAGACCAAAATCACGCAAAGTGGCCATCATCCAGAGTAACTGGGAATAGCAGCTAGCCACAGCAACATACTCAGCCTCCGTGGTAGACTGGGCGACGCTAGACTGCTTGCGAGAAGACCACGAAATAAGAGAAGAACCAATAAACTGGCAAGTCCCAGAAGTGGACTTGCGATCAATACGGCAACCAGCAAAATCGGCATCGGAATAACCGCAAAGGGAAAGGTTGGAGGAAGCAGAATACCAAATCCCAAACTCTGGAGTGAAGGATAAGTACCTCATAATGCGCTTGACCGCCTGACGGTGAGAGGTGCGCGGCGACGCCTGAAAGCGCGTGCAGAGGCACACCCCGAACTAGATGTCCGGGCGTGTCGCCGTCAGGTACAGCAGCGACCCGATCATACTCCGGTACTCCTTCTGGTCCACTGCTTCTCCCTCCTTGTCCGCATCCAGGGCCGTCGTGGTCGCCACGGGTGTTGGAAGAGGCTTGGCCTCACCCATGTCGAACTTCTTCAGGATATCTCTGGTGTACTTGCCCTGGTGCACAAACGTTCCTTCCCGGGTTTGCTTGATTTGCAACCCGAGGAAAAACGTCAATTCACCCATCATGCTCATCTCGAACTCCCTGCTGATAGTGTCTGCAAACTTCGCAACCAAAGCGTGAGAAGAACCACCGAAAATGATATCATCCACGTAAATTTGGACCAAGAGAGTATCAGTGCCTTGCTTGAGGAGAAAGAGCGTTTTATCTACACATCCCATTTTAAAACCCTTAGCAAGCAAAAAGGTTTTCAACCTATCATACCAGGCTCTAGGGGCTTGTTTCAAACCATACAAAGCTTTGTGAAGTTTAAAGACATGGTTTGGAAACTTGGGATTTTCGAAACCGGGGGGGTTGTCTAACATACACCTCCTCTTCTATGTAGCCATTTAAGAAGGCACTCTTGACATCCATTTGAAAAAGTTTGAAACCTTTGGATGCAGCAAAAGCCAAGAGTATCCTAATTGCCTCCAAACGAGCTACAGGAGCAAATGTCTCCTCACAGTCTATCCCCTCCTTCTGACTATATCCCTGGGCTACGAGTCTGGCCTTGTTTCTCACAACATGGTCATCTTCTCCCTGTTTGTTTTTGAAAACCCATTTTGTCCCAATTGGATGACACTCAGAAGGTGGAGACACTAGAACCCAAACCCGATTTCTCTCAAAGTTCTCAAGCTCCTCATGCATGGCATTGACCCAATCAGGATCCATCAAAGCGTGTCCAACATCTCGGGGTTCAAAATCAGCAACAAATGCAGAATGAGCAAAGTGAGAGATTTGCCTTGACCGGGTGACGCGTTCGTCGATGCTGCCGATCATCTGCTGAGGCGGGTGCTGGCGCTGAATGTGTCGTGGCGCCTCCCTTGCCGAAGTGGCCTCCCCCTCAACAGCAGTTGGTGCCTCCCCGGGTACAAAGGGTACCGCTCGGGGTGGCGGATCCCACGGCCCCTAGGAAGACGATGTGTCGAGGCCGTGAGTCGTCGTAGAGGCCGCTCTTTGCGGCACAGCAGGTGGAGGAGGTGCTGGGTCATCTATCCCTTCAGCACCTTCTTCTTCATCAGTGAAAAGAGGTTCGCCAACCTCATGATCACCTGCACGCTCAAAACGAGAAGAAGGACAAACCATGGTCTCATCGAAGGTGACATCGGATGTCTCCATGACTCGGTTAGTGTCAAGGTTAAGTACACGATAAGCTCGAGTGTGAGTGCCATAACCCAAAAACACACCATCAGAAGAATGAGACTCAAACTTGTCCAAGTTGCCCTTTTTGAGTATAAAACAATGGCAACCAAAAACTCAAAAATAACTCACCTTGGGCAGTTTTCCAAAACGCAACTCATAAGAGGTCTTTTTCAAGAAAGCTCGAAGAAAAATGCGATTGGAAATATAGCATGCAGTGTTCATAGCTTCGGCCCAATATCGCCTAGGAGTCCTATGCTCATCGAGCATCGTCCTGGCCATCTCTACAAGGGTCCGATTCTTCCTCTCTACAACACCATTCTGAGGCGGTGTGTAGGGGGAAGAAAACTGATGCTCTAACCCAAAAGAGTCACAAAACTTCTCAAAATCTGAATTCTTGAATTCAGAACCATTATCACTCTGAATTGCTCGCATAGAGTTCAAAGGGAACTCATTCTGAAGACGCAAAATCAGATTGCGAGCAAAGGAGAAAGTCTCGGTTTTCTCAGCTAAAAAGAAAACCCACAAATATCTCGAAAAATCGTCGACAACAACAAGCACATACCACTTCCCCCCAACCGAGCTCACCTGAGCTGGACCAACAAGGTCCATGTGCAAAAGCTCTCCAGGGCGCTTGGTCATGACCTGGGTCATCGGATGGTGGGGAGCGGCAACCATCTTCCCGTGTCTACAAGAATGGCAAACAAGATCCTTCTCCATGGATAACTTGGGCAATCCTCGGATTAAGCCAAGTGAACTAAGCCTTGCAAGCAAGTCGAAGCTCAGGTGACCTAGTCTCCTATGCCACTTCCAAAGATCAGAGGAGGAAGGTCCAGCCAAAAGGCAACGAGAAATTCCGAACGACTCCGAGAAATCCGCACGAAAGACTTTTCCAAAGGGCGAAATCACACATACAAGATTGCCCTGAGGATCCAAAATACGACTGAGATTCGGTTTAAAACGAATCTCATAGTCATCGTCAAAGAGTTGCGAAACAGAAAGAAGGTTAAAATGCAAGTTAGAAACAAGAGCAACATCGCACAACACAAAGTGCTCATTAACTCGCACAGACCCACGAGACAGCACCTTACCTTTGCTGTTGTCGTCGAGTGATATACTCCTTTCCAGCGACCGGACTAAGACTGGAGAACCACTTGGAGTTTCCGGTCATGTGCCTCGAACACCCGGAATCCACCAACCAAACGTTCTCCAATCGTTTTACCTACATCAATAAAAAGACATAGGGTGAGCATACGGTCCAACACTGGGGTTAGTGAAGTAAGGGGAATACCAGTGTTGGGCCGGCTGCTCAAAAGAATGGTTAGCAGAAAAACCATTCCTAGCACGCCTACGGGAGGAGCGATCACCACGTTGAGGAAAACGTGGTCCGCTAAGGGAGGAGCGTCCATCGCGATACTCAAAACGCGGTGGGGGAAAACACTCAACTGCAAAGACACCGCCACGGGGTCCATAGCCTACAAATGCAGGCTCCCGTCGGGCACGCTCTCTACGAGGCCTACACCTAGGGACTTGAGGCTCAACACCTCTAGGCCTAGCGTCTCTCCTCGGAGCTCTCTGCTGCCTAGGCCTGGGAAATTGAGGTTCTGGACCTCTGGGCCTAGCAGCACGTCTCGGTGCTCTCCTCTGAATATTCGACGCATGTACATCATGGAAAGGATGGTACATGTCCGGGTTGCTCATCTCCCTAGCACGGCGCGCCTCTCTCTTGCGCCTAAAATAGAACTCGCTCAAGTGTCCATCTCTCCCACAGTGCTCACAGTGGTACCTCACCGCTCTCAAAGGGGGTTGTTGGTACTCACGGTTGTGGGTGTGGATCACCTTGCCCTTCTGTGGCAACTCCTCCTGGATAGGTGGCATTGTGTCCAGCTTGTTCTTTAGGTGATTGGATTTGGGAGCCCATTGCTGGTTCTTGGGTGGAGCTCTCGGAGGCTCCACAAAGACCCCATCCTTGGTGTTAGGCTTGACAGGCTCTTTGGGTGGAAGCTTGGTAAGTTTGGGAGTAGTGGCGGAGTTGGGCTTCTCACTCGGATTCAGACCACTCGACTCTCCAATCTTCCCAAAAGCAGAAAGATCAACACCCTGAGCAAAGCCTACACCGGGACCTCCAGCAGCTCGCTTGAATTGGGAGATCATCATCTCGAGCTGTGGCTCACCACAAGACACCCATGACAAGATGGTCCGAAGGTATGTGTTTTCCTCCTCGGTTTGCATCTTGTCATGCTTCACATTGGCAATCTCCATCTCCAAACCCTCGCACAAAGCGCACCTAGTCACACAAGTGCTACCCGAGCTGGCCTCCTCAAGAGACACAATCTTGGCATTCTTCTCTGCCAACTCGGATTGCAAGACAGGACAAGTCTTGCACGCACCCAACAGCATGGGCCTAGCCCGGAGCTCATCCACCTCTCCTACCAACGCAACATACTTACTTCTCAAAGTGAGAAGATCAGTCATGTGTGTGGTGCACGCCTCGCACTCCTCCTCATCTGTGACAACTACGGTGGACTTGACAGAATCAAGTTCCTTCACTGTATCTTCCCACTTCTGCCTAAACTCCTTGCGCTCTCTAGCGGCTCGCCTAAGCAACTTATCTTGACTAAGGAGCGCGGCAGTAAGTTTCTCGACCTCAGCGGAAAGCTCATCGTGGGTGAGAGATACCTAGGAGGTGTCGTCGTCGTCGTCGTCATTCCGAGGGGAGTTCACCAGCTCGCCGTCGAGGGCCATGGTGCAGAAGCCGTCGTCATCGGCGAAGAAGCAGAGGCCGTTCAGCTTGTCCTCGATCCTCTTCTTCTTCTCGGACTCGTCGTCGCTTGAGCAAGCGGAGTCGTCATCCGAGCCGTCGACGTCGCTGAGCGTGGCGAAGAACGCACGCTGCTCAGCTTGGGCCTTCTCCAAGTACTTCTTCTTGATGTACTCCTTGTCGAAGCCGCCCCTCCGCTTGTGCCTCGCAGGGACGTACTTCTCCTTGCGCTTGCCAGAGTCGTACTTGCGCCCATGATCGCCCTTCCCAGATGAATGCTTCTTCTTGGGGCAGTTGGCGATGAAGTGATCGGGGTCGCCGCACTCGTAGCATCCTGAGCGTCCTCCTCCGCGGCGACGGTTCATGCGGTTGTTGTGAAACCGCGAGAACTGGTTGACGAACAAGGCTAGCTCGTCATCCCCCAAAGACTCAAGCTGGTCCTCTGTGACAGAAAAGAGCGAAGAGAGTGCAAAGCCTCCAGAGGGGTTAGCAGAAGAGCCAGAAACCAAAGCCATCGACGGGCCAGAGGGATTTTCATAAGAAGCCCTCGCCATGGCATCAATCTCACTGGACTTGAGCTTACTGAAGAGCTCGTCGCTCGTGAGGGTCTCATAGTTAGGTGATTCGATGATCGCCTGAACTTTGGAGTCCCACACCGATCGATCAAGAGTATGCAAAAGCTTCAAAGCTCTCTCATGATCGTCGAAAGGCAACAGCTCCTTGTTAGCCCTCATCCTGTTGACAATCACCTGAAAGCGAGCGAATAAACTTTCTATGCTCTCGCCAGGCATATGTCTAAAGTTCTCATACTCTCGCTTGAACGACTCGTAGAGTCGGGTTTTGACTTGAGAGGTTCCCTCATGGAAACGCATGAGGGTGGCCCAAATCTCCCGAGCCGTAGTGAGGTGAGAAACGCGATCAAACTCACCCATGCTCAAACATGAGAAAAGAGCATTACGGGCTCGGCTATTGGCTTTGTGCTCATCGATCTGAAGCTGAGAGACACGAGCAGCCAAGACCACGTAATCGGCAGAGTTGCAAATATCCCAGATGGAAGCACCCAAACTCTGCAGATAGGCCGACATGCGTATCTTCCAATACGCATAGTTCGTCCCATCGAAAAACGGCGGTTTGCCCACGCCGCGATCCATGTCGCCTTCTGTGGATCTGGAACCGGCTAAGGTGGAAGATCCTTAACCCGCTCCGATACCAATTGAAGGATCGAGAAAGCACTAGCAAGGCGACCAGAGGGGGGTGAATGGGAGCTCAAAAATTTCTCTCGAAACTTTGGCCAAATGTCCCAAAATCAACCCCGAGAAACTGCGACTGAAACCGTGATGCCCACGACCCTTGGAAGAGGGTGGATGATCCCTAGGATCACAGCGAGGCACCACAAGAAGAAAGCAAACCAAACACCAAAAGCTCCGGCTCGAACACTACCCCAAAAACCAAGTCTCGAATGTAGATTGACGGCTACGTCGAGAAACTCCTAAATACCTATGCTAACAAGTAGCAAAGATACCTAGAGAGGTTCCTTGGTCAACTCTAGGGCCAAACGAGAAGTCCGGAAACCAAACGAACAAGCCGGGAGAGCAAACGCACTAAACCGGAGCAAACAGCCGATTCCCGGACTGTCTGGCCCTGGGGTCCCGGACTGTCCGCCCCTACTGCGGACTGTCCGCGCTCTGATGGCGGACTATCCGCCGGTCAAGTCAGCAAAAACACCCTGCTGCTGAAGTCCCCCTGCTCGGTCCCGGACTGTCCGCGCTTTAGCACGGCGGATTGTCCGCCGGTAACACGAGCCAAAACCAGCAGGGACTGGCCGCGGCTGGACTGAACCAGCCCCGACGCGCAGACTGTCCGCGCCCTGAGAGGCGGACTGTCCGCGGTCACTCAGGGAGGGCGACTTTGATCGCCCTTCACCCAAATCTTCCCCAAATCGATTCAACTCAAAATCCCACGTTCCCAAACTTGGAGAGGATGATCACGGAGTAGTTAGCTGACTATCCCCAAGAGATCATCCGCTCAAATCGAGTCAATCACCGAGAAATCATAAGGGGAGGAGGATGAACCAAAAAGCGCTACGAAAATGAAATCAACCCGATCTACTTGTTCGTAAGGAGATAGATAAATTCCTTCGGTGGAAATGATCTCCTTTCAAATATGAACAAGATGATTCAAACGGATTTCGCAAAGACGCACGGGAGAGAGAGATCGAGTGACGGGAAAATCACGGAGAAATGAAGAACACGAATCAAAACGCGAATCAACACATCGATCTGCAACCGTGTGGCTACCACACGCTACAACAGTGAGGTTACGGCCTCACTTCCTCAAAATCTCTAGTACACAGAGGTATGGTTCTCTGCGGATCTCAGCTAGCTACAGCAGGGGATTGGGAGAGCAGGAAACTCTAGAAGCAAAGAGCAAATGACAGGGATGACTAACTGAGATGAATGGGGAGGTGGGTGTCTCCCCCTATTTATCCTAATTCTAACCTATTCCTAGTTCCCACTCTACCCCTAACTACTTACAGAGCGAACCAGCTAAACCCTAAGGTTATTCCGGACCAACTCGGTGGTAGGTGTATCCGACGGCCACGCCCGCACAACTCGTAGCGTTGCCTCAACGCAACCTCCCGATTGCCGCCACGTGCCGCCCTCGCTCTGCACCCCCGGTTTTGTGGCCCAAACCGGGAAACCAGCCTTTTCTAGCCAACCCCCGGTTTTGAGGCCCAAACCGGGAAACCAGCCCACCAAGCATCTGAGTTTTGAGGCCAAACTCAGCAAACCCTCAGCGCCGAGGTTTTGAGGCCCAAACCTGGAAACCGTGCTCTGCCCGAGTTTTGTGGCCAAACTCAGAAACCATCCGCACCCAGGTTTTGCGGCCCAAACCTGTAAACCGTCCACCCGATGGTTTTTCCCTGGCTCTACCACCAAACCGACGTCGTAGATGGGATGCACCTCCCGTGCACCCCGTCCACCGACACGTGTCCCCAAGTCCACGACTTAGGCAACACATGACCGCACTTCTTCACTTGTTGTCGTCACAAGCTGCCAGCCACCACAGCTGATCCTCGGGCCTCTGGTCCCTCAGTCCAAGCCTCACGTCCGCCCTTCGCCACTCTCGGTCCATCGGCATGGCACGTCTCTACTTGACCTTCACCTCGCCTTTGATCACTGCATCCGTGCTTGACACCTGCACAACACAAGCCAAAGAACATGCGCATCATCCCAGTTGACAATCACTCATCACTCAGAGACTCGGCATACACCCATGTATCCGCACGTGGTTCGTTCGTCCATTGCCGGTTTTGATTTCCGCCTCTTACATTGGATTTCTAGAGTCGTGTAGTATCCCGCTGTGCTTCTTGGAAGCATCCACCCTACATCTAGGGTCGTGGACACTCTCGAGCTCTAGGTTTTTGCCTTTGGGTGATTCTCGGGACAGTGGCAACGAGTTTCTGAAAAGAAATTTTGAAGCTCTGATTCACCCCCCCCCCCCCCCCCCCCTCTGGTCGCTTTCTGGTAGCAATCTCGGTCCTTCAGGTATTGGTCACTGTACTCTGGGCAATTACGAAGAGTAGGAAGCTTTAAGCCCTCATTCCAACAATGTCTGAAGAAGGAACAGTCCCAATGATTCTTCTCTTCATCTCTGATGCGTCTTTCTTCTTCCCGGGACTTCCTGTACTCTTCTTCTTCGAACCACTCTTGATATTCTTGTTCATCCTTTTCCCTTTGCATTTGGCTCCTTTCCTTCTGACGTTGCCACTTGTTTAGTAAGATCCTAACAGTTGGGTGCCTTCTTGCTTCACCAGCCCTTGAAGTTTCAGGTTGATCATGTTGATCATTGTTTCTTTTTATCTCCTGATATTCTTTGGTTGTTAGCTGATTCTTTGGATCAACTGTCCCGGCTGCTCTGGCTTTATCAGAAGTTAATAGCTTGACCTCACCTCGAAGTGCCAGAGCTACCATGTTTTGTGGGAAAGGATGGTCGTTGATGCCCATGCCTTTGGCCTTTTCTAGGCCAATCCTCCCTTTAACGATTGCCCTTTGTATCATATCTCTGAAAACTCGGCAATCATTAGTAGTATGGGTACCAGAATTATGAAACTTGCAGTACCTTTTATTTTTAAGCTCCTCGGCCGATGGGATAGTATGATTCCCAGTCAACTTGATCTGACCCTTTTCTAGCAAGTAGTCAAATATCTTGTCGGCCTTAGTGATATGTTCCATGGTTGACACTGAACCAGTTCCTGTGAACTTGGTAAAATCAGGAATTCTATATCTAGGTGGAAGAACGACCTGATCAAACCATTCTGGATACGGCTTTTTGTAACCAGTCATAGTAGATTTTGGCGTCAAGCAAAATTGCTTCTGAACCAGGTCAGTTACCCGATTCATCAACTGGTCAATCTGATTCACCGGCTTCTGATAGCCGATGTTCTGCCCCCCGAAGGTGTTGCCATTATACCCTGGGTTTTCTTGAGCATCCAAAGTATAAAAGTCAGAGACATAATGATATCCCTGAGGGATATCATCAGATGCTACGTTCTCTTGATATGGCAGTGTATTGAAATCTCTTGTGATGCGCCTTGCCTGAGGAGCTATTTTTGTAGCCGATGAGTATATGGTATTACTCATAACCGGGTGTTGCACTGGCTGTGGTGTCATGCCCCCAGGGTTGATCATCATCTGATTTTTGTTGCAATTTGGACCATTGATTTGGGGTCCAGTAGAAGTTCCAGCTCCTTGACTGTTCCCAACAGTATATGTTGGACCCCTTCTGTCGCCACTCATGCTGAAAGCTTCTTTAATGGCATTTGTGAGGCTGTTGAGAAAAACCTCATTATGATTTGTCAAAGTGGCAGACATTGCCTTGCCGATTATTTCTTTCATGGCATTGTGTTGGACCTGGACCATTGGATCAACCTGACCATCAAAGACCACTCTTGGAAGGTGAGTTTTCTGAACTATCTTCTTATCTCTGGTCTTGCTGAAGCTCAATAAGCACAAATGTCGATACTGACCAACAGTCTCGTCTATTAAGCGTTGGGTCTCCTCTGAGAGGTCCTCCATTTTCACATGCAGTACTTCTTTATTATCAAACATCATGATTCAGACGATTGAGTCCCACTGGGCGTGCCAAAAGAATGTGTTGGCACAAAATCTCGGTCGGGAGCGCCAACACACTCAGAACACGGTCCTCAGAGGGGTACGAAGTGAATCCTGACCTCCTGGACCATCAACAAGCGGTGGTGCCGATTCTCAGTGAAATCGACTTCAGGCGTGCCAGTCAATTTGACCTGTAATTGACAAGGAGATGAAAAAGATCATTAAATCATGGAACCTGCCGGGTTGGTGCCAGACAGTTCCAAATTATGCGGCTCTGATATAGCCATTTGTCTTTAGGACATTGACTGCAAAGTCAACTCCCATGAGATTGCATGTAAAGTGAAGAAAAAGATATAAAGCATAACAGCTACGACATATGTGAGACAAATACTTATAACAAACAGACAGCCGATGAACTTTAAAAGATATTAACAGATAAAAAATCTATATGTAAGTTCAAACGGTATGAAACCAACGTATCGACTAAATACACAAGCAATTCTATTCATTAACAGTGGGGTGTCTTCATACAGCCGTAATAACAAATAGATCGATAAAATAACTTAAACACCAACAGTGGGGTGTCTCCATGCAGCCTTGATGATGGTCAAGCTAGATCACGTCTCGTGCATAAAATAGATCCGTTGATTCCAAACCACTTAAAAGAACATATTATGAAGAAAGCGTAACTAGATCAGCTATTTCAGCCGATATAGGGTCCATGAGGCACGAACAACATCTACCCGACAAAAACATGATTTAATCTAAGATAAACAGACTTAATCTATCATATATATCAGTGGGGTTTATAAATACAGCCGTAATAGACATGCTAGATCAAATCTATCTGCTCTTGAATCAGATCACGGTTTTATCGAGTATCTCGAATGCACAACATGTAACAATCAATCTTGGCAAAATAGCCGATGAAAGGCTTGTATCGGCTATTCCCTCTGTTATGAGCGTGTAAACCTCAGAACAGCCGATACTGAGCATTCTTTAAGCGTAGGCTACTTTGTCAATATTGATTGGGCAAGATGTTGTTTAAAACGTAAATAAACGAATAAAAACATAAAACAACATCGATAACTTGATGAATCTATTAGCTTGCCAAACCAATAGAGCCGATAACTAGTCAAGATCGACTAAAGTAAGAGATTGATCAGAGTCAAGATAGTCTTACAAAATACGAGCTTAGACCGATAACTAGCCATGCCATAGCTTAACAAGAGGTTGGTCAATGCCAATGCAGCCTTATTACACGATGACACAAGCCATTGGTGAAACTTACAAGCAAACCGGAGGTCGGTCGATGTCGATGTAGCCCTGCTTGATTGAAGGTCTCGCCGAGATCTACGTTATTCCTACTCCTAGGGTTTTGACCGAGGGCCGGTTGTATTTGATTGATTGGATTCTTTACAAAATCCAGGTTCTTAGCTATTTATAACCCGGTTGACTCCTGCCCTAATACGAGTAGATTACAAAAAAGGAAAAATAAAAGACGACCCGAACTTGAACTCTTTGGTCGAGTCCGACACGTCTTTGAAGTCCGTTGTGCTGGTCCGCATGAAGCTTTTGGGTCACCTCCGACTCATATGAGCTTTTTACATTTCCAGGCCGGTCCTTTTCCTTAATAAATCGGCCATTTATGTTTACAAAAATATTAACCTCCTCGGTCCAAAATCTGGTGTAAACAAAATCGGTTTAAAAACTAATCTGTAAATCGACTGGACTGCGCCTCAAATAGGCAGAAATGCAGGGGCTTATATGGAAGAATCCGAAGACTCAGAGCACAGTGTCGTCTGGACCGCGGGTTTAGATCCAAAACTTTAAGGGTCTCTTTAGCAAACTTGACACTGAAGGGTATCGATCTCCAGCAGTCGTCGGATCAGAGATGGATGCACAGGATTAGACTGGGGAGGGAGAGGCGGCGCTAACGCCGGAGCAAAGGAGGAACACGGCGGCCCCAGGCGGCGCCATGACCGGACGAAAACGGCGCCTTCAGTTCTCGCGTTACAGGGCAGTAGAGAGCTCGGGAATTGGCACAAAGGAACCAGGAGCTCAAGGCGAACTCACCCGAAGCGGATATGGCGTCAGGGATGGTTCAGTTGCGGCGATTGGCTTGGTTTGGCGGCGGTGGTGGCTTTGCAAACACCGGCGAGAGATTAAGGCACCAAAAAGAGAAATAAAAAGAGGAAAAAACGCTTGGTTAGCTTCGAGAGATCGAGACGAAGCTCTAGGAACCTCTTGCGGGCACTTGAACTGGCCGAAACATCGATTTGGCGGCGGTGAAATCTGGCTCGGCGGCGGAACTCTTGATCAGGGCTTCCTAGGGCACAAGGAGCTTGGATTTTCGGAAAGGGAGAGGCGGCGGGTGCTCGGGAGATATACATAGGGGAGGTTGGAGTGCTTGGCATGGCAGGGAGGGGGCGAGGGCGAGGCGAAAGCGGAGCCGGAGCGGTGTCCGCCATGGACACGGGAAGGAGGAGATGCTGACAGGGGAGGGCCACTGGACAGAGAGAGAGAGAGAACGAGCGCGTGCAAGAAGCGCTGCATGCGCGAGATTGGGCCGGCGAGCGGCCTAGAGAAGAAGGGAGGGTGTTGTGCGCGAGGAGGACACGGGCCGACGCGGGCCGCGCGGTGGAGGAAAATAGGCCAGCAGAGAGAGGAGCTCGACCGGCTGGGCTGCTCCGGGCCAAAAGAGGAGAAAAGGGGAGGAGGGAGAAAGAAATGCTTTTCCATTTTCAGAAACAAATTTTCAAAGGCAAATTTGAAATCCAAATTGAATTCAAACAAGTTTTGATCCGAAACCACACATCACAAAATAAAATATGCACCATCATGTATGCATCAACATGATCTTTGGCCTAGGATTTATTTTAGCTTTTGTAAATATTATTTATTGTCTAGGTTTTATGCAACACACCAAATGAAATATTAAATCAATTTGCCTATTTCAAAATGATGCAATTTTTGGAGTGTTACAAATCTACCCCCTTAAATTATCTCGTCCTCAAGATTCCAGCGATGCTTACTCGAACAGCTGCGGGTATGACTTCCTCAGATCCTCTTCTCTTTCCCAAGTTACCTCTTCTTCTGAGTACCGATTCCACTGAACCTTGCACATCTTTATTACTCTGTTCCTGGTAACTCTTTCAGCTGTCTCCAGAATCTTAGTCGGATACTCATCATAAGACAGATCTTCCTTAACTATGAACTCTTCCAACGGTATCTGCTCTTCGGGCACTCGTAGACACTTCTTCAGCTGAGAAACATGGAACACATTATGAACTCCTGGCAAGCTTTCAGGCAACTCTAACTGATATGCCACCTCACCACATCTCTCGAGAATCTTGAACCGTCCAATATACCTTGGTGCTAACTTTCCTTTCTTATTGAACCTTTTCACAACTCTCATCGGTGACATTCAAGTAGACATAATCACTGTTGACGTTCGTTAGTGCAAATAAAATATGAAAGATTCTGCAAGTGCACAGAACATCATCGTAGCATTTTACCGGGAGTATTCCAGGATCGTTATTTATATTTTACCACTGGGAAGCAAGGGTTAAGAATCTGATAACTCACTATCATGCATCTACTAACTCAGAATACTAATTAGACTAAAGCAGGAGTAATTGATATATGATAATTAAAGCACATCAAAGAGAATTCAATGATAAATGTATAGATAACTATGGTGGAAGGACAACGGGAGAGATCAAGGTTCCTATGTACTTCTCTATTACTTGGGTTCTAAGGTAACAAAGATGAAAAGATATAGCAGTCATAAACATTGGTACACTACTAAATTTTACCCCTTTTGCCACTCTTTTATGGTGCAACGACACTGATTTGGTTGCAACAAGGGGTTCTCTCGCAACGATTTGAACTTTTGGTTGCGATAGATGGTATTCCTGCCACGCAAATTGTATCGTGGCCATAAGTGTGGAGATCCTTGCAAAAATTAGGAGTTTTTGCCACATAATTCAGATCGGTGGCAATAAGTGTTCACTCTTGCCACGATTACAGTTTTGTTGCTGAGAGTTTTTTTTCGTTGTGATACTCAATTGATTTCGCAACGCTTTAATTTGTTGGTTTCAATAAAAAGTCACTCTTGTCATGATTGTTTTTCCGTTGTTGAGAGTTTTGTTGTCGTTGCAATACTAAGATGATTTCGCAACGCTTTTATTTGTTGGTTGCAATAAAAAATCACTCTTGCCACGATTGATTTTCCGTTGCTGAGAGTTTTGTTATCGTTGCAATACTAAGATAATTTCGCAACGCTTTTATTTGTTGGTTGCAATAAAAAGTCACTCTTGCCACGATTGATTTTTCGTTGCTGAGAGTTTTGTTGCCATTGCAATACTCTAGAATTAAAATATTTAATATAACATCAAAAAATAAAAAACACTTCAAATGAGATTCGAGCCTCAAGCCTCTAAGATTTAGAAGCCACGCACTAACCATCTGAACCTTTTGATGTTTGTCATGAGTAGCCACAGGAGAATATATATAATAATATAGACGTGCTTAATAACATATTGGAAGTTAGATTGATCTAATATTGGATCTGTGATGCAACCGATTGGTCTTCTCTGCTCTGTAGTCGCGGTCGTCCTTTTAGAGATACGATCGACGATTGGCCATAGAGTCACGCTGCAACAATTGTTCCTTCAGGAAACGAAAAAAGGAAGCTGAAACATTTATTTTGACGTGGACCTGTTCAAGTTCCCCAAGTGCTTAGATCCTGCTGGTTGACCAAAGCCCAAATAAATTAGTTCCCAAGAACTCGATTATAGGCTATAGATATTAGGAAACAAATAAATTAGTTCCCAAGAACTCGATTATAGGCTATAGATATTAGGAAACAAATCGCCACCAAACTCACTTATACATTTAGTGGTAATAAAATCTAATTGTCATACTTTGTTTGTACGCCCTGTCAAGGTATACTAACAGACACAATTATTAACAGTTACATTGCCATTGCTCTCTCCCTTTTAGACAGAGCCATGTGTGAAGCTAATAAAGTGCAAAGAAAATATACTAATCAGTTACCAGCACAGAAAATTATAAAACTAAATTATTTTCATGACAATTGTACAGCTCACTACAAAATGTGTACGTTTGTTTCATGATGATTGTACATCTCACTGCAAATTAATCGGATTTTTTCACCTAAAGATCCAAAAATATATGGGTCAGAACAATGACAAGTAAGGAACAACGCTAACAATGCAGCCTGTGACAGTAACATGAAGATGTGCATGAACAAGCCATCAACCTCTCTACCTCTACCACCTATGACCAAAGTTCATAGATTCACCATTTGTGCTTAAAAGCTTAGCTCACTAACACCTAAAGCTCACTGCTGAAATTTCACCAACAACATGTTGAGTCTTATCTCTAATAAATCCAAAACAAAACACAACTTTGATGAGCACTCTCGATTCTTGATGTGTACTTGGCCTTCAATCCCTCAACGAATCCATGTGTAGAAAGTAACACTACTTTGCTTCTCTTTGATCTCCGCGGCATCAACGTAAGTATTCCTGTTAATCAATGCCAAGCAGCAAGATGAGTGAGTCTAATGCATATCAAAATCATTGCAGATAAATAGAGTCAATTTTTGTACAGATTAACAATAGATATTTAACTGTAACTTTTGTTATGTTTTTTAGTAGTAACTCCACCCTATCTTTAGAGCATGGACAACTTGTTTTCTTTTTTCTATTTTATTTTTCTTGATGCAAGACTACTTTTATCTTCGATTGCATGTCTTTTTGTTTAAATTTGAAAATTCGAAAGATATGCATGATGTTAAAAACAATTTTGTGTTTTAAATTAACTCACTAAAAAAATATATTGGCAGTTAATTGACTTCTGTGATGGTTGCCAATCTACAATTGTTTAGATTGCACTATGTATGCTGCAACACTGCAACTACAATAGGTACCTCTCTATTTGTCATTAGATCATGCCATTGATATCATATTTGAAGCTGCCACACCTCGCTAAATTCTCTCAGAAAGTTAAATTTAGAGAAAAAAAAACATACCTACATTTGAATTTTTTTTGCTATATAGTGGCAGTCCTTCAAAAAAAATCCATTGCATTAGGTTCCTAGGTCTTTCTACTTGTCTCCCTAAAAATAACACATGTGCAGTATTAACTCACTGTAGGCAAATTAAATAAGGTTTGAAATCCATATCATCACATTCTAGTCAGGCTTGTACATTTTTAGGTACAAAACCATCCCGGTTCACATTTATCCTTGAATTCAGAATAATATTATTGCCACCACTGCAGTTCAAAATATATAATTCAAAACTCGATAGCAAGTGAAGAATCTAGACATGCTTACTGATCTTGACGCTAATGCCAGTTTAGTAATTGCTACTTCGTACAAGCCCTTCGATAACAATACATAATGGCTGCTACACATCCATTCATCTCCATACCCAATGGCAATACAGGAGTTTGCCTTCAGCCATGATAATCTGTCAAAAATATTTGAATGCTGAAAATATCACAGGAGTCAAGTAGGCATGCATAATCGGAGAAGGAAAAAACAACAGAAACAAAGCCATTAATACCAAAAATGCTCAGAGCAATCCTAATAACTTAAACACTAAATACAGAACACCATGAACATCAGATAATGTATACTCTAGTTAGTAGACAATTAAAACTGAGAAAACATAGCACCATGAACATCAGATCATATACAAGTTCGCTAAGAGGAAAAAATGAAATGCTTAGAATAATCTTACCATGCCACTTTCGTCTTCCTTAAGCATGACAAGTCGGGACTGCATACCATGATATAACTTGAATGCTAATAGTGCATTACGTAGAGAACTGTACAACAAAAATCAGTTTCACAACTCAGGTCCTAATTTGCAGTGTTGCACAAAGTACAAAAGATGTATGTTATTGAAAAAGATAACTAGAATAGTGAAGGAATGAAAAAAATAGAATGACTAGGGTATTTTTTATCACAGAATATGCTAAATAGTTGGAAAAGATACTGAGTAGAGCTTGTCAAATTTTTTTTGATCGATGACCTGTAGGTGCACCAATGGCTAGACAATCTAGTTTAATCTTTCTAATTTGGAGCACAGAGTACCAGTTAAAACAATATAACAACTGCTGTACTATTGTGAATCTAATACTTATCGGAGAAGATCTACTATGGAGGAGAAACTCTAGAGCAGAATGACAAAAGAACCAAATTGAAAGTCATTGTTCCTTCCATGTATGCATCTGAGTCCAAACATCCTGAAAAGATAAGTGCCAAATATCTTTTAAAACCTCTTGCAAGAAAGTCCCAGCAAATATGTACCAAATGAGACAGATAGATCTAAACTGATATACACATATGACAAAATTCAGAGTACTAGTATTCTAGAAAAAACTAAAAATATGAATGGAACATAAATCCCAACTTTTTAGAAAAGTGGACATTTTCTGTGCAGGAGCATTTACCGAATCTAAATTGACAAAAGTACATGCAAATGTTAACACTAAGTCGTTAACCTATCTGTATATATTAAGACATGGTTGAGTGAGGACAGATGAACTGCATAATGTCTATTTAGCAGATGAAGGAGGGGCTCGTGCAGGGACACCACTGCATCGACCTGCTTGTGGAGAAGCGTTTCACCTTGTTGTATCTGGGAATGCGACCGGTGGCGACCTTGTCTGTGTTGGGCCGTCCTTTGCCAAGGCCATGTCGGCTCACCACCATAACCGGCACCTCACGTCCGCCGCAAGGCCATGGCCCTGAGAGGGAAGGAAGAGAAACCGTGAGAGAGAGGACCTAGAAACCAATAGAGAGAGAGAGAGGACATCACCTCACCGGATCTAGGGACGCGCGGTGGCGGCGTCCTCGCGTGCGTCAGGTCGTGCTCCGCCGCCATCTGCTGAGAGGAGCGAGAGAACAGAGAAGAAGAAGGGATGCGAATGGGGATGGGGAAAAGCCCGGTAGGGGATAGGATAAGGATGGCCGAAATTTTTTACTTCGCGCGTCCGTCTCCTCCTGTCCGCGCCTTTTTGTTTTGCCCCCTCTCAATTACGCGTGGGCCATTGTGAAGACCAGAGGGCGGGCGCCATTTGTTTTTCGGAGGTGCACGTCGTCCGTGACGGTGGAAGCATTTTCTGCGTCGGTTTACCTCAAACAAGCAGGGAAGAGCTAGCGCCCCTGACGGAGATTTTGACCCGAGGGGAGTACCTATGACCGTGGGGAAAAACTGGTTTGGGGTAGTGCATGTGCGTTCGCTAGTCCTTTACTTGACACTATCGTAGCACACATTATCCATATTTACTCTAATCTTTCACAAATCTCACTTAAACTCTATAAGAGATATGCCCACTTGTGAAGCATCTATGATGCCACTTTGTTGTAATCGTTTTGTATTTTTTTCTTGGAGTTTAGGAGGCCAAGACATATCACCAGACCAAGTTCTAGGATTTTTTGAAAAACTATTGAATTACGGAATTTTTTTTTTAAGTTCTAGGAATTTTAGAGCCCGACAACTCGCAGATGAAATTTAGGATACTAAATGATCTCTAGTGAGGAAGTGTTGAGTACCAAAGTTGTAGGTAGCAACATGATGCACATCTTTTGTATAGGTCATCCATTCATTTGACGTATTTTTGTATGGTCAAAGATTTGAAATTTAAATTTTAATAGAGTTTTGTGCCGCCAAGGGATTTAAAAGTGGCCCTTATGAAAAAGTTTTGAATACCAAATTTGAAGGGGACAACATGATCTAAAATTTTTGTTTTGGTCATTCCTTCATTTGACACTATCATAGCACACATTGTTCACATCTACTCCAATCTTTCACAAATCTCACTTAAACTCTATAAGAGATATGCCCACTTGTGAAGCATCTACGATGCCGCTTTGTTGAAATTGTTTCGTATTTTTTTAGAGTTTAGGAGGCCAAGACATGTCACTCGACCAAATTTTAGGATTTTTTGAAAAATTATTGAACTACTGAATTTTTTAAAGTTCTAGGAATTTTAGAGCCCGACAGTTCACAGATGAAATTTAGGACACTAAATGATCTCTAGTGAGGAAGTGTTGAGTACCAAAGTTGTAGGTAGCAACATCATACACATCTTTTGTATAGACCATCCCTTCATTTGACACTTTTTATATGGTCAAAGAGTTAAAATTCAAATTTTAAGAGAGTTTTGTGCCGTCAAGGGATTTAAATGTGGCCCTTATGAAAAAGTTTTGAATACCAAATTTGAAGGGGACAACATGATCTAAAATTTTTGTTTTGGTCATTCCTTCATTTGACACTATCATAGCACACATTGTTCACATCTACTCCAATCTTTCACAAATCTCACTTAAACCCTATAAGAGATAAATCCACTTGTGAAGCATCTACTATGCCACTTTGTTGAAAATTGCTTCGTATTTTTCTTGGAGTTTAGGATGCCAAGACATGTCACCCGACCAAATTTTAGGTTTTTTTTGAAAAACTATTGAATTACTGAATTTTTTTAAGTTTCAGGAATTTTAGAGCCCGACAGCTCGCAGATGAAATTTAGGACACTAAATGACCTCTAGTGAAGAAGTGTTGAGTACCAAAGTTGTAGGTCGCAACATCATGCATATCTTTTGTATAGGCCATCCCTTCATTTGGAGCTTTTTTATATGGTCAAAGATTTGAATTTCAAATTTTAAGAGAGTTTTGTGCCGCTAAGGGATTTAAAAGTGGCCCTTATAAAAAAGTTTTGAATACCAAAGTTGAAGGTGACAACATGATCTACAACTTTTGTTTTGGTAATTCTTTCATTTGACACTGTCGTAGCACACACTGTCCACATCTACTCCAATCTTTCACAAATCTCACTTAAACCCTATAAGAGATGTGCCCACTTGTGAAACATCTATGATGCCAATTTGTTGAAATCATTTCATATTTTTTCCTGGAGTTTACGCAGCCAAGAGATGTCACCACACCAAATTTTAGGATTTTTTGAAAATTATTGAATTACTGATTTTTTTAAGTTCTAGGAATTTTAAAGCTCGGCACCTCACAGGTGAAATTTGGGATACTAAATTACCTTAAATGAGGAAGTATTGAATACCAAAGTTGTACGTACCAACATCATGCATATCTTTTGTATAGGCCATCTCTTCATTTGACACATTTTGATATGACCAAAGATTTGAAATTCAAATTCTAAGAGAGTTTTGTGCAGCTAAGTGATTTAAAAGTAGTTCTAATAAAAAATTTTGAATACTAAAGTTGAAGGGGACAACATGATCTATAACTTTTGTTTTGGTCATTCCTTCATTTGAAACTGTTATAGCACACACTATCCACATCTACTCCAATCTTTCGTAAAACTCATTTAAACTCTATAAGAGATGTGCCCACTTGTGAAGCATCTACAATGCCACTTTGTTCAAATCATTTCATTCTTTTTCTTGGAGTTTAGGTGACCAAGACATGTCACCACACCAAATTTGAGGATTTTTTGAAAAACTAGTGAATTACTGAATTTCTTTTAAGTTCTAGGAATTTTAAAAGCTCGACAACTCTAGATGAAATTTGGGACACTAAATGACCTCTAATGAGGAAGTGTTGAGTACAAACGTTGTAGGTATCAATATCATGCACATCTTTTGTATAGACCATCCCTTCATTTGGCAGTTTTTTATATGATCAAAGATTTGAAGTTCAAATTTTGAGAGAGTTTTGTGCGGCTAAGGAATTTAAAAGTGGCTCTAATGAAAAAGTTGGACAACATGATCTACAACTTTTGTTTTGGTGACTTCTTCATTTAATACCATTATTGCACATTTTGTCCTATATATATATCTAATTTCTTATGTAATGAAAAAAATATATACATACAACTAATATTGAAGGTCGATGAGTTTAGAGTCCACCCACACCACTCCCTTCGCCAAAATATCTTCCTTCTCATCCAGGGTTTTTTTTACCGACCGGATTAACAAAACCGCCGGCCTCCGGTAGCGGCTTACCGGTCCGGTTTGACCGGTAACCGCCAGGTACCGGCCGGTTTGAAGTTTGAATTCAAACGCCTCAGTTGTTCGGTTTTGCAGCGGTAAATCGATCGGTTTGGGTCGGTTACCGACCGGTTAGCTCGGTAACCGAACCAAACCGGTGGGTTGTCTTTTTTTTTGTCGGATAAAAATGATTTTTTGGTACTTCCTTTGGACATATAGATATAAAAAAGACCGCACAATGCGGCAATAAATTCATTGTCTCGAAAACATGAACAAATAGTTGCATACAAATATATATACTCACTAGTCACTACACATAGACATAGTCGCATACAAATATATATAGTCATACATATAGTCGCATACAAATAAATATTGTCTCGAAAGCATCAACAACTTATTGTTGCATAAATATTGTCACAGGCTCACATCCTCACAGTCACAGGAATGCATGGTCATCTACGCAAGATGTATGGAAAGGCCCCATGTTGGCACGACATTTCATACTCGGCGATGGACATAAGAGCGATACCTTTGGTTCGAAGCAGGGTTGCCTTGTAATCTTGCCACGTCTGGCCCGTCCAAGCTGCGGTTGTCTCCCATTCTTGAACCAACATACTGTAAAAACTGGGGTCTTCCCATTCGTACACCCACCTAGTCTGAGGCTGCATGCTCACGTCAGGAATGGGATAGCTATAAGAAGGTTGTGAGGCATCGTTGTAGGATGAAGTAGAGTAGTCTGGAGTGTCGTAGTACGTGGGTGCAAAAGAAATTGATCTCCCCTGCGAGTCCTCTGGATTGTCGTCGTGCGTGGGTGGAAATGAAATTGATTTCCTCTAGGACTGTGGTTGTCCATGGTCACGATCTTGCGTAGCATGTGTGTATTGGGTCTCGCCTGCAATGAACCATAATTAGTATCATAGACAGAAATAAATGTGTGTATGTACGTGCAAGTGCAATGGATACCTATGAAACGAATTCCATAACTAGTCCCACCACCATTCCCACCACCACCGCCACCGTCGCTCCCATCTGCACCACCATCGCCACTGTCATCATCGTCACCACCATCGCCACCATCACCACCATCGCTGCTGTCATCATCATCGTCATCGTCAGAATGGTAAGATCCCTCCTCCTCAGTCTCCGCATCGCTGCTGACTTGTTTTCCTTTTCCTCGCTTGGTCTGCCCCTTCCTAGGCGGCGCTTGCGTCTTCCTCTTCCCGGTGTGAGTTTGACCCACATGTCTACGAGCTCAATCACTGAGGCAATCAGACCCCGTAGCCTGACGTAGATCATCGGGGTCTATATGGTCACTGCCAACAGAAACAAACAAATCACATAAATAAAATCAATCGCACCGTACATTATTAGACACACACTCACATTTATAAATATACATATAATGTACCTGACAAGACGTGATGACAAAGGGACGTCGTCTTCGTCTGAATCCTCATCAAGAAGTGGATGCTGGTTTGATCTTCCGTACTCCATCCACTCCCTAACCGGATTGGTCCGATCATAGAATGAGACTTCGGCGAACCGGTCAATAAAATCGTCGTCATCAAGCCTTGGTGGGTTGACATCCGCAAGTCGCAGCCGAAGGTTGTAATTGACATAAACAAGCTTGTTCAGTTTCTTGTGCGATAGCCGATTGCGGACCTTCGTATGCAGCAAGGCAAAAGTACTCCAGTTTCGCTCGCATCCACTGGAGGACACACATTGTGAAACAAGCCGCAAAGCGAGGCGCTGCAAATTTGGAGTGTCTTTACCAAAGATCATCCACCAGGCCTGTAACACCTCCGGTGTTTAATATGTAATTAACCTGACATGTCATCATCATTAGTCTTTAATCATTCTTGCCATGCATTTAGTTTGCTTAATTTTTGTGTAGATCTTGTTCAGTTAAGTGTTTTGATGCTGTGTTACGAGGACCAAAAGTTAAAAAAATCAGAAATAAAATTTAAATTCCTTTTGAAAAACCCTAATTTCCAAACTCTAGTTTTACCCCTCTTTTTATAATGCAAAAACCATTCAAAATTTGAAGTTGGTCCTTTTAGCAAAGTTGTAGGTCTTGTCAAGAGGAACAACTTTGGTGTTTACAGATTTCCAAGTTTCAATATAAAATCAGAAGTAATTTCAGATTCCTTCAAACTTCAATTTTGTCCCTTTTTCGGTTTTCAAAATTATCTCAAAAACTTTTGAGTTTCAGAAAAAGTTTATATTGGCAAATTTGTAGATCTTAAAATTTTAAGCAACTTTGGTGTTTTGAGTTTTCTTTGTGTAGTTCAAGTTTTGGGAGTAATTTCAAGTTTTCAGAAAGGGGTTAGATTTTTGGTTTGGGCAACGTCTCTGTACGAGCCTTAAAGCCAGGGGGGCCCGGCCTCCGGCAAGGCCACCGCGCCGCGCGCGAGCCTTGCCGCCCATGCCGAGCCCGGCTGACCCGCGCCCGAGCCGCGCGCGGCCAAGCGCTGGCGCTCGTTTCCTCTCTGGTCCCCTACCTACCGCCGCTTCGCCCATCCCCTACTCTCCTCCTCTTTCCCCTCGGCCGCGCACAGCGCGCAGTTGCCGGCCGCCGGCAAGCCGCCGCGCCGCGCGCGTTCCCCGCCCACACCGAGCCGCCCTACCCTGCTCCCTACCTCCTTTAATGTCGCGCGAGGGCTCTCACCCCTCGCCCGGACCCCTCCTCAGCTCCGCCCGCGACTATAAGAAGCCCCCGAAGTCCGCCATTATCGCCACCACGGCGCTCCGCACCACCGGACCACCCCAGCGCCCGCCGAAGCCTCCACCGCCTTCGCCTTGAGCTGCTCCACCTTCCGGAGCGACCAATTTCACCCCCTCCGCCTTCCTATCGCCGGCGCAGGAGCTTCGTCTCCGACTCCGGCAAGCGGCCGCGCTTCGGCCAAGAGAGAAATTCGCCGCCGTGAGTGTTCCTCCAGTCCCTCCGACCCCTGCCCTCTCTTCCTCACCTCCGTGCGCTCCTAACCGCACCTCGGTGACCCCTTTTTGGTGGACAGAGCCGCCGGACGTCGTTCGCCGCCAGAGAGCTCCGCCGGAGCACCTCCACCGTCGAGCTCCCTCCTCCGACCCTGCACCGCCTCGCCGAGTCTCTCTCCCGACTCACGGTGAGCCCGCGAATCTCTCCCCACACTCGGTTTTCCCAGCGCGAGTCCCGAACGGCCGGTCCGCCGTCCGCCTCGTCTGCGTTTCGCCCGAGCCTCCGAGCCAGGCCTCGGACGAAACAATCGCTTTCCGTCTCGCCCGAGCCTCCCAGCCAGGCCTCGGACGAACGATTGCTTGCGTCTCGCCCGAGCCTCCGAGCCAGGCCTCGGACGAAACAGTCGCTTTCCGTCTCGCCCGAGCCTCCCAGCTAGGCCTCGGACGAACGATTGCTTGCGTCTCGCCCGAGCCTCCGAGCCAGGCCTCGGACGAAACAGTCGCTTTCCGTCTCGCCCGAGCCTCCGAGCCAAGCCTCGGACGAAGCTGTCACTTCCGCCTTGCCCGAGCCCGTTTCGCCCGAGCCTCGCAAGGAAAGGGCACAGTGCTCTTTTTCCTTTTTGAAGGATGTGAATAGTGTTCCTTTTTCATCTTTTTGTGTGATTTTTCTGTGTTGCTCCAAAAATTCTGAAAATTTGATGGTAGACTCTTTATACCTTGTAGTATTTTTAGAAAAATATGAAACTTGGACTTTGTGCAAGAATTTGAAAATGAAAAATCTCCCTTTTAATTAAGAAATGAATGGTTTTAGATTTTTAGAAAGTCATGTGTAGCTCCTAAAATCATGAGATAAATTTTTATGTGCTAGTTATGACATGTTTAGTCTCTGTTGAAATTTTGAGGCCTTTTCGAGCAAGTTGATTTTTATTTATTTATTTAAATTGTTAAATAGTGCCTTTTGTTAATTAAATGTTTGATTTTTGTTAAGCATCTTAATGACCTCCAAAAATTATGAAATTTGTTTTGACATCTTTTTATACCATAATGAACCTATGAGATTAATTGGGTAAATTTTGGAGCAACTGCATAAAATGACCTTTTTTATATAATTAGGAAAAATAGAAAATCAAGTAGAGTTCATGTTGTATGCCCTGTGAGTGACTTTTGGGATTGTTTGTTGTTCATAGACCCCCACCCCTTTGGTCTATGATGTTTGTGATGTCATGCTTGTTTTGTGTTTAGGTCGGATAAATGATGCTTAATAGGTTGATTAATTTTGCTTAGAGATCAAGATAAGTAACTTTGTGTCTGTTCTAGAAGTTAATTACACGATAGAAAGTTGTGCTCTAGAATCAGTAGGTTTTGTCCTATGCTGTTTTGTTCATGTCAGCATCCTCATAAGCATACATCATTGCATACGTATAGTGACCGAAGGAGAGAACGTCAAAGTTGAGGCAGCCGCTGACGAACCTACCTCTGAGGCGACCCCGAACTACGACGCCTGCACTGCCGACCCCGAGCCTGTCCTCTTTGCTCTTCAAGGCAAGCCCCGGTGCATTTAACCCTTTCTTGGATTTATAAAATGTTTTCCTTAAATGCTTTTGAGTTAAACTACTGCATTAGGTTATAGGAGTTGTGTGATGACCTATTACCTGCATTATTTACCTCCACCAGAAGATCCACCAGCCCTGCTTTAAAACTATTTGCAAAATGCTTAGTGATGCTATACTATAGATTTGCAATAAAATGCCATTTTCAAAAGTGTGATCACTGAAAGAATCTTTATGGGAATTTGGCTTTACTTCCCGTTCGATGACTGCTTGCCTAGCTAGCATGTGGTCATTGTCGAGAAGAGGTTGTCCGCGCGTACGGTGCCGTCATGTTGTAGTCCGGGACTCAACAGTTGACACTGGCCGGGACAGGGTTGAAAAACCGACAGAACCTGTACTCTTGGGTTAGAGTCCCGAGGTGCTTGTCGCTGGCGGAAAAATGTAGGGACCATCCGTATGGGGGCCTGCTGGCCAAGACTTGCAACTATTCACATACTACGGAAAGCTCTGGCTCCGAGGAATCCTTTATTGGACCGACAACCGCGCACTGGGAGTGGAGAGATGGCGGAAGTAGCATGTACCCACGTGGTCGTCGTACCTGGATAGGAGTGGTGTACTGTACTTCCGGGTGGCGTAGGACCGGGCCCAATCTTGGAGGAATCGTGGTAGACGAGTTGACATATGCAAGCTTGGGTGCTACATATGCAGTGTGGATAGGGATCCTCAGCTGAGTATTATTTATCCGGATTAACGTTGCTCCTCGGTTATGGAGACTTGGTCACTGACTGTCAACGGAGAGTGGTTCTCAACTAGGTATGTTTTTGAAAGGTAAAATGAATCATGAATGATGAAGAATTGAGAAATACTGGAATCTTTTCAAAAATAAAACAAGGATTTCAAAATGCTTTTTCTGCAAAATACTTGATCTTGCTTAAGCCTTACCTTGACTACCTAAGCCTCTCATTCCTGAGTCTTCTCCCTTTTTCTTTAGTCGGGTAAGTCTTGTTGAGTACCCCAGTACTTAGGGTTTGTTAACCCCTGTTGCAAGTTTCTAATAGGTGATGTTGATCATGATCATGTCAGTGGGCTTGACGTGATCTGGTTGTTCTTCTTCCCCAACTTAGGTACTCCGCCTAAGTGTGGCTCTATAATACTATTCTACTTCCACAACACCAGTTATGTTCATGTAAAAGTAACTTATTCATGTTTTATAAAGGTTATATATCTTGCTTCCGCACTCCGATGGTATTTTGTATCAACTGTTGTAATGTTGTAATTATTCCAACCTTCATGATGATGGTCCTGTGGTTCGTGGATAATTCGGGGTTCCCTCGGGGACACCCGACAGATCTTTCCTGTGATGTGGTACATGTGCACAGTCATTAGAGCTCAGGGAGACGGTGACGTGTGCAGGTGGGCCACATTACCGGGAGGTTCTGCCACAAGGCCGCTGCAAGTGGAACACATTATGTTAGCTACACGTTCCAATATGCATAACTAAATGGAATGACAAAGTACTCTTACATGGGGATGTTCTTGAATCCAGGGCCATTTTCTGAGCTAGCTCTGAGCCAAACTCACCAAGCTTCTGGCGAAAAACCTCAGCCTCTTGCAATGCCTGCACGGCGCTCTGCACATCTGTCATCTCCTGAAATGCGTCCTTCAGGCCAGCGAACATTGTTGCAGTTGGCTCCAGTGAGTATGAGAGCTTAGGATTCAGGACGGCAGCTGCAACATGGAATTCAATTGAGCATACAGAAAATGTTGAATATGGTAAATATGGAATTCAATTGAACATGGAGTAACTCATACCTGGCCCCACGTACGTCCCCACGTACAACCAATTAGATATGCGCTTGCATACGGATATCATACCTGAATGATCATTCCTTTCACCTTTAGCATTAAATTAATGGTGTGTGCCAGACAAGGCATCCAACAAATATGCGAGTACTCAAGCTTCAACAAGCTGCACGCTTTCTTATAGTTCGCGCCATTGTCAGTGATCACATGGACAACATTCTCCGTGCCAATGTCCAGCACCACCTTCCGAATCTCCTGAAAACAGTCATAACGTATATTATATATATGCAAGAATGTAAGTAAAAATAATAACATGACAACTATAATGACTTACCCTCAACAAATAGTTCGCATCTTGACTTTTCCCAGTTGCATCAACAGAGCTGTGAAACCATGTGACCCCGTTGCAATAAATAAGAAAGTTCACAACATTCATTTTTGTGGGGCTAGTCCAAGAATCACACATCAGCGAGACGCCAAACGTGGGCCACTCTTTTTGAAACTTTGCGTACCTCTCCTTCAAGTCTTTTACATTTAGATCTAGGTACTTCCCATCAATTTCCCTTCCAGTGGGGGACAAGATGCCTTCACCTGCAACCATAAGCAATTAATAAGAACATGGAACGATACATAAGTTCAATTGTTTTTAGTTATAGGTACTTACCCCACTTCTGTGTCTCTCGGACGGCACCAACAAAGTACGGGCTGTCCGCATTCCGTCCCGGTATTCCTGCATGATGGTAAAATTTTGCCCAAGCTTTACCGATGGCTTCCTTTGCATTTTTTCCCTTCTGGGTCCAGCGCCCTGTATCAATCCTTGGTTGTACCAATCCTCTCCTGCCACCGGATGCCACATTGTAGTCTTCCACGACCATAGGTGTCTCCCTCTGTGATCCTGATCTTCTGAGCATCATCGAAATAGGATTCCCACCACGGGAACCTCCACTGCCACCCCCATCTCCACCACCACTACCACCTGCACGAGAAGTACCCCCTCCACGCTCGTAATGACCGCCTCTATCCTGCACACTCTGTTGATACTCATATTCAGTTATTCAGCTCTCGACTGTTGCAGGGCAGCCTCCATCTGAGCCTCATACTCATCATCATTAAGGGGATGGTTCCCCTCCTGTGCAGCTCTTTGTTGTGCGAGCCTTTGGCGAGCTCGGTCAGCCGTCGCCCTCTTGGCGCGGTCAAGATCTCTCTGGAAATACTCGCGCACCTCTGGTGGCACACGGCTACAATGCACAACCTCCGTCCCGCGCGCTGCCAAATGCTGCTTCAATCTTGTTGCACCACCGCCCCCTTTTGTCAGGTGACAATAATTGCACCGCCACCCGAGAGCGAGATTTTCACCATGCTCCCAGACAACGTCTTTGTGCCTGCCCGACATTGTCTACCTGCATAAACAGACAACACAAAATCACACCCACGTAAATTTTATCTATACAATATATACAAAAAAAATACATCCTAACACAAATCATACCTCAAATCCTAAATCCTAAACAAATTAAATACATCATAAATTAAATCGTACCCTAAACCTAAACCTAAACCTAACCCTAACCCTAACCCTAACCTAAATCCATCCATCCTAATTTCTAACACAGATCCTGCCTAAGTACAACAATCCTAACACAAAACTACACCCAAAACATATAGCTACTTAACTAAAATACCAAAAAAAGGGAGGAAACTTACCTGCGGAACCGAGCTAACCGCTCGGTAACCGAACGCAACCGCTCGGTTACCGAGCCACCGGAGCGGCTAGCCGAGGGCGCGTCGCCGGAGCGGTTACCGCTCGCTCCCGCTCGGTAACCGAGCCTAACCGAGCGGTTAGCCGGCGGCGGCGAGCGAACGGCGGCGCTGGGGGCGGAGGGCAGGGGGCGGGGCGCGGATAAGGCTCGGGAAGGCACCCTTCTGCCCCCCGCCCGGCCAGGAGTCGTTTTGTGCCCGTGAGCGCCTAATGTGCCTCATGGGCCTTAACGGGCCGTCCTTTTTTTTCAAACTTCCAAACGTCCAAATAAATACTAAACGAACTCCAATTTGAAAATTTTTTATACCATTGGTCTCCATAAATTATAATCTATTTTTATGAATTTTTTGGGCATTTTTTTTTTTCAAATTTTCAAATTTCAAATTCAAATTTGGTAACTGGCTCACATGGTAACCGGACCGGCCCAGTTGGACCGGTTACCGACCGGTTCGTCGGTTATGGTTCCGGTAAGAAAAACCCCACTCCACCGGCTCCCTTTCCCGATGGTCCAATCCCACCTCATGTCCACATCGCTCAGCAGCTTCTCCTCCCCAAACCCTATCCTCGTCCTCTCGCTTCTCCTCTCGCCCCGTCGTTCGCTGGCACCGCCACCGTCCTTCCTCCGGCCTTAGCCCCGGGTCTGCCGGCTCGGCCGCTCGGGGACCTCTCGACGCGGGCGGCGACCGGCGCCGTGACCCACGGCGGCCGCGTCGCCCTACATCAGGGGCCTCCCGTGGCGTGGTCGTCGTGCCACGGTCGAGCCCGACTACCCCAACGGCGTGGCGGCCCCTAGCACGAGCGGGCCCGCCTACGGCGCCCGGTGCCGTAACCCTAGGCCGACCGCATTGTCCTGTGCCAGTGGCCTCTGCCGGCGCGTGGTCAACATTGGCCACCTCGGCGGCGCGGCGGCCCCAGTACGGCCAGCCCAGTCACCACAGCAGCGCGACAGCCCAGCGCGGGCAACCCCAGGTGTTTCTGACCTTTCCTCTCAGTCATTCGCCGGTAACCATTGCTCATTTTTTTAGAGTTCGAACGCAGCTCCCGGCCCTTGGCGGAACGTTTGCATGCCATGACCTTTCTGCGTGCTATGTTGGTGCCAGCTACGGTTTCTTGGGATGCCTCGATCAGAACTAAAGAGCATGGCCTTCGGCTCATGGGTCAGACAGCCTCCTCGGCGTATTTTTTCCATTGAACAGAGTTTACGCCTGATGCTGGGTCAGGTTGACATGGACGGAAGCCACCATGTGTTCGCTGAAATTCTATTAAGGTAGCTGGCATGAATCCTTTGCTGCATATATAATTTACTTAATTGTATTGTCAAGGTCTGTCCATATGTATTTAGGATATTGTATGTCCTATTTAGTTATATTCTATGTTAACATCTAAATGTGTTGAACAAAAAAATTGTGATGGAAAATCTGGTTCAGTGTATCCCAGTTGTGCTGCTTCACTTACACATGGCTTCCTATTGGTGACTTTTCAAAGGACCACAACCAATTAGATGTCGTGTATCCTCATAATCTCTACTTTTTACTCAAATGTACCTCCACTGTTGTGGTATTTGTTGCTTATGCACATGCTATGTTTCTACTATTTGAGTTAGCTTCTCTATGTGTCATGCTGAAAAGACAAGCCTAGGTTCACGAGAATGAGGACCTTGATAAGTTAAAAGAAAAGTCCAGATTTGTGCCGCTCCACGCTATCTAAACAGAGCTAATATAATTGAACTGACATGTTTATGTCTTCGTTGGAGTTTAGTAGATATATGTCAGCTGTTAAGATGGTCCTTGATTTAATTATCCAGCTAATGTATTTTAATGGTATGATCTGCTGATTTGCAGTCTACAAACAGGTTCCTTATTTCAGGAAGTGCCTTCTATTTTTTTTATTTTTTCTACATATTGACTCCTTTTCCCTGCATCAGTTGTCTGAACATTGTTTTCATAACTCTTGATTTTTTTCCTTCCACTGAATGTTGCACTGGTACCAGTCTGAATCCCTATTGTGACAGCAGTAAGTCCTTGCAGTGTGTGGGTAATCATTTAATTGTTCAGCTATCTCTTGTTTTATAAAATTTGTGATCCTCTTTTTTCTCATAATATGCTAATGTATACAGACTGCTCTTAAGGAAAGTCACTTTATGTTCCACTGCTACTTCACCTACCTTAGGTTACCATACCCTCAATATAAAAAAGTTCCTTTAGATTGTTGTTCAATATCATTTTGCTTAATGATTGTTGTATCTATAATTTCAACAGAAAACTATGATCTGCCACATGGAGTGGATTTTTCAGCATTGGCTTCTATCAATTTAGAGGCAAATGCATGTTAGACAATTTTTAGGTTATTTTTAGTGTTCCAATACCATCAAATATCTTTCCACAGTTTAACATGTGCCACTTTGTTCATAGTATCTCCCTACACTCATTGAGTTGAGTATTGGTAGTAGTTGTCTCCCTGGTCATGAACCAAGAGGATGGAAATTAAATAGTAAATGATAACTTAGCTTATGGTACTTTGTTGGTAATATATATTCCTTGTGATACCATGTAGCACTGAATGGTGCATATGAAAGGGTCCTTATACATGTGGCAAGATCCCATGTAATACAAATCACCAGTGAGGCCCTTGTGCATCGGCATGCTCCACATTTTCTAAGGCATCCTATATAAAGTGATAAGTTTTCAGTTTGCCATTTCAGTTTTTGTTGCCTCAGTAAACCAGGATTTAGCTAGGGAATGCCGAACTACATAAAGGATTCTGCATGTTACTGCAAAATCACCAGGATGACAACATTAGAATGAGTCACAAATCACCAGTGAACCACGATTCTCCAAGGATATTTCTTTTGCATTTTTTTATTTCAATCATTCGCTTCAAATTAATCTCTCGTGAATTTCATCCACTTTTCAGATAACGATTGAGCTTCTGTTGAAATACTTCCCAAGGCATATGAGTGGAGTGTGTGATATACTATGCTATCTAACATGGTCTTCCTAGGATATCTCCAGAAAATAGGTGAGTACAAGACTTTGTTTAGGGCCTCTGTCACTTTGCATCGATGAGTACAGGACTGCAGGTACCATGTTAATCAGGTTAGAAAAAAATACTCTTACCAACTTGTGGTTGATGATTACTCTTAGGAGTATATTTTTTTAGTCATAATCTGTGAGCTCAAAACTGATGTAATGGATTTTCTAAAAAAATCGTCTCATGAGTAGGTCCAAACTTCTTTATTACCTGATGAATTACCTTTAGTTGTGGTAAACCTCCTTCCTTTACAGAAAAATGAGGCTTATATGTTCAGCTTTGCTAGAACAGACCTGATGAATTTTGTGGTGCCCGTACTGGTAAGAAGAGTTGACGGGTGATTAGTATTGGTACTCAGTATATGTCATGTGTCATTTCTATTTCAAAGAGATATGTTTGCCTACTAAGGTGGTCTGTTGATCGTGAACCAAAACACTAAGGAATGAGCACAGATCATCCTACCTTATGAATTCACCACTCCTGTTACTGGTGTCCAGTTTATGATTAGTGTTTTTAAAATGTTTCTTTAGCAATGAAGTGATCAAGTGAACCTACAATTCTTAGGAAAATATATTTTTAGCACTGATTAGAAGTTTTGGCTTTAGCATGGCTGTTATGTCTCTGAACCGAAGTCTATACTGGTTGCTTAAGATACTGAGTGTCAGAATATGGTTAGAGTCTGTAATTATGGTACAGTGTCAGTATGGTCGTAGATTCAAACCTCTGAACTGAAAGGTTTATAAGTTTCTTGATTTATATGCATATTGCATTCTCAATTTGGTGTAGTTCTGTTTTTTACCTTCAGGAATAAGTAATTGACAATTCAATATATCCTAGCCTGGTTTAGTGTGTTATTACATCAAATCCATGAACGAGGTTGCTTGTCTCATTCATTGACATTTTCTTTTATGTCATATTTGTTCTTGTGTAAAATATATTTGCCCCATGCAATTGTGAGAATTTACCTATAATTTAAAAGGTGGAGTTACATGTTACATGGTTGATTGGTTAGCTCTATGCAAATATTTTCATGATTGGTTTCCCCTATTTTATTCTTCCTTTTCTGATTCTGCGTAGTGAACCTAGATGTGGATCCTGACCGGTCTGGGCGATGGAGTTTCATTCCATGCTAGTTTTTTGGTAATTTAGATTTGATTAGAAGCATAATTATTGCATGTTTTTTTCCTTTATTTCTCTACCGGAAGATATTGACTCCTTGTTTAGCTTAAGGGGGAAAAATTGCAACATTGGTAATTGATAAGTGGTCACACTAACAGTAGAATAGTTGTAAACATAAATTAATATTTTTCATGGAGGAAGTGTATATTTATGGCTTCCTTTTTTTACATGACTCATCCTAGAATTTAAATTATGATATGTTCATACAAAAATATGCTCTGCTCAATTTAATTTCTAGTGTGTAGGCCCAATATTTCATCCTTTGCAAAAGATAACTATCAGGCCAAAGCCTAGCTAAATTATCATCAAATTATGTAGAAAACCATTTAGTTAGGTCTGTTTTCACAAGTACTTTTTTAAACTATCAAAACTTATGTGTATCTCTGGATGATTTTATTCAGGAGGAAGATGCACTTTCTATGGAGTAGTTCGAGTGATGCTGTGATGGGATGGTCAATTCAAGATACAACATGTCAGGTTTTGACCTTGCTCTGCAAAGCAGATGCCATTTCAGATTTTTGATATTGCTAACTAAAGAATCTATATTTTAAAAAAACAAGAAACATGTATACAATTTCATGGGCTTTTGTAGTATTGAGTAATATAAATTTTTGTTGTCTAAAACTGTACTTATGATTTTTTGAATGCACTGTACTGCTGCTGTTGCAGAGAAAAAATTGTGGTAACTAGAAATTAGTGGAGTCATGTAGAGAATGGCTAAAGTTTTGCACAAGCATTTTCTCTTTGTTATTTTGACTTAGAAAGGGCCTCAACCTGGAGAAAGGCCTGGAGGGCATATGTTTCAGAACTGCAACCCTCTCATGAGGTTGCATCTTCCCTGATCTGATTGTTTCATTAGCATTACTGATTGTTTGAGTGCATGATAGCAATTCTGTATAACTAGAACTATTTTAGTTGTGTTCTGTATAACTGGAACTATGCCTTGTTTTTTTCATTGGTTTTTTTCATGGAACTGATTATCTAATTCTACCTAAGCTTAGTTAAAGTGACAAAATTGTTTATATTAAGTTTACCTTTGCTCAAGTACAACCATATCATATTTGAATCTCTTTACATTTTCTAAATGACGTAGTAAACTTACTATTTGACTAATATCCTTTTGTTACTCTTCTGACTGTATGTGGACAAGGTTTCAGTTGGAGGCTCATAATCAAGCAAGGTCATAGCCTGGGAGAGGACATGCTGCCCATCAAGCAAAGTATCAAGAAATTCATAGATGATAGGAAGTTGCATTTTTAAAATAGTTGTGAGACAATGAGTGAATTGTACTCCCTTTTTATTCTAGCTTTGGTACCATAAACTCGCTTATGGTTCTACATATTGTTTGTTAATATATTGAAGGATTTATTATAATTAATATATACAAGTGCAATCACTTTTGTTATGGTGGTTTTTGCAATGATGATTTGTTGAGATGCTAGTATCGTTGTAATAAAAAAAATGCCCATGAGCTATAATGCTAGGCTATATGCCATATGGCAACAAATTAATTGCATTGCAAAAGGCACTATCGCCACGATGTTACCAATGTTGTAATAACATTTGATATCTTGCAACAACTAAAATTATGTTGCAAATAATAATATTGCCATATCAAAACAATCGTGGCATTATCATATCAACTTTTGCAACGACTAAAAAAGCATAGCAAAAGTTAGTATTGCCATGACACAGTGGCTGTAGCCACAACTTACTCTTGCAACAAATTAACGTTCGTAGCAAATTATGTACTTTTCACGGTAAGACTATCGTGGCAGATTGTGTACTTGCCATGTCATGACGTTCGTGGCAAATTATGTACTTGCCACGGTAAGACTTTCGTGGCAAATTGTGTACTTGCCACGTCATGGCATTCGTGGCAAATTATGTACTTGCCACGACATCGCGGTCGTGGCAATTACACCATACGCAACAAAATTGTAACGTGAAAAAACCATTATATTGCTACGCTATTAATCGTTGCATGTACGACCTCTTGCTACCATGAAAAGCATGGCAAGTGCTCCAATTGCCATGCCCGTGAACGTTGCGTCAAAATCCTATTGCCATGCTCGGCAACGGATAACAATGGTTGCAAAAATCCTAAGCACATGCAACGTCAAACTAGAAATTGTGGTAATACCTTATTGCCACGTGACATCTTGCAACCCTTGACAACGAACGAGGTTTGGTGGCACAAACTACTGCTTGCAACAAAATTGGGCATATCGCAACGGTTTTTCGTCGTTGCATAAGGGGTAGAATTTAGAGCAGCAGGTCCTTTCCAACTCTCGAAGAAGACTGGGAAAAAGGTAGTTGGGAGAAGGCTGTCAAAAGCTCTACGAAACATCAATCCAAACGTGGTGGACTACGAAGGCCTAACAGAGCTGTCACCCCTGGGGCTACCACAACTATCCCGTGGGATTGAGCACAACCTCAGGTAACCTATAGACTAAACACCATGTCTAATCTATTGATTACTACTCTAATTACCTAGGATAACTAGAGCACTCAATACGAACAAAGATCGCATGCCAAGATATAATAACTATACTAATCATATAATAAAGCATAAAGTAAATAGAGAAGATAAATATATTAAAGCATAAGTCTTACAAAGAAAAGATACAAAGACATACCAAAACTCTGAAGAATCCTCCGGAACCGAAGCGCAGCTCCGCTCTCCCTAACTCCCGACTAGAGCTAATCTATTACATTAAAAAATGTAAACCTAATTCTCTAGAGAGGAGAGGTTGTCCTTCGAGGGACGCCTCTACAACTCCCAGATGATGATGTCTTGCCTCAGGGGGGTCTGGGGTTTATTATAAAGGGGCTCCTTGCCTCCCCTCCACCTTGAGCAAGCAATGTGGTACTAAATCATTCGCCATATGCACATGGGCCTTAATGGGCCAAAACGCGTTGGAGAGGTCTATTGGAGTGCGTCACGTGAAGGAGGAGGGAGGACGGGCTTGTACGAGACCGGCCGATCAGTGGGCCCCACCGATCGGTCTAGCCTAGTGGGCCCCCGTGGTAGGCCGCCTCTTGGTGTCTTCTGGTGTCTTCTAGATCCTTCTTTTGCAGGTTTGGTTGCGACATTAATCTTTTCATCCGGGACTCCGAATATAGCAAATGATATGTCTGTTTTGATCGTCTCGACGAGCTCTTCACAATGGTGCACTCCAATTCATCACTTGAGATACTTTTTATATGGTAAAAACATGGATGTCCTACAAAACAAGTGAGAGCACCAAAACTCGTGGAACTTGTTAGTTTCAAACCCTACAACTATGCTTTGTGATTCATTTAGTGTCATTTCATGCAATAGTTGATGGTTAATTACCAGCATTAGTGAGCGTCAACAATCACCCACTGCAAAAGACAAGTCTCGATGATGGTTATTTGCATAACTCTTCTGTCGGGATTGGGCTGTTCTCAGGCTATCTCTGATTATTCTGACACGTTCCTCTGCATTCGTCAACACATTAGGTCTAAACACTTTACTCTCACCTGTCTGATCCCAGAATAGCGGCGTTCTACACGGTCTCCCATATAAAGCTTCAAACGGTGCCATCTTAAGGCTCTCTTGATAGCTGTTGTTGTACAAGAACTCTGCATAGCACAAACTCTTGTCCCAACTGGTTCCATACTGCAATGCACAAGCTCTCAACATGTCTTCCAGGATCTGATTTGTTCTTTTAGTCTGTCCATCAGTCTGTGGATGATAAGCAATGCTGAAGTTCAACCTTGTACCCAATGATTGATGTATCATTTGCCAAAAGTGAGAGGTGAATTGAGTACCACGATCAGACACAATCATTTTGGGCACTCCATGCAAGCAAACTATTCGTTCCGTGTATAACTCTGCCAATCTAGCTCCCGTATAGGTAGTCTTGACAGGTATAAAGTGAGCAACTTTAGTCAAACGATCAACTATTACCCAAATAGAGTCATATCCTCTCTGAGTACGAGGCAAACCAACTATAAAGTCCATGCCTACTTCTTCCCACTTCCATTCAGGTATCTTCATTGGTTGCAACAAACCAGTAGGTCTCAGATGTTCTGCCTTCACTCTCTAACAGGTATCACACAGAGCCACATACTCAGCCACATCTCGTTTTAGACCATCCCACCAATACTTTTTCTTAAGATCAAGATACATCTTAGTACTTCCAGGATGAATGGAGTAAGCTGACTCATGCACTTCTCGCAGTATAGTCTCACGTATCTCCTTGATTTTAGGCACACATAACCTATTTCCATGCCATAACGTACCATCATCATCTAACCGGAAACCTGATGATTTGCCGAGAGCAATATTATCTGTTATCTGCTTCAACTTCTCATCTGCCATCTGACCTTTTCGTATCTCTTGCATCAACTTAGGTTCTAGTACCAACTCCATGGTGTTGGTCACAATTCCCAGATTTAGATGTGCAAACTCAGCACACAACTCTTCTGGCATAGTGGCAATTCGAACCTCATTGGTATAGCTCTTTCTGCTCAAGGCATCTGCTACGACATTGGCTTTCCCGGGATGGTAGTGTATCTCCAAATCATAGTATTTAATCAATTCTAACCATCTGCGTAGCCTCAAATTCAGATCAGACTAGGTGAATATGTACTTCAAGCTCTTATTATCGGTATAGATGTCTGTCTGGTGACCCACTAGATAGTGTCTCCAAACCTTCAATGCATGGACAACAACCGCTAACTCAAGATCATGTGTGGGATAATTCAACTCATGTTATCTCAACTACCTAGATGCATATGCAACAACTCTGCCTTCTTGCATAAGAACACAACCCAAACCTTGACGAGATGCATCAAAGAAGATGGAGAAGTCTTTGCTCAGATCTGGTAGTATCAACACTGGAGTTGTGGTAAGTCGTTTCATCAACTCTTCAAAGATAGCCTGGCATTTGTCGGACCAGACAAACTTCGCATTCTTCTCTAGCAGAGCTGTCATTGGTTTAGCAAGCTTGGAGAAACCTTCAATGAACCTTCTGTAGTAACCAGCCAATCCGAGGAAACTATGGATCCCAGTCACATTTGTTGGTGGCGTCCAGTTTAGCACATCTTCAACCTTGCTTGGATCTACTGAGATACCTCCATTAGAAACAACATGTCCAAGGAAAGACACTTCCTTTAACCATAACTCACATTTACTACGCTTGACATACTGAAAGGACCTCGATGTCGCCTAGAGGGGGGGTGAATAGGCCTGTAAAAACTCAACTCGAACAAATGTTAGAAACTCGAGCGGCACTTCTGCACTGGGAGCAGAACTGCTGCTCGAGCAGAACCTCTGCTCTGCGAGCAGCACTGCTGCTTGGAGCAGAACTTCTGCTCTGCGAGCAGAACTTCTGCTCTGCCTGATAAGTTCGAGATCACAATTCAAAATCTACCAAAGGGAAAATAGATCAAGTAAATTGCTGAGCTTCCTAGGGTAGTGTTGAACCTATTTCACCACTTGAATGTATGCGGAAGTGTACAAGTGAGTAGATCGGCACCAAACCCTAAAATCACCACAAATGAAAGTAGAGAGCAATACAAACAACAAGAACACAATAGAGACAAGGTATTTATCCCGTGGTTCAGCTCGCCACCAAGGCTTGCCTATGTCCACGTTGTTGAGGAAGCCACAAAGGCTTTTAGGTCTCTTTCAACCCTATCCTCGATCTCAAGTCAAGAGAGCAAGTCTCTTGAGATGAGAGTGTTCTTACTAGTTGCTTGGGTGATAACAAACGTCCCAGAGCTGCCACACAAGAGTTGGAAGCTTCCGGGCGACGCCTAGCCGGCTAGGAGCCTTGCTCCAAGAGTAATAAACACAATCCACTGGCTTCAACGCGAACCAAGTGCTCTAGGACTTGTAGAACAGTTTGGGGAGCTCTCTATTGCAGTTTGGAGGCTCAAACTCTCAAGGAATCAGAGAGGAATCGAAGGGAGAAGCTTGAGGGGCTCCAATGGAGAGTGAGGGACAGAGAGAGCTGCTCTGGTCGCACTTGGGAGAAGAATGGTCGAGATGACCGTTGGGAGAGGCAGGGAGAAGAAGGACATACCCCCCTGCTGTCCAACAGTAACTTTAAGTCGCAGAAGTGCCGCTCGCAGAGCAGAACTTCTGCTCCCCCGGCACTTCTGCTCTCAGAGAGCAGCACTTCTGCTCTGACACAAACAACCAAGAATGGGGAATGAAAGGCTTGCTGTTGTGGCTAGTTTTTGAGGATGGTTTGGTGGAACCTTTGAGCACTTAGTTGCATATCAAAGCTTGTGCATTGTATCCCCCTTTATAGTGCGGCTTTTCCTAAACTCAAATTCAAAGCATAAAAGAATTTAAACGCCTTTGAGCCGGATGCCGCTTTCCTTTGTAATTGGGGTTGCCACCATCACATGTACTATCCTCTTCCTCAATATCACTTCATAAATGTTTGCAATCATCCTTGTCTCATCTCTTGAGCAAACACACCTTGAGCTTGTGACTTGAATCTTTCCAACACATGTGAGTTTAGTCCATGGCTTCAAGTCACCTCCACTAATGATTTGATCCTCAACATAATATGACTCCTCATAGCTCGATTAGTACCTCGACTCAATGCAAGTACTCTCTTCTTCACCCTAGCCATAGTACCTCGGTCTCCTTGACCTTCACCTTCGCTTAGTACCTCGAAGCCCTTTCCTTGCTATCTTCACCCTATCAAGCCATACTCAAGTCACATCACATCAAGCATCCATTGAAAACCATTTCTTCAATATTGTGATTCTTGCTTGAACATCTTATAGATATGAATGTTGAGATCAATCAAGCTTCACATAGAGTGTCATATATGAATCAACATCAATATGGTGAAGCCAATTCACGGTTCCTTATATTCTCTCCATTTTGGCTTGACACTCAATAGTCACTTCAATCTCCATCTTCATACTTCTAGCTTGATCAAATCAATGCAAAGTGATTTCCCAAATCATTATCCATACAAGCAAACCAAAGTAGAGACCGACTTATATCCAATATGAGTTGTGTCCTTTGTCATTTCAGCTTTGCTTGACATTTCCTCACTTATGCATTCTTGATTCATTCTTCATCCTTGATCAAAGCTAATCCACTATCAAACTCTTCTTGTTCATAAAAGCAAGCCATTATTGAGACCAATCCAAGTCATCAACTCATGTCTCATTTGTCACTTGTCAAATATGCTTGTGTTCTCATGATGCTATGATATCCCACAACATAGAAGCCATCTCATTGATTCCAATAGCATTGTTGTCTTTTGCTTGAACTAGATTGTTTCCATAATCATTCAATACAACAATACATAATTTTGGCCTTCATTTCAACACTATGTGGAATACCATCAAGTTTGCTTTTCTTGTTGAACCTTTGATACACTTAGCAAACTCGTTAGACCTTTAGTTGAGTTGTCATTCAATTCACCAAAACCCACTTAGGGCTAGATGCACTTACAATCTCCCCCTTTTTGGTGATTGATGACAACACAACTAAAGCTTACAAGAGATTGATAAATATTAAGATTTTGAATCCTATGATATAGTGAGCTCCCCCTAAATGTGTGCATTGAAAGGAATTCAAATTTTGGCCTCAAATGCCAAATGCAAATATTTAAGGAAAAGTGTGGGAACTCTCCTATATCTTAGCATTCGTGGGGTGCAAGGTGTCAACATGATAAATGTGATTCTCATGACAGTTCATGCACTCAACAAGTTTAACAAAACATCATTCAAGGCATGAATGTCACACACTAGCATAAATGGTCCTTATCAAGAGCATGAATTTAAACTATTCTTGCACACACCACTCAATTTTGAAAAATCTTATATGCCTCTCTTTTACCCCTTTACATCCACATATCAATCTCTCTTCCCTTACATCTCCCCCAATATTTCTCCCCCTTTGGCATTAATCTCCAAAAAGGATCTCTCCACCAAAAAGGAAGAAATGATGGTAGACAAGTGAGGGCAAGAGGTAGGTAAAAGTTTAGCATATAGGATTTCTCTCATATGTTTTCTACCAAAAAAAGTATGCAACAATTTAAGTCAAGATTCTTGAGAAGTTAGCATATGTAGCTCATACCTCACTTTGATGATGTTTTAACATGAGACAAACTCACACCATCACCACAAGAGGTATCAACCAAATATCTAAGAATTCTCTAATCGTCACCACAAGAACAAACTTATGGTGTGACTCAAACTATTACATACACATGCACACACTAGCATGTAAGGGCCTAGATGCACAAAGGTAATACAAATGTTCATAGAGCGATATACCTTTGTTCTAAGCCTCATAATCTCCACCATGATGATGATTTTGAATTTAGTGCTTTGATGAGCTTGGTACTTCTTAAAACAGAAATATCACATTTGTACCCATCTCTTTTTATCATCATCTTCAAGGAGACGTTACCAACTTGTGCTTCATCTCAGTTGAAAGTCCATTGCTAGCTCTTGTTGTCATTTTGAGATGCCAGTTGAAGACATATTTCTTGATATACCAAATTGAAAGATTATCCACCAATACCAATTGAAATATGATCTTCATAGTTTGACACCAATGGAAGGAATCTTCACAAGTTGATGTCAACTGGAATGGATGCTTGTATCTCATAATATCACCTAGATGTCTCCTAGGGAATGCTCACAAAGACAAGAGATAACATTAAATTGCACAAGCTACAATTTACAACTAGTGACCATTTGGATGTGGAAGGCATGTGGATCACTAATTGCAAACCTCATAACATAGACTAAATTCCCCCTATTTGATAGTGCATACATATGTATGTGGAAAGCAGAACATATGCACTCTTGGTCAATTAAGTCCAAACAAGGGAATTTAAGCTATATTATGGTGAGTAGCTACACAAGAGATAAAATTGCAATCCAAATGAATATGAGAGATAACTTTGCTAGTTTGAATTGAGTTAGTTATGTAGCATACCCATGAGAAACTTATTCTCACCAAGAGACTACACATATTCACTAAAAGAAAAGATTAGTCTCAAAAGACACAAGACATAGAATGAGCTCTCCCTTAATATGTGCACCAAGTACTCGAATTACTTGTGAAATGCACTTGAATCGGTTTAAGAGTCTAGAGAAGTTCATCCTATATTTTGGTCAAGGCATGATAAGTTTGGAACAATTGAAATTATGCCAAGAAAACATACCACCACCAAGGTAGATAGATCACCACATAAATATTCATTAACATGATCATCATATAAGTAAGACTTCAATGATTTGGACGGTGATAGCTCTCACATGATGAAATGTGGTGAATTAAAGCTTTTGTGGTCATCCAAGATCCATATTAGATTCCTAGTTCTTTCTTTACCTAAAGCAACTCGCATAGAGAGCAAATGGTAAAATTCATGAAATTTGCAAATTGTGAACTTGGAGTTACCACTCTTTATTGACAAGGTCTTGGGTGATCAATGGGATGGATCCATATGCACTTGATGAACTCTAGAGTAGAGAATTGACAATGAAATCTCAATCTTCAATTATTTTCTCCAACTTATTCAATTTTAGTTCCACTAAAGGATTGAGGCATTCGACACTAAGCCGGGAGAACTTGGTTTATAAAGACCAAGACCTCCAAGAGAACTGTGAAGTACCCAATGTGAATCCAAAGGAAACATCCATCCTTCCAATGTGTGGGACTGCACAACACGAACTTGAGACAAACCATTTGTCCAACAAGATATAGAGTAAACTCCCCCTTAATTTGTGCATACAAGAGTATACAAAGTACACTCATGCATATCAATGATCCTGGGGTCAAGGGAGAAGTACTATATTACAACTGACTGGAACTCCTTCAAGCTGCTTGCACTCAATTCCCTTTCAGCTGGTTCCAAACTTCCAATAGCTTCCAATTGATTTCAGCTAGTTGCAATAGGATGTAACACTTGTTGCTGCATGTAATTTGATTGCAACTCCTTTTGGACCCTTGATGTGTGTGCTCTTTCATTGAAACTCCTTTGGACCAAACTGATGCTTCTCATTTTACTGATTCTTCATGACCAACTTCAGAGCCAAACTTAGTCTTGTTGTTGCAATGCAATCCAACTCCATGCAGTGAGTTTTCAGATTCTGTCCTCCTTGGTGAAAAATTCATATCTCTCAAACTGCTGATCCAATATTTATGAAATTTGGTACAAATATGCATGTATGAGTCCTCTAACTGCTGTAAAAATTTTAGCCCATTTGGACTCCATTTGATTAGTCAAAACTATTTTCTACCAAAACTGCTCAAGTCTGAAACTGTAGTGCTGTGGCTGACAGAATTCAACTCAAAACTAATTTTCTTCAAGACCAAACTGCATGCCAACTGTACAACAACGAGTACTATATGTGTATATCATGCTCACAAAGTTTCAGGCCATTTCATCAGTGTTTGAACTTCTAAATCCATGCTTGAAGGCAGTCAATTCAGATTTCCAATTTTCTAGACAGATTTGATAATTTTCAAAGTTCTTCTCTTCTTGTCCAATCTTGAGGTGATTTTGATTGAGAATACTCACAAGATGTTATTACATTCAGTCATCTTATAAATACTTGTAGTCTTGTGAATTCCTTCATTATAGCTCATCCAATTCAAACTCAACTTTGATTTGTCAAACTCACATTTTTGATCTCTTGGGCTTTTGGCAATCTCATCTTACTTTAGGTGAAGAGTAACCTTTAGGCTTATGATTTATCCAATTTAACAAGCACAACCTCTTCTTATTGATTTCCTATGAATAAGCTCAACACAAGAGGGCATTAGTAACACAAACACCAGTTTCTCATTTAGCAACCCTTTATGTGTGGAATGCAAGTGGGCTACCAAAATAGAGAAACCTCATAACATGGACTAAATCTCCCTTGATGCCTCATGCACACTCTTTTGAGTGGAATGGAAATGTGAATGTGCATGGTTGGTCAACTAAGTCCAAAGGGTAGATTTAAGTCATATTATGGTGAGTGGCTAACATAGATGAATCAAACCAAAATTAACTAGAGAGAGAATACATCACAAGGTTTTGGATTTGATTGCCTTCATATGATAGCACACTCCAATTGAGAAACACATTCTCATTTATCTAGTGAGACTACACACATCACTTAGAGAGAAAGGTTAGTCTCACAACACTAGTCATAGAGTAAATTCTCTTTTTGATAAGTGCTCTAAGTATTTGAATTTCTCACATTACACTTTATTCATTTAAGAACTTGGGATTTCACTCTATGTCTAGGTCATGATAACAATAGAGTATTCAAATTGAACTTATGCCAAGAAATACTCACAACCATTTAAGCATGTAGATGACCATAAGATGAGAATGAGAATTTGCCAATCTATCATATGACAAGATTCCATCAAGTAGAGAGTTCTTGAATTACGAGAGATAAGTGCCTCTACTTGAGCTTGATTCTTTAATCTTGTATTTGTTGACATTCTTGGTTTGAAGTCCACAAAGGAAACCTAAGCCATGTATCTTGCTTGGAGTGGATGATCAATTCAATTCCAATCATGATTTTCTTTCATCACCAACAACCAATAAATATCCTCAAGTGCTTCATTTTCCTAAGTGGCTACACAAGGCACAAAGAAGTTTATTTTGAAATAGATTGCACTTGAGATTTAGTTGTTACCACCCTTATGAATATGATGGATGAGGTGGTCTCTTCATCTAAACTCTGCTCATCATCATGTTGTAGGTTTTGTCTCTAAATTGGACTGTTGACAAATGTTGCTGCTGCTGTCCACAGGGGCACGACAATGCTGCTCCAACGCGCGGCACTGCTGCTCGGAAAGCAGCACTGCTGCTCGCACTTCTACAGCAGGATGCAGATCAGCTGCCACTTGAGGAGCCTCCACTTTTGTAGCCTATACTTCTTGTGGTCTTATATCACCAATGAACACTTGTTTTATTGCCTCAAATGGTGGTTCCTCATTACCTACAACAAGAATAGATCTTGCTCTACTAGAGAGCCATTAGAAGCATCATATGACAAATAATTTATTTAAGCTTCAAATGTTCTAGCCAATCCTAATAATTCACAACTAACACATATTTGTGAACTACTAGAGACTACACAAGACATGTGGCTAGCCTACAAGGGTTAGGTACTTGCTACATAGGTGAATATGAAATTTTAGAAATATTCCCTTCAATACATCTTTGGGTCAACCATATAAGAAAAGACAACATGAATTGGTTGATAGCTTGAGTGAATATTTTCAATCAACTTGCTCAAGCACCCCGAAGCATCATATCACCTTTAAGTACCTACAACACTCATCAAGCATAATTTGGTACCCATACCAAGATGGGTCCATCAAGGTTAGTCACAAGAGACTTAGGCACCCAAATGGCCTTTGTGCTAACTGCGGATACATGGGTGTATGCCGAGTCTCTGAGTGATGAGTGATTGTCAACTGGGATGATGCGCATGTTCTTTGGCTTGTGTTGTGCAGGTGTCGAGCACGGATGCAGTGATCAAAGGCAAAGTGAAGGTCAAGTAGAGACGTGTCGTGCCGATGGACCGAGAGTGGCGAAGGGCGGACGTGAGACTTGGACCGAGGGACTGGTGGCCCGAGGATCAGCTGTGGTGGCTGGCAGCCTGGGACAGCGACGAGCGAAGACTTGCGGTCATGTGTTGCCTGAGTCATGGACTGTCGGTGGACGGGGTGCACGGGCGGTGCATCCCGTCTACGACGTCGGTTTGGTGGTAGAGCCAGAGAAAAACCATCGGGTGGACGGTTTCCAGGTTTGGGCCTCAAAACCTGGGTGCTGATGGTTTCCGAGTTTGGCCACAAAACTCAGGCTGAGGACGGTTTCCAGGTTTGGGCCTCAAAACCTGGGCGCTGCGGGTTTGCTGAGTTTGGGCCTCAAAACTCAGATGCTGGTGGGCTGGTTTCCCGGTTTGGGCCTCAAAACCGGGGGTTGGCTGGAAAGGCTGGTTTCCCGGTTTGGGCCACAAAACCGGGGGTGCAGAGCGGTGGCGGCAATCGGGAGGTTGCGTCGAGGCAACGCTACGAGTTGTGCGGGCGTGGCCGTCGGATCCACCTACCACCGAGTTGGTCCAGAATAACCCTAGGGTTTAGCTGGTTCGCTCTGTAATTAGTTGAGGGGTAGAGTAGGAATTAGAATTTAGGATAAGTAGAGGGAGACACCCTCCTCGCTTCCTATCTCAGTCATTTGCTCTTTGCACTTAGGGTTTCCTGCTCTCCCAATCCCCTGCTGTAGCTAGCTGAGATCCGCAGAGAACCATACCTCTGTGTACTGGAGATTTTGAGGAAGTGAGGCCGTAACCTCACTGTTGTAGCGTGTGGTAGCCACACGGTTGCAATTTCGTGGTTGTGATTCGTGTTTTGATTGTGTTCTTCACGGATTACTTTTCTCCACGTTTTTCCCATTGTTTGATCTCTTTGCTCGGTTCATCTTTTTGCAAATCCATTTGAACCAAGTTGTTCTAGATCGTGAGGCACTTCTTTCCACCGAAGGAAATCACCTACAACCTCACGGTCTAGGAGATCGATCGATTTTGGTTTCGGGTCAAGTTTTTCTCCCTTCCCCCGAAATTCTTTGATTCATCGATTTGGAGATAGGTTCGAGCCATGATCTCTTAGAGATAGCTCACTATCCTCCTTGTGACTCCTCTCACCAAGTTTGATCCCTAGAGGATTCGTTTTGGGTGAGATCGAGTGAAATCGGTGGACGAACTGTGGAATTACGCGGTGACCGGACGCTTGATCGGGATGACCGGACGCACAAGTCCAGGGTCCGGTCGTTGAATGCCACGTGTGTGAAGCCCCTGTAGTCGACCGGACGCAACACTTGGTCGCTGACCGGACGCACAGTTTCCACTGTTCATCCGCTGTTTTCTGTTCGACCGGACGCTCTGTACAAATGACCGGACGCTTCCTTCAGTGAGTCCGGTCAGGAACAGAGAGGTTCCAAAACCGATTTCCTGTGACCGGATGCGTCCGGTGCCTGGTGACCGGACGCTCTGGTGAGTCCGGTCAGTGCTGTCTCACGCTGTTTCGTTCGCGGTTCGCACGTCCGTTGTCGGTTTTGGTTTCCGTCTTTTGCGTTGAGTTTCTGGAGTTGTGAAGTGTCCCGCTGTGCTTCTTGAAGCATCCACCCTACATCTAGGGTCGTGGACACTTGCAAGCTCTTGGTTTGCTCTTGGGGTTGAGTTTCGGGACAGTGGCGACAAGTTTCCGAAAGGAAAATTTGAAGCTCCCATTCAACCCCCCTCTGGTCGCTTTCTGATTGCATTCTCGGTCCTTCACTAACACGTGGTGAACTAATCACCTTTCTAGCACAAGTGTCATTTTTGGGTCTCCTAAGCAAGTTTGAATTAATTGATGAGTTAAGCTTAGGAGTGTTACCCATGGGACAATCCATACTTAGATGTCCCTTTCCCTTACAAGTGTAGCATAGGCGTGTCTTGTTCTTCTTAGCCTTCTCTTCTTGCAATTTGCTTGCTACCTTGCTAAAGTGCCTCTTTCTTGATGATAGCAAGCCTTTGTCCTTCATGTAGGGGCATGATGCAATTTCATGACCCTTCTCATTGCACTCATAACACTTCCTCTTGCTTCTTCTTGTCTTCTTGTTTGGAAGTGTGGCTTGGTCATCAACCTTGTTGGAACACATAGAGGCATAGTGTCCCACATTGGAGCACTTGACATGAGCCATCGTTTTCTTCTCTTGGATCTTGCTCATGCCCTTGTACTCTTTCTTTAAGGAGCAATCTCTTACATGGTGACCCTCCTTCTTGCACTTGAATCAAGTGATGAGAATCATCTGTAGTTGAACTTGCTCCTTGGTTTTAGTCACCCACATTGATTCTTTTAGCTTCTTAGAAACATGCTTTTGCTTGGGCATCTTCTTATTGGTTGCTTTAGTCTGATCAAGGACAGAACTGGTAGGCTTCCCTTTCTTGGGGCGCGGCACTTCTGCTCGTGGAGCAGAACTTCTGCTCGAGCAGAACTTCTGCTCGAGCAAAACTTCTGCTCGGAGAGCAGCACTGCCGCTGTCTGTGCAGGCTGAACTGTACCAATCTGCTCCTTCCTCTCAAACCGTGCACATTCAAACCCATTGTTGGACTTGTGATTTTGCTGATGGGGTTTGGTGCATGCATTGGTTGATCCCTTGCAATTAATCAAGTCCCTTTTTAGCCTCTCAACCTCTTCCTTGAGCTGTTCATTTTCTTTTGTGATAGAATCATCACAAATTTCTACAAGTACATGCTCAACAGAAGGTTGGCTTGCTTGAGAGCAACAAATGTTAGCACATGATAAAATAGATGGAACCTGTGTACAGGTGCATTTGTGGGTGAGAGGTTGGTATGACTTCACCGTTGTTACCACAACCTCATGAGCAATCTCTAGCATGAGATGAGAATCCATAAGCTTGTCATGAGAGCACAAGAGCCCATCATGACTTTCTTGCAAAGTCTCATACTTGCTAGTAAGCCTTTCCAACTTGTCCTTGAGCATATAATTCTCATCTTCTAATTGAGCAACACAAGATAGAGAGATAATAGTACGAGTTTGCTCAATTGACAAGTTTTCATACCTTTCGGCCAAAGTAGCATGAGAGCACTTGAGCTTTTCATGCTTTTCAGTCAACTTCTCCAAGCATTTGATCTTTTTGACAAAAAACTCTTCTTGCTTGTGAAGTGACTCTTCTTGCTCACCAATTTTCTCCATGAGCTTGAGCACCATCAACTTGTCTTTCTTGCTTAGATGAGCAAGGTGTTGAGTGACCTCATCATTATCACTCTCATCTTCACTCTCACTTGAACTCTCACTCTCACTTGCCATATTCATCTCTTCATTTGCCATGAGACCCATATGAGAAGTGGCATAGAGAGTTGAGCATCTCGGTGAGGTGGATTCTTCATTTGGCCTCCACCGATCACAATCTTCTTCTTCCTTCAAAATGTTAGTCTCACAAGAACTATAGGAAGTAGAAGCATCACATGTATAATCCTTGTTATCACCAACCATTTCACTACCTTTCACATATGTTGGTAAGGGAGTGGTTGTGGCATGATCAGCTACGCTTTTTGGGAGAATCACTTGAGGCTCTTCATTTGTTGGTGAAGTTGAGCACTCCTCAAGTGGTTCCTCCAATGAGAGTAACTTTTCATCACATTTGGACTTGTCATATCTTTCTTTGAGTGTGGTCCAAATGACATGAGCATCCTCAAGAGGTTCACCATCTCCAAATATGACGACATCAAATACATCTTCACTCAAAGCACTAAATAAGACATTAGAAGCTTGAGCATTGTGTTGTAAGCATTTCACTTCCTCTTTAGATAGATAGGTCAAATCATCACTAGGAGGTGAAATGCTCACATCTACAATCAGCTCGATATGAGGACCCATGGTCCTAAAAATAGTAAGCACACTAGTAGACCAAGATGTATAATTTGAGCCATCGGAAAGTAAAAGTTCGAGAGATACTTCCTCACTTGTCGACATCGTCTCTCAAGGCAGTTAAGCCCGAAATTTGAGAGCCTAGCTTTGATACCAATTGAAAGGACCTCGATGTCGCCTAGAGGGGGGGGGGGGGTGAATAGGCCTGTAAAAACTCAACTCGAACAAATGTTAGAAACTCGAGCGGCACTTCTGCTCTGGGAGCAGAACTGCTGCTCGAGCAGAACCTCTGCTCTGCGAGCAGCACTACTGCTCAGAGCAGAACTTCTGCTCTGCGAGCAGAACTTCTGCTCTGCCTAATAAGTTCGAGATCACAATTCAAAATCTACCAAAGGGAAAATAGATCAAGTAAATTGCTGAGCTTCCTAGGGTAGTGTTGAACCTATTTCACCACTTGAATGTATGCGGAAGTGTACAAGTGAGTAGATCGGCACCAAACCCTAAAATCACCACAAATGAAAGTAGAGAGCAATACAAACAACAAGAACACAATAGAGACAAGGTATTTATCACGTGGTTCAGCTCGCCACCAAGGCTTGCCTATGTCCACGTTGTTGAGGAAGCCACAAAGGCTTTTAGGTCTCTTTCAACCCTATCCTCGATCTCAAGCCAAGAGAGCAAGTCTCTTGAGATGAGAGTGTTCTTACTAGTTGCTTGGGTGATAACAAACGTCTCGGAGCTGCCACACAAGAGTTGGAAGCTTCCGGGTGACGCCTAGCCAGCTAGGAGCCTTGCTCCAAGAGTAATAAACACAATCCACCGGCTTCAATGCGAACCAAGTGCTCTAGGAGTTGTAGAACAGTTTGGGGAGCTCTCTATTGCAGTTTGGAGGCTCAAACTCTCAAGGAATCGGAGAGGAATTGAAGGGAGAAGCTTGAGGGGCTCCAATGGAGAGTGAGGGAGAGAGAGAGCTGCTCTGGTCGCACTTGGGAGAAGAATGGTCGAGATGACCGTTGGGAGAGGCAGGGAGAAGAAGGATATACCCCCCTGCTGTCTAACAGTAACTTTAAGTCGCAGAAGTGCCGCTCGCAGAGCAGAACTTCTGCTCCCCCGGCACTTCTGCTCTCAGAGCAGAACTTCTGCTCGCAGAGCAGCACTTCTGTAACACCTCTGGTGTTTAACTGTAATTAACCTGACATGTCATCATCATTAGTCATTAATCATTCTTGCCTTGCATTTATGTTTGCCTAGTACTTGTGTAGCAATCTCTTTTCAAAACCCTAAAAGCCCAAATCTTCCTATAAGGGCAAAAATGGTAATTTCACCTCGGTGCCTAGCTTTGTGTAATTCTTGTTCAGTTGGTTGTCTTGAAGTTTTGTTGTGTTGGCCAAAGTTCAAAAACCAAAATCAGATTTCAAACCCCTTTGCAAAACCCTGATTTCCAAACCCTGGATTTTATCCCTCTTTTTGTAATTCAAAAATTATTCAAAATTTGAGGTTGGCCCAAAAAGCAAAGTTGTAGATCTGATCTAGATGAGCAACTTTGGTATTTACAAATTTTCAAGTTTCTGTACAAAGTTTGAAGTAAATCCAAATTCATTCAAATTCCAGTTTTTGTCCCCTTTTCAGTTTTAAAAATTTATTCAAAAACTATTGAGTTTCAGAAAAAGTGTATATTAGCAAAGTTATAGGTTTTGATAAAAGGAACAACTTTCATATTTGCAGATTTCCAACTTTCAGTGTAAAATCAAAAGTAATTTTGAATTTATTCAAATCCCAAAAGTGTTCCCTTTTCTGATTTCAAATGTGGTTCGAAAACTATTTAGATTTGGAAAATGTTCATATTGACAAAGTTGAAGATCTCTTTTTTCTGAACAACTTTGGTGTTTTGAGTTTTTGCTGCTCAGTTCAAGTTTTGAGAGTAATTTGCAAAATACAGAGATCAGCCAAAAGTCAAACCCTAAGACCTAGCCCTGTTCATCTTCAACCTACAGCTAGGGGGCCCCGGCCATGGCCGCGCGCCAGCGCCGCCTGCGCCACGCGCGCCTGGCAGCCGCACGCCCGCCCCCGACTTGTCGCCTGCGCCCGCGCCATCATGCCGCCCCCGCACGCGCGCCAGTTGACCTCCGCCCCGTCCCCTACAGTGCCCAGGGCGTCGCCGCCGCGTGGCCATCGCCGGCGAGCCTTCGCCCAGGCCCTGCACGCACGCCTGTCCTTCCCGCCAGAGCGCAATCGAGCGCATGCTCTCCGCTTCGCCCGAGCCAGGCCTCGGCGAACACATGCCTTCCGTCTCGACCGAGCCTCCGGGCCAGGCCTCGGACGAAGCAGTCGCTTCCGTCTCGACCGAGCCCGTTTCGCCCGAGCCCCGCGCGATTCGCCCGAGCCCCGCGCGATTCGCCGAGCCCTGCATAGAAGGAGCACAGTGCTCTTTTCTTTTTCTGAGAGATGTGAATAGTGTTCTGTTTTCTCTTTTTTGTGTGAATTAATCTGTTGTTCTTTAAATCCTGATAAAATTATGGTATGCTCCATGCACTGTGTAGTATTTTATAAAAATATGAAACCTGACTTTTCTGCAAGAATTTGAAAATGTAAAATCCCTCTTTTAATTAATAAATGGATGGTTTTGGATTTTTAGAAAATTATTTATAACTCCAAAAATCATGAGATAAATTTTTGTGAGCTTCCTATGCCATGTTTAGTCTCTGGTGAAATTTTGAAGTCTTTTGGAACAAATTGATTTTTGAGCATTTATTTTTAATTGTTAAATAGTGCCTTTTGTTAATTAATGTCTGGAATTATTTGAGCACCTTAATGACCTCCAAAAATTATGAAATTTGTTTTTCCATCTATCTACATCATAATGAACTTATGTGATTAATTTGGTAATTTTTGGAGCAACTTCGTAAAATGACCTTTTTAAATAAATAAGAAAAGTAGAAAGAAATGATTAGGGTTCATGTTGTATGCCCTGTTTTGCATTGTTCATGCTAGCATACTCATGTGCATGCATCATTGCATTCGTATAGTCACCGAAGAAGGAGTCAAGATCGAGGCAGCCGCCGACGAACCTGCTCCCGAAGTAACGCCGAGCTTCGACCTCTGCACCTCCAACCCTGAGCCAGCTGTCTTTGCTCTTCAAGGCAAGCCCCGGTGCATTTAACCCTTTCCTTGAATTTATAAAAGGATTTCCTTAAATGCTTTTGAGTTAAATTATTGCATTAGGTTTATAGGAGTTGTGTGCTATCCTAATTGATGCACTATCCACCTTGACCACTGATACACCCGATACCTGCTTTTCAAAAGTATTTGAAAAATGCTTAGCAATGCTTATTGAATTAGACTTTGCAATAAAATGCCAATTTCAAAAGTGTGATCACTTAAGGAATGTTTATGGGAATTTGGCTTTACTCCCCGGCTGTTGGCTAGGTATCTGATCCGTACCTAGTCAATAGCGAGGAGAGGTTGTCCGAGCGTACGGTGCCGTCATGTTGTAGTCCGGGACTCAACAGTTGACACCGACCGGGACAGGGTTGAAAAACTGACGGGACTATTACGCTTGGGTGAGATATAACCAAGGTATAGTTCTGGCTGGAAAATTAGGGACCATCCGTATGGGGGCCTGCTGGTCAAGACTTGTAACTATTCACATACTTCGGAAAGCTCTGGCTCCGAGAAATCCTTGATTGGGACCGACAACCGCGCACTGGGAGTGGAGAGATGGCGGAAGTAGCATGTACCCACGTGGTCGTCGTACCTGGATAGGAGTGGTGTACTGTACTTCCGGGTGGCGTAGGACCGGGTCCAATCTTGGAGGAATCATGGTAGACGAGTTGGCATATGCAAGCTTGGGTGCTACATATGCAGTGTGGATAGGGATCCTCAGCTGAGTATTATTTATCCGGATTAACGTTGCTCCTCGGTTATGGAGACTTGGTCCACTGACTGTCAACGGAGAGTGGTTCTCAACTAGGAATGTTTTGAAATGTAAAATGAATCATGAACGATGAAGAATTGAGGAATACTGAATCTTTCAAAAATAAAATAAGGTTTACAAAAATGCTTTTCTGCAAAATACTTGATCTTGCTTAAGCCTTACCTTGACTACCCTAAGCCTCTCATTCCTGAGTCTTCTCCCTTTTTCTTTAGTCGGGTAAGTCTTGTTGAGTACCCCAGTACTCAGGGTTTGTTACCCATGCTGCAGGTATGACAGAGTCCCCGATGTGTCTTGCACCCTGCTGCGTGACCATCGTCCAGGAAGAGGCCGATGAGGCCGAAGAATAGTTGTACACCCTCGGGCTGGGTGATTATAAGCATCTTTGCTGTTCTCCACTATGTTGCCTATGTCTACTTCTATTATCAGAACTTGGTTTGTAATAACTGCACCTTAATTTCTATTTGGAACCCTGTTTTGTAAAACTAATGTTATTTAAGTCTTCCGCTCTTTATTCCGATGTTATTTGTAAAAGTATGCAATGCTGTAACCGAATTGTGAGATGATCCTGCGGACATTGGGCACTGATGTAGCCCGGTGGCGAACAGGTCTTAATCACATGGAACATGGGTTCGGCTGTCAGAGGTTGACAGGGACACGTGGGCCATGGGATTAGGGTCGTTCCGTCACAACTTCTGCTCTGACACAAACAGCCAAGAATGGGGAATGAAAGGCTTGCTGTTGTGGCTAGTTTTTGAGGATGGTTTGGTGGAACCTTTGAGCACTTAGTTGCACATCAAAGCTTGTGCATTGTATCCCCCTTTATAGTGCGGCTTTTCCTAAACTCAAATTCAAAGCATAAAAGAATTTAAACGCCTTTGAGCCGGATGCCGCTTTCCTTTGTAATTGGGGTTGCCACCATCACATGTACTATCCTCTTCCTCAATATCACTTCATAAATGTTTGCAATCATCCTTGTCTTATCTCTTGAGCAAACACACCTTGAGCTTGTGACTTGAATCTTTCCAACACATGTGAGTTTAGTCCATGGCTTCAAGTCACCTCCACTAATGATTTGATCCTCAACATAATATGACTCCTCATAGCTCGATTAGTACCTCGACTCAATGCAAGTACTCTCTTCTTCACCCTAGCCATAGTACCTCGGTCTCCTTGACCTTCACCTTCGCTTAGTACCTCGAAGCCCTTTCCTTGCTATCTTCACCCTATCAAGCCATACTCAAGTCACATCACATCAAGCATCCATTGAAAACCATTTCTTCAATATTGTGATCCTTGCTTGAACATCTTATTGATATGAATGTTGAGATCAATCAAGCTTCACATAGAGTGTCATATATGAATCAACATCAATATGGTCAAGCCAATTCATGGTTCCTTATATTCTCCCCATTTTGGCTTGACACTCAATACTCACTTCAATCTCCATCTTCATACTTCTAGCTTGATCAAATCAATGCAAAGTGATTTCCCAAATCATTATCCAAACAAGCAAACCAAAGTAGAGACCGACTTATATCCAATATGAGTTGCGTCCTTTGTCATTTCAGCTTTGCTTGACATTTCCTCACTTATGCATTCTTGATTCATTCTTCATCCTTGATCAAAGCTAATCCACTATCAAACTCTTCTTGTTCATAAAAGCAAGCCATTATTGAGACCAATCCAAGTCATCAACTCATGTCTCATTTGTCACTTGTCAAATATGCTTGTTTTCTCATGATGCTATGATATCCCACAACATAGAAGCCATCTCATTGATTCCAATAGCATTGTTGTCTTTTGCTTGAACTAGATTGTTTCCATAATCATTCAATACAATAATACATAATTTTGGCCTTCATTTCAACACTATGTGGAATACCATCAAGTTATTGAACCTTTGATACACTTAGCAAACTCGTTAGACCTTTAGTTGAGTTGTCATTCAATTCACCAAAACCCACTTAGGGCTAGATGCACTTACACATACAACTTGTGCTCTCTAAGCTTCTGCAGCACTAGTCTCAGATGTTCAGCATGATCTTCCTTGTTCTTGGAGTAGACCAGAATATCATCAATAAATACCACAACAAACTTGTCGAGATACTCCATGAACACCTTGTTCATCATATACATGAAGTACGCAGGTGCATTGGTCAATCCAAAAGACATTACTGTATACTCATACAACCCATACCTGGTAGTGAATGCGGTCTTTGGGATATAAGATGCTTGAATCTTAAACTGATGATAACCAGAACACAGATCAATCTTAGAAAACACACAAGCACCTCTGAGCTGGTCGAATAGATCATCAATCCTCAGCAACGAGTACTTGTTCTTGATAGTAATCTCATTCAATGAACGGTAGTCAACACACATCCTCTAACCACCATCCTTCTTGTCAACAAAGATAACAGGAGCTCCCCAAGGTGACGAACTAGGATGAATGAACCCTTTTTCTTGTAACTCTCTAATTTGTTTCTTAAGTTCTTCTAGTTCAGGTACTCCCATTCTATATGGTCTTTTAGCTATGGGTGCAGTTCCAGGTAAAATCTTAATAATAAATTCAATGTCGCGATCGGGTGGCATACCTGGCAAGTCATCGGGGAACACATCTGGGAACTCATCCACCACTAGATCTTCCTGGAAAACCTCTTCATTCATCTGGTTCACGGTGGCTGTTGGTGATGGTTGTAGCACTACATCAACACTGACTTTGTCCCCCTTTGCGGTGGTAACTGACACAACCTTCTCTTGGCACTGAATAACTGCCTTGCACCTCTTCATCCAGTCCATACCCAGTATCAAATCAATACCAACAGTCTTCAGCACAATAGGGGATACTGAGAAGTCTAGCCCCCTTAAGGACACATCCAAGGGCATCCACTGAAGCGTAGCTTGCAAACCCCCACCCGGTGAGGTAACCATTATGGGAGTTTTCATGAGGCTAACATGTAGATTATGAATTCTAACGAATGTATGTGATATGCATGTATGCGATGCACCAGAATTAAAAAGAACTGTAGCAGGGATGGAGCTGATGCTGAATGTACCAAGCATGACTTCTGGGGCTTCCTGCACGGTCTCTGCAGACACGTGATTCACCTTGCCTAAGTTAGGTGATGGATTTGGACATCCCCTCTGATTGTTGTTCTGGTTCTGCAGAGTCTGCTGGTTCTGCTTCTTGGGATAGTTGTAGGAGACATGACCAACATCACCACAGACAAAGCACTTATTGGGAGTGCTAGGTGCACTGTTCTTCATGAGGGTGTTATTGGGAGTGCCCTGGCATGGAGCCTGGTTGCCGGATTGCTGTTGAGGGCGTTGATTGCCACCTGCTGCTGGTATGCAGGACGTTGCTGGGCTTGGTTGCGGTTCCACTGAGTAGTCGGTCCCTGGTACCTCTGCTGGTTGCCTGGTGCGAAGTTGGGGCGAGGACGGTTGTTACTACCAGAGGACTGACCTTGAAGCTTCCTCTTTCTAGCTTCCATCTCCTTGCGCTTGTTGTCAACCACTATGACGCGGTTAACCAGAGTCTCGTAACTGGCGTACTCATTGGACATCAGCTGAAGTGCTAGTCCATCATTCAGACCCTTGAGAAAGCGACACTGCTTGTCGGCATCCTGAGCAATATCAGTGGGGGCATAGCGTGACAACTGAGCGAACTTGTCACGGTACTCAGCTACGGTCATAGCTCCTTGACGCAGCGATGTGAATTCCTCCTGCTTCAACTCAATCAAGCCAGAGGGGATGTGGTATGCTCTGAAGTTGGTCTTGAACTCATCAAAGGTGACAGCTGGGGCATCGTTGGCGCGACCGAACTGAAACGATTCCCACCAATCTAGAGCAGCTCCTTGCAACTAACTAGAAGCATAGAGCACCTTCTCCAGGTCGTTGCATTGTGCAATGGTGAGTTGGCGTTCAATAGCACGAAGCCAGTCATCAGCTTCCAGAGGATCAGCAGCATGAGAGAACACTGGTGGGTGACCCTTCAGAAACTCTCCCCTCTTGTCCCTCACTTGCAACGGTGGTGGCCCTCCAACTGGCTGGTTGTGCAGGTGTTGCATCATGGTTTGCATGAATTGGGCTTGGATGCCCATCAACTGTTGAATGTCCACTGGTGGTGGTGGTGGTGGTGGGTTTACAGGTGCCCCACGACCACGGCCACGTCCATGTCCACCTCCAATTCCACCTCCTCTTGCAGCCATCTATCTTCAAAACAAGGACCACAGTTAGCGAATTTTTCAAGAAAATATCACTACACGAGAAGAAACAAGAGATCTGAAAATTTCTGGGCGAGATCCGATAACAGCAGTGCAGTAAAACAGACATAACTCGAGTTACAGAAATCCAAACAGGGCGTGACATACACGGTTTGAAAGATGACGAAATTATCTACAACTTTTATTTAGGTGACTTTTCGAGATTCTGACGTTAAATTAGTCAAAAACATAGAACAAGCGAAACTGTCCAGAGTTCAGAACTGCGCAGAAACTTTAACTTGTAACAGCTATATCTCACAAACCATAACAGCTATTAAGGTGATTCTAGAGGCATTGGTTAGATGTTGAAGTCTACTTTCCACCATAAAAATTTCAGCTATGTTGCACGAACAGAACTTGATATATAACAGAAAGATTACAGGTTGCTCCAGAAAACAGCAGAGAACAAGATATAACGAACCCACTTATTTATTCATAAACGTTATGCATAACCTATGAGATTTGTAGACAAGCCTACAATATCTCAGCACACATTACAAAGAACCAACTCAAACATAAGCACAATAATAGTTCATCTAACACATAACAAAGCACGCTAACTCAAAACTTAACTAGACTCAACTCACGCTTACTATTATCGTCCTATTACATAAAGGGTGACCTAATCCTATTCATAGTACGGACGACGAAGCTTCTTGTAGATCGAAGGCTGGTTGAGTTGCTCCCAGAGTCCATCTATGACTTGGTAACATCTCTTGAGGTCCTTCCCTTGAGATTCCACCACCTTTCTCTATCTAGGAGGAAATCTCACATAGCCTTCTCAGTTGGAGTTGCATTGGGGACTTCCATCATAACATCCTTCATATCATTATTCCAGTAAGGCAGGTAGCGATATGGATCTTCCCTCATATCACCGATGCGACGACCCCGGAATGCCTTGTAGGCTCGAACCGCTATAGCTTCCAAGACTGCCACCAGGGTAGATCGACGAGCCTTGTGGGCTATTACCATATCATGCAGGTGAAGACCACTTCCTAGCTCTTCGATGGCGACGGTGATTCTAGCCTTCCATTAGGTCTCCTCCAAAGGATGCGTGTACCTCCAGTAGGTGTATTGCACCGCAATACTCTAGTCTTGGTAGTAAGCAGTGAGAAGTCCCATCAGCCTATGATGAGTAGGACACTGGGGCTCTCCAATGTAGTATCCAGAGTCCACATTCCATCCTATCGCGGGCTCATCATCATCATCTTCAACCTCCAGCACTTCAGGGGGCACTGGCACGGGAGGAACTGGTTCCTGAGGAGCTGGATCCTGCTGAGCTTGAGCTTGTGGTTCATGTTCTTGCGGTACGGGCGCTTGTGGCTCCTGCGGTGCTTGCTCCTGGGGCGCTGGCTCCTGCGGTGCTGGCTCTTGCGATGTCGGCTCTTGGGGTGCTGGCTCTTGCGGGGGCTGGCTCCTAGGGTGCTTGCGGGATGCGGTTGCTTGACCTCAGGCCTGACCTCAGACGACCTCTGGTACTCTTGCGGGCAGTCTGACGAGCGCGAGCCATCTATGGAATAGACCAAGAGACAGTTAGAATAGAGTCAACATTTTATATAATAGAGCAAGTAAAGAGAAGCATAAAATTTGATAAATTAGCAAGGCTAAGATCAATAGCAAGAAAAGAGAAGCAAAGACCATTAAAACGACCATTTACTAGCTAGGCTTGCATCCTACAGTCAACATAGCTTGATAACAATTTGTCACACCCAATTTTAAGGATAAAATTGAATGCAATAACTTATGTGCGCCTAGAGATCAATCACACACATAAACCAACAAATTAAGGAGTACCATCACATATGTTTATTACATAATGAATATTACTCAAAGTCTTTACATAGCAGTGGATAAATAAGATAACTCTCGCGGCAGCTCCATCACAGGGAAGTTGACTGGTTGACCACAAGACTAGAACTCTTCGGGGAAATCATCATTACCGTAGCAATCTGTTACCTATCTGGGATTTTTATCCAAGTAGAGAAAATAAACAAGCATAAGTACATCTCGTACTTAACAAGTGTAACATGGGGTTCATGAGGCTCAAATAAAGCTGACTCGGGTTTAACTGCAGTAGCTTTTAGTTGGCAACATTTTAACATTAGAGTGAACATATATTGTGCTTAAACTCAATCCACATGATCATAATAACTGAAACATAGCGATGTAGTAATCAATATGAGCAACATAAATAAACAAGATATAACAACTAATCTGTGAGTTTTTCGGGCTGCTCGTGTCCGTGAGCACGACTGATATATTAGTTTATTAAAACTCTACAGAGTGTGTACACTTTACCCACGAGTGATGATATCCAGATGCCCGGGTTAATTACTCCCATAACACTTCCGAGGTGAGTAGGCAGGATACATCTCGAAGCCTTTCAAAGGTTCATCTAACAAGTTAGGGCTGCTAGGTCTTAAGGCAAGGGGATGTAGAGCCCTCCTTCCAGGTGGCACAATAACACGCAACCTATACTCACGTGGACAGAGGCCGCACTATACCCGTCTCAGCAAGCGCCTTATGCGCCCTTTAAGGTAACCACTAACAAGCTAGAAAAGGTCCTTATACTGAGCTAAGGTCAGAGCCATATAGCCCTCATGGTTGCACTGTATGTCCCAGCTTTTGCTGACAGAAGATCCTAAACCATGTTGCTAAAAAGATCAAGTTTTAATCACCGTTATTAGATTATGTTTGGTTTAAGTAAGCACTAGCAAAAAGCTACCCATATGCATGGCATCCCAAAGGTTAGCAAGGTAACAGGTCAACATCTAGGATAAACTAGATAGGCATCAAAATTAGACACATGCATATGAAACTAGATGATTCACGGTGAATAGGACAACAAGGAGGATCTCATGCTATACTTGCCTTGATCCACGAACTCTTGCTGCTCTGAGTTGTCGAAGAAGGGCTCTTGATCACCGGCGTATGTCTCACCGTCTATACTCGATTACCACATAAACACACAATCATCCGGACAACAATCATGCAAAGCAAACAAGCTATAATTAGAACATTACACCAACAACAAGTAAATAATATAAAAAGGTTTGAAAACAGATCTATGATCTACTATGGTCACACAAACGCGAAGATCACGAAAAACAGAATTATAACGGAGAAGTTATGAGCTAAACAAGATTCAAAACCTTAACTAGTAGATTAGATCTAACTCAAATTTTAAATACAGAAAATAGTATATATTTTCGCATATCTAGACAGATCTTTTTGAAACAAAACTAATGCAAGTTGAACGAGCTAAAACGGATTTAAAACGAAGAAGATATAAGCATTTGAAACTGATGGCAAAACTGTAAATAAACTGAAATTAAATTTGAAATTTAAATTGGTTTAAAAACCAATCTGCAAATCGACTGGACTACGCCTCAAATAGGCAGAAACACAAGGGCTTATATGGAAGAATCTAAAGACTCAGAGCACAGTGCCGTCTAGACCGCGGGTTTAGATCCAAAACTTTGAGGGTCTCTTTAGCAAACTTGACACCGAAGGGGTATTGATCTGCAGCAGTCGTCGGATCAGAGATGGATGCACAGGATTAGACTGGGGAGGGAGAGGCGGCGCTGATGCTGGAGCAGAGGAGGAACACGGCGGCCCTAGGCAGCGCCATGACCGGACGAAAACGGCGCCTTCGCTTCTCGCGTTACAGGGCAGTAGAGAGCTCGGGAATTGGCGCAAAGGAACGAGGAGCTCAAGGAGAACTCACCCGAAGCGGATATGGCATCAGGGACGGTTCGGTTGTGGCGATTGGCTTGGTTTGGCGGCGGCTCTGCAAACGCTGGCGAGAAATTAAGGCACCAAAAAGAGAAATAAAAAGAGGGAAAAATGCTGGGTTAGCTTCGAGAGATCAAGATGAAGCTCTAGGAACCTCTTGCAGGTACCGGAACTGGCCGAAACATCGAGTTGGCGGCGGCGAAATCTGGCTCGGCGGCGGAACTCTTGATTGGGGCTTTCTAGGGCACGAGGAGCTCCGATTTTCGGAAAGGGAGAGGCGGCGGGTGCTCGGGAGATATACATAGGGGAGGTTGGAGTGCTTGGCACGGCAGGGAGGGGGCGAGGGCAAGGCGAAAGCGGAGCCAGAGTGGTGTCTGCCATGGACACGGGAAGGAGGAGACGCTGACAGGGGAGGGCCACTGGATAGAGGAGAGAACGAGCGCGTGCAAGAAGCGCTGCAGGCGCGAGATTGGGCCGGCGAGCGGCCCAGAGAAGAAGGGAGGGTGCTGTGCGCGGGGAGGCCACGGGCCGACGCGGGCCACGCGGTGGAGGAGGGAAATAGGCCAGCAGAGAGAGGAGCTCGACCGGCTGGGCTGCTCCGGGCCAAAATAGGATAAAGGGGGAGGAGGGAGAATGAAATGCTTTTCCATTTTCAGAATCAAATTTTCAAAGGCATAATTGAAATCCAAATTGAATTCAAACAAGTTTTGAACCGAATCCACACATCACAAAATAAAATATGCACCAACATGTATGCATCAACATGATCTTTGGCCTAGGATTTATTTTAGCTTTTGTAAATATTATTTATTGTCTAGGTTTTATGCAACACACCAAATGAAATATTAAATCAATTTGCCTATTTTGAAATGATGCAAATTTTGGAGTGTTACATTCACCTTCCCTAGGAACTTTTGCAAGTCCTTCTTGCATGTAGGCGCCTAAACTTTCTTAATCTTTTCTATCCTCTTAGGATCAATCTCTATGCCCTTATCATGAATAATAAATCCAAAGAACTTTCCAGCCGACACACCAAAAGCACATTTCAGTGGGTTCATCTTTAATCCATAGCGGTGCATCCTTTCAAACGCAAGACGTAAATCGGCTATTGAGACACATGAGCAGCCGATTTGATCACAATATCGTCAATATATACTTCCATGATTACACCAATTAAATCATAAAAGATCAAATTCATAGCGCGTTGATAGGTAGCACCTGCATTCTTCAAACCGAATGTCATCATAACCCACTCAAAGAGACCAACAAACCTAGGACAAATGAAAGCCATTTTAGACATGTCTTCTTCGGCCATAAATATATGATTATAACCAGCGTTGCCATCAAGAAAGCTAACAATCTGGTGTCCTGAAGCATCATTGATAAGCATATCGGCTATGGGCATAGGATACTCATCTTTGGGAGTAGCCCTATTTAGGTCTCTAAAATCAATACAGACTCTGATCTTACCAGTATCCTTTTTCTCAACAGGCACAATATTAGAGACCCATTCTGCATACCTGCATGGCTGAATAAACCCCGCTTGTAATAACCGATTAATTTCTTCTTTAATCCGGTCATATATTGTAGAGTTAAAATGACGAGGATACTATTTGAAAGGTCTGAATCCTGGTTTAATGGGGAGCCGATGTTCAACAAGTTCTCGGCTTAATCCAGGCATCTTCGTATAATTCCATGCAAAGCAATCAACATACTCTTTCAAAATCGCGACCAACTCCAGTTTATAATCGGCTTCTAAGTTTTGATTCACAAATGTCGTCCTAGGTATGGAACTATCCCCAATATCGACTTGTTCTAAGAGATCGGCCGATGTGAAACCTTGGCCCAACTTATTGAGCTCATCAAAATCATCAATAGTCTCACAAGCATCGGTTTTGGCAGTCCGATATTGTTCAACACGATGTTTAAACCAATCAATATTAGCATCCATTAAGTTACATGATAATGTTGAACCAATTGTCAATTGGCTTCAAAGATACCGGTACAAAACCTTCTTTAGTAACACTAATAAATTAAAAATCAGAAAGGTCCCGACCAGACAAGCAGGCAATAGTATCATGCCCCCCGAGCAAAGGAGCATCGACCGTAGCAACATAGGCCAATGAATCTGAGTGCACAATTTATACATTGTCGCCCACCCATTAAATGAGAAACTGATGAATACTAGAAGGAATGCACCGATTAGCATGAATCCAATCACGCCCAAGTATAAGGTTATAGCTACCTTGTATATCGGCAACGAAGAAAGCAGTAGCCAAAGTCTTGCTCCCAATAGTAAGCTCCATGGACGCAACTCCTTTGGCCGGGATAGGATCTCCTCCTCCAACTCTAGTAATAGTCAAGTTGGTCTTGACCAACTCTTCATTAGTGCCACCAAGCTTCTGGTAAAGCGAATATGGCATCATGTTCACAATGGCTCCGTTGTCGACCAACATCCTATGGACCGGTGTACCATTGATATGGCCTTTTAAATGCAATGGCTTGAGATGGTTGACGGAGTCCTCTGGCTTCTGGAATACAACATTCTGCGTAGCAAAGTTGAACTCTGTTGCCTTCGAATCATCTCCGACCACATAGTAATCAGCAGATAAATAAACTACGTTAACCTCCGCCCTTTCTGGAGAAGGTTGATAGTCTACCATCTCCTCATCTTGTCCTTCAGGTAATTCTTCACTGGTCGTGGCAACACCAGCAGAGGAAACAAGATCACCAGGATACACATCAGCTCCTACTGGAACATGAGGAACCGATTCAGTCAGCTCGGAACCTGGTCGGGCCGGCTCATCTCTCAATTTAGTAGTGGTCGCCTTAACCTGCTCGAGTTCTGAACTGGTCGGCGCATAACCTGACCTGGTCGGATTGGGATCCGACATGATCGGCTCTGAAGCTGATCTAATAGGTTCGGTATCCAGACTGGCCGGCTCGGGATCCGACCTATTTGGTTCCATAATTGTCGAAGTCGGCTTTCGATTAAAAGCCGACTCTTCACCTCCTCCGTTGCCTTGAGGAAACATGGGATGCGTTGAGTTAAATATGTCTTCCCGTATTTTCTCAAGCTGCTCCTGCCTTTGCTTGTTACAGCGAGCCCTCTGCAACTTCCTTCGTTGAGTTTTACTCAGGCCAGGAGGACACCACCTAGGCTGAGTATATCTGGGATCACGCTCAACAGGCTTTTCTTCCTCTACTCTAGCTGAAACATATTGAACATCTTGAACCTTTGCTGGGGTCGGTTCCTCAATCACCATCGACTCAACTTCATCAACAACAGGAGCCTCCATAGAACCGATCATGATTGTGGGGATAGGATCAGATTTGGCCGGGGAAGCAACGGGAGCATGTTGTACCCTCTTGGGCACATAGATTTGTCGTACCTGCGCCTTCCTTGTTTCTTGAGCAGTCAAAGTTCTTGACGTGATCAGCCAATTCTGATTCATAACAGAGCTCGGTTGACCACCTAGTCGATCGAATACTGATACCTCGGGGGTTGACTAACAAGCGCTCCCTGACCTTGTTGGTAACACATGGGTGCCGACATGTGGTAAGGTACCCACACTCCTTGAGGGCCCCACTGTGGAGGTGATGAGATAGGAGGAGCCCACTGAGGTCTATAGGGCACAGCTCTCGGTGTCGGGGATGCTACTTGAGCCACCACCACCTGCTTAGACTTCCCATCTTCTCGCTTTGGAGGGGTAGATTCTCTTTTTTTTAATGGCCGATTCTGAGAATCGGCCTTTTGTTGCTTGTATTTAGCCATAAGTTTATTGAAAGTGCATGGCTCCCTGATAACCTTCCCCTTATTCTTCTCCACATTAGTACCAACTTCGGGTTTCCGTGGGACAAATGTGCGTAAGACATGCACTCCAGAAGGGGTAGGATTGCTGGAACGAGTTAACCTGACTGTGCCTGTTGGCTTATCTATTTTAGTCGAACATGAAGGGGCCAGACTAGCCTGGTGGGTCCTTCGATCCGATTGAGCCAACTGTTCTGAAGGAGGACCAGATTGGTCGGCTTGAGAGCCTGACCTGGTCGGTCTCTGCTGCGCCGCCCTAGTCTCAAACCACCTTTGCTTGTTCAGGTGTTTCACCGATCTGGCAGTAATTGTGAGCTTGCTCTTGCCATCATCACCCTTCTTGAGCACCACCTTGCGCCCCTAATTATTAGTATTCGGTGCAACCCGTGGCTCGCCGATAATGATATTCTTGCCCTTAGTTGTATTGGCCTGCTCTGGACAAATTGAAACAACATGATTCCCTGCTTCCATCATATGGACTGGAAAGGGGGTATTATCAACTTGCATCTCAGTGAGACTCAATCATCCTTCATTAAGGGCCGATTGGAGCTATCGACGGAAAACATTACAGTCGTTAGTGGCATGAGAAAAAGAATTTACAATAAGCCCTTCACTTTAACTCGTCGGGTGATGGCAATGTATAATTAACTTTAAGATAACCAAATTTAAGCAATTCATCAAAGATTCAGTCACATTTAGAGAAATCAAAGGTAAATTGCACTTCTTTGCCCCGTGTTGACACTTACTACCGTCACCACAAAAGTCGCCCTTGGCAATGGCACTAGTAATGCTAAGGTATGTTATCAGAACACTAGAGATAAATCTGCAAGCACACAGATTTGATACCGCACTTCACCGGATGTAGACCCAGTTTTATATCAAACACAAAGGAACGAGGTGATTGTCTTAAGTCTATTGCTTAAACCCTGAGCACTAGCAAAAGCGAGAATATAAAATATAAAGGGGAACACTAGGGTTTCCAGCTCTAACCTCAGGAAGCTGTGCGATTATTATTCTACTGTGGATTACGTTCGGAGACCACATCCAGAGTATGGCGATTCCCATGTAATATACTCCTGCTAGCCCTATAGACGGGAGGTGGACTATGGAAGATTCAACAGGCCTATAAGAGTCACACCCGCGAGTTACCACCGATCCGGAATATAGGGTAGACTATGCAAGTAATCGAGTCTAAGCACCACGCTTACACGACGATGACTCCTCTAATTATAGAGCGACTAGATTAGAGTACTCTAATTAGAGATGCAAGCAAGAAGAATAATAAGAACAAAAACGCCTACTGATAATTAGAAGTTGAAGACTGAAGATTATCCTGTCCAAGCTCTTGATGAACTTGAATCCGCAGTTACAAGCTGAAGAAGTAGATCTGATAGGCCGGAGCTCCTTCTAATCTCCCTCTAATACCTCTCTCTCTCTCTCTCTCTCTCTCTCTCTCTCTTCTAATCCTATAGAAGACTAGATCTAATCCCTAATTAGAGGGCTACTAATCTTCTAATTGCTAGATGGCTCTAATCCTCTCCCAATGAATATGACTGGAGTTTCTGTCTTGGATCTGATCTGAATGAGGATTGCTTCAGGGAGGGGGGTCTGAGGTTTCTTATATAGCCCTGGGGGATGAACCGTGACCTTCCGATCAAACCGACCTTGAACAATGGTTGAGATGCATTTAGGAGGTCGATTAGGGCACGCTCCACGAAGATGGGCCTTGAAGGACCCTGGCCCAGGCCGGCCGACCCCATCTGGCAGCCGCCAGGCGCCGTCTTTGCCAAGTTGTCTTCTGGAAGCCTCCTGGTTGCCCTAGCGCGACTTTCAATCTTGTTGCGCAATCCATCATGTTGGAGAAGGAATCTATCTCTTTCCAGCTGCTGGAAAACACCCTGGAGAACTGGAATTCACCATAGCTGTTGGATCTGTCAGTTTAGCCCTTATATTATGTTGCTTGGTGATCACTCCTGGTTGCTTCTAGAAGCTTCCAAGTTGTAACAATTGAGGACTCTTCCGTCGGGACTCCAATTGTGGTAAACCATATGTCCATTTCAATCGTCTCGACGAGCTCTTTGCAATGGTGTGCTCTGATTCATCACTTGGGATACTTTTATGTAGTGAAATGTTGGTATTCCTGCAAAACAAGTGAGAATGACACAACTCGTGGAACTCGTTAGAATCAAACTATATTCCCAGGTTGATGGTCACGTTTATTCTCTTTAGGTGACTTATTGATGGTATAAGATATGAGTTAGTGATCGTAAACACCCAGATTTTTCTGAATTGGCTTGAGAGAAGGAAACATGACTAGTTTATTTTGTGCTGGCCATAAAAATTCAGCAGCATAGCAATCTTTAGACTCATCGTCCGAACTATCAGTATATGTTTCAACAATATGCACATTGGTCAGTGAGATTTGTGGGTATCATGGGGTTCTTTAAGGCACGACTCAATTGACACGGCCTTTTGCAAAAGTTGATTTACATTAAAGAACTCATAATGCTCCAGTTTATCTTTAATCTCACAACGTGATCTAGCAAAACATAGATCTGTTAGGTCTCTGTCGGAGATCATTAAATGGAAGCATCGGCTCTTAATTTGTTTAAAGCGCTTAAAGAAATCAACTACAGGCTCACTACGCCCTTGTCGAACCAACGCGAGATGTGACAGCCTAGTTTCTTGGACTCCTTCATAAAAGTGATTATGAAATTTCTCTTCTAATTCGGCCCAAGAACTAATAGAACATGATGGTAGTGATGTAAACCAAGCAAAAGCTATACCAGTACGAGATAGAGGAAAATGTCGCACGTTCATAAAATCTAGGGTACTAGCTTCGCCCATCTGTGCAAGGAACATACTAACATGTTCCATGGTTGATTTACTACCATCACCACTAAATTTATAAAATTTTGGTACCCTCCAACCATTAGGTCTTTCATAAAATCAAAGTGTGGTGGGTACGGTTTAAAGTAGGTAGTCCTACTAGGTTTGATTTGAACCCCCAAACTAGTCTCGAGAGATCTGGTTATTTCCTCTTTGAACTGATTTAAAGCTCGGCCAAAATCGGTTGCGGCAGGGTTAGGAGCGCTGCCGGGCAGGGGAAACTGACTTGGAGACTTCGGTGGATTGGGTACAACACCCTGTCCCCCTGAAGTTCTATTCATTATCGTTCCCTGGTCGGTCCGTGCAGTCCGACCAGGATTAGGGTGGATGTTATTGGTATGTGTCGATGTACTAATTCCACCATGACTAGTTCTACCAGTTTCATTTGCCGATGATCCTGCCAAAATCGGTGTGTGAGGTTTGGCCTTCAAAGAAATTAAAAGGCATGCCAAACTGTGGCTGTTCGGCTGGACGATCAGGTTCGACAGTTTTTCCCTCTAACTTATCCATGCGAGAACTAAGTAATTTAAATGAATGCTGAATGGTATTAATAAGAGTTTTCGTAGCGCCATCTAGCATCGCTGAATAATTAACATGGGTAGGGTAAGGATCATCATTTACCTCAGCATTTACCTTTTTAGTAGCGTCTTCAGCAGTCTTTGAAGAGGTAGGGATGATCTTGCTGAAGTCCGGCTCCTTATCTTGAATGGCCTTGCCGCGTTGATCCTTAGAACAACTTTCAAGGAAAGCCTTCAGGACGGCGTCGAATTTGGCATGCGCTTACTGCTTCAATTCATCCGGAAGCTCGTCAATACCCGAAGGACGGATGATGTTGTCCTTGTCTGTGATGCCATCTTTACCGCCCATCTTGGTAGTCGATGAGATCTGATTATGCTCGATCATCCCAGCGGAGTTGCCAAAAAGTGTGTTGACGTCAAAAGTGATCCGAATCAAACACTAGTAGGGCTAGAACGCCCGAAGAGGTTGTGAACAAACCAGAGACAGCAAGGAACCTGGCCAAACTAACGAAAACCGATCTAGAGACCGGTTTAGATCAGTTTAGGGTTTTGTCCCTTGTGTTGATAACTCTAGAACTCCTCCCGGGAAGACCCGTCGGGGAGAAGCACGTAGAGGTTGTTCTAGGACCAGCAAGGCCACCTAGAACGCTGCCGAATCTCACCAGGAAATGCATCGAACAACAAGATAGAAAGGAAAAGGGGTAAGGGGTATAGTAGATTGATTTTGATCTATTAGGGTTGGATGCCTCAATCGGCCATAATCCTCTCATATATATAGAGGGGGTTGGTCTTATCCCAATAGGAAACATCTCCAGATACGATCTCCGAGTTTCCTATCCGGACTCCATCAAAATATGGAATCCAAGAGTCCAATCCGGACTAGAAAAGGTAAACCTGATTCGACTGATCCTCAAACTGACTAAACCGGTCTAAAGGACTTTGTATATCACACCGATTAATAGACCTTCATAACTCCATTGTAGAAAAAGACCCTTAGATCGTACGTAGATTGGTATTCATCACTATTCTAATACTTCTGACCAGTATTACCTGGTCGAAAATCACGTAACTGGTCGGAAGACACTTATGATGGATCAAGCGACCAGACCAATTTTACTTGGAATATTGAACTTAATAAACACAAATTATTTGAAGATGAATTCAGCTTCAATATGTAACCCGAATATATCCTCCAACCTTTATTATGTTCTCATGACACTTTTGAGTGTCAACAATAACCTTTTTGGCCATAAGAATCAAGCCACATTTTCATGAAGTAAAACAAATAAGAAATTCATACCACTACACTCCCTGGACACTAAATTAGATGTTGTCAAACCAATCTTACCAAATGGGCAAGCACTCAATTATAGTGCATCTACCTTGGTGCTGAACCATGAACATCAGAACAAGAGGGAGAAGCAACCAGATCTGGCTAGGTCCAGGCGCCGCCCTTTGTTCACGCATTAGTTTTTTGTTGTGATGGAATTGTCCACCCAAAGCAGCCTCTTAATGGCTTGCCTACTACATAAAAACAATCGACACCTCTGCACCTCTCCGAGTGGCGGTGGCAGAGACATGGCCTGTGGAAACCGATCACCCAGCTGAGATTTACAATACTAACCCATGCCCCAATTCTACCACTGCAAATCTCTTATTTGGATGTTCTCTTCAGGCAACCTGTGAAATCCACTAACAAGAAGAAACCTGTCCCTCGTACTGACCTCAACCACAGTAGCCAAAGCAAAAGGAAAATCCAAAGTACAAGCAAAATGGAGGCTGATAACAATCATGGCCAGATGAACACTAACGATTTTGTGATTGACATATCTCTCTCCCAGTAATCCCATAAACATTAGAAGATGAAACAACTGTCGAAAATGATAACTCAGAAATTATAAATATATGTCTCAGGTCAGTTTGATCCTTCTACTATTTTGGATCCTTAGATTTCTGTCTCAGTCAACATCGCCAGTTCAAGCTGAAGTAGATTTGCAGCACCCCGTAGAGGATGAGAAGTTAGGGCGTCGAGGGGTTAGAGGGGAGGGTGGGATACCTGTTGGGTGCCCGAGGAAGACCAACGTGTGACCGGTGGCTAGGCACAGTCCGACGGAGGCGCAGAGTTCTGGAGCCGCGACGCCCGTGCGCTGGCTGGAGCAGGTGCGGGAGGCGGTCGCATGACGACATGTAGCTGGGGCAGGGGGTGGGCGGTGCTGGCGCTGTCTGGGTCATCCTCGTGCTGCGGAGGGGACGAGGTGCTCGCTCGTCGTGGTACTGCGCCGGTGACGGGGTGCTATGGTGGCGACGGGGTTTGGCGGAGCAGGCGCTCGTCCGTCGTCGTGATGCGGGTCGACGACGATGTGGGAGGCAGGATGGGCAGGGATCTAGGTCATCATCGTGCTGCGGAAGGGATGGGGGCGGGTGGGGCAGACGCTCGCCCGTTGTGGTGCTACGGCGGGGCGGGGCGGGTGCTCGTCTGTCGAGCGGGTCGGTGAAGACATGGGAGGCGGGGGCAGGGATCCGCTTGTGGGTCATGTGCTCGTGGGTAGGTGGGGTGGGCGCTGCTCTTTACTTCACCGGGGAGTCACGCGCGGGGCGAGGTGACTAGGTGCCGGGCGGACTGATTAGTTTAGCGGTGATGATAACACCTGGGTTTTTTAGCTGTAAGATAAGATATAGTTTGGGTTCGTCATTCCACCTTGCCTCGTACGATCCCGCGAGGCCGCGACTGCCCACATTCGCTTCACCTGTGCAAAATTTTTTCACCACCTGTGATGCTTTGTCCACCTGAGAGAAAAGGAAACTCGCAGCCGCCAAGCTCTGCCCTCCCGTTCCAAAAAGAAACTCACAGCCTCAGCACCCTGCCCTCCCCGCCTAACTGCGAATACATGGGTGTATTCCAGATCTTGTGATGATGAGTGATTGTCAACTGGATTGATGCGCATGTTCTTTGGCTTGTGTTGTGCAGGTGTCGAGCTCGGAGACGGTGATCAAAGGCAAGGTGAAGGTCAAGTAGAGGTGTGTCATGCCGATGGACCCGAAGTGGTGAAGGGCGGATGTGAGGCTTGGACTGACGGACCGGTGGCCTAAGGATCAGCTGTGATAGCTGACAGCCTGGGACAACGACAAGTAAAGACTTGCTGGTGGAGGGGGTGCACGGGCGGTGCATCCCTCTACGACTTTGGTTTGGTGGTAGAGTCCCAGAAAAACCACTGGCTAGATGGTTTCCAGGTTTGGGCCTGAAAACCTCGGTGCTGGCCGGTTTCCAAGTTTGGGCCTAAAAACTCGGGCTGAGCACGGTTTCTAGGTTTGGGCCTCAAAACCTGGGCGATGGCGGGTTTCTGAGTTTGGTCCACAAAACTCAGCCTGAGTACAGGTTTTCCGGTTTCAGCCTCAAAACCGGGGGAGGTCCAGGAAAATGGACGGTGGACGAGTGGCGGCACGTGGCGGCATCGGGTGAGGTCGCATGGAGGCAAAGCTATAGCCATCAGATCAACATCTACCTTGAGCTGGTCCAGAATAGCCTTAGGGTTTAGCTGGTTCTCTCTGTGCATCATTAGGGGTAGAGTGGGAATAATGTTTAGGATAAGTAGGGGGAGACACCCACCTCCCCATCGATCTCAGTCATTTGTTATTTTCATTCTAGGGCTTCCTGTCTTCCCATACCTCTGTTGTAGCTACTGAGATCTGCAGAGCGGCACAATACCTCTGTGTACTTGGAGTTTTTGCGAAAACGGGACCAGATTCCCGTTGTCTCCTCGTGGGGATGATTTTTGGTTGGAATTCGTGGTTTTGATTCGTGTTCTTGAGTTGTTCTTCGCGTTCATCTTTTCTCCACATTTTTCCCGTCGATCGATCTCTCTCTATGTTGCTCCATTTGCTAAACCATTTGAATCAACTTGTTCTTTACTGTGAGGGGATCATTTCCACCAAAGGAATTCAACTCAAACCTCACGAACAAGTAGATCCGTTGGTTTTCGTCTTGGATCGATTTTTCTTTCCTTTGCCCCAAATTCTTTCGATTCATCGATTTGGAGATAGGTTCGAACCATGAACTCCTAAGAGTAGCTCATTATCCTCCTTGTGACTCCCCTCACCAAGTTTGAACCCTAGAGGTTTTGTTTTGGGTGAGATCGAGTCGAATCGGTGGACGAACACAGGAATTTTGGGGTGACCGGACTCTGCCTGTTCAACAACCAGACGCTCCCTGATGAGTTCGATCGTTGAAGGCTGAGCAAGAACTTTCTGCGTGAACTCGACCAGACTCACTTTTTTTGTCTGACCGGACGCGTAGCAGTTACTGTTCATTCATTTTTGTGTTGATCGGATGCTGGGTGTGTTGTGACCGGACGCTCGATCGCTGTGAGTCCGGTCCAATACAGAGAGCTCCGGAACCGACTTTTCTCTGACCGAACGCGTCCGATCCCAACTGACCGGACGATCACCAGAGTTCGGTCAGTGAAGATCAGCACGTTTTCATCTAAGATTCGTTCGTCCATTATGGGTTTTGGTTCCCGGTTTTTGCGTTGGACTTCTTGGATTGTGTAGTGTCTCGCTGTGCTTCTAGGAAGCATTCTCCCTAAAAACTAGGGTCGTGGACACTAGAAAGTCCGAGTCTTGCTCTTGGGGTTGATTCTCGGGACAGCGGTCACAATTTTCTGAAAAGAAATTTGAGGCTCCCATTCACCCCCCCTCTGGTCGCCTTTGTGTAGCACCCTCCACCTCCGTCCCTGCTGACACCGACGGTGCCAAAACTGATCAAGATGCTGGGGCACTGTTCGACGGTGGTGACCAGTCGGAGACGCTGCGTGCTGCATTCACGGAGGAGCTACGTCGCGCACAGCGGAGGTTGGGGATCGTCAGGGAGGAGATGACGGTCAATCGAGATCTTCGTCATGGGCCGTAATAGTGTCTAGGTTTTGTCTCCTAATCTCCTCTTCCACCACCTCCCCATGGTCCATGGATCGGGCCTGTATCATAGATGAAAGCATCTAGGTCCCTAGTGGGTTTCAATGATTGGATGGCAACACAAGCTTATTGTGACTAACACGTGTTTTGTAGAATTAGAGAGTGTTAGGTCATAATAATGGCAATGATACGGACAAATGGTTTTTATGTCCCCTAAGCGATGGAAATCGATTCGGTTTTCAAAGAATGGATGATGAAGACGGAGATAGGCTAGTTCTAAGTGTCATTGGTGTTGAGAGACACTTAGAACTAAGCTAAATGAGTTTCTTGTTCATCCCTTAAGCTAAATCAGTTTTTTTCTTCCCTTAAGCCGATTCACAAAAATCGGCAAGAGAAGATAAAATTTACTTGTGATGTATCTAAATGTGATCGTATTTTTGATGAGATGTTGAAGAATGGATACATTAAATTGTCGCATCTGTTGCCGCCATTTGATGAATTGATGCGTCGTCCATACTATAAATGTCATAATTCAGCTTTTCATGCTACTAATGATTGCAATGTCTTTAAGCGGCAAATCCAATCGGCTATTAATGAAGGCCGATTGAGTTTATTAGGGATGTAGGTGGATACAATGCCCTTCCCGATTAACACTTTGGAATTGAAGAATTCAGCTATCTTAATTCGGCCTAATCAAACCAAATCTTGTAATGGAAAGAATGTTATAATTGGCGATCCTAGGGTTGGTGACAAGATTGAGAAGACTTCGGGTCGTGAAATCATGCTTGAGAAGCTCGCGGATGGCCGGGAGAACATTAAAGTCGTCATCAAGTCTTCTAGGCTTGAGGTGCAAGCAAAAACTCCTTTTGGAGAGAGGGAAGAAGATCCTATTGCTGTTGTTCAGGGCAGTAACCAACAAAAAATAGCAAGGTCGATTTCCTAAATCGGCCTAACAAAGGTAAATAAAAGGTACCTGCACACTTACAGACCAAGGCAACCAGAGGATAGAACTTGGGTAACCAATAAAGTTAGGAGTTCTAGTAAGGAGGTACAATTACAATCAGCTTTTGACCGTCTTTTGAACAAGTACATCAAATAAAAGGCCGATTCGGTGAATCGACCTATAAAAAAAGAAGTCTACTCACTTCCTAGGCAAATTTATGTGCCTAAGAAGAAGAAAATTATTGCAGCTCCGGTGAAGGCCATCAAACAAGCATCAATTCTAATAGGCTCTATGGAAGTCCTGCTTGATGAGGTGACGAGCCGATTATTGTTAAAAATTTGGCTCAATCCTCTATGCAAAAAGAAGACGAAGGAATTGCTACAAGTAAAGATAATGTTGATAGTAGCAATCCTGAGTCCAAATATTTCCAAGCAAGGTGGTGTCCATCAGGTTTAGCCAAGATACAACAACGCAACCTTCAGCGTGCCCATTGTAAGAAGCTCCATCAGGCATAAAGCTGCATTGGGTAAGCGACCGATATACACATATCGCCCTTAGAACGAATGGCCGATACATGTATCGCCCTTAGAACAAAATAGTCGATGTATACATCGTCCTTAGCTGCTGAATAGCCGATGAGATGGGTATCGTTGCTATTTGGTTTTGAATTGTGTTTTCAGGTTCATGCCACATTCACCTGAAAACAGGGGGGCATATGTTGACAACCAAAATTGGTCAATTTGTGAATTTGTCAAAATGTGAAATGGACTTCACCATTGCGTTCCTCTCATTGAGATGGTCGAAAGACATATATGAAATGTCTAATTTGGAGCCTAGATGGAAGAGTTATGACCTAATAGAGATGGATCACTGTCGGGAGTTCTGACCCAAGTCGGAACTGCTGACCCGAGTCGGAACTGCTGACCCCTGGAAGTGTTGACCCCCCGAGTCGGAACTACTGACCCCCAGAAGTGCTGACACGAGTCAGAAGTTATGACCCCCATTCGGATCTGGCCTTTTGGATTCCGATCGGAACTGTTCCAAACTCGTGGGAAACATGGAAAATAAGGTTTGGAAGGGTTTCCTACTGGGATAAGACCATTCCTCTATATATATGAGAGGATCATGGCCGATTGAGATCTCATGTATCCAATCGACAAAAACACATCTACTACCTCTCTTTTACCCTCTCTTCCTCTCTACTTTTCCTTGTTCTTTGTCGGCGTTGCATGGATGGTTGATCGACGATGACGACGACGCTCTAGAGCGGCCAGGCCGGCTAGAGCAGCCCATAGCCGCTACACGCCCCGACGGGGTCATTCCTGGGCGTGTAGGGTTTCGGGTCTCAAGAGACCTCGCCGGCGTGTCTTGCATATCGCGCTCCCGGTGAGGCTCCTCCGGCGATGTGTCTTGCGTATCGCGCTCATCACTAGAGGCACAAGGTCCGAATGCGGACAAACCCTAAGCGTCGGCCGACCTAAAAGTCGGCTTGCTCCTACATCGAGCGATCTAGCTCCTTATCGAGTGTGTGACCTAATTTAGCGTCAACAACTTGCATCTCCCATGCAAGCCTGTGTCCGGCCTTCGCCAGGTGCCACAACGCCATCACCTTCTATCTTGACTCGACCAACACCGTCTTCATCCCCATGTACTTTTGCTTGTTGTCGCCAAGTGCCAGCTACCGTAACTGGTCCTCCGACCTCTTGGTCCCTCAGTCCAAGCCTCACGTCCGCCCTTTTCCACTTCCGATCCATCGGCACGACACGTCTCTACTTGACCTTCACCTCACCATTGACTATTGCCTCCGAGCTCCACAGCTGCACACCAACACAACCAAGAGATATGTTGCACACTCACGCCAACCAATGTGTCTGTTGATCAATCACTCATCATAAGAACGAACCACAAGGGCACATATCAACTTTGTGTTCTCACGATGATTTATTTGTTAGTTTGTACCGAAACTAGCTAGCTATTCTTCATCATGTAAACGTGATTGGTCATTTTTTGATGGTTTGATCTAAACCTTGTCATTCTTCATCGCGAAAGTGTGTTGGTTATTCTCTTTCTTTTTAAGCTCGGACCATGTAGCTCTAGACCTATCTTTAGGTCCACACAATCCAATTTCAGTAGAGCAGGGACGATGGGTCGCTATTTCATCCGTCGTCGGCAGCCAGTTGTGAATAATCAAACTGCACCTAAGCATGTTGTCAAAAAAATCTGCATCTAAGCTTGCTGCCAAAGACCAGGCGAGGCATGAAGAAGATACGAAATCGGCCATGGAACAAATCGTCCTAGTTTGTACTTGAAACGCTACCTAGACAAATAAGGTGGCTGAAGTCATTTATACCTAGTACTAGAAGGACAGAAATGTACCGTAGGAAACCGATAAGGGGCAAAAGAGACGATAAGGCTATCCTCCCAACCACCTATGTATGTATTAATTAAAGCCCGCCACATGTCACGCGCTCCATTGGCCAAAAGATGAGATATTCGGCAGCAGTAACATCGATATATACCTACAATGTCATGTGGCTCAACGTGTTATAGAGCATCAAATAGGAGGTTTCCTAACAACCTACTAGTACTTCCTATTTTGTGAGAGAAATAGTTATGTTAGGCGTTCGTCTCAATGTAATTATACAAACCAAACCTAAAGTATATAGATGGACGGGAAAGTTTGGCACCACGAAGGAATCTTGTCCAATTCCAACTCATGGACTCCGGTCTAACTTGATCCCGACCTTGTTTGACTGCACACAAATAATACACCTCAATCCACGTGGTTTGGGTGGGATTGAAATGTAATTTAGTTTAAGTTCCCCTCCAATCTACTACCACCCATGTGGATTGGGATGTATTTAGATACAACCAAACAAGACCAAAGTGAGAAAAAAAAGGCTGTCCCTCTATATTTAAGTGCGACCCGTTGAGGGGAGCTTGCTACAAACACAACAGCGTCCGCAATTCTGGCCAAGATCGAGCCATGGCTACTAAGATGTCGTTGTTTCTCCTTGCTGTGCTGTTTTTTCGTGCTAACATAATGCCCTGTGCACTGGGGACTAAGGTTGCGGCGGCGGCTTATATATTGGATTCGGAGGTGACCATGCCCGTCGCTTACAACGAAACAGGCAAGCTTGTCAATGACGATATCTGTTAGTGCAGTAATGGGGTATTTGAAACAGCCTGCTACATTGTTTAGGTCTGATATGTATTAGATATACAGACTGGCATATTTTACATTTAAGGATCGACCATTTACAATTTTTATCACAAAAGGTAGTTATCCCGCTGATCTTACTCCCGCATAGTGCAATTTCTAGCTTTATTAATGCTCAGTTGCTGACTATATTTTGCTTATAGAATCATACATCATTGTTTCCAATATAGAAGTTCCCTGATTATTCATACATTGATTGCAACAAAATGCATAGTGTGTTTGTTGGAATAAAAAGCAGGGTAAAATGACACTAAAGAACATTGTATTGCCATGATGAAACTTTGCACATTCTTTGTTGTTATGCAGGGAACCATGGCATGGCTGATGAAGAAAAAGTGGTGGCTCAAGGTCCATTATCCTTCTTCAATCCGCCGCGTGTTCCGCCACCTTGATTGAGTGATTATTGAAAGGAACCTCAACAACAAATCCTTCGGGTACTACAGTACACTACCGAAGTACTCATCATCAATAAGTGGAACTGAAAATATAGTAGTACATCGTATTATTAATATAGTATTGTACTTAAATATCTCTTTCAAATATCAAGTGATCTGGAAAAGTATGAACAAAAGATGTTAATAATGTAACGACATCGTGCAATATATAATATATATGGCTTTGGTTCCCAAGGTATAATATCCCCATATTCCTGTTAGTGAAATCGTGCCGAGATATAGTATGCCATCAATTTTAAATTGTAAGATATTTTGACTTGTCTATATATATTTTTTTACTATATATAGATATATAATTAAAATAATTTATTAAAATGTTAAAACGTCTTATTTATTGCAATGGAGGGAATAATACTTGTTTTTTCCTATTAGATAACGTGCCCATGAGTTGCTACGGGACACATAAATTTTGTACCAAAAATACATGGATTCACATGAAACTAAATATTGATGTTAAAGTGATATTTAATACAACAACCAGTTCTTTCGCACTATTTCTTTTATGGTATTGTGGTCTTCAATCTTGTCTAACGTCTATGCTCGTTTATTGCATCGGGACAACAACAAACTATGCACGGTTAACAACAACGAATAACAAATAATCATAGTGATAATTCTAAATCAATGTGCTCAGTGGTGGAGCTCGTCGAGCTTGTCAATTTTCATGTCTAGGGCCACTCTGAAAACATATACTTCCTCCATATAGAAAATAGATGACGTTTTGAATAAGATTTGGGTCAAACATTGAGAATATAGATCATAAATAACTTTTAAATTGTTGAATTTAGAGAGGTAAACATCATATAAATAAATTTGTCTTCAAAAGTACTTTCATAAAAAATATACATATACAACTTTACAAAAAATATTTTAAAAGAAATAAGTGGTCAAAGTTACACTTTGGAGACCGTGTCGCTGTCTTAAACGACATCTATTTCCTATGACCCTGTTTGGTACACGTCACAACAGCTTTATGAGGTGTTGTGTGTTATTTTTTTTTGCCAAACAACTTTTTACAAAACAGCTTCGCTTATGAAACTATTTTATTTCCTCTCTCACAAAACCATAAGATGAGATAAAGATGAAAAAGGTAGCTTTTCACAGCTTACACCTCTATTTCTCTCTCCCAACCATGTATAAAGTTGTTGGTGAAGCTGTTTTGTCAAATTTTTTTTTAAAACAGCTCAGCTTCACCTAATAAATTGCACATGAAACTATTTTCTTAAAAAACAGCTTCAAACAACTTAACTAGTAAAGCCGAGTTGTATCAAACGGGGCCTAGGGAGTATATCACCTGCACCAATTAAAATACCGATAAAATAACAAAAACAACTTATAAATGCCTAAGTTTAGATGATATCTTAATTCCACACTTAAATCCATAAAGTAACTGATGAAAACATAAAGATTTAGACAATGGAGATAAAATTTTTATCTGAGACTTCAGTTCTTAGAAATTTTGTAAACTATTCATCTTTTCTACTCTATCTATTTTAAAAAATGAGCATAAAATTTGAGAACGAGGATGGGAAATTACCAATCCGAAGGAGGGTGTGCATGCACCGGGCGCAGCTGCCTGCTCAGTAGCCTGCTAGCGGTGTACACGTAGCTTGCCGGGTGCAGGCGTGCAGCTTGCTGCCCGTCCACGCGGCCACCGGGCCACGCGGAGGCCGAGATTGTTGGAAGCTGGACTTACTACTTAAAAAAAAACTTACGCAGCGTTACGGCTTTTTGTGATGAGCACTCTTTTTCCGCCACAGTTCTTCGATGGCCAGCCACATCGTGCCGGCCACTGAAGAGCCCGCTACGATAAAGAATAGCCGCAACAGACATCATTATCTGCCCTGGATCAACCGCAGCGGGCAGAAGTCCGCTGCGGTTAAGTCTTTTACCGCAGTGGGTGGCTAAAGAAGCCCGCTGCGGTTATTCCTGACTATTTATACCCTGGGCTGGACCATCGTGGCCATGTCTTCTACCATTCACAATAATGGGGTCAGGGAGAATTTTTGCCCAATTTTTCCACGAAATAATTAGATTTTGAGGTTTCTTTCTTTGACTAGTTGAGTGCCCGTGCGTTGCTACGGGTCGACATACACCATATATAATCATATATCATCATAAATAATTAACATTAAAAGACATAATTTAAACTAATTTATTTAAAATAAAAGAAAACCAATACAATGTTATTGACTTCAGAGTTCACATAGACAGAGAAAGAGTAAGTAAGAATTCATTGTTTTTTTGTTTGTGAGACTAATATAACATATAATCTCGTACATCAGGTGTGTTGCCTTTTTCGGTTCCCTGTGTATATGTGTAGGTGTAACATTGTAGCAAGATGTGCTTTCCTACTTCATATGTATCCTGTCGGTTTTTTATATACATATATAGTTCAAATGTATGTAGGGAAAGAAAAATATTATGTATAAAGAAGAATACTCATAGTTCAAATATTTGTACACCTATGATTCATTCAACTTGCTTATCTCGCCTGCAAATAAGCCATGATATATATCAATGCAAGTATATAATTCAAACTAATTAACCAATGTTCTCTCTAGTCTGTGATGGTAAAAGTAGTCACCGCAATTCAATAAACCAATAAGTTAGATGTATTTACCTTAAATGTTCACAAAAGGCTAAGGCCCTACTCAGAACGTATGATCCTCTTGTATGTGCGGATACATGGGTATATGCCGAGTCTCTGAGTGATGAGTGATTGTCAACTGGGATAATGCGCATGTTTTTTGGCTTGTGTTGTGCAGGTGTCGAGCACGGATACACTGATCGAAGGCAAAGTGAAGGTCAAGTAGAGACATGCTGTGCCGATGGACCGAGAGTGGCGAAGGACGGACGTGAGGCTTGGACTGAGGGACCGGTGGCCTGAGGATCAGCTGTGGTGGCTGACAGCCTGGGACAGCGACGAGCGAAGACTTGCTGGTGGACGGGGTGCACGGGCGGTGCATCCCCTCTACGGCTCGGTTTGGTGGTTGAGCCACAGAAAAACCACCGAGTGGACAGTTTCCAGGTTTGGGCCTCAAAACCTGGGCGCGGATGGTTTCCGAGTTTGGGCCACAAAACTCGGGCTGAGGACGGTTTCCAGGTTTGGGCCTCAAAACCTGGGTGCTGCGGGTTTGCTCAGTTTGGGCCATAAAACTCAGGCGATGGTCGGCAGGTTTCCCGGTTTGGACCTCAAAACCAGGGGTTGGCTGTGAAGGCTGGTTTCCCGGTTTGGGCCACAAAATCGGGGGTGCGACGTCCGGGAAAGGACAAGCAGAGCGGTGGCGGCACGTGGCAGCGATCGGTGAGGTTGCGTCGAGGCAACGCTACCAGTTGTGCGGGCGTGGCCGTCGGATCACCACCTACCACGAGTTGGTCCAGAATAACCCTAGGGTTTAGCTGGTTCGCTCTGTAATTAGTTAGGGGTAGAGTGGGAATTAGGAATAGTTAGAATTAGGATAAGTAGGGGGAGACACCCACCTCCCCCTCTATCTCAGTCATTTGTTCTTTGCTTCTAGGGTTGCCTGCTCTCCCAATCCCCTGCTGTAGCTAGCTGAGATCCGCAGAGAACCATACCTCTGTGTACTGGAGATTTTGAGGAAGTGAGGCCGTAACCTCACTGTTGTAGCGTGTGGTAGCCACACGGTTGCAGATCGATGACTTGATTCGTGTTTTGTTCGTGTTCTTCGCGTTCTTCGTTTCTCCGCGATTTTCCCATCACTCGATCTCCCTCTCTAGTGCGTCTTTGCGAAATCCGTTTGAATCAACTTGTTCTTCATAGTGAGGAGATCATTTCCACCGAAGGAATTCATCTAACTCCTCACGAACAAGTAGATCGGGTTGATTTCGTTTTCGTGGTGCTTTTTCGTTTATACTCCTCCCCTTTTGATTTCCCATTGATTGAATCGATTTGAGCAGATGATTTCTTGGGGATTGTCTCCTAACTACCTCGTGGTCATCCTCTCCAAGTTTGGGAATATGGGATTGAGTTTTGTTTCAGATTTGGGAGGATTCGTGAGAGGGACGACTGAAATCGCACTCTCTGTTCATCCGCGGACAGTCCGCCACTGGGGGCGCGGACAGTCCGCGCGTCGGGCTTCAGCCTGGTCCGTGGCTGCGTGGCTCGGGCGCTTTGTTGCTGTTAGACCGGCGGACAGTCCGCCGTAGTCGATCGCGGACAGTCCGCGAGTCGACCAGGGGACTTCAGCAGCTGTGCAGTTTTGCACTTTCAGCCGGCGGACAGTCCGCCACCTGCTCGCGGACAGTCCGCAGTAAGGCCAGACAGTTCGGGACCGTACCGGCGGACAGTCCGGGATCCTGCTGAAGCTTGCGTTTTAGTGCGTTTGCTTTCCCGACTTCTTCGCTTGGTTTTCGGACTTTCCGTTTGGCCCTAGAGTTGATCAAGGAACCTCTCTAGGTATCTTTGCTACTTGTTAGCATAGGTATTTGGGGATTTCTCGACGTAGCCGTCTATCTACGTTCGGGACTTGATTTTTGAGGGTCAAACTTGTGCCGGTGCGTTTGACGTTTGGTTCGCTATCGCTTTGTGGTGCCTCGCTATGATCCTAGGGATCATCCACCCTCTTCCAAGGGTCGTGGGCATCGCAGTTTCGATCGAAGCTCTTGGGGTTGATTTTAGGGACAAAAGGCCAAAGTTTCGAGAGAAATTTTTGAGCTCCCATTCACCCCCCTCTGGTCGCCTTGATATTGCATTCTCGGTCCTTCAATTGGTATCGAAGCGGGTTAAGGATCTTCCACCTTAGCCGGTTCCAGATCCACAGAAGGCGACATGGATCGCGGCGTGGGCAAACCGCCGTTCTTTGATGGGACGAACTATGCGTATTGGAAGATACGCATGTCGGCCTATCTGCAGAGTATTGGTGCTTCCATCTGGGATATTTGCAACTCTGCCGATTACGTGGTCTTAGCTGCTCGTGTCACTCAGCGTCAGATCGATGAGCACGATGCCAATCGCCGAGCACGTAATGCTCTTTTCTCATGCTTGAGCATGTCTGAGTTTGATCGCGTTTGTCACCTCGCTACGGCTCGAGAGATTTGGGCTACCCTCATGCGCTTTCATGAGGGAACCTCTCAAGTCAAAACCCGTCTCTACGAGTCGTTCAAGCGAGAGTATGAGAACTTTCGACATATGCCTGGCGAGAGCATAGAAAGTTTATTCGCTCGCTTTCAGGTGATTGTCAACAGGATGAGGGCTAACAAGGAGCTGTTGCCTTTCGATGATCATGAGAGAGCTTTGAAGCTTTTGCATACTCTTGATCGATCGGTGTGGGATTCTGTTGGGGCGGAGGCAGCGGAGCCTGCTCCCCTCCATGTAAAAAGGCCCAGCGCCTAATAAATCCAGGGACCTCCTTGTAAATACATAAACTATGAGGGGTGCGTAGGAAGATTATTCCTCCTACCTCCGTTATAAAAAGAACCTAAGGGGCTCCTCCGTCGGGGGGCCGGGAGGCTGGTCGGTCTCTTTCTCTCTTCTTCCTCTTGTGTGAGACGGGTCTGGCTCACCCTCACCTTTGGTGGGGGTTTGAGCAAAGGACTCCATCCCAACAAATGGCGCCGACCGTGGGGATCGAGAAAAAAGACAACAAAAAACTACCCTCGTCATGCTACTGAAGCTAGACGGAGCAACCCTCTTCGTGATCTGATAGACCTACCCTCGCCGTGGCCCTTGTCACGACGAAACTGGGCCAACTTCGCCTACAGATACCTTCGAAATGATGAGCCAAAGGTCCATCAGATACGAGGAACGAACGTCTATCAAGTGCACAAGCCTGCTTACAGAGGTATGCCGAACGCGAAGGTATGTATCCTCACCTCCACCGTACCAGCACCTTCGCTGGAGCAACCGCACTTCCGTCTGGAGGTCCTATGCTATCGGCCCCTACAACCTTCGCTTGGAGCAACCTTCGCCGTCTGGTGGCCACCTTCGGGTGACCAGCTTGACGCCTCGTGTCGAAGCTCGGTCCGTCTACATCCACACGCGCACCATCAAGCACAAGCCTGCTTACAGAGGCATGCCGAACGCGAAGGTATATATCCTCACCTCCACCAGCACCTTCGCCGGAGCGCCCGCACCTCCGTCCGGAGGTCCTATGCTATCAGCCCGTACAACCTTTGCTCGGAGCAACCTTCGCCGGCCGGTGGCCACCTTCGGGTGACCAGCTTGGTGCCTCCTGTCGAAGCTCGGTCCGTCTTCATCCACACACGCCATCAAACTATGATCGGCGCATGAAGCTTGAGCGTCGACGAATACATCCCCGGCTAGTGCCAGCACCTTCGTCGGGCCGCAGAACAAGGGGCGCACCCGGCCGCAACCAAAGAAATCTGTATGATATACTGCTCAACCCTGTGCGAGGCGCTGCACAAAGCAAAACCCAGTATCGTCAGTCGGGAATCAACAACCAGCTCGCGGTCGTGCCATCTCCAACCTCGTACGCTCCACGTACAAACGCCTCCAGTGAGTTCAGTGCAGAGCTGCAGCATGCCATAATTCATCATTCAGCGAAGGTACGGTCGTCCAAGCCTAGTCCGCAATGCTTCACACTTGGCCACTCGGTTTCACAGCCCATGCGGTACACAAGCTAAGTAACCAGCACTCTTTCAGTTTTGCGAATACGTTTCTTTCCAATGTGACCAGAAACTTTGTCACTGTTTGATTAAAGCTTCACCTGCATGCATGCCTTGTTGCTTCTGAGCTTGCGTACCATTAGCTGTGCCCTTGCTTAGTAGGGCAGGTTTTTGTCCCAGCACTCGCGAATTACTAGTGACTCATTTTTGTAGGCAACAATATGTTATCTGTTTTCGAACAATGTATCAGCCCTTGCTTTTTTCTTTTATTTATCTGCATGACACCTGGAAGGGAACAAGAAACATGGAACATGGAGTCACCTCTTCGCAGGCAAAGGCATGGAAGGTCTATGTGCAAACGGCTGTTGCTTAGTCAACAAAGGTCCGTGAAGGTCCACCAGCTCAGATAAGTAACTTTTAGCTAATTCATTTGGAATAAAAATTCTATAGAGCAATGTGACTTGTATATACAGCAAAACATACGTCTCTTAAGCTTTTGCATGTCAGTCTGAATTGAGTACCTCTGACAAGGACCGTATATACCCTCGCTAGAAACGCGTGTTCTTTGCTCAAAAACCCAAACCCAAGCCTTTTTTGTCGTCTCTTACACTTAGATTAAACAACGAACCAATTGCAAGTTGTGAACGTCTGTGCCTCCGTCACTATTTTCACCACACCTAGCATACACTCTGCAGCACCTTCGCCCAGTAGCTTCCGGCCCCAGCAACCTTCGGCCTTTTTTGTCCATCTAAGACTACAAGAACAACAGGCCAGGTACCTTCAGTTAGGAAAAACCTGCTCACCTACAACCTTTGAGGGGCTGGCCACCCTCGATAGAAATAATCATTCAGCATGTTGCCCAACAAATCAATGGCTACACTGACCCGACCATCCGCGCTACCTCTAGCAAATACGTGTAAGTCTATGTCATCAGCATGAGGACCTCGAAGTACACTACCGGAAAAACTCACTTTGCCGAGCGCCGAACTCTTTGCCGAGAGTTTTTTTTCGGGCGCTCGGCAAAGAGCTCTTTGCCGAGGGCCGAATAAAAAACTCTCGGCAAAAGAAAAACACTCGGCAAAGAAATTCTTTGCCGAGAGCCAAAAAAAAACACTCGGCAAAGAATTTCTTTGCCGAGTGTTTTTCTTGCTCTCGGCAAAGAAATTCTTTGCCGAGAGTTTTTTTATTGGCTCTCGGCAAAGAATTTCTTTGCCGAGTGTTTTTTTTTACACTCGGCAAAGTTAATTTTCAAATCATATTTTGAAACAGTAAATTAATCCAAATAAAAAAACTTTCAACTAAAAAGTTGTTTCACTTATCAAGATGAATAATTTTTATTTTAGTCATTTCTTCATTTGACAAATTTAAAATAAATTTGTTCATAAATCTTACATCTCTCTCCGTTAGTTTACGAAACTACAAGAGTGATATATAATATTTGTGAATAATATGATAACCATAATTTTGGATGTATAAATGGGTAAACAACCAAAATAAACTTTGTAGATCTTGACAAGTTATGAAAGTTTGTAGTTGATAACTTTTTAATTTGAAGTCATCTAGTTATGCAAAACTACGTTCGAATTTGAAAATTTTAAAATTCGAATTTTTTAAAATGCCTTAGATGGAGAAATGGCCAAAATAAAAGTTGTAGATCTCGAAAAGTTATGAAACTTTGGTGTTGACAACTTTTTGATTTGAAATCATCTTGTCAACGAAAACTACGTTTGAAATTGTAAAATTTAAAATTCAAATTTTTATAAACGACCTCGGATGGAAAAACTACCAAAATAAAAGTTGTAGATCTTGAAAAGTTAGAAAACTTTGTAGTTTACAATTTTTTGATTTGAATTCGTTTAGAGCCTCAAATAAGCAAATTACACATGGTTTAGTATAATATATGGGTAATCGAAACGGAGATGGAACGTATATGAGTGTGTAGTGCAGTGGTAGAGGAGGCTCCGCGCGAACGAGAGGTCGTGAGTTCGAATCCTGCTGACTGCGTGAGAGAAAATTGCGTGAAAAATAGTAGAACTTGCGATTTCAAGGGCAACAAGTGGGCGCTGCCCAGTGGGGCCCCTCCTTCAATTAAATAAAAAATTTTCTTTATTTTTTCGGGGTTTTTTTATTTTTTTCTTTGCCGAGAGCCATCTCAGCACTCGGCAAAGGCTTTGCCGAGCGCCCGATAAAAGGCTCTCGGCAAAGAGCCCTTTGCCGATCCATTTTTTGCCGTGTGGCCTTTGCCGAGGGCTGCACTTGGCAAAGGCTTTGCCGAGAGCAAAAGGAGCTTTGCCGAGTGCCTGTGGCACTCGGCAAAGCGACCATGTCCGGTAGTGGTACCTTTAGATTCCGAAGGTTGCGCTAATGACCACGAATATCCAGCGGTGGTCTAAGCCCATGAATAAAAGACCGTTAAACCGAACTTGTTCGGCTTCGTCTAAAATTAAAAGTGGGGACTGCACAAGTTCCGCCCGACGCATAACTTCCAACCAACCTTCGGCCGACTTGTCTTAACCAGTCTCTTCTTAGAGTTGCCTAGCTCCAACAAGGGTAGCTCTATAATCCATCTCCATGAAAGTGTACAACACTGCATCACAGTATCCCTTTGCACCAAGCTTTATCCGGTTTTCACCCATGGAAAACGGCCGGCTGCGATGCTGGCGAAGGTCCTGTGCCGCTCTTAGCTGCCAGCCACTCGAGGTTTCGTTATCCGTATCAAACTCCAGCGCCCTTGGCCTCAGAGTGGTTGATGGTTAACGATCGAAATATGTCATAAAATGTCAATCGCCCAGTGGCCGAAGTTATCCAAACCACGATGGTTCCCAAACCTCCAAAGGTCGAGCCCAGTTAGCTCACCCTCAACCCAGTACCCTTGCCGCGACCCAGCACATCCAGTTCACCTGATCCTCTCTCGTGAGATCGTGGTTGCTTTGTTTATAGCACCATAAAATAAATAAAAAACATACATATATTAAAAAAAACTAAGATGAAACGTCTTTGTGAGTACCCTCTTCATAATCCTAGCCAAACAAATAAATGTTGTCTCGTCTTCGTACCAAAGGATAACCCTCGTTTTTGCTAATCTAATTTCTCAAAATTTCTTCTTCATGAGAGAATATCTCGTTTACCGGTAGCTCTACCTTACCTCGCGTGCAGTTTCTCAGTTTCGCTGATATGTTTAAGCACTAATACCTCCGCTTGTGATTTGTTGGCAAACCTACACTACTAGAGAACAGGCCTTTGGACGATCTATCAATTGAGCTATAGTCTCGAACAAAAATTGCGTCCGGGGCTAAAGATCTTTAATCCCAGTTGGTGTTACCAACCGGGGCTAAAGGTGAATCTTTAGCCCCGGTTGGTATTATCAACCCGGACTAAAGGTGCTGGACCTTTAGTCCCGGTTGGTAATACCAACCGGGGCTAAAGGGTGAACCTTTAGCCCCGGTTGGTGTTACCAACCGGGACTAAAGGTCCTTTTAGCCCCGGTTGGTGTTACCAACCGGGGCTAAAGGTCCTTCCCGAGTGGATTCAAAAGGAAAACGTCCAGAACTACATCACGTGAGTTGCGTAGCTCAGTTGGTAAGCGTGCCTGAGGCGAGATGTGCTGAGTTCGAATCTCACACAGCACATATTTATTTTTCCTCTGTGGACCTTTAGCCCCGGTTGAATGCACCCGGGACTAAAGGCCGGGACCTTTAGTCCCGAATTCTTAGTCCCGGTTGGCATACCCGGGACTAAAAGCCCATTTTAGCCGGGACTAAAGGCCCTTTCTCTACTAGTGCTATAGTGTTAATATTTTTGCAGATTCATACCGTCTTTGGTGAGTTATCTCATTCACTCGCAATTTTATAACTTATGTGCTTAACTTTCGTGAAATGACTAATGACCACTAAATGCAGTCTAATAATGCCTTCGCATCATGTTAGACATCCTATGGTGTGCAATCACCATAATCTGCGTAACTACCATACATAGCGTCTAAAAATCTTACAAGTGTCGCATGAATTAAAATTGCTTGTGCTAACTTGCAGGTTATCAACAACGTGAGTGTACATTCTCGCCTACTTAAACTAACCCTTTATTAGAACCTCCCCGTATTTGCTCGCAGGTTCCCATTTCTTCACGAGGTAACATGCTCTCGTATACACCCTCACAACCTCTTGACCTATCTTGGTCACCTTCGCAAATAATCGTCAATCCAAACCTTCGCATGAATGTTTAAAACAAATTGATAACGGTGCTAACCCTCTCCTTGTAAAGCCAGGTACCTCTGTATTGCAGATATTTGTGTTTCACTCGAGGTAACGAATTCCTACCATACAAAACCAACTAAATTTGACATCATATCTCATCTGTTGGGACAACTAACCTTTCTCTAATCTCGGACTTTCACTTCTCATGCTCAAATGTGTGAAGCTCTCATATTACAAATTGTCTTGAAGGATTTCATTTTTACAATGCTCCAAAACTCTTATGTGATTATACAATTTATCAAAACATCCATGCAGGATGATCTCTAACATGTGAAGCCCCTCCCATTATTAATTGACTTTGCAGGGATCCAATTTCCTATGTTGGCATGTGCCTTAAATATCACATCTTGCTATGAAAATGTTCAGCTTATCTTCGCACTAATTTTGTGCAAGTACTTGCCATAAACGCATCAAGCATACACATTCACCACACCATCGCATCGCATATTCATAGTGCATACCAAACCTCACTTCGCACTCCGAAAGACAAAGGAGACGAAGAGGGAGGTCACAAACTTTCACAGCCAAACCTCACTTCGCCCTCCAATAGACAACGGAGGACAAAGAGGGAGGTCCAAATTGAGTACCCTCGCAAAGAAACACGCGAAGGGCTCAATTCGTATGATTCCTCGTATATGAAAATAACTTTGTTTTGCAGAGCTACTTGCTTGCACACAACTTCCCCAATGCAAAGCAAGTCGAATGATTCCCTCAGAAATCTTATCGACTTCACATTGGTTACAGATATTCCCTTGTAGGTCTTCATCTTGTCCAAAAGGGAAACCCCATGGCCAACAAAAATATATGAGCTACGACTTCATCGACTCTATAGCGAGGGACTCGCCATCAACTTCGGCGACAACAGCTGCACCCTCGCCAACTCCGTGCCGAGGGGCTCGCCATCGACCTCGGCGACTTCAACAGAACCCTCGCCAACTCTATAGCGAGGGACTCGCCATCGACCTCGGTGACATCGACAACACCCTCGCCGACTCCACGGCAAGGGTCTCACCGTCAACTTCGGCGACATTAGCTGCACCCTCGCTGACTCCACGGCAAGGGGCTCGCCACCAACTTCGGCGACAACAGCTGCACCCTCGCCAACTCTATAGCGAGGGACTCGCCATCGACCTCGGCGACATCGACAACACACTCGCCGACTCCACGACAAGGGTCTCACCGTCAACTTCGGCGACATTAGCTGCACCCTCGCCGACTCCACGGCAAGGGGCTCGCCACCAACTTCGGCGACAACAGCTGCACCCTCGCCAACTCCGTGTTGAGGGGCTCGCCATCGACCTCGGTGACATCAATAGAACCCTCGCTGACTCCACGGCAAGGGGATCACCGTCAACTTCGACGACATCAGCTGCACCCTCGCCGACTCCACGGCAAGGGGCTCACCATCAACTTCGGCGACAACAGCTGCACCCTTGCCAACTCCGTGTTGAGGGGCTCGCCATCGACCTCAGTGACATCAACAGAACCCGCACTAACTCCATGGCGAGGGACTCGCCACTGACCTCGGTGACATCGACAGCACCTTCGCCGACTCCATGGCAAGGGGCTCGCCATCAACTTCGGCGACATCAGCCACACCCTCGCCAACCACGACAAGAGGCTCATCAACACCTTCGTCAACTAGGCACAAGTCATCTGCCCGCCCATAAGCACCAGCCAAGAGGGGCTAGGGGGTGTGTTGAGGGGGGGCACATCAACCCGAAGAACATGTCTTGGCCGCTGCTCATGAGCCAAAAAAGGGTCCAACCACGTCCGGCGACCACGTCCGCCCGAACGGTTGCTTCCACTACTATGACCACTTTTTCTATAGAGAGTTGTTCCCTACAAGGCGAAGACCCTCGCAGTAGCCAAGTCAAGCAGAGCCGGATCACCGACCTCCACAATCGACAAGTCGCCATCATTATCAAGGCCTCCAATCTTCACTGGAGAAATGATTGATGCTCTAGGAACACTCGTCGAAGCCCGAGGTAGGCTAGGAAACTGTACTATTGGGCCTTTTTTCCTGTTCTTTAGCAACTAGGTTTTGTTGAGCCAGCCAAAGCCTAGTGGCTAAGGGGCTACTGTTGGGGCGGAGGCAGCGGAGCCTGCTCCCCTCCATGTAAAAAGGCCCAACGCCTAATAAATCCAGGGACCTCCTTGTAAATACATAAACTATAAGGGGTGCATAGGAAGATTATTCCTCCTACCTCCGTTATAAAAAGAACCTAAGGGGCTCCTCCATCGGGGGGCCGGGAGGCTGGTCGGTCTCTTTCTCTCTTCTTCCTCTTGTGTGAGACGGGTCTGGCTCAACCTCACCTTTGGTGGGGGTTTGAGCGAAGGACTCCATCCCAACAGATTCCAAGGTTCAGGCGATCATCGAATCGCCTAACTATGAGACCCTCACTTGCAACGAGCTCTTTATTAAGCTCAAGTCTAGTGAGATTGACGCCATGGCGAGGGCTTCTTATGAAAATCCTTCTGGCCCGTCGATGGCTTTGGTTTCTGGCTCTTCTGCTAACCCCTCTGGAGGCTTTGCACTCTCTTCTCTTCTTTCTGTCACAGAGGAGCAGCTGGAGTTTGAAGGACCGAGAATGCAACCAGAAAGCAACCAGGGGGGGGGGGTGAATGGGAGCCTCAAATTTTCCTTTCAGAAACTTGTTGCCGCCGTCCCAAGAATCAACCCCAGGAGCAACCCTAGAGCTTGCAAGTGTCCACGACCCTAGATGTAGGGTGGATGCCTCCGAGAAGCACAGCGGGACACTATACAATCCTAGAAACTCAACGCAAAAGACGGAAACCGAATCCGACGACGACCGAGCAAACTGCGGACGAGACTGCGCAAACCCAGCACTGACCGGACTCTGCAAGCGTCCGGTCACGAAGCACCGGACGCGTCCGGTCAACCAAAACTTGTTTTGGAACCTCTCTGTTTCTGACCGGACTCACTGAGTCGGAGCGTCCGGTCAGAAGCCGAGCGTCCGCTCAACAACAAAAGATCGGATGAACAGTACCAGTGATGCGTCCGGTCAAAACTCAGGTGAGCGTCCGGTCAAGTCTGAACCAAACTGTTCACTGGCACGTTCAACGACCGGACTCTGGCTGTGCGTCCGGTCAACCCGTGCCAAGCGTCCGGTCACCCCGAAACTTCACTGTTCGTTCACCGATTCTACTCGATCTCACCCAAAACAAATCCTCTAGGGATCAAACTTGGTGAGAGGAGTCACAAGGAGGATAGTGAGCTATCTCTAAGAGATCATGGCTCGAACCTAACTCCAAATCGATGAATCGAAGAATTTCGGGGGAAGGGAGAAAAACTTGACCCGAAACGAAAATCAACCGATCTACTAGCTCGTGAGGTTAGAGGAGAATTCCTTCGGTGGAAAGAAGTGCCTCACGATCTAGAACATCTTTGTTCAAACAAAATCACAAAAGACGCAACGAACAAAGAAATCAATCGACGGGAAAATCGTGGAGAAAAGCAATCCGCGAAGAACACGAACAAAACATGAATCACAGCCACGAAATTCCAACCGTGTGGCTACCACACGCTACAACAGTGAGGTTACAGCCTCACTTCCTCAAAATCTCCAGTACACAGAGGTATGGTTCTCTGCGGATCTCAGCTAGCTACAGCAGGGGATTGGGAGAGCAGGAAACTCTAAGTGCAAAGAGCAAATGACTGAGATAGGAAGGGAGGAGGGTGTCTCCCCCTACTTATCCTAATTTCTAATTCCTACTCTACCCCTCAACTAATTACAGAGCGAACCAGCTAAACCCTAGGGTTATTCTGGACCAACTCAGTGGTAGGTGGATCTGACGGCCATGCCCGCACAACTCGTAGCGTTGCCTCGACGCAACCTCCCGATTGCCGCCACGTGCCGCCACCGCTCTGCACCCCCGGTTTTGTGGCCCAAACCGGGAAACCAGCCTTTCCAACCCCCGGTTTTGAGGCTCAAACCGGGAAACCAGCCCACCAGCATCTGAGTTTTGAGGCCCAAACTCAGCAAACCCGCAGCGCCCAGGTTTTGAGGCCCAAACCTGGAAACCGTCCTCAGCCCGAGTTTTGTGGCCAAACTCGGAAACCCTCAGCACCCAGGTTTTGAGGCCCAAACCTGGAAACCGTCCTCAGCCCGAGTTTTGTGGCCAAACTCGGAAACCCTCAGCACCCAGGTTTTGAGGCCCAAACCTGGAAACCGTCCACCCGATGGTTTTTCTCTGGCTCTACCACCAAACCGACATCGTAGAGGGGATGCACCGCCCGTGCACCCCGTCCACCGACACGTGTCCCCAAGTCCACGACTTAGGCAACACATGATCGCAAGTCTTCGCTCATCGCTATCCCAGGCTGCCAGCCACCACAGCTGATCCTCGGGCCACCAGTCCCTCAGTCCAAGTCTCACGTCCGCCCTTCGCCACTCTTGGTCCATCGGCACGACACGTCTCTACTTGACCTTCACCTTGCCTTTGATCACAGCATCCGTGCTCGACACCTGCACAACACAAGCCAAAGAACATGCGCATCATCCCAGTTGACAATCACTCATCACTCAGAGACTCGGCATACACCCATGTATCCGCAGAGTTCATGGGGGATGACGAGCTGGCGTTGCTCGCCAACCGGTTCTCACGGTTTCACAACAACCGCATGAACCATCGCCGCAGAGGAGGACGCTCGAGATGTTTTGAGAGCGGCGATCCCAACCACTTCATCGCCAATTGCCCGAAGAAGAACAAGAAAACCTTCGGCAAGGCGGACCATGGGCACAAGTACGACTCCGGGAAACGCAAGGAGAAGTACGTCCCCGCGAAGCACAAGCGGAAGGGCGGCTTTGACAAGGAGTACATCAAGACGAAGTACTTGGAGAAGGCCCAGGCTGAGCAGCGTGTCTTCTTCGCCACGCTCAGCGACGTCGACGACTCGGATGATGACTCCGCTGCCTCAAGCGACGACGAGTCCGAGAAGAAGAAGAGGATCGAGGACAAGTTGAACGGTCTCTGCTTCTTCGCCGACGAGCTGGAGAACACTCCTCGGAATGACAACGACGACGACACCTCCCAGGTATCTCAGACCCCCGACGAGCTTTCTGCTGAGGTCGAGAAGCTTACTGCCGCGGTCCTTAGTCAGGATAAGTTGCTTAGGCGTGCTGCTAGAGAGCGCAAGGAGTTTAGGAAGAAGTGGGAGGATACGGTGAAGGAACTTGAATTTGTCAAGTCCACCGTAGTTGTTACCGAGGAGTGTGAGATGTGCTCCACACACATGACTGACCTTCTCACCTTGAGAAGCAAGTATGCTGTGT